>CM023960.1:17956098-18132796 GCA_013407115.1 Glycine latifolia
TGGTGTTGCTATCATCAATAGTGCCCTCCTGTTCATAAAACCAAAATCCCATCAACAAAATACATCTCTCTCTAGCAGCCAAAACCATCCTCAACACTTGAATCACGCCAAAAATTTAGATGCTTTAGTTTAGTGAGTGAAAACCAAAAGGGATCTAGAAAAAATATCATAATGACCGACCAATATGTGAATGAACTGATACCTTTTGGTGTTGAGGTTCACCACCAAGGACAGTGGAAACGAAGTCAACCCCACCAAGCTCAGAAAGAGAATTAAAGTCCTGGTCCTTCACAATTCGAGCAATATCACTCCTAATGCACTCTTCTACATCTCTTATATCAATTGCAATATAAGATTTGGAAGAGGAGAAGGTTCTAGCAGGAGGTAATGGAGTGTATGGTACCGATAAAAGTGGTGATGAAACAGACTCACTGGAAGTTGTTGGATTCTGCGCATTAAAAGCTAAAATTGAGCTGCAATGCTGGCTTCAATTTTCAGACATCATCATTGTAAGTTCTAACAGAGGGAAGGAAAAGAGAAATACTTCCTCCAATCTCAAATAAACTGTTTCCCGCTAATTAAGAAAGTTATTTAATCATATTTAATTTTTTTCCAACTTATATTTCATTGAAAGTTGTTATCAGAAACAAAAAAAAAGAGTCATTAAACCTAAAAATTCAATTAATGTAGGGTATTTGAGATACAATAGCATTAAATAATGGATAGTTAGTTGAAATTTTCTTATATTTGGAAACGGAGGAAGTAGCATGAGAAAAAAGAAGAAGAAAGAACCTCTGCTGCGTGTTTGCGTTTGGCGAGATCTGCGACCATGCGGAACCTTAGGCGAGGGTTCTTCACCAACAACACTGCAAATCTCCATTTGCTCAAAGCTTCAACAGAACGATCTTTGTCGCTCGGAAGACTCTCCATGTCGCTGCTTAAGTTGAACAAATCACACTACAGTTATATACCACTCTGGAATGGGATCGCCCGTTCCTAGAAATTTCCAAGAAGGAAGCTATCTGTGTTTATCAACAAAATGAAATATAAAACTTTCACTGGGTTCCGAGAAATAGCATTCTGTTGTTGATGAGTAAAAAGACTTCTGTTTTAGACTCCCGCCAATTTCCGTTAAAGACTTTTGTTTAGTAAAGTAAATTCGGTAATTTTTATAACTAGGCCTGTTGTTGCACGTGCTCAATTAAGTAGTTTCTATCTTATTTTCATAAGTTAGAATTAGCACGCTTTGGTTGTTATAAATTGTTTCGTAAGCTAGTTCAATGGGTAACAATTAACATATTGATGAATTAATTAATGGAATGTGATCCAGTCATTTAGTTGATTCACACTAAGAGGTCTAATTGAATGGTTGAGTAATATATATATATATATATATATATTGAGGGTTTTTTATATACCAAAGAAAAGTGGATTGAGAGATATTCATCTTGTGAGATTAAATGTGCATAAATAAAAGGCTAAAATATGTTGGTAATTCTTAATATATATTTGAATTTTATTTTTGATAATGACAAAAAATTTCTTCATTTATGTTCCTTAATATTTGAAATTTTTTATTATATCCCTATCGTACGTTAATAAGGTCTGTTAACGATTTATGTGTATATTAGTCTAACACATGAGTTACCTACGTGTCATGTCACGTCAGATTAAATGTAATATGTAAGTGATGATGTGCCTAATGACATGTTTGTTAATAATTAGTAAATGTAAAAAAAAAACGATGCCAAAAATTGGTCTTCTTTTTTCTAGAACTTCTCTGTCATGGTAAATGCACCAAATTTTCATATTCAAGCCCAAATCAAGCTCAACAACACCAAATCAAGTTCAATATATTCAATTTCAAATTCCTACAAATATTCTAATAACAAATTCAAACAAATTAAAAATAGAAACAAAAAATGCGCAAAGTTCATACAAGAAATACATATCTTAACATGAATTTGAAGTAAACTCAAAATCATCGGTGACAAGTCACCGCCCTCCACAATAGTGACAACCTCAAGCGCACAACTTGACGCTCCTTGATTGCGCCGACATCTCCATTGTAGATGGCAACCTCAATTGTGAGTTGTGTTACCCAAATTCATAAATCAGATCTACTCACTAGCACCCATCATGAGTAGATCGCAACTTCAACCACACAAAGAGCTCAGGTTGACCATCGACGACGACAATTTAATCGGGTGGCATTGAGGTGGTGAGAGATGCGGCATGGGAAGGAACTCATTGGAATGACAGGGCGGAATAGAGCAAGAAAGAACGGATCGATGAGTTGGAATGTGGGAGAGGAGAAGACACTTATATGTCATATTTAATTCGACGTGGCACAATACGTAGGCAATTGACATGTCAAACTAATTGGCATATCAGCACTTGACGAACCATGCTAACGATAGGGAGAAATAAAAAAATTCAAATATCAAAAGCAAAAACAAACAAAAATTATCATAAATCAAAAACAAAATTCAGAAATATATCAAGAATCACTAACATATTTTAGCATAAAAGTTACTAATGTTTGCTAAAAGTTACTAATGTTTTGTTTGAATTTTCTTAAGTGAATTTGAGATCAAAGTTTTTAAAAAAATAGTATAAATTTCACACATCTACACTCTATTCTAATTCAAATATTACATTTTTTTCATCTTTCACATCTCTTTTATTTCTTTAAACCAAACACATGTTAATATTTACCTAGTGAAAAATATTGTGTAGAGTCTAAAATTTTAATACTATTGTCAAGACTGATGCTATTTAGAATTTTTAAAAGGAAAATAATTCTTGGATACTATTGAGATTTATACTTTGAGAGTGATAAGAAAAAAGAAGAATTAAATGAGTTCAAATATCATCACTTTTTTAAAACTAGCATAACACACCGAGTCACCGACCGTAAGCTAAAATAAGTTCATGGAATTGGAAGGTAGGATGAATGGATGGAAAGCCGACACGGTTTAGCCACGGTTTAGACAGGTAACGGGGTGGAAAATTCGTTGTCACTATGGGTGAGCAAAATAATGTCACCCATCCGAAATCCGTCAAACCCGATCCGAAAAAGTGCATCTGGAACGGTTTGCTTCGGGTTGAAAATAAGAAGAAAAACAGTACCATATTTTAAAAAGGGCAGTTGCAGGTTAAGAAAAATAATTTCGTCCGAACTCGCACTTGATCGACTTTATATTTGACCATTTATTGCTAATAGTTGGGTTGAAAAAAATCTTTTATTTTTTATATCCCTCATCAAACTATTAAAATAACTTGTTACGTTAATAATATCAACATGTATTACATCAACAAAGATATTGTTATTATTACCACATAAAAAAAAAAAGGTGTCACGTTAACGCAATATAACATCATCATTATAGTAGAAGAACTACAAAAATATAAACTAAAAAAAAGTAACATATATAAATGTAAAAAAAATTACGTCTTAAATATAATGTATAAAATTAATTAAAAATAATAATCAAAATTTTTTTAAATCTTTATTTTTTTTTGGTCCTTGTTCAACACTATAAGGTTACTCGTGTAACATTGTTTGTTAAAAAAAAAAAAATTCAAAAGCTGAAAAGGTCTGAAACAACACTTCAAACATATTAAAATATATAATATAACCTATTTGGGTGTAAATTTTATCATAAAATCCAAAAACTTGGGTGATTACTAGGGGTGTAAGTTGTCTTGATTGAGTTGAGTTTTATCTATTTTTCAACTCAATCCAATTAAACTTAATTGGGTTAAGTTTATATTTTTTATTTGAGAACTACTATTGGTCTCAACCCATATTTCTTTTGCCCACTGACATTAGAGTGAAAACCTCATTTCAAAAACTCCACCCCTTCTCCCCTCTCCCCCCTTCCTATCACCCCTCTCTCTTCCTCTCCTCCTCCCAAACTCTTATCTCTTCCTCTTCTTCCCTTCCCTTCCCAACTCTCCTTCTTCACCTCCCAACCATGCTTAACCCTTCTCCCTCTCCTTCCTCTACTTCTCTTAGGTGTCCTTTTTTTTTTTGCAAACTCGCTTCCAACGAAATCATGATTTCATTTACATTTTTTTCTGGAAAAAATAAGTAACAAAATCACAATTTTTACATTGTATGTAGAGGTTATATGGCTTTACTTATGGTGAGTAAATTATTTTAGTATTTTAATTTTTTTATTACTACAATTAATATTTTTTATAGTCGTGGGTGTTTGCGCATCTGCCCACTATTGACTACTCAAAGCCGGAGCATTATGTTGTAGAGGACTCGGTAGCCACTAGATTGAAGTTGTTGAGAGGAATTGAGCGTGCTAATGAGCTACAAATGGATGTTGTCGTGTGGTGTCCATATGAGGATCACATGGATGTGATACCTTTCGTACAATAGTCCATTTTCTCTAGCTTTATCATATGCGGGATTGATGTGAGGCCTTATTGTCCAAAGAGGGTGTTGTGGCAGTTTGCCATGTCCAAACGATTCCATGCCAGCCACCTCCCTGTCCTACATATCAGCTTTGTGATCGAGTATGAGAGGAGTGGCAACAAAATATTGTTCCTCTTGGTGATGTTGTGCTAACTGGGGGTCCTTGGACTTGCACCTATGACTATCTGTCTTGGTTTTACAAGGTTTCTTATCCCTATGTCATTCCTCCAAAGGGACAACCACCATGTGGTCCTGTGCGCTTATCGCCAACCAAAGTATTGCCACAGCCCAAGCAACCACTAGCAGACTATGTACCAAGTGGAGATTACTCTTGCTAAGTAATGCAAATTGGATTTTGTTGATTTTTTTTTCTAAATTGTCATTGAAAAAATAGTTATTAATTGTAATGTAATTGTTATTGGAAGATCAATTCCAAAAAGAGTCTGAAGCTATGTAAAGCTTATTGGACCTCAAAGTTGTGTTAGAGGGCATGACTCATCATTGACTCATACAACAAGCTTTGGGATTGTTGCAGGATGACTTAGCAGCTTGGTGCAGTTTAGACGTACAAAGACCCAGGAAGAGGACTAGCAAGGATGTTGGCAAGAAGGGTGCCATATGTGGTTGGCTTTTTGTATTATTATCATTATTAGTATCTTTTGATTATTATGCACAGTTTTGTTGTTTTGATATTTTTTTATAGTTTATGTTGTGGTTGAATTACTTTTTTTTACGTTCATCAATTGTTTAAACAACATGCGCCTAGTAACAACAATTGTTACTTCAATTGATTCATAAAACAATCATCAACATCAACAAATAAAGAAGCATTGATAATACAAAGTTTTGTTAAATAAAACAACCAGTGTACGATTTTTATAAAGTAAAAACATGACAACACAAATTTATCATGCCTTAGAGAATGATCTTATCAACAGATCTTGGTTTCCTTTATTTGCACAGAAAGACAAGGATTTAATCTATAAATCAGCCAAAAGTTGCATTCAACTCAATTGGACCTTTACTACTAAATTCTGAAAAGTTGAAAAATATTGTTCCCAGATCATGATCACGTTTAAGCTCCATGCACTCGTATTCAACAAAACCATCACCTACGTAAATAGGTTGACGATAAAAAAGACCAAGTAAAATCGTGGAACCTTTGTTGACATCCATATTTATTTTCCTTAAAGCATCAAGCAACATGTCATCACTTATTGTAATGACTTTAGGGTCACTAGGACATTCAAACAATATTCCTTTAGATGATGAAATCATGTCACCATCGCAATACACAATACTAGATACACTCCCCATGTTTTAAGCAATATGGTGAATATAAAACAAAGGTGTTAAGTTGCATCAAACTCCTACTACTATTTATATTGTTCTCTCCAGTCATACCCCAACAGTTGAGATGACACTGACAATGTAGACGATTTAGACTGAGTCTATGTTTAATATGGTTGGTATGAGTATAAGAAAAAAAAAATAGTGTTTAGTCAATACGTCTCAGGAAAAGCAATGTTCAATCAATATATCTCATGAAAAGTAGTGTTCAATCAATAAAAAACACAAAATGTATTTTTTTCTTTTATTAAATTTTTTTAAAAAATATAGTACAACGAAATCTCAATTTTGTTGTTTAAATTTTTTTTTCACAATAGAATCATGGTTTTTGTTGTGATGTGGACAAAAATAACAACAAATTCGAGATTATGTTGTTATAAGGAGGTGCAAAAAAAAATTAACAACAAAATCATAATTTTTTTTATGTCTGGTAGGGGCAACACCTTGGTAGGGGCAAAAAGCAATTGCAATGGGGCCAATAGCAACTCCATTTTTATTTTGTTATTCCAAATCAACTCAATCCAACTTTAATTGGATTAGATTGGGTTGGATATTGGGTTGGACCATTAAAAAATTGTCACATCTTTAAGTCTTGAAGAAAAGTTAAAGAAATCTTCAAATTCAAAAATAGTAAAGATATTTTTACTATTCATATGATAAACAGAAAAAAAAATCATAAATATATACTCACGATATCATTCATAAAAAGTGTATTACCTTAAAATAAAATATAAAATATAAACTCCAAAATAATGTATTACCTTGAGAATAAAATGTACTTAGTTTAGAATTTCTATACTATTAATTTAACTAATGTATTACCTTGGGTTGCGTTGGATTTTGGTAGATCCAAAACTCCAAACCTGTCACCCAATCCAATTTTAATTGACTTCATTAAATTAAAACAAATTCAATCCAATGACCTAACCCAACCAACAAAAATCTAATTTGGTTGAGTTGGATTGGGCTAGTTCACGGATTGGGTTCGATCCGCTTACACCCCTAATGACTATTAAACAACCCTAAATAAGAAACAATGAAATTTATTGAGTCATAAGCAACCCGTTTTTTTAATAAATCTTAACCAGTTTAAAATCAAACTGAATAGATGAGATAATAATCTCCAAGCCTCCTTTGCCTCAATGATTTCATCTTGATTCTCTAAAACAATATCAACTAATGAGATATATAATTCAAGTGAATAAAACACATAATTATAAAATATTTCGTAAATAGTATTTGTTCTCATTTAATGCGACAATCGAAAAAATCAATCAAGGTATATATATTCTTCTAAAATAACACTAGTTTGTTTAATTTTTTTAAAATCATTTTTTAATAAAATATACATTTTTTTAAATTTTTTTAATGTGTTTGTCTAAACATTTTTTTGTTAAATAAGTAATTTTTTGTTTGTTTTAAGAAACAAATTCTACATGTTTTTTTTAAATAAAAATTATTTTGTAAAAAAAATGTAGTTTAAACAAAAGGGCACATTATGTAATCAAAAGATATTTAAGGGAAAGTTTAACTTGTGAGACAAAGTGTTAAAAAAGGGAAAAAAAACTCAATTTTTATACTTTTTTTGGAATTGATTAAAATTTATTAAAAATTATTACTTTTGGTGTGTTGAGATAGGGAACCCACCAAAATCAATAATTTTCAACAAATGTCAATCAATTGCTCACATAAGGGACATAAGGAAAACAACATAAAAAACATTTATCAAAAACTTATAGGCTGGAATATGTTTTTTTATCCTTCTAAGTAAGAATTATTTATTTTTTTTTTGTCTTGGTAGGTTTTTTTTCTTCTAATTTTAGTTATTCTAAGTTGACGCCTTTTTTAATTTTGGTCCCTATAAATTTTTTGTTCATTTTTATTTCTTGTAAGTTAAAGTTTTTTAAATTTTAATCCCTTTAAGATTCTAATTTTTCATTTACAATCCCCATAAATTCATGTTTATAATGATCAAAGTTAGAAAAACGTAAATTTATTAAAAATGAGTAAAATATCATACAGGGAAAAAAACTGAAAAAATATAAATTTATAAAGACTAAAATTAAAAAAAAAACTTATATAGATAAAAAATAAAAAATACTGACTTATAAAAATAAAAATATATTTAACATGCATGTGTTTACTTGCCAAAATTATATTATAAAAAGGACAGAGTTCTCCAGTCACCAATTACCATATCGGACGGTTTGGACACAAAAAAGGGTGGCCTCACCGATTTCACATGCATGTGTTTACTTGCTAAAATTAGTCTGTTTTAATCCCTTACTCTTAAAAAAAATAAGGAGAAATGGGAAAGTAAATCAGTTGAACAAAGGGCACATCAGTAATAACAATGAATACCATGGTGGATAATGGATATATAATATTTTAAACATAAATAAAGTATTTATATTAGACTAAATTTAAAATATAAATAATTAAATATTTTGTGATTGTTTGAAGGACTCAACTTTCTAAATACAAAAATTTAATACTAGATAATTAAATTCCTTCAAATAGTAACTTCAAATTAAGAATGGAATTTAGTCAATTTACTGTAAAAAAAAAAGTAAGAATGGAATTGTAGGATGACAGACTTTCTCTTTCCCATAGCTAATAACAAAATGGGAATTGCTATTCTTATTCATATTTTTCTATTCCCACCCCCCTTCTTAAAAAAAAACACATAAAAGAACCCTATTGTCCTCCCCTATTTTCCTACACCCCTTCCCCTCACTTCTCACGCCCCAGATTCTCCGCCCCCCACTTTTCCCACTTTTCCCCCACACCGTTTCTTTTTTTATTTTGAACTTTTAGATTGAAGGGAATCATAATATCTAAATAAATCTAATACACAATAAAATCATAATTTCATCATATATCTAGATTTTCATACAGAATTACAATATCATTATTATTTGAGTTTAAATACAAAAAGAATTGTAATTCTATTATATTTTATTTTTAAAAAAATATTTAATTATGATATAGTTTATCCTTTTAATAATAATTGAATTGATTATGATACAAATTATCATAATGATTACACATGTTATCTTTTTTAATAGTAATATAATTAATTATTATATATATATTTAATTAATCTGTGAATTTATGATGACACAAGTTATCCTTTTTAATTATAATTAAATTAATTATGGTAGTTGTGTTTGTTTTTTGCACTTTCGTTTTGGTTTTTATTTTCCACTTGTAACAAAAAAAATTAATTATGACACAAATTAATATCATAATAAAGGAAATTCACATAATTAGTTTTATTACTTTTGTAAATGGTATTTTTATTTAATAAATTCAAATTAATTAAAAAAGATAATTTATATCATAATGATTACTGTTAAAAAAATTCAAATTGTATCTTAATTAATTTAATTTTAATTTATAAAGGATAATTTGTATCATCATTTGTGTGATTAGTTTTAAAAAATTACTTATATATATAATTAATTGTATATTTTTTTATAAAAAATTAACAAAACAAAAACGTATTTTAATTGTGTAAGAGGAGTGTAAAAACAGACATAACAAAAATATATTTTCATTAAAAGAATATTTTTTTATAATTCTTTTAAAGCACGTGGAATAGAAAAAATAGAATAGTAATTCCCTAAGGGTCGATACCTAAGTTCGCCTTCATTGGGCACATTTTTTAACACCCTTAGTATAATGAGATTTTCTTTTTGCACAAGTCAAATCTCAAATACACCATTCAAGTTTTCTTTAATTTCAACGTTGCCCTTTATACTTCTTCTTCCTTTTGTCCTATTTTCCATTTTTTTCTCATCTTCACTGTTTCTTCTTCTTCGCTGACCTCCTCATTCCGTTGGCTCATGATGGTTTGTTAGCTATATTGTCGCGGTGGTTTGTAACCAATGTCATTGACTTCATCGTCATCGTGGTGATTGTTGCAGTGGCAACGAAGGTAAGTTTTTTAACATCTACGAAATATTGATCCGTATGACCATACAGATTACCAATCCGTATGGGGTATACTTATCAAATTTCATTAGTTTTTGTTAGTTTGTCATTGAATTTTTTTCTTTTTAATGTTTTGTTAAGATAGATGAAGATGAGTGGATATTTGAGAACATTATGTCTGAAGAAATTAATATGAATGAAGATAGGGGGAGGAATTTGTTGCGGTTGAAAAGATTGATTGTTCTTATGCCTTTAATACTTCTCAGGTATTGATATGATTTTGTATTGGGTTAAAGTAAGTAAATGAATGTCTTAACAAGACTAAACATGTATTGTCCTTTTTGTAGGTGTTTCCTACCCATGAGGACGTATTGCAATGGACTCATACTGTTGCTATGATATTGGTTTTGTAGCGTTGATAATGAGGTCTAACACATCAACTGGAAAGAGAGGAAGAATCTCATTTGTTTTAATTGGTTGTGAGAGAAGTGAAAAAAAGTATAGAGCATAGAAGAAAAATTTAGTACGAACAGTGACTAGCACTAGAAAATGTGGTTTTCCTTTTAATTTGCGAGTGAAACCAGTTGCAGGAGGTGAAGGGTGAATGGTCAACTTAATATGTGGGATTTATAATCTGCATTGGCTAAGTCATTGAGTGAACATCCATATGTTGGTCGACTAACTAAACGAGACAAGATTATTCTTGGTGATATAACAAAGTCGATGGTCAAAACAAAAAATATTCTTCTCACTTTGAAAGATATGCATATCATTCTTCTATAAGAGGCAATAATATTGAAATGCAAGAATTAATGAAGCTACTTGAACGCGATATGTATATCCATTGGCATAGACTCAAGGATGAAGATGTTGCACATGATATATTTTTGGACACATCCAGATGCAGTAATATTAATCAATGCATGCCATTTGATATTCCTCATAGATAGTACATACAAAAAAAAAATACAGACTCCCTTTACTTGACATTGTTGGTGTGACACCTACTGGGATGACATTTTCAGCTGCATTTGCCTATTTGGAGGATGAACGTATAAACAATGTCATTTGTGCTCTTGAAAGACTTAGAGGTATTTTTATGAGAAGTGATGTTCTCTCTCAAGTCATTGTTACTGATAGAAATTCAACATTGGTGAAAACTGTGTTTCCTAAGTCAACTAACTTGTTGTGTCAATTTCACATTGATAAGAATGATAAGGCAAAATGTAAAACCCTTGTAGGGAAAAAAATGCATGGGACTATGTGATGGAAGCATTGGGGAGTCTTGTGGATTTCTTACTGAGATAGAGTATAATGACTGTCTTACAAAGTTTGAAATTGCTTGCTCCCATGGTGTAAGGTCTCGGGTGTCCACGTGGCACTTTAACGTTTCAATGTTGTAATTACGTAATAATAATAATAATAATAATAATAATAATAATAATAATAATAATAATAATAATAATAATGGTAATGACCTTGTGACTAATCCGGATTCGTGTGACCGGGATGTCATACAAGGGGAGGTGCAATTGGAACTCGGATAAGAGAGGGGTGTAAATAGAACCTTTTGAAGCTGGGATCGTACTGAGTGTGTTAGTATTTACAAGGAAACCAGGTTAGAGTGTGACCGGGTTATCGCGTAGGTATCCTGGGGAAAAACGCTGAGAAGAAAAGAACCAGAACGAGGACGGGTAGTGTTGGCAAGGGTGGGAACCCGGACAAGGTTATCTGGGCTACACTTACCTATGGGAAGTCATATGCGCTTGACTCGCCAACCAGTTCTCCTCACGGCGACGGCAGTGACTGACGAGAGCATCGCCGTGACGAGAACTGGTTTTCGTGTGAGAGTGAGATGAAGGGAAATCGAGAAGAGAATGGAACTGTGAGTGGGGGTGGCGGCACCAATGGGGGGCTGTGATGCGGTGTGAGAGGAGAGAGAGAGACATGAGGGAAGAAATTTGTGGTCTGGTCCGTCTGGAACGAGGTCGACGTTGCGGAACGAAGCACCTGGGAGCACTGGAAGTCTAGAGCCGTCAAGGTCGCGCGCGTAGCCGGAGACGCGGACTAGGGAGCACTGGAACTCTGGAAGTGGAACGAGGCTCCCTCACTCTCTCAGTCTCTCTCGTCTCATCCTCTCACTTTTCTCATCCTCTCTTCTCAGCCACTTAACTTTGTAAATATCTACTAACCCGGTGGGTTTGTAACAACCCGTATGCATCTAGGTTGTTAACATTCCCTTATGGCAGTTAAGCGCAGTAGTTAATATGACAATAATTAAGGAAGCAACTAATAAAATAAGGTTATCGTACGTCCACAAACGATAAAAGCTTTACATTATGTATGGTAACAATTCAAGAGTTTACAAACTTATAAGACCCCGGGTACAATACCCTCCAGGGCCGGGTTACAAACATGCAAAAATACATAACAAAAATACAGAGCCACATGCTCCACAATGGACTAAGGTTCACTAAGAACCTGTCTCGGCTCGGCCTCTCGTCCGGAATCACTCAGACTGCCTCGTTGCTTGGGCCTCTTGCTTCGGGATCCGTTGTCCTCCCTGTTCTCATCACCTGCAATAATAATATAATCCCCAAACGGGGTGAGATAATAATCTCAGTAAACTCCGGGTTCTGGAGGGCTTCTCCTTTCCCGGGTTCACTTCCATGACACAATGCATCAAAATGACATTACACAAGCTAGCCATCCCGGCTTACAAAAGAACACATCACATGTATATAATCACATGGATATAACAAGAGAGATCATCCAACTTAATGGGCACATTCCCTCTTGGTTCCGCGTGGACGTCTATGGCTTAAAGTCCATCCTTGTCCATTCTACTGGCCAGAGAATCTCAAATATCACACAAAGCGATCACAGTGCAAATCATATACATGTTATCAAATAGAAAGCAGTAACACCCAATTTCAATACATGCATCATGACATATAACAACCATCACTCCCTTGGAGTATGGTGGAACGCGGTCCGGAGACCAACCTCGTGATTTCGAACACCACAATCTTCAGCGTCGCGCCCTACATACATGCATGCAAGAAATCAATAATGGTTTTCTCCTGTTGCATGTAGAGGAATTTGATATATATTACCAGGTTACCAACATAAGTCACCCACAGGTGACATGTAGAACCCCGAAAGGGTTTATCACAGCTAACCCAAAATCGATAACAGTTATATCCTAAGGTTGGACTGGCGCTCCTTACCTCTAGGGTTGTTAACGAGGCTAGAGAACCATTTCTCAAGCTCTAACGTCCTAAAGTCACCTTCTCTTCCTTAAACCAGAAGCCTTTTTTGTTTGTCAATGGCAGAAACGGGGAAGGAAGAGAGAGAAGGAACACCTTTTCGGTGAAGGGACAGAGGGAGAAAATGAGTCGTGCACGAAATAACCAACACGCGTGCTATTTAAGTACCCTGAGAGTTAACGCACATCGCATATCTCACTAAGTCAACACGTGTTATTCCAGTGACCTGACAGTAAGTGCGGATCACGTGCATAGGTTAAGCTTGTGAAATCACCAACTACCGGGTTGGCGAGTCAAGCGCATATGACTTCCCATAGATAAGTGTAGCCCAGGTAACCTTGTCCGGGTTCCCACCTTGGCCATCACTACCCGACCTCGTTCGGGTTCTTTTCTTCTCAGCGCTTTTCCCCAGGATACCTACGCGATAACCCGGTCATACTCTAACCCGGTTTCCTTGTAAATCCTAACACACTCAGTACGATCCCAGCTTCAAAAGGTTCTATTTACACCCCTCTCTTATCTGAGTTCCAATTGCACCTCCCCTTGTATGACACCCCAGTCACACGAATCCGGATTAGTCACAGGGTCATTACCATAATAATAATTATTATTACGTAATTACAACATTGGAATGTTAAAGCGCCATGTGGACACCCGAGACCTTACAGGGTTGGCCTAGCTCGGGCCCCTATTTGGCCCGCATTTTGTGGGTCGGGTTGGCCCGACCCATTTAGTGAATGTGGGTTCAAAATTTCAACCCAGCCCGCATTTTTTTGTAGGCCAAACGGGCTGGCCCACCAGGCTAGGCCCGTTTTGCCATCCCTAATTGTAGGTATCGTGTAATTGATGCCTTATTAGGTTATGATGAAGATTCATGATCTTTGGTACCTAACCATTTGCTCAAAGAACTTGGACAATGATCTAATGAGTATATAGCCTTGTTTGGTGACATATATAGATTTGAGCATTTGAAGAGGTCCCTACTTGTTGATGGATTATCCATGGTATATAAGTTTTTATTTACACATTAATGGATAAATATTATTACTTTAATACTGATTAAATTTGTTATGTGCTGATAACGACTGTCGAATAGCTAAAAAACAAATAAAACTAGGATAATTCTGAAGCACGAGAATAACCTAGGTCGACGCAGAGATACAATTCAATTTGGTGCCTAACTCAGTTCACTTATAAACTGAAGGGAAAGTTTAGTGAACAGTTTGCAGACAATGAACAAAAATTGCAGAAACACAAACAAGAATTGCAGAAAAATGCAGAAACTATAGAATTGATGAAAGATGTTGTGAAACAGATTCAAGAATATCAATCCAATTCACAAACCAAACAATTTGAATTATCATAGTTCTTCACATAATGATCAAATTATGAAGGTTCATCCAATGTCATTAGAAGCAGTTCAATCGAATTTACTCCTAAATCAATTGAAATCACAAATCATATTGAAATATCATCCAAAAATTTTGTGATTAAATGTTGAAATTAGGAAATGAATCCATAACCTAATATGTTTTCAATCCAAATCACATTCATAATCATAAAAATCGAAATAGGGTTGAAGAAGAAGATGAACATTCACACATAAATTGAAATACCAAACTAGAACTCAAATTCTCCTTGCTTGGATTGGATCCTTCAATTGATTGTTTAGCCTTCCATGATCATCATCAGTGGAAAGCCACAAAATTTGTGCAAGAAAATAGAAGAACAGAGATGGAAGGAAGAAGAAAATGAAGAATAGTACAATTTCTGTTATTTTGAGGGTCATTTTAGGCTTGAAAGTCAGAACCTCTGCACTTGAGTTTTGGGCTGCAAGTTGGCCTTTGATTGGTGTAATTAGTTAGATTAGATGGACCTAATCAGGGCCCATCATCCTTTCCTATTGACTTAGTCACTATATATAAGTGCAATTAGTTATTTCGAAATTATTACTTTATTTAGCACAAACAAAATTTGTAGTTCTTTTTACAAGTTTTCAGAATTAAAATATCTCTATTTTTCTCTAAATTATTCTTCATTTTTGTTTAGTTTTCTTCTTCATTTTATTTTTGTTCTTTTATTTTCTTGAACAAATCTCGTGGCTCTTCCACTAATGATGATCATGGAAGGCTAAACAATCAATCAATCCAAGGATCCAGTCCAAACAAGGAGAATTTGAGTTCTGGTTTAGTATTTCAATTTCAGTGTGAATGTTCATTTTCTTCTTCAATCCTCTATTTGATTTTCATGATTATGAATGTGTTTAGGATTGAAAACATATTAGGTTATGGATTCATTTCCTAGTTTCAAATTTTAATCACAGATTGTTTAGATGATATTTCAATTAAGTTTGTGGTTTCAATTAATTTAGGAGTTAATTCGATTGAATTGCTTCTAATGCATTGAATGAACTTTCATAATAAGATCATTATCTGAGAACTATGATAATTTGCATTGCTTGGTTTGGTGAATTAGATTGATATTCTTGAATTTGTTTACAACATCTTTAATTAATTCTGTCAGTTTCTACATTTTTCTTAAATTTTATTTTGTGTTTTTGCAATTTTTGTTCATTTCCTGCAAACTGTTTGATTAAAATCCCCATGTTCTTTATCAGTGAATTGAAGTTGGAACCAAATTGATCGTATCTCTGAGTCAACCTATGTTAATCATGTGCTACAGAATTAGCATAGTTTATTTGTTTTGAAGTGATGCGACATTAATTATCAAAGAGCAACACATTATTTACGAAGAACAAACGAGAGAGACTTGGCCCACCTATAGAAAAATAAATAGGAGCTCAATCACCATTCACCATAACTTCCTTGATCTTAGCCCTTAATATTTCCATATAGAGAACAAATAGATATGGGAAAAGAGGATCCCTTTGCCTCAAACCTCACTTTGGAAAGAAAGTCAGAGATCTACTCCCATTCCAGAGAATAGACATAGAGGTAGATGAGACAAACGTCGTAATAAACTTAACCACATTATTTGGGAACCTATAGTCAATGAGAAATTTTTGTAGATAGGGCCACTCAACTTTGTCATAAGTCTTCTCTAAATCAATTCTGAAAATAACATCACCTTTTTTTTATTCTTATACCTAGACAAGTTATTAATCACTATTACATCTTTGGTAGGCATACCAAATCACACAAGTAGCATAAATTGAAAGTCCAAGTATCGTTTTCCCAGAGGACTTGTGCAATATTTGGCAATTTATAAACTTTTTGCTTAGTAGACAAATATAGAGTAAATTTAAATTAACAATGATTAAGATTTGAAGTTTAAGGTGAAGACTTGAAATAAATTGACCCTCATCCATAATTGGGGTTTGACTTCACTAAACCATTCCCTCATCCATAAATAAGCCATTAATCTATGTTTATCATTCCTTTGTTATCATCAACTCATAAAAATGTCCAATCCCTAATTCCTTACAAGAAGAGCCTAAGTATCATGACTAAACTACCAATCCCTTACATAGCTTAGCCAAGTGACAATGCAACATTTTTGGCCCAACGAGCCAATATTCTAGCTGGGCTAGAGCTTCAATAATAAGTACTGAAATTGCATGGTTGGGGCAAGATACCCTTGTGTTGGTTGGGCTAGAAATGTCTTCAAAATGAGTTGCTCTCTAGAAGAATTATGGTTGGGTTAGACAATTGCTCGTTGAGCTGAGAGCATCTCAGAATCTGGATGGCTACTTACCCTTCTGGTCTGGCTAGGTTAGAATTGAAAATATTTTCTTTTTGATTTTGATTCATCCTCCTTCAACAACAAGCTTCCAAACCTTCATTTAAAACATAAGAAAACATAAAAAAAATGATTCTAAAACCTAAACATACTTGAAGGATTCCTAAAAAGCTAAATTCTAACTAAAAGGAGAGAGAAACAAGACTCTAATTAAGGAAAAGGTAAGATAAATGCAATTGTGTGTACCATAAAGGTAAGCAAATAATGCAATTATCAATCACCTCTTGCAAGATGATAACATTATCACATGTGCTTCTCCCTGGGATAAAGCTGCTCTAGAGAGGGTTAACCAAAGTCTTCAGGAAAGATCTCAACCTAATAACAAACAATTTTGATATCAGCTTGTGAATTACATTACACAAACTAATGGGTCTGAAGTCCTTTATATATTTAAGGTTGTTCACTTTCTTAATTAGCACAAGTAAAGTTTCATCAACCTAAGGATCAAAGGTGTCACTCTCAAAGGCATTCTTCACATAGAGCCAAACATCATCCCCATCAACTTCCTAGAATAACTTTAGAAGATAGGTTGAATTTTATTGATTTTTCTTCTCACAACAGTTTGGGCGAAGGAAAGTTGAATTCTTGCTTCCAACCTCACCCAATCTTTTCTGGTTTTCTGGTATTAAAGAGTTTCCTCTTAGAAAATCATTATTTCATCATCCTTCTGAAGCTTGTGATAGAGAATAAAAAGGGAGGCATAATCCTCATTCTCCAATGATCTTTTAATACCACAAATTTTGGACTTAAGCTCTCTTTTACGCCGAAAAATATTGCCAAATATCTCTGTTAAAGATTTTGGAATCATTTGTAACCTCCTCCAACGCTCTTGCAATATTTCTTCTTCTAAACCAGGCATAACCAACTAAAGACCTATAGTTCGAGTTGGTACAAAAAACAGCTTCAAAGCGAAAAGGACGAGCCGCACTAAGACCTATAGTCAAGAGTGACATTTTGACAAGACCTCAACAATAGCTTCTAGGAATTGCATTCTCCAATTGAGATCACACAAACTTTTGTCAAGCTTTTTATGGAGGGAAATGCTACCCGGTTGAGCTATGTGCCAAGTTAACCTTATTTCCAAATGCTCTACATGTTTAATGGATACTTAACATTATGTAGCTAGTATATTATTTTAAAATTTTAATGATTATAGTATGTGAACTTTAGTGTACTTACTTTCATATGGTAGAAAATGATATATCAATATTGTTAACAAATAATATTAAATATAAAATGATGAATGATGCATTATTATGTTACAAAAATAGTTGATAATATTATTTTATAATAACAGAAATAACTTTTTTATAACTAAAATATGAAACAAAATTTAATAAGATTTTTAAAAAATAATATATCATAATAATTATGTCATTTTAGTGAATAAATTTTACAATAATAGATTAAAAAATAATGAAATTGAATCAAATCATAAAATATTAATTTATTTTGATTTAAATTTGATGTTATATTTAAATTGAATCAAATTAAACCACATAATTATTTTATGTTTGATTCAAATAATTTTTTTTTTTTAAATTAAACCATATTACACAACAAAGACTATTACACTCTAGTATCCAAAAACTTAAAAAATCTATGGGTGAATTTGATTATGTAAAATATAAAAAAATAAAAAGAGATTTGAGAATAAGTATTTTAATTAAAATAATTAATAAAACGTGAAACCTCACAAAATTTTGAAATTTTCTCTCATTTGTTCCCAGTTTGAACACAATCCTTTTTAAAAAAAAAATTCTTCTTTATTATTAGAATCTTGATTCAAACGTGTCACCGTCCATTGACAGAAACGTTGACTATTGACACGTTTTCCAGAACCAACCAGCGCTGCCCGAACTTCACAACGAACACATTTCTCTTCGCGTGACCGTACATGAAAAACCCACTAATCTATCCTCGCAACCATTTACCCCTTCTCTTCTTCAAAATTACATGACTTGCCACTACCTTTCTTTTTCTTCTTTCCATTTTCTACCATCATCCTCTCGTCTCGTGTAATGTTGTAAACCAAAAATGGCTTCTCTTCAATTCCGTTACGTTCTCTCTCCTCTCTCGCCCTCGCTTCCGCTTCCGCCAACATTTTATCGCACTTTCCCTTTCCCGCTCCGTTTTCCGGGAAAATTGCACGCTTTCTCTCTCGCACAGAGGGGGCGAGTTCTTTCAATCCGCTGCAGCTCCTCCAGAACCGGTTCGCAGCTTCAGCGAGTCGCTGTTCCCGAAGACGATGATCGGCCTCCGTTCGATATCAATCTAGCGGTGATTCTCGCGGGTTTTGCGTTTGAAGCGTACACTACTCCCCCTGTACGTGTTCCTTTTTTGCTGTCTTCGTTCGAGAAAATGGAAGAAAATAAACTTTAGGCGAATAGTGAAGCTGTTTGGACTGAAAAGTTTAAAGTTTATAATTGAAAGCTAGAAGAGTTTTTTTTTTTTTTTGCTGATTCTGTAGTCGCTGAAAATGAAATTACTAAAAGAGTTTCTTTTATCCTTTTTTTTTTCTTTTCTGATTCTTTAGTTGCTGAAATTGCCCGAAGAGTTTCTTTTATGCTTTTTTTTTTCTTTCTGATTCTTTAGTTGCTGAATTTGCTAGAAGAGTTTTTTCATTTATCCTTTTTGTTGATTCCTTAGTCACTGAAATTGCTAGAAGAGTTTTTTCTTTTATCCTTTTTGTTGATTCTTTAGTCGCTGAAATTACTAGAAGAGATTTTTCTTTTATCGTTTTTGCTGTTTCTTTAGTCGCTGAAATTGCTAGAAGAGTTCATTTTTGGCTGATTCTTTAGTCGCTGAAATTGCTAGAATAGTTTCTTTTATCCTTTTTGCTGATTCTTTAGTCTCTGAAATTATATTGATCGGTCATTTATGATGATTGGTCGTTTTATAATGTTTTTTATTTTTATTTTCTGAAGATCGTTTTATAATGATTGATTGTTTTACTATCGTTATAAAGTTTTAAGGCCTAAGGACTAAATTAGAAGGGGTGTTTGGTCTTTTTGCAAGACCCAAACTATTATGTCATTTGAATTAATTGTTTTTAGATTAAAATAATCCTAATTAATGAGAGAGGTTGTATTGACAAACATTTAGAAGAGAGAGAAACATTAATAACAATGGTATTTTTTTAAAAAGTATATTAATTTAAGACAAATTATTGCTAACAACTAGATCAATCAGTTTTTTTTTTATTCCTGATAAGTAATTTGGTCTTATAAATAGGAATGAATGTAGTACTAACTTTGGTGGGCGTATTTGATTTGGTTATTGGTTTTGTTGCTTGTCAATTAATTTGATCTCTAATGTAATTGCTTAATCGTCGTTAAATTGAAAGAATAAGTTTCAGGAATTAATTTGATATATTATGCTTTTCTTCTGCGGGGGAAAATAAGCTAACCTATAAATCATTAGCGAGTTTAAAAAATATGGTTTAATTTGAGAGGTTGAAATGAAAAATGAAAAACGAAAAAGAAAAATAAGTATGCTGCTATTTTTTCCTATAACTTGTTTGTGTTTGCTTAGAAATATGCAATGCACAGGGATATGTGACTGGAACTTATATTTTTGTTGTTGCTGTTTCTTCATGATATTGTGAGTATAATGGAATAATTTTGTTAAGATTACATATTATTCTGTTAATTTATGATTAGATAGTAATTATTGATTTAGTCTATATTACTTATTATTAGATTGATCCTATGTAATCAATACTGATCCTATTTACTCATTATAAATAAAGGCTTAGTGTGATCATTCAAGACACTACAGTATAGTAAAACACTGTTATAAATTTGATCATAATCTTACACTGGGCATAATTTTTTTCTTAATGAAATTCAAACTTGTTTTAATCCTCTTCTTTTTCTTCCCTTTATAACATGTTGCAGGAAAACATGGGCAGGCGTGAAGTTGATGCTGGTGGTTGCAAGACAGTTTACCTTTCTGAGTAAGTGTCAATTGCCTTTCATGATTGCCTTATTTCTGTCATCAGTTTAAAATATTCTCTTGCACTTTTTATAGAATCCGAAAGTGTCATTTGATCTATGTAGTTGCCCTAATCTAATCAAATAAGGCTTGTTGTTGTTGTAGTATTTAATTTCAAATGCTTTCCTTATTAAAATAATGGCATGTTTAACGAGATTTTTTTGGGTATATGCAGGGAATTTGTTCATGAAATTTATGATGGTCAACTCTTCATAAAGTTGAAAAAGGGATTCAGTTTTCCTGCCATGGATCCATGGGTTGGTTATCTTTTTAAATTACTGCCCTGAATGTGATGAGATGAAATGTGCACTACTTTTTATTTTGCCTTGTATCTGACAGTTATCCCTGCTGCCCCCAAATTTTTAGCTAATTCATAGGAGTACTTATTTCTGTATGATTTCTGTTATTGCTTTATATTCATTCTTTTTGTGTGATCCAGGGAACAAGTGACCCATACGTGGTCATACAAATGGATTCTCAGACTGCTAAAAGTAATATCAAATGGGGGTGAGCTTGCATCTCATTTTTGTTTTGGTCATTTCACTTGTTAAATGGCCACCATCTAATGGTTAAAAGGAATTTTAATGGTCTTAATTTCTTAAATGGTTCAGAGCCAATGTCACTGCAAAATTTGTACAATGTGACTGTTTTTGCTTGACTTTAAAAATTCTTTTATATTGTTCCTGAAAGCATTTTACTAAGTTTGAAGTATTTTGGATTTTTATTTTCTTTCAAATTTGTGTATTAGCTAAGTTGAAACAAGAATAATTTGTGGGGACCATTTTTTAATTCATAAAATTCCACTGAACATGATCGACTTCCTTTGATAAAATTAAATGCCTTAACTTCAGTGGTACAATTATATACTGCTGTTTAAAATACTGTTGTAACCAGTCATTACTTTGGATTCATTTATGAAAAATTAATTGATGGCAGGACAAAGGAGCCAACATGGAATGAGGAGTTTACTTTTAATATTAAGCAGCCTCCAAGCCAAACTTTACAGGTTACCAGGCGTGATCTCTCGCTCTCTCTTACATCCATGTGCATGTACATATTTCAGTGGAATGCACACTCGCAAGAATCCCTTTTTCATAAAAGATAATCTACATAGAGAATTATTTACAAGTTGAAAGTGAACTGAAACTTGCAAGGAATTGATTGGCATGTCTTCTTGATACATGAAACAATATAGTAACTAATCATTTTGCTTAGTCCTTCTTTCACAGTCTTCTATTTCTTGTAGACTTAGACTACTCATTAGAAGCTGATACAATTGAGTTTAATGTGCTTGAGAGAACGTTCATAGTTGACTAGTTAGGTTCTCTTCTTAACTTGATAGTTATGTGCTTTAGACTTATATCACACTCTACATGTGTCCAGACAATTTTATCAATGGATGATATCATGATACTCTCATGTTCCTTGTGAGTGTGAAATTTAACTGCTGCACTGTTAGGCACCCAAATTATGATAAAAGAGAGAGAAGTTGCAGAAAAAGAGAGTTATGTATTGCACTCTGGGGAAAAGTCTCCCCAAAAGGCCTTCCCCTTTCACCGAGCCAATAGCTCTGCTTACAAATTGATTATTCACCCCCTCCTATTACAGCAATAACAAATTGTTTATATACAAGCTTGACTATTCTAACCAACTTTTTTCCTATGGGCTATTCTAACCAACTTTTTCCTATGTATAACTAATGCAAGAGAAGTTCAGGACCTGCCTACTTTGGTCATTTTGTGTTTTCGTTTTCACAGAAAATAGAAAATGGTAGTGGAAATATATTTGATTGGATGTTAAAAAACATTTTCTTCGATTTTTTTTTATAAAAAATCAGCCCAAAATAGAAAACAAAAAACACTGTTTTCTACTCTTTTAGAGGCACTGCTTCCAAATGTGATGCAACCTCTTCTGCAACCATGTCATCTGGTTCCTGTGTCTGAGTACATTCTGATGCTGGAGCTGTCTCTAGCGAACTCTAGTTCCAATCCAGTTACTTCACTGGTGAAGCACGTGTTGTTTCGTGCAACCTCTTTGTCAAAGTGCAAGCGAATCTCTATTTGTCAAGGTTCTAGTGATGATGTGTGAATTGCAGGGGTCCATGAACCATCACAGCTTTTTGTGATTGTGAAATGAGGACCTCCTTTTCATTGCCAGGTAACCTCGCTAGAAGATTCCGTGATCCTTTTGGTGGAAGATCACATGAGCAACGAAGCAATACCGTATTTTGAAAATAGAAAATAGGAAGTCAAACAAACATATTTTTCAAATCTTCAAAATTTGAAAATGAAAACAAGAAATGAATTTTTTTTTTTGTCAAACCAAATGAGCCCTAAGAATGACCTATTAAAGAAGTTAGATAGTACACTAAAAGATGTGACCACTCTCAAGAAAATGAATTCAAATTTAATATATAGGATTGGATTAAAATCTTGGTGAAGTTAGACAGGTATCACTTACACACTTATGTTTGCATCTGCACAAGTGGCAACATCTAAGTGTAGGTGTGGAGAAGTGCAGGTGTGACCAATTGTGACCTGACATTGTCTGTTGTGCCTGTGTGAGCACATGCACATTTAGTGATCTGCAAGAGTTACTAGCTTTAGTCATATTTGATGTTAATTGCATTAGCATAACGTTGAGGATTACTGTATCAGTCTGACTATAACATCAGAGGAATTAATCATCTTTTAGATGCAAAGTTCTCTTGTATTTCTCTTTCATGAGGGCAGAAGTCCATTTGCTTTTCTTCTGTCTGTTTTTTATGCTCTCTGGCTTCTGATAGCTAGTAATGGAAGTTGTATGTCATGTAATTATCTTGTATTGTGATTATATAAGTTTGTCCCATGTTTAAATTTCCTCCCTACTGCACTGTTTCTCTTAATGTCATAATGTCATAGTGTGGATTGTATTGTCTTATAAAGTAATCAAATAACTGCTGAGGTATATCATCTGGATTCAAAAATGAAAAATCATGCAAATGTATGTCATGTCAAAAAAATTATCCTGAAAAGTTCATCTTCTAACGACTAGCAGTATATCTTAGATTGCAGCTTGGGATGCAAACCTTGTAACTCCTCACAAACGCATGGGGAATGCAGGTGTTGATCTGGAGTGGCTCTGTGATGGTGAGGACCAGAAAATCTTGTGACATATAGTTGGTGCAGTGTTGAAAGATTCTTGTGGTGCTTAAAATTTTAATAGGGGTTGAATTTCTGCTCCATTTTCGTTCACGCATGCTCAACTGTCATGATTGTGTGGAATTTAACTGTCAATAAAAGGAGTGTAAAAATTTACTTAAGAATTTATTTAGTAAAAGTTCATAAAGTTGGATTTATGGTTACACTTATGGCTGCAAAAATTTAGCAAAAATGTGTTTGTTATAGGAGATGTGCATGAAATACTGGTCGAGTTGGAAGGAATGGGTGGTGGCGGAAAGGTTCAGCTGGAGGTATGTTTCTTTTATTGGAAAAGAAGAAACCCAAGAATACAGATTTATAAAATGGGGAAAAGTTATTGACCATTTGAATTTTAGTTGACAGCATGATGTCTATGCATTATATTTCGTGTATAATATAGTGGAAAAATTATTTCTCTGTCGTGCTTTGTTACAACTTCATATGCCAATATATCTGTTTACATATTTTATCACTTGTGTTGAACTGTTTCCTCTTTAATGATCTTTGCATTTTTAATAAATCTATAGGTTTTAATGTACGATTTGACTTTTTCTTGAACTTCATTCAAGACTTTTGAGTTAAGCTGTATGCTTTGTTTGAAATATTTAACTACTTATATACTTAATTTGGTGTAAATGCACTTGTGTAAATAATGAGAGTTTACATTTTAACGAGTCATGATTGTTGATTTTTGTAATAAATTTTGGATTTTAGGTAAAATATAAAAGCTATGATGAAATTGATGAAGAGAAAAGGTGGTGGAAGATACCTTTTGTTTTAGACTTTCTAAAGATAAAGGGTTTTGATTCTGCATTCAAAAATGTTATTGGTTCTGATACGGTACAGGCCGGCCAATTTGTGGAATATGCATTTGGGCAGTTAAAGTCTTTTAACAATTCATATCTTCTGAAGGGCCAGCAGTCTGATAGTAATGATGATAAGTATGACACTGAAGGTACACGGGAACTGAACGAATCTGTTTCTATCTTCAATATGCCTTTTAACAAAGCTGGTAGTTCAGAAGCCTCCAGTGAAGATTGCATTGAACAAAGGAACTCAAATGAATTTCATAAACAGGACAGTAATACTGAAAATGGAAATGCTTCTGAATCATCATCAAAAGTTAGTGAGGAAGAGCTGTCAAATCAAATTTTTTGGAGGAATTTTGCTAATGTTATTAATTCTAGTATTGCTCAAAAGCTAGGTCTCTCCGTACCTGAGAAATTTAAGTGGGATGGATTGGAGTTTTTAAACAAAATTGGTTCGCAATCGCAAAATATTGCAGAAAGCATTTATGTTCAATCTGGTCTTGCAATTCCTGGAGGCACAGATGATACAAATGATAAAACAAGTGGCCAACCTGCTATTGCTGCAATTCAGTCTTCAGTTCCAGAGGTCAAAAAAGCAACACAGAATTTGATGAGGCAGACTGAGTCAATTTTAGGAGGTTTAATGCTTTTGACTGCAACAGTTTCCAAAATAAAAGACGAAGGGCGTTCTTCAGAAGAGAGGATAATCAAAGAAGATTCTGCCAAAGCAGGAGGCAATGATATACAATATTCTACTAGTCAGAAGTTTCCTAGCTCACAGAATGGATTAGTGTTGGATGATAAAAAAACTGAAGAGATGAAAGAACTTTTTTCTACTGCTGAAAGTGCCATGGAGGCTTGGGCAATGTTGGCCACTTCACTGGGCCAACCTAGTTTCATTAAGTCTGAATTTGAAAAATTATGTTTCTTAGATAATGCATCCACAGACACACAGGTGTTTTGTTATATCCTCTTCAATAAGCTCACTTCTCTATTTTTTATGATTTTTTCAATTGTTTATGTAGCATTCAAAAATCTATTTGTGATATATTACCAATGTCTTATTCTATGGACTGGTTTCTATTTTCTAAGTCATTAGAACTTTCAGGTTGCAATTTGGCGTGATTCTGTGCGAAGAAGGTTAGTGGTTGCTTTTAGGGGAACAGAGCAGGTAGTTCATATTCTTTTTCTTGTAGGTTGAGTACAGCTTCTGGTTTCAGTTAAAGAAGCTTATACTTTTGATTTTCAGACTCAATGGAAGGACTTAAGAACTGATCTAATGCTTGTGCCAGCCGGGTAACATTCATTTCCAACCTAGTTGTGACTTGTTTAGTGGTTTAATTTTTAGCCATAAAAGGTGTTGCTTTCAGGTCATTGTATTTGTATCTAAATATTATCTCACTGCTTTGATATAGTTTTAATCTTGTGAAAAATTGTGCCTGTATTATATTTGATAAGTGTAATTATATAAGTATGCTGCTTGATTTTTTGTTGATATATTTGATAACTTAACAAAATAATTGAAAAAATATTGAAAGAAATAAAATTAAAAATAAGTAGGAAAATTATTGAAAGCAATAGATGCATATTTTGGGGACAGCAACCAGCAAGATATTTTATTTAGTTCATTATTGAAAAAGTACATCATCATTGTTTTTGTTGTAATGCTGATCAAAAAAAAAAAAAAAAATTGTTTTTGTTGTAATTAATTTAGGGATTGAATTAAAATGCTTTTTGATTTCTTCAGATGATTTCATTTCACAACTAACTTTCCTATGACTTTCATAGGCTAAATCCTGAAAGGATAGGCGGAGATTTCAAGCAAGAGATTCAAGTATGTTAACTGTTGGAAGGTTTATATATGTCACACATGTTTAGTAGATGTCTAGAAGACTTTAAGAACATAAGATTCATTTGTTGTTGGTGATGGATTACTGCAGGTTCACAGTGGTTTTCTAAGTGCGTATGATTCAGTAAGGACCAGGATCATTTCTCTAATTCGACTTGCAATTGGTTATGTGTAAGTTGTACTTGTAAAGAAATTTTATTACATTGAGCACACTGCCTTAAAACCATGCTGCTGTATTTCTTAATATATTTTGAAAATCCCTTTGCTTTCCAACTTGAAGCTTTTAAAGTGATTCATTAAGTGTTGCTATGAATTATGTGACATAAATGAATTACATATTGTTCTGAACTAGCTACCCCAAAAGCTTAAGTTTTGGGTGTTGGTATTAGAGTTGTCAAAACGGGCTGATCCAATCCATTGCGCCTGACCCACCCTATAAACGGGTCAACCCAACCTGGCTCACTTAAGGTTGAGTCTTGAAAAAGTGGCCTGGCCTGGCCCACTACCAACCCACCTAAATAAATAAATAAATCATTTTAAAAAAAAATCAAAAATCAATTTTTTAAGAAAAATAAATTAGAAAAATATTAGTTAAATCAAATCTTCCACTATCCACACCACATCATAATATTATCACAAGCTAAGACAAGACATATTATCACAAGCTAGAACTATAATTATAAAAAATTAGAAAATAGTCTTGAACAAAACACTAAATAAAATAGTATGGAAAAAAGACACTAAATAAACAAAATTGAAGTCTTAAACTTAAAACTTTGAACTTTAACCTTTTGGTCCCAATAGGAACTTGTAAATCTTATATTTTTCCACCAGCTCCATATACTTCTTATCTTCTGTACAGCACCATGAAACTTCATATATGTCCAGCTGCTGCCAATGTCTGTAGAGTATGTTAAAATACTCAGTAACAGAGGACTCTCCCTGACCAAGGTCATGGAGTATGCTTTTTATCTCAAAAACAGCCGATGTGTTGTCCACGTTTGAGTACATTTCCTTCACTGCATCCCATATATCTTTTGCAGTATCATAGAACATGAAATTTTCACCAATTTCATTTGTCATGGTGTTGAGTAGCCATGACATTACTTGACTGTTCTCAAGTTCCCATTTTTGAACATTTGCGTCCCCTTTCTTAGGACACTCTGAATCTCCTGTGACGTAGCCTTCCCTTCCTTTTCCTTGAAGAAAGATCTTGAGTGACCTTACCCACTGGGTATAGATCTGACCATTCATTTTATGGCCAGTGATGAGGTGACTAAGCCCATCGTGTGAGCTGGTCGGAAATGGTCCAGTCTCCACCGTGAGCGATTCATCAGATTTTTGGTCTCCCGAGGCTGGGCGGCGCTAGGTTTAGGGATGGTTCAGATCGAGCTTTGATACCATGCGGAAATAGGTTTTATTTACCTTCAATTTGTGAATGGTACATGGGAGGTATATATAGAATGAACAGAACAGAAATAAGAGCAATAATCTAGCCTTGAAATTAGGGGAATTGATCTCCCTATAAATGCTAATTCTAAATATGGTAAAGATAGAAATGACAGCTAATAATTATGTACATAAAATCCTAATGAGCTGTACAAACAAAATCTGTTGATTCTGCATTGATCTTCAACACGCCCCCTCAATCTGGATGGTAGATATCTATCATACCCAGATTGGATATGATATTCTCGTTTGCATTCCTTGGTAGGGCTTTTGTTAGAATGTCCGCTGTCTGCTAGCATGATGGAACATGATTGACACTTATAATCTTATGATCAATTTTCTCCGTAATGAAATGTCTATCGATCTCCACATGCTTTGTTCTATCATGATGAACTGGATTCTTCGCAATGCTTATAGCAGCCTTGTTATCACAAAATATCCTCATGGTGTAGTTGGTAGGAATTCTGATTTCATTCAACATTCACTTGAGCCATATTCCTTCACAAATACCGTTGTGCCATAGCTCTGAATTCTGCTTCTGCACTACTCCTAGCCACAATAGACTGTTTCTTGCTTCTCCAAGTTACCATGTTCCCCCATACAAATGTGCAATATCCTGCCCAATCCGAATCAGTATAGACTTCAATACCTCTGTTTGAGTTCTTCTGGAAATAGAGCCCTCGGCCTGGTGTTTCTTTAAGAGCAATAGTCTAGCCTAGAAATCTGGGGAATTGATCTCCCTATAAATGCTAATTCTAAATATGATAGACAGAAATGACAACTAATAATTACATACATAAAATCCTAATGAGCTGTACAAACAAAATCTGTTGATTCTGCGTTGATATTCAACATTACAAAATACTAAAAGTTTAGAACCTTAAAATCAACATCAACATCACCTTTAATTCAAGTTAATTGGGGTCGGTGGTAGATGAACCCAATGATAGATATGAAGAAGTTGGAAAAAAAAATGAAGAGAAATAAGATAAAAGAAAAGAAGGGGGAAAAAAGGAGGGGGAAAATGAAGAGGAAAGGAACTAAAAATGGATTATATGGAACATAGAGATAATAACGGGTCTAACCCTTGTATGTTGAATGTTTGTACTGCAAACCTAGTCATTAAACTGATTGTTTCTGTAATACAATCACTGTTTTGTGTCTCTAATTCTTGAGTCCAACACTATGCCAATAGTACATCTCAAAATTTGATTTTGCATTGACGAACAAAAGTTATTTTTTGTGCCAGAGATGATCATTCTGAGTCGCTCCACAAATGGCATGTTTATGTGACTGGTCATAGTTTGGGTGGTGCATTGGCAACCTTGCTTGCTCTTGAACTTTCATCTAATCAATTAGCAAAGTAAGTTTTCTCACATACTTACATTTCTTCCATTTATAATTTGTTTTAAGTTCTTATTTTTATGCAAATGAGCATGCATTTACTTGTATTTATGAGCAAAATGGTATATTTATATTAGTTAATTCAACTGTTGGCTATACTCGGTATGTTAAATATATATTTTATCCGGTTTTAGTACCTTATTGCAGAGGACTAACATGGCAATGTCACACGTGGTTACAGATCTTTACTAATAAAGTTTAGAGGCCTGTTAGAGATTTAGTCACAAATAATTAATCATAATAATTTATTGAGTTTCAAAATAATATATTAATGTAATGTAACAATAAAATGTATAAAACAAAACGAGTGGCTTCATTTAAACTAGATTTAAAACCCGTTCAATTAAATAATTTATGGAACATAGAGATAATAACGGGTCTAACTCTCCACAAAACTTATAGCTTTTTTCCATTCTATCTTAAGATACACCTTCCGTCAATCTATATTCCACTCCATTAAATATATTTTCATTTGAAAACTAATTATTGGTACCAAAAAAACTAATAGTACATTATTATTTTAATTTTAACAATAATAATAAAATTATTATTATAGTATTTGATATTTGAAAGAAAAAAAAGTTAAATTAAAAAATTGAATATCTCATATATATATATATATATATATATATATATATATAATAACTTATTATTTAATTTCTATCCTTAGTTATTAATTTAAAATAAAATTATATCATAAATAGAATATTATTATCTAATATTTAATTATCGAAATGATGATAAATATCAAAATTATATGTATAAATGACATTAATGTCAGTAACTTAATTCTTCATTAAATTCATTTAAGAATATTAAATTCAGTTAAATCCCTATTGTAAAGTTGAGTGATTGATCTAACGGCTAGAAATACTTCAAGTGAAGTGTACTATAATATATAGATAGATAGATGCTGCTTGTTCTTTTAAAAGATCTTATATTAATATAGTAGTTTTTGTGAAAAAATTAATTATATTTATTTAAATAATAAGCTATTAAAGAATGATGAGGTATTAATAGAAACTGCAAGTACAACCATGTTTAAAAGAAAATAAAGGAACAAATAGAGAAATTAAAACGGTTGATTAAAAAAAATACAGAATTTATAAGAGAAAACAAGAAAGACTTAATAGTAAATTTAAGATAAGTGTAGATGGAAAAAGTAAAGCAAAAAATTGTAAACACTATCACCTCTTTTCTCATAATAGTTGATCCCTGTGAGAGAAATCATGAGAGGGATTTTTTTACTCGTGTGTGGCTATTGCTTGTTGGGGGAGAAGGCTGAAGCTAAGAGCCTGAGATAATTTTTTACTAAAAATCCTGTTGAGATCCCACATCAAATACAGATATTGCTTAAGTAAAGCTTTTAAATGCTTGGGCAATCCTCATCTAATGGAGCTTTTAGAGTCGAAGTTAGGCCAAGTCCAAATTCAAGATGATAACAAGTGTCAACCTGGCTCCACAGAGTTTCCAGTGCCATCAAACTTGGCCTGTGAATTTACCAGGGCAATGTACCTGGCCCTGAATCATTCCCAGTGTAATCTACCCACCCCATGGCCTTTTCACTGCAATATTAAAAAAAAATAGTCCTACAAACTCCATGCTCCACATGTCCAGTCTTGGGTGTGACAGGTGTGTGTTGAGATCCCAGTATCCCACACCGACTTTAAAAATGGCCCAAAGTAGAGCTTGTAAAGTAAAAATAATATTTATATAAAGTAGATAGATATTTTATTTTGCCCCCCTGCTGCTGCAGAGGAATTCCACTGGTCCTGAGATTGACTATTGACCATGACTTAGTTTTTCATTGGCATAATATTTTTTAATAAGAATAGTTTTTAGTTTATTTGTTGATTTATGTTCCATTTTTGGAATTGACAATAGACTGGATCAAGGTACCTCATTCAGAAGTTTCTTAAACTGTCAGGACCTATTTAAAAAATCTCTGAAATTATAGGAACTGCAAATTAATTTACTGTAATATATTAATTCGCTTTTTCTGCCCCATTTTATATTCATGGCAGTTACTGTATGCAATAATCATTTTATTGTCTACCAGGCAAGGAGCAATTTCTATTACTATGTATAACTTCGGTTCTCCTAGGGTTGGTAACAAAAGATTTGCAGAAGTTTACAATGAGGTTAGAAAAGAGCATAACTATTTTGTTAATGTTTTCACTGCCTTGTTGCATACTATATTGAATTGATGTCCATTATGTCTTTCAAATTATTTTCTTTAGCCTAGAGGCATTTTGTCTTCTTAATTATCATGTTAGATAAAGTAGACATGTTTGTTTCCCTGTTTACATTTGTAAAACTGTTAACTGTTTTGCTCCTGTATCTGCAGAGAGTTAAAGATAGCTGGCGAGTTGTGAATCACAGAGATATTATACCTACAGTTCCCCGATTAATGGGTTATTGTCATGTTGAGCGACCTGTATTTCTTGCTGCAGGGGTTTTAAGACATGCCCTAGTGAGTGGTTATTATAATTCTTTGCACTCACACAAACCACTTTGTTTAAAATTAAAATATAAGAATTTACTCTTTTCTGTGTCATCTACTGGCTTGTCAGGCACTCACACTTTTGTTGACAATTTTAATAGCCAAATTGATTTGGCTATTATTGGCAATATTTAGGGAAATGACTGAAATGAAGTTATCAGTAAAAAAATTAGAAACAATTAAATGCTTAAGTGGTTTATTGGGTCCATAAGTGGTTATTCATTTAGCACTTGTGAGCATTGTCAACCAATCAAGTAGTTAGTTGTTCTGAAACTGTTAACAATTTTGCCAAATTTTCATACCTTGTAATTTTCCCCTTTCATTATTAATTAAACTTCTAGATATGTTTCAGGGGAGGGTTTAGACTATTTTCCTTTTTGTTCTAGTGATCAGGCAGAACTCTGTTGGCTTTTATCATATCTTTATGCATCAAGCCACTTTCGTTCTGTTTTGTTTCTGCTAGTTTGTAATTACAGCAGTACTCCTTGTACTGTATTGTTTTCTTTCCTTATATATATATATATATAATTATCTTTGCTGATCAAAAAAAAAATTTGAATAATTACCACACTTGTTGACAATACTTCTTTGTTGGAATAACTGGAATCTAGAAGGGGGAATTGAATAGATTCTTTGAAATTTTACCAATTATTTAGATTTAATTAAACCATACCCTTCACTGTAACCAAGGTTTTCTCGAAAACTTGTGAAAGTTTTTCAATCAATGAAAATAATGAATACACAAACAAATGAAAAAGAGTTTTATGGCCTTTTCATATCAATTCCACTATCAAGATTGATTAACAAAACAAAGGTTTAGAGAAAGAGAGAATCACATTCAAAATTTATACTGGTTCAGTTCTGAAGAGGACCTATGTCCAATTGTTCTAAGATCCCTTGAAACTTCCATTATTAGAGAATCAATTGCAAACACTATGCACATGCAATTCCCTAAAATTCTATTTTTTCCTTGAATCCTAAACTAGAAATTTCAAGAGTTGAAACCCTATCAACTCATAAAACCCTTGGTAACACAAACAATGATTAAGAAAGTAGAAAGTAATCGATTATTTCGAGACAGAGAGTTCCTAAAGTTTCCAGACGCAATCTAATCAATTACTAGATGTGGTTATTGATTATCTTGAGCCACAAAGTCTTTCTTTTGCTGAAGCTGGCTTATGTAATCAATTACTGAAAATAAAATCGATTAATTCGATGATACTTACCAAATTTCAAGTAGAAGTGAGTTTTGTTGCTTGTTCCAACACTTTGTATTCAATTACACTGTATTGAACTCATTTCTTCTAAGAAACTTTGAGATCAATTCATTAATCTACCATGTCTGATTTCTACAAAGCACTGATACAAGTAAACAAAGACCATATCATCCATGATGCCTAATCTAAAAACATCCAATAGTGCCACATCTTTTAACACTTGTTTAAACCACATACCCCATCGTCCGAAGGCTCCATGCTATGCGCAGGTAAGGGGAGGGATATTGTACGCAGCCTTACCCTTGCATTTGCAAAGAGGTTACTTAGATGGCTAATCTGGTGGAATGCTTTGACATGGTGCATTTGGTACCATAGAAACCGGATTCTCTTCCACAATGAAGCTTTCGATGGGCAGATATTGTTGGAGAATGCTATTTTCTTTTGCTGGTCCTGGCTTAGGAATATGGAATCAGGATTTGATATCCCTTTCCATCATTGGTCCAGCAACTTGAGAGATAGTTTTGGGTCTCTGGGGAGGGCTTAGTTTTTTGCTTTTTTCTGTTCTAGTGATCAGGCAGACCTATTTGGCCTCTTGTAAAGCCATCTCAGTTCTGCTCTGTTTTCAGCTAGTTTGTAATTCTAGCAGTACTTCTTGTACTGTTCTTTTACTTCTTTTATAATATATATTATCTTGGCTGATCAAAAAAAAAAAAATATGCAAAGAGGTTGTTTCCGGATTCAAACCCATGACCAACAAGTCACCAAGACACAACTTTACCGCTTTTTCTGGATTAAAACTTGTTTGGCATTGTAAAATGATTAAAAACAAAAACCTAAGACTAATCTTCAAGTCTTCAATCTTTGATTCAACATTCTTTAATATAGATGCTTTTGGATATTGTTTCTTAAACAATCTAGATATAATGAATGAAACCATTAGGTAGTTAAGAAACTGTAATGATAGATTGAGACCATGTTTAATTCATTTGATATCATTAAATTGTTTGATGTTTTAAGGATAAATTTGTCACCATATATGAGGTATTCCTTGTTCTCTATGTGTATTATTTTGGGTGACACTGGCATCAATAGTTATACAATGTAATTTACACTCTTATCAAGAGCATGGAAGTACAAGTTAGTTGTTTGAGACTGAGGAATAATTTCTTGAATTTTAAGTGGATTGGACAATTTCTGATGTTTAATTTTACTAATATATCAAATGCATGTCATCCAGGAAAACAAAGATATTTTGGGAGATGGTTATGAAGGTGATGTTCTCGGAGAATCAACACCGGATGTCATAGTCAGTGAATTTGTATGTTTCTTCTTTTCTAAACTTTCAAGTAAATGCTTATTCTTGTTTTATCCACAAATTCACTTTTAGTCATGCATTTTGATTTCACATGCATATTACATGTTATTCCAAATAGATATTAAGAGGTTGTTTGTTTTTGCTATATTTAATTAAATAATTAATTTAAAAGACATGTTTAAATTTCTTTATGATAATTGGATTTTTTATTTTAAAACAAAATATTAACAATCCCAGTAATTTTAACCTCATGCTTTTCACTCACCTCATCATTGAGGTCAAATGAGAATTGGTAATTCCTAACAGATTATTTCTCATTCAAATGTCAGTTTCTATGTGATTGTAGACACCCTGCATTTATTGAGAAGTCAAGGTTTTAAAGAGGTTTAAACTAATCCCTTATTTGACACACTATTATTTTTTTTGGGTTGTCTTGAAGTACTCTGACTATGTTTGTAGCTGTATTTTTAGAATATTAATCATGTATTTCTCTCTTTTGTAATGCTTGGTTGTTGTTATGGTTGTATCTCTTTTAATATCAAGAAATACTACGTAAATATCTGTTTTTCACCCACTGCACTTGGCTTTTGCAGATGAGATAATTATGCTACATATTTTGGTTATTATTTTTACTTTTGGTTCCATTTCTGCAGAAAATATTTTCTGCCAAAGTAGTGTTTATATATATAGTTCACCGTTTGATTGAACACATGTTTCACATCATGCTTGCAAAATTTTACATAACCCAACATCATTTTCTACACTATTGTTGTGTCTTGAAATATTTAAAGTTTTAACATACTTCAACGAAAACAGAAAGATATCAACCACTTGATCATATACTTATTATTGTTCCTACAATTTGACATGCAAGATTGATATGATTGATAGTTTCAACTTTGTCAATCAATAACATTTTCTAAGAGAAGTTATTGATTGGCGTGAGTGTACTAAGTGTTATAATACTTGGTCTGTTACCAGACAATATATTGTTTGGTAAATCCCCACTAGACTAGGTAATTTTATATGGTTAGAAAGGTGGGCTATATATACATACATACATACAAATATATATATATAGTAATAAGGTTTAAGTAAGAGGGTTGTTTTGAGTTTGGTAGTGACTTGGTTTTGGTGGGAAATCAGGCTTTTGAATTCCTGAGAAGAGTGCTATAGACACTTGTTCCTTGATTATTAGAAATGAGCTAGGCTTAACTCAACCCCAAAAGCTAGCTAATGGGGGAGGATTGTTTGAGCCTTAAAATAATTTTAGTCATATTCCTAGTTGATGTGAGAGTTGAGACATCTTAACTCACACTTGAGCCTAGGGTTGAACATCTAGAGTGTGAAGTGTAAGGTTAGGCACATGCAAATGGCCAAACATTTGGACTGGATAGCCTCTTAATACCATATTAAAAGTATATTAGATTTAATTAACCCCAAAAGCTAGCTCAAGAAGGGAGGATTGGCCTAACCATATAAGGAGTATTCTGGTCATACTCCTAGCCAATGCGAGTCCCAATGTTTTCTTACTCCTAGCCTTATAAGGCTTAACATTGACCCTAGATATTTCATTGATCCAGAGTTGCAGAAGCTATTCTTAAATCTTTCGAAAATTTCCATCTTTTCTAACTTCTTTCCTGATCTCTGGTTGAAAGTAACCTTAGTCTATGCTTGTCTTAAGTTATTTTTCGAATAAAGATGTTACATATGTTTCTGGTTTTTCTTTTCTTGGTGTTGCAATGGAGGTTAAGATCCTTGTTAACATGAATTTAATTAGAAATGTCAGAAATGCATGTCAGATGTGATGACCTCCTCCTTAAAATTTCAAGTTAGTTTAGATGATGGCTAATTCATTGGCAGCCAGGGATGAGAGGAAGGCACTCCCAGGCTTTAAAGCACACCATTACAATTTTGTAATGTTCCCAGTTTTTTCAATAAAAAGATTGTAGTTTAATATTTTGGCCTCAAACAGGTGTAGTTTTGGCACGTGGAAACTATAAATCCTGGCTCCTACCCTGTTATAGCATATATTTATCCTTAGGGTCTAACATGATAGATGTTAACCATATTAGAGTATGGCATTCTTCTCAATCTATCGAAATATGCTATTTTTATTAGTCATGTTAACATATTCTTCCTTTTAAGAATTTAGAGTTGATCTTTCTCTTATGGTCACCATTCCCAACTTTGATATATCCAGTTGAAGGGTGAGAAGGAGCTTATTGAGAAGTTGTTACAAACTGAAATAAATATATTCCGCTCAATCAGAGATGGAAGTGCTCTGATGCAGCATATGGAGGATTTCTATTACATCACGTTACTAGAGGTACAGTGCCATCTCGTAAAGCTATTGAATGTATTATCATTCTTGTCTGATTTTACTGGTATTATAGCTTACTTGGGGAAAAGGCAGTCTTTGGGGGAAAATACTATTTGAGTAGTTCCGATTATTTTTTTAAAAGTAGGCATTGATAATAGGAATATTAAAAGAATGAAATATACTAATTGAAAATTTTGTCTTTTCCTGCATTATTTCTTTAAAGATAAAAATAAATTTCTTAAGAACTAAAAAATGCATTTTTTGATATTCTTTCCTGGCCTTTTCAAATCATTCATCATTCCAGTTAGGTATATATTCAACTCCTTTCTATAATTATATTAATTCTATATATCACAAATACCTACTATTATGTTATGCTTATCCATTTAAAGTATTATATGTTTTAATTCGTACAGTAAGCAGGTTATTTCATTGTTGGTTATATTGGCCCTCTTGAGATATGGAAATGTATAAAGGTTGTATTTGTAGGAAGGAGGTTGGGCAGGTCTCCTAAGCCCCATTTTCTTTCTTCATCCATCTTTTGTGAGAATTAATAATCATAGAAAATTTGAAATGGATGTTATGTTGGTCCTCCAAAGATACAAGTGACATCAATTAGGACCTCGAGAAAGTTAATTTAGTCTTTCAATTATGGAAGTGACATCAAAATTTTCCTTTTGTTTTGTACCATTAGGACGTTAATGGAACATTTGATTGAGAGGTTAAATTGATGATAATTTTCTTTAGAGAACCTAATTGGTGTCTGTTTTCTATTATTAATGATCAAATTGATGTTCAACTTTGTTTAGAGGACCATATTAACATCACTTGTATCTTAAGGGTACTAAAATAGGTATTGACTCCTTTTTTAATGATGTCATTATGCAATTTCCTGTTCTTATATAATCAGTTCATGTTTTTTCCCGATATTAATGTTTGGCACTGCATTATTATTTACTTCAGAATGTAAGATCAAGTTACCACCAAGCTGTCTCAAGGTCCGAACAAGATAAAAACTATAGACTATAATATGATCCAACAAAGGTTTGCTCTTACGAGGCTGGCCAGCAACAGTCTTACATGGCCAACTAAAAGTATACTTGATATAATTGTATATTAGATGTTGAGGAGAGCATATATATTTGAGACCACTTGCAGGCTTGCAGCCAATTCTTTACTGGTATGGCAGCTGTACTCTTAATTGCAAAACATGCATTTTTTTAACATAATCTTTCATTGGATTGCGATAGTTGTACAAAAATTAGAAATTGGTTTTCTGCTTCTTGTTCCTACTGTTGATTAACTGAACGTTGTTAGTTATTAGTACACAATTCACTAAACTCCACTATCTTTCAACTTGAATGATGAACTGCAGCTTTAATTGGTTCACGTTGTGAGTTTATGATTGATGAATCATATGTAAGCATCACCTAAGTATATCCTGAATTTCTTTTCTGAAACTAGTGTAATGTGTTCTTGTGATTTTCTCTGTTTTTTATTTTTTTCGTTTTGTCTAGTGAAGTTTTAAAATGTTTCAAGTCATTTTCTAGAACTGATAGTAAAACTTGATATTTATTCTTTTCCTCGTTAAGGAAACAACTTGAATGTCGCTATATGTGGCATGGTTAATTTTCTCTGGTAGAAAATTTTCTGTTTTATTTATTTGTAAAACTTGCATGAATTGGCAGCGAGGAAAATGGCAGCAATGCAGTATCCCAGTATTGTTTGCAAATGGAACTGATAAGGCATGATGAGTTGCTAGAGACTACAAGGAGAAAAACTTACTATAGTTTTAATATTGTTGTTATTTGCATTGTGATGAATGAAATTGATGTTATAGCATGCGTGTCAAATATTCACAGATAGACCAATCGTACCTAATTCATGTCTTGATCTCTAGCATTTATGGTCTTGTGCATAATGTAATTTATGTTGTAAATATGCATATATAAAGTGTTTTATTTCTTTTTCTTGGGAGAACATGTTATTGTTGGATTGTGTTGATTATATATTGTTGAAAGATTCAGTTAAGACGATAATGTGTTGATGTTATTTCTTTGGATTAAGAGCCACATTTCCATTTCCTAAAAAAGGTAAATTGAACCAAACTTTTGAATTTAACTAAAAGACACCACACGAAAAAGTTCAATGTTCTTTAGGAAAAAAAATACGCTAGCTGGTTTCTTAGATGGTTTAGTTATTTAGAGGTGCAGTTTAGCTAATCAAAAGTTAGCCTTATGGATGAAATGGAACTCTAAATGTATCTACATCATTTCATTGTTCATCCTCCAATTATCAACGAAGTTGGAGCCTTGCTGGTTACAGGGTATTTGCTCGTTTGAGATAATTTTGATTTTTATTTCCATTATGTTCATGGGCTACTGGAATATGGAACTTAATTGTCATGAATTAGATACTGATTAATTGGATAAACCTAGCCGAAATAAAAGTTCAGGTCAGATTCATAAACAATATTTGTTGATTCAATGCAGTATGGTTCGGTTTTACCTAAAGAGAATCAAACCATGTGCAATTCTAGGCAAAAACAATCCATTATGTTCATGGGCAACTGGAATATGGAACTTAATTGTCATGAATTAGATCTGATTAATTGGGTAAACCTAGCCGAAGTAAAAGTTCGGGTCAGATTCATAAACGATATTTGTTGATTCAATGCAGTATGGTTCGGTTTTATCTAGAGAATCTAACCATGTGCAATTCTAGGCAAAAACAAATGTTAATACAGTAACAACTGTAGTAATTACATGTATGATAACCTATGAGATGATATAGCACATAATCTCCTTTCTTTGTAGTTTTACTACAATTTCAGGAAAGATAGTGCAATGTATTGAAAGTGTCAACATAATATTTTTCAAATAATTAAGTTTGGATGACGGTTATTATAAGAATGTAAAAATAAAGGAAATCATTCACAATCTAGAAAGAAAAAGTCATAACAACTATGTAAAGAGCGTGAACTTGTCCTCTGTTACTCGTAAATACTATACTTCAATAACCTTGATAATCAAAAACATAGATGAAAAGCTTATTTTCTAAAGAACTAATTATGATTTAACCCAACACACAAAATAACACTCGTGCCTCATGATGAATAATGTGTCCCCAAGATGTCAAACCTAGCCAGAACAATGAAGAAAATAAATGGATAAGTAAGGTTTATTAGCAAGTTACCGCTTACACAAATGAGTCTTCTCAAGATTCACAATCTAGAGAAAAAAAAGGTCATAATTTACTCTTAACAACTATGTAAAGAGCGTGAACTTGTCCTCTTTTACTCGTAAGTACTATACTTCAATAACCTTGATAATAAAAAAACACAGAGGAATAGCTATTTTCTAAGAACTAATTATGATTAACCCCACACACAAAATAACACTTGCGCCTCATAGGATGAATAATGTGTCCCTAAGATGTCAAACCTAGCCAGAACAATGAAGGAAATAAATGGATAAGTAAGGTTTATTAGCAAGTTACCGCTTAAACAAATGAATCTCCGCAAGATTTTTATAATCATATACGAGAAGTGCTAACTAAACTAGTCACTTAAAAAACCATCTCAATGCATGTTTGAGTTTGTGTTTGGATTGTGGTGGCACAAGTTACGAGGCACATCGAATGGACAATGCAGAAGACTTCATCATGTACCTCTGATATATTTACAGATTGGTCAATGCATGATGCATTTTATATTACGGATTGCTCAACCGTAGAACAGAAAACACATTACAAATTAACCATTCCATAATGTATTTATTTGTATTATGGATTGCTCAATTCATAATACAAAATATAAATTACAGATTGGTCAATCCATAATGTATGTGAATTACAAATTGCATATTCAATAATGTATTTGCCTTTATCTCAACTGATAACAACTTTGATTGTGTCAACACTCCCCTTTTTTGAATTTCAGATATGTATTATGATGAGTACTTCAGCAGGATTGGAGTAGACACTGCCCTTGATCTTCTACCACAAGGTTATTCGAGTCTCAAGTGTTCTACTTTTCATCGAAGAGAAGGTTGTGTCACCTGCAATTCCTTTCTTATTACATGGTGATTCTTAGAGGTTTTTTTTCTTGGATCTTTGATAGAAACATGTTTCTTTGAATCAAGGGGTGAAGATAATATATAGAACACAAGTTTGTTGATTCAAATCTACGTTGGTGTGTTGTGGTCTACGGTGACAGATTCGACGTTAAAGAGATGGTGGTTTGGATTTGAGGTGTGGCCGTGGGTCTCTAAAATGTCAAACCTAGTCAGGAGGATGGGGGAAATAAATGGATGATTAAGATTTACTAGCAAGTTACAGAGAATTTCTAGTATTATATACTTGGAGTGCTAACAAAAACTAGTCACTTACAAGACCACGGAAGTCTCCTTAGAGGATCATAGTCAATGTTGTCAAACTCGAGGATCGGACGAGGATCGGAAGGAGAGTAAAAGTTTGTAACTCGAGGATCATAACTCGGATAGTAAGAGTTACGTGTATATGTAAAATTATATTTATACACATGCATATACATACAAAATAACATAGACAAGAAAAACAACTTATAACTCATAGTAAATCATAAAAGATTAAGATCCAAATACTTCAAAATATTTTAAAATATTTTACTTCAAAATAATACAGCATTCCCATCATTTTTTTTTACTTCAAAATATTTTAAAAGAAAACTTAATTTTTAATCACTTAAAAGTCCATTTCGAAAATGTAATATGAAACTGCAGAAAGAAAAAAAGTGGGTACAAAAAGCAAATTAGGCCCAAATAACAGTAACCTAACTTCTTTCTCCTTCTCTTTGCTGCACCGTTTTTCTTTCTAGTTTCCATTGCTGTTTTCTCCTTCTCTTCTCACTGCAGGCTCCCGGTCCTCCACTGCCTCCGCCTCTGCTCACATGACGGTCGACGACGAGATTCAAGGGTGGGCACTTGCCCCCCTTCTCTTCAACGTAGGTCCGCCTCTGACCTCGGCACCAAGATCGAACATCGACGAGCAACGAAGATGACCGTCGACGAGCAGCTGTGACGACCGGTGATGACAAACGACGAGCAGCAACAAGCAGCGGCGACGACCAACAAGACGAGGCAAAGGACAGCGTCTAAGTTCCAAGTGGCTTTTTTCCCCCACCTGGGATCGAAACGGATCGACGATCCGTCCAACTCGCGTGCAAACGTGCGATCTGGCACGATCCTCACCCCCAACGATCCTCCCTCCGAGTTTGCTCGTGCCTCCCTCTGAAAATCGCAAGATCGTACGAGTATGCAATCATACTCGCGATCTTGACAACATTGATCATAGTCATAGGCTTTTTCTTTTTTGCATTTAAAGGAAAAGAAAACGGCAAATTTCATCAGTAAACAGCCTAGCAACTATCACAATCCAATCCCTGAACTGAACCCATACAGGCCATGTTAGTCCCCCCCCCCCCCCCTTTACGGTTAAAAAATATTACATAATAGGAATTTCTCAACCACTTCAGGGCTGCAAATTCAGATGCTATGACGAACCTAGAGAAAAGCAAAGAAAACTAACTGCTGGTTCTACATCACTCATTTAGTGATTAAGCTAACTATTAGACCAAAACTAACTGCATACAAGTATTTCAAGGATACGTGCAAAATAGCTCCAAGTTCAAAAAGAATTTTTAATAACTTAATGGAAAAAATTCAACACAGCTTATCCAAAGTTGAACTCATTAACTTACAATTTTGCCAACCTCATTGTTTGTCATAAATTAACCCAAGAACAAGTAACCTAAAGCAGTTTAGATCACCACACAATGTTGAATTAAATAATCACAGAAAGCACCAGAAATTCAAGTACATAAATGATAAATATAAATGAAATTCAAGATATTGTAAAACTTCATTTCATTACACCTCTCCTCACATGCATCTTCACCATATCAAAACTATAGATACCTGATGAAGCAGAAATCAATATGTGACGTTCACATATGTGATTTAAAACAAATTGCTCAACTAAATTTGTAAGTAAATGAAGATTCCCTTAGAAATTTCACAAACCAATTCTGTAGAAATTGCAGCCCTCCATCTGCTATAATGCTTTCTTGGGACATAAAAAACATGCACGTAGTCTCGTGATCTTCATCTTCTAAATCAAGCATTGTAACCTTGCAAAAATTCATAATAGTACAAAGCATTCACCAATAGTATAATTGCTTTACAAACTAATCCACAAGGGTGAGCAGGCTCTTCTAAGGGAAGAAAATCAACCGTGCAAATTTTAACAAAAATCATGAACTATGAATTTGTTACAATATTCACCGCAATTTCTCTCATGAATTACTAATATTTACTTTACAAGAGTACTCCAAGAAAACTGTCTTAATAAAAGGAAGACTTCAAACAAACGGCTAGAGGCATCCTTCATATACCCACATCTATAACAGTGCCTCAGCAAAACATTCGGCAGATACAAGAAATACCACTAAAATTGTATCTCTCATTTATTTGATTTAAACTACATCGTAATCTCAACTCACAAAACTCAATAATCTCAATCTCGCCTCGCTTTAAAGAAAACCAAAGAACCTTTTCCTAGTTAGATTACTCGTTGTCATACAAAACCCATTAAAACAGAACAAGACACTTATAAAAAACTGAAATCGAATAACAAAGTCAGCACCATCAGAGACAAAAAATGAACACGGTAATCAAACAACAACGTTAAATCACACACCCCGCACGCACCAATAAAAAAAAATCATTGAATCACAAAAAGTAAAACAACTCATAAAATAAATTGCAGAAGTGTGGTTCATCACGAAAGAGCCATTATCATATTAACAAGAAAATCCCAGAAACAAAGTACAACCTGTTTTCCTTTTTCTATCTCCTTCTCCATAATGAAGAGGAAACTACAAGATACCGAAACCCTAACCGAGAAATTATTTAACCCCGAGAATACCGATGAAGAAGAAAGGGGTTTTAGTTGATATCAGAGTCATCGAAATCGTCTTGGAAGTTGTTGAAGAAATCGGCGTCGGCGAGTTTATTGTCGGCGGCGATGACGCCCTCGGCGAAGATCTCGAGAGGGTCGACGTCATCCACGTCCATGGCCATCGACGATACCTGCTCGTCCATCTCTCCGAACAAGTCCATTGATCTCATCATCCTTCTCTCACTCTCCCACTTTCTCAAAACAAATTGGAGCGTTAAAGTAGGGTTTTATTATATGAATGAACTATGCGCCGCTAAGGAAACACGTGTCGTTTTGTTCAATCACTGTCCATTCCTCCGAAGGATCGAGAGTTTAAATTGTAAGAAGATTAGGTAAAATTTAAATTGATAGAAAATTTCATATTATCATGTAAAATAAAATATTATAATAAATACTTAATGTGTAAATTTAAATGCCAGTTTATATTTACTTAAAGATATTTAAGAATAAAAATTAAAAAATATTTTCCAATAATTTTAACTCAAGCATTTTTGTCAATTGTTTATATCATTGTTATAAAAACCGATCTGGACCACCCTGTCAGATCGATTGGATCGAGACCCGATGGTCTAATCGGGGCGATTTCACTTTCGAATCGAATATGTAGTTGACCTAGGTTGACCCAAGCAAACCCGTCCGGGTTTCCCATGGACCGGTCCAACCTGGCTGATTTTTTTTTTTTAAATTAATAATTTGTTTGGAAATTTTTTTTTAAAAAAAAATTTGAATTTTTTTTAAATTTGGATTTTGAAATATGAATATATTTTTCTTACTCAAATAATGTTAATTATATACTTATATATAGCAGATACATATATAATTTTGAATTTATAATATATATTGGGTCAAATCAGGTTAATTACTTACCCACCAATTGAACTACTAACTCATTACCTCGACCGAGTCAATGACCGGACCGGATTTCACAACTATGATTTAAACTTAAAAATATATATTTTTTAAAATAAATAGAAATTGTTTTCCTAAAAAATATGGAAGAAAAAGCCAAAGCCCAAAACAAACAAGATGATTCGGTTTTGTCATTCTTCTCTATTGTTATTTAGGTTTAGATTGTGTTTGGTAGGGAGAGAAGGCATAAAGGAAGGATAAATAAGTAGGTAAGAAAAGAAAAGACGAAATAATAAGAGTGTATTTTATAGGATAAATGGAAATAAAACATAAAATCGCATAGGCGCATTTGGTATTGTGGGTTGAGTAGAGAAATAAAATTGACTAGTGTGGGTTTTATGGTGAAATTTTTGCTCTCTCCATTGGTAGGATAAAAGATAGTTATTTCCATTGTGGGCAAAAAGTCACTTTTATCCTTTTTCACCATTTGATTTTGGTAACCCACGTTAATCATTTCAAATTCATATTAAAAATTTTAAAGTAGTAAATTTTTTTATGACTTTAATGAAAAAGATAAAAAAAATCATAATCATAATAAAATTTACGACTTTATACTCAGAAATTATAAATATCCTACGACATATTTTTTTTAGGTATTAATTTAAATTTTATCTCCATTTAATAATTTAAAACAAATTAGCCCTTTGATCGTTTCGCCTTCATAGGGGGTAATGCATAAAGCTACAACTAGTAAGAGTATCTCCAATGGGAGATCCTTGGTGGTTTTCTTAGGCTAAGCAATCGTTTCTTATGCGTTCTTCGGTGTTGGAGCAAAATAACACGGCGAAACCCACTTCTTCAGTGCACAGTCGATTCCTTATATAAGGAACCATTTCTTACCATTAAAAAATAATTATTTTGGCATAAAAATCGTTAATCCCATTATTCTCAACACAGTCCACAGAAACATCAAAGTGATTCAACAAAGGAAGAAGATGAACAGTTCCAACAATAAATATTAAACAAACCAAATTAAAGAGTACGACTGACCGTGAACAGAGTATGAATAGTGATTGTGACTCCAACGACAGCGTTCTGATCCTGTTCCGATCAACTTCAAACATTGTGGATTGCGCGTCTTAGGATTGTTTATAGAGAAACAGAAAGACGGAGACATTGGTGGCTGGAGAACAGGGTCTTCGCCCGAGGAAGGAGAAAGATGGCGACGACGTTGGCACACACGAGGAACGAGGAAGCTGCGTGAGGAAGACGGCGACAGTGGTGGCTAGAGAACAGGGTCTTGGTGCGAGGAAGGAGGTAGGTGGCGTTGGTGCATGCGAGGAAGGAGGAAAGCAAAGCAGAGAAGAAAAAAAGAAGAAAGAAAAGGCACACGTGAATGGAGAAGATTCTGGAGTTTAGGGACGTGTGTGGAAGAGATAATGGTAAGTGGATTGCTGGAAGAACATTCTGGAGGTATGTGTGTGAAGAAGAGAAGACTAGTTAAAATTTTTTTTTTGACTGGGCCAATGGATAGCTGGAAGAGATAGCTGGGTTAGTGAGTTTTTTTATAAAAAAATTGTAAGAAAGAAAAAAAATAACTGTTGCAATAAAAGAAAAATTGAACGTTAAAAAGTAACGGTTAAAAAAAATGTCGTTGAACGAATGTTTGGTTATAAATTTGGGTGATCTGTTACACTTCTTCACACAAAATTCACACTCAATAAATTTTTATGTTTCTACTCAATCTTTTTTATTTTCTCTGAAATGGATCTCAATCAGTATAATTACCAAAGTGTTTACAATTATTTGCAAAATCAACCACCATCTACCAGTGAAAATTCTGCAAATCCACCACATCCATCACAATATGTTATGTATGAAAACATAATGAACACACTTCAAATAAACCAAAAAGGGGGGTGAATTGGTTTAAAACAGTTATTTGAGGTTTTATCTAAAACAAATTGCGGAATTAAATCTTGGATCGTATCACTCAATTACCTTTTGTAAAACCAGAACTTTTCTTTCAAGCAATATCCACCTTGTTATGCATGTAATGACAGAAATACTTTCTTTGTTAACAATATTTCGATTACCCAAATACAAGTATTGAAAGATACACAGAATTAGAATAAAAGACTCAGCAATTTATACTGGTTCACCTCACTAACATGGAGGCTACATCCAATGTCTTCCAACCAACATTTGGTCAGAGTTTTCACTAAATCAAAATATTCTTTTACAAGCAATTTACAAGTTATTATCTTTATCAACCCTAGATAAAGAATTTGAATTCTAAAACCCTATTAGAAAACAAATCACAAAGATCTTGAGAACCCTACTCATATCTTTATCCCTAGAGAACATTACTCTAGAAAGCTTGAAAGAACTTATTTTGATTTTTCACATTAGAATTTTAATACACAAAAATTCTAAAGAAATATTCAAGAGAGACACAACCTGTGATTCTCCATGAATGAATGAATGAAGTTACCAATTAATCCAGGTTGTATGAAAGTCAATGCTCAGAATCAAAACTCTTTAAAAACTCTTTTTCTTTAACACATCATTTCTAAAAATCAGAAATCTTGATCTCACACAAGATGTGTTTCTCACTCAGTAAATTAGTATCTTGGACTCTTAGAAAGATTTTGAAACCTTTGGGTAAGTCACATTTTTTCTCTGAGTAATTCGTTCAATGTTTATTTATAAAGAGCAGACCCATAAAGTTTTAAATAAAAACTGATTTAACAAAATGTAATCGATTAAAACGATAGTGTAATTGATTATTTTACCATATGTAATTGATTAAAATACCAAATAATCGATTAATATGTTCTTGAGCTTTCTGGAAAATCTTTTCATGAACAAGATAATCGATTAATACATGATGTAATCGATTAAAGCAGTCATCATGTATGTGAAATAAGTTGTGATAATCGATTACATAAGACCGGTAATCGATTAAAGCAATAAAGCTCAAAATATGAAATAAGTCTGTGTAATCGATTACTGACTGTGGTAATCGATTAAACCAGTAATGCATATAGACTAAAGAACTAAGATAATCGATTACATAACATGGTAATCAATTAAAGCCGCAATGCATGATTTTCATATTGTACTATGTAATCGATTACAAGAAGCCTGTAATCGATTAATATGTTCTTCATGGCTTTTCCAGATTTAGAACAAAGTCTTTAATCGATTAAAAACATTGTGCAATCGATTAAAGCAGTAAGTTTTCATTTTTCCAAAAACATAACCATGAGAACTTGGTTTCTTTTAAAATCATTGAACGACTTTAATACTTTAATCAAAAACATGTATGCATGAGAATGAGAATGCATATGCAATGCAAGAATCACAGGGCAATGTACTTGAAGCACTTAGACAAATTACAAATTCCTTCAAATTGATTGGGCATGTAAAAAGCTAAAACATCAAGTCAATTACTTCATCATTGCTTTAATCTACTTGCAGCTCCCCCTATATCCAACAATGTATCCACCACTACCACATACCAGTAAAAATTCTCAAAATCCACCTCAGTATGTATCCACCACCCCCATACATGTGGTATATGCATCATCCGTCTAATGTAGAGTCACCTATCAGTGGTAGTTCTCAAAGCCCACAATTTTGTAGTCAACCATCACCCCCCACCAATCCAAACATGTGTTATAGGCCTTCTTTATCCAACATTTCACCCCCTATCAATGAAGTTGAATCTACAATCGGTGTAGACAATATTCAACTAGATGAGGGCGACCACAATGGTAGTGGAAAAAAAACACATATAGCATTCTCAGTGGCAGAAGATGTGATTATCATCCGGTTGTGGCTCAATGTGTCAAAGGATTCAATAATCGGTGTCGACCAAACATCGAAGCAATATTGGGCAAGGATTAAAAATGCGTACAACAATGACGATGTGCGTGAAAGCGGGTTATTTGTGAAAGAAGCTCAACCCAATTGAAATCTCGATGGAACAGGATCCACCCAGCAATTCAAAAGTTTAATGAGTGCTAAAAACAAGCAGATAAGCATAGGAGAAGTGGAAGTTTAGAAAAGGATTGTATGACTAATGCTCATTTGATTTACTCGCAGGTTATAGGTAAAAAATTTGAAGTTGAACATGCTTGGTTGTTGTTGAAAGATCAACCAAAATTCGATGCAGAATTTATGTCAAATTCTTCAAAAAGAACAAAGGTTTCTGCAGGTGGAAATTACTCGTGTCTTCTAACACCGAGACACCCGTTAAAGCTGAAGAATATGATACGCCATCGCCAATGTCTTGCCCAATTGGACAAAAAGCAGCAAAAAGAAAGAGTAAAGGAAAAGAAGCTTCTAACAATATCGATTTGTCTGGCATAGAAAGTGTAATGAAAGAGAAGAATACAAACACATTAAAACTTATTCAGTTAAAGGAGGCACAAGAAAGGCGTATGCAAGATCAGGAATGATGCATGGAGTATGAAATCCTCATGAAGGATACATCCAACACGTTGGAACAACAACGCCAAGACCATGAAAAGTATTGTGACCATATTAGGAAAAATCTGTTTAATTAAAGTTTAGTCCTTATGTTTGAATTAGTTCTTATTCAGTTGCTTTGTATGCAGTTCTTAACAATGTAGGTCCTTGTTGTATGTTATATTCAAAATTTTAGTTTATGAAACTAGCCGTTGGAAAACTAGCCGTTATATATATAAATGGCTAATGTTTTATCATTTTCATATGTTCTCATACAAATTACGCAATATATCTCTCTCATTTCAAACACTTCAGATACCATATAATGGATCCAAACATCGATTTAGATGAAGTTGTAGATCAAATGATAAATGAGGAATTGGAAGACAACACCGAGGAAGAAATCAGTAGGTTCATACTTCAGAGCCAACAACAACTACATGGCAACACTGCCAGGCGTATCCAAAGAAGAGTGGTACATCAAAATCGTGAAGAAGGTTATAATCGATTGTTCAATGACTACTTCTCAGTAAATCCTGTGTACACAGAGATTCAGTTCTGACGAAGATTTCGAATGCGAAGGCATGTGTTTCTTCGTATTGTAGATGGGCTCAGCAATCATGATGAGTACTTTCAAACGAGATTCGATGCACTGGGTCGGAAAAGACTATCTCCATTACAAAAGTGCAAGCTGCACTTTGTATATTGGCTTATGGCTCACCTCCTGACACTGTGGACGAATATGTTCGAATTGGTGAAACAACTGTGGTGGAATGCATGGAGTGATTTGTATCAGACATCTGCACCATATTTGGGAATGAGTACTTGAGGAGACCAAGTAATAAAGACATCGAACGACTACTACAACTGGGTACGACACGCGAATTTTCAGGTATGTTAGGTCCATTGATTGTATGCACTGGGAATTGAAAAATTGTCATGTTGCATGGAAAGGTCAATTTTGTCGAGGTGATCATCGCAACCCAACAATCATTCTTGAAGCCATTGCATCACAAGACTTATGGATTTGGCATGCATGTTTTGGCACTGTGGGTTCAAATAATGACATTACTGTGTTAAATGGATCTAATGTGTTTGATGAAGTTTTGTCGGCACGTGCTCCCGCAGTGCAATACACAGTGAATATAACACAATATAATATGAGATAATATTTAGCCAATGATATTTATCCATACTTTCCTACATTTGTGAAGACCATCTCAATGCCACAAGGAGAAAAGCGAAAATTATTTGCTTAATGCAAGAATCGACAAGAAAGGATGTAGAACATGCGTTCGGAGTGCTCCAATCTCAATTCACAATTATACGTGGTTTGACACATTTTTGGGATATTGCTAAAATGAAGAATATCATCTATGCATGCATTGTATTGCATAACATGATTGTCGAGGACGAACGTGACACATATCAAATTAATATTGATTATGATAATGTAGGTAACAACATGTCAACATTTGAAGTATCTTTAGGTGCTCACCCTAGTATCAGATCGACATATCTTCAAAGGAGAGCAGAGGTTCATGACAAACAAAAACACCATCAACTCCAAGCAGATTTAGTTGAGCATATTTGGGAACGTTTTGAAAACGAAAATAACAATAACTAAATTTATGTAATATTTTTTTTGAGGTCTAATTTTTTTTTATGTTATTATGTTTAACTATCTATTATTATGTAAAATTTTATTTTATATTGTTACGCATTTCGTTTTATTTATTTTAATTTATATTTTATTTTTCTTCAATTATTAACATTTTTATTTGTATTTATAAAAACTGAAAAATTGTTAATTTTTATTTAAAAAATATAAATATGTGAATTTTTTTAAGTTTCTTATGATTTCTTGCATTTGAGCAAAATATTGGATGAGTTCCTTAGGAGTGACATGACACTGTGGGGATCACAAAAAGTATTGCGATGACTACAAAAAATTGCTTAAAGAACCCAAATAAGCATCTTGCATTAGAGATACTCTAAGGTCTTTTGAGAAACGTGAGATCTGATAGCTGAGAGAATGAAACTTGGAGAATGTGATTTAAAAGGTAATAATGTCAATTTATAACTATCTTAAATTCTCTCCTTTTATTTCATTTATACTAAACACCTTTGTAATATTATTTCCATTATATTTCTCTTTTTTTTTCTTAAAACAAACAACCTAACATTTAACAGTTTATCTACTATATTTCTCTTTTTTAAAATTATCTCTCATCTATTTTATTTCTCTCATCTCTATCAAATACATCATAAATAAAAAAAGATATGACATAAGTTGTTTAATTGAAGAGAAATAGAAGAAAAATATTTAAATTAAAGTTGTTTGATTAGTATAATAAAAAAAAGAAGTTATTCAATCATTAAAATTGGTCCATTAAGTAAATTAATTTTTAACCTTGTTATTAATATTAATTTTACAATTCATTATATCATGCGGGTCCCATGGTTACTTGATCTATTTGCACATTGCATCTTCCCCTTCCAACAAATTTTATGAAACTTGGTATGGTCATTGACCTGATTGAGGTAATGGGTCAATGATCCAATCGGTGGCTAATAATTAGTCTGATTTGGCATAGTATATATTAAAAAATTTAAAATTATATATATTTATTATATATAAGTATATAAATATAACTAACACTATTTGATTAAAAAAAATTCATTTATACTCCAAAATTCAAAATAACAATTGAAGTATTAAAGTTGATAACACAAGTCCACAAATAATAATTCAATTAAGAGATTACCAAACAAAATAAAATAAATAATTTATGTCAATAACATTAATAATAGCATACTTAATCACTCAATGACATACTTAATAAATGCACCTCCCTAAAAAACAATGACAGAACACACAACCCAAGCTAGGCAAATGGAAATCAACCAAGTTCAGAATACTCAACAAGGTTAATCAAATATAAAGATGACATGTCACATATTGATATATAAAACATCACCAACAAAAAACAACTTTCACTATTCTTAGACAAGGAATTCGTAAACACCTTAACCAAACTCAGTTAAACCATTAATTAAAACTTCAATATCTAGCAACATAGTTCCCAACATCAGGTACTAACAACTTTCACTATTATTAGAGAGGGAATTAGAAAACATAAAGAACCTACAAGAGTTTCTTCTCTTGCTCCTCCATTTCTTAATTACTACTACTATAGTAGTTTTCTTAAAACAACAACAAAAAATTCCTTGGACACAAAGTTGTAATGATCTGATCAAACTCGCCCTAACCAATTATAGTTTAATAATTAGGCATAATTTGACAAATACAAAAAGGAGCAAGTCTCCAACAGATTGAAGTAACAACTAATTTTGCCTTTTGGACTCATTCTTTTAAGTGCTTCCAATGTACCAAAGCACTTGACTAGTTTTTCAATTAAAGATCTACAAGTTCACAAAAGCCAAGAAGGTAAAGCTGAATTTTGTCATTAAATAAAAATTTCTATCATGGAAGACAAATGAGACTTAGACAACAACTTTGAGTTCAAATGCAGAAGCCTCTGTTGCATACAGAGGGTGGAGAACATGACCTTTCTTAGGCTCAACTAAATTTTACATTAATACATAACATAGTACATAGCATATTTGAAAGCCGAATTCTTGGTAAATTTCTCTCTTTCTCTCCCTCAATTTTTTTATTCTTGTATTATTTGCTATATCTGTGGTGCCAATTTCTACACCTGTGATTGTGAGTGTGTTATGTGTTCAATTAAAAATGAACAAGAAGTAAAGAAAACACACTGAATACTTCCCTCCTATGATTTTGGCTCCAACGCTCACTCATCACCACACGCATTTGCCATTATTAATTAATTGAAAATCACATCTCTAAAACGTGAAACCAACATATTAGCTATGATACATTTTGATATGAAAATTTGGTATAATGTGGATGAGAAGATCAAAGTAAGCTACCTTTAGATTGAGAAGCTCATGCAGCGTAATTGCGACGAGACGAAAAGGGGCTAATAAGCTTTCGGTGCGGTGGGCTGGTGGCCGTGAAGGGGAGCGCGAACCGTGAAGAGAAGTGAGTGATTGAAGTTAAATTAGGGATAATTGAAAACAACGTCATTCTAGGGCTTTTTTATTTTGCAAAAGCGCAATCCAGATTTTAAAAATCGACCGGGTTGCCAGGTTGATGCAAAACTGGTCGAATCTGACCGGGTCATTCTGAGCCAGATGCATGGCCTGTCCATTAACCAAACTGCCTCGGTTATGTCACGGGGTCCCAGTTGGACTGGTTCGATCGACCAGGTCGGACCGGATTTTATAACACTGCTTCCAACAACACCCCACACATTTGTGATAAAGGGAGGGCTTTCTTGGCAAGACAAATCTCATTAACGAATTTGTACTAGTGGGACCCACACTTTATTTGAAAATTTTGTTGCCATTTCATGCATCCCAAACCGCATAAATTTGTGGTAAATCATGCCTTTCATGCATTTCACTTCTCTTTCGTATTATTTCATTGCTACCAAACACATGCTTAATGATGACAAAACGACCCTATCAATGGATAAAATAAATAAATAAATAAATGACCTACTTATTAAGAGAAACAAATCAAGAATTAAAGTTAGAGATATCAAAATGGATTGTCTAAATAAATCTAACATGTCAAGGTGTGAAAAACAAGTTGGATCGGATCGAGTCGATTTTCATATATTATACGGTGACTTAAATTATTAATTTTTTTTATCTTCATCAAAAAAATTACCACTATCTTTAAAATTCATTTGATATTAATTAAACTTTTACCGCACAATGACTTATAGTAATATTTTTTAGAGTAAATTACACTCGCACCCCCTATGTTTTGTTCAAATTTAACCTGATATCTCTCCTTTTTTGCACCCTACAAAAAATCCCTTAATTGTTTAGCTCACATTACAATTAGACCCTCTCCTTCCTAAACACCGTTTAATAATCTAACAGAAATTAGGCACATGCTGGTCACATGACTTTTAATGAAAATTTATGTCTAAAATATCTTTATCTTCTTCCTCTCAACCTGAAAATATTTTAATACTCTTCTTCTTCTTTGTTTTTCTACGTAAACCCAACTTTGAACCCACTTTGTTGGTACGCAATATTAACACATTTCCTCTCATCCTTTGTTCTACTAACTTATATATGAACTGAATTCTGATTCTCAACAAACATTTTCATCTATTATGTTCTTGTGGTCCAAAACATCAACACTATTTTAATTAACAATAATAAACAGATGATTTCCAATTCATCCATTGTGTTTCCTGTAGTCCCAAATATCAACACTATTTTAATCAACAATAATAAACAAATGATTTTCAGTTCATTCACTGTGTTTCCTGTTGTCCCAAACATCAACACTATTTTAATAAGCAATAATAAACAAATGATTTCCAGTTCATCCATTGTGTTTCCTGTTGTCTCAAACATCAACACTATTTTAATAAACAATAATAAACAAATGATTTACACTTCATCCATTGTGTTTCCTGTTGTCCCAAACATCAACACTATTTTAATCGACAATAATAAACAAATGATTTTAAAAATCATAAGTGATCTCAAACTGGTCTCCCATTGAAATCCCATTCAGAAATAGGCAACAATAAACAATCAAAATTAAATAAATAATCTTAAAAAGTAACCTATATACAAGGTCCAGTGATCACTTACAAGCATAGCCTAGCGTGAACAAAAATTGTGGAACAGGAAGAAAAACAGAGTGCTCGTGAACGTCAAAGAGGAAGACAAATGAAGACGCTCATGAATGTCGCGAACTAGAAGATGAATAATGGAAAATTCGCAAACTAGAACAAGAACGGTGAAGAGGAATGGAACGTGAACGTCGTGAGAGAAAGATAAACTCACACCCCCTAGACGTTGAAGAAGAACTCGCCAATAAGATGAAGATGAACAGTACTCACTAATGGTGAAGAAGAATGAAACCTGAATCATAAATTCTGAAACTAATTGGGAAGGGATAATTTGGGTTTTACAATTAAAATGTAAGGACAATTTTGTCTGCTCACATATTTCAATTGACGTTAATTAATGACGTTAATAGAGAGGGGTAAAAGTAATGTGCAAAAAGAGAGGGGTATCAGGTGAAAATTGAGCAAAATACAGGAGGTGCGAGTGTAATTTATTCTATTTATTATTTTTATTTTGATACGATCAATATATTTTCTTTTTCTGAATTCCCGATGTTGCTCCAACAAAATGACCAAAATTCATGCACGGATTGTATTAATTTGACAATTGTAGTATACTCGAGAGTAGAGTAAACAGCATCAAATCAACCCCTTTATCTTTAGTGCAGTGCAACAGCAGGCAGCAGCAGAGTGCAAGGCATCTTTCTTCAATCTGGTTTTCTCTGTTACCATGTAATATTCTTGAACCCTTTTTCCCATTATTTTTCCACAACCTTTTCTGCTCTGTAAAAGAAAGAAAACCAATGTGTTCCCATTCCCAGAAGACCCTCTCGAGAATCCTAACCAAATTCACCTCCTTCCCTCCTCCAACCCCACAACACCTCCAACTCGCCCACACCATAACCCTTACCCTCCTCAACAACCCCTATTCCAAACTCCACCACTCCTTGATCCCCTGCATCTCACCCCACGTCACTTACCGTGTCCTCTCCGACCCCACCCTCCCCCCTCGCTCCTGCCTAACCTTCTTCCACTTCCTCCCATCACCCGACCACAACGCCCGCCTAATCCTCCTCTACCGCCTCTTCGCTGCCCGAAAATTCGCCGCAATGAGGACCCTCTTGGACTCCCTTGTCACAACCGAAGTCGAAACCAAACGCCCCGTTTCAGATGTTGTTTCTTTGGTTGATGAATGTGAATTTGAACCCCATTTTGTTGAGACTCTGTGTGACATGTTGTTCAGGGTGTGTGCTGACAATAGGATGTTTCGAGATGCCCTTAAGGTGTTTGATTATGTGATGGCAAAAGGGTTGGTGGTAGAGGGTAGGTCTTGCTTTATACTTTTGCTTGCTTTGAAGAGATGTAATAAGGTTGAATTGTGTGTGAGGTTCTTTCGAAGGATGGTTGAGTCCGGTCGTGTTGATATCGGGGTTCAATCTTTGACTATTGTCGTTGATGTTTTGTGTAGGAGAGGGGAGGTTGGGAGGGCTAAGGAGTTGATGGACGAGATGGCCACGAGAGGCGTCGTGAGGCCAACGGTGTTTACTTATAATACGTTGTTGAATGCTTGTGTTGTGAGGAAGGATCGGGAGGGGGTTGATAAGATTTTGGGGTTGATGGAGAGGGAGGGTGTTGTGGCTAGTTTGGTGACTTATACTATTTTGATTGAGTGGTACGCGAGTTCCGGGAGAATTGGGGAGGCAGAGAAGGTGTATGAGGAAATGTGCGACAGGAACGTGGAGATGGATGTTTATGTCTACACGTCAATGATAAGTTGGAGTTGTAGGGTGGGGAATGTTAGAAGAGCGTCGGCTCTGTTTGACGAGATGATTTGTAGAGGCATTGTTCCAAATTCTCACACTTTTGGGGCATTGATTAGTGGTGTGTGCAAGGCTGGCCAAATGGAGGCTGCGGAGATCTTGTTGGAAGAGATGCAGTGTAAGGGGGTTGATTTGAATGTTGTAATATTTAACACGATGATGGATGGATATTGTAAAAGAGGGATGATGGATGAAGTTTTCAGGCTGCAAGATATCATGGAAAGGAAAGGGTTTGAAGCGGATGTCTTTACATACAGCATTGTTGCTAGTGGGCTGTGTAAATTGCATAGGTATGAGGAAGCCAAGAGGGTGTTAAATGTGATGGTAGAGAAAGGAGTGGCTCCGAACGTTGTGACCTGTGCTACGTTTATTGAGATATATTGCAAGGAAGGAAACCTTGCAGAAGCTGAGAGGTTCTTCAGGAATATGGAGAAAAGGGGAGTGGTGCCTAATATTGTTACGTATAACACTCTAATAGATGCGTATAGCAAGAATGAAAAAGTAAAGCGAGCTCATATGTTAAAAGCTGAAATGATAGAGAAGGGACTACTGCCAGATGTATTTACATACACATCATTGATACATGGGGAATGTATTGTTGACAAGGTAGATGAGGCTCTGAAGCTTTTCAATGAAATGCTGGTAAAGGGCCTTAAAGGAAACGTGAAGACATATACGGCAATTATTTCTGGTTTATCCAAGGAGGGGAGAGCAGATGAAGCTTTTAAGTTGTATGATGAGATGATGAGAGTGGGTCTAATACCTGATGATAGAGTTTTCGAGGCACTTGTTGGTAGCCTTCATAAACCCAGTTCTCATGCTGCCGTGAAACAAAATGAGTATGGGGAACTGAAAATAAACACTTCTGATACCTCGACCTTGCCAAACACTGGTTTGTCAATTTTACACAGGAAGGTGTTACATACATGATAATCTTGTCCTTGAAGCCCAAGTAAAAAACCTGTATGGAAAAAATCCATCTTTCACAATACCAAATTAGAGCTTGGAAGCTGGTACAGTGTACAAATATTCTGGTGTTGTGAAATATTCAAACTCTACCTTTCTCTTATTTGTTGATATATTTTACATACCCAAGTTTGGTGATTAGAGACATTGCTGGAGTATTTCACAGAAGTGGGATTTAGTCAGATTTGTTCACAGAAGTGGGATTTAGTCAGATTTGATCAAAGTGGTTCATGACCAGGGAGAGAAGGAGGCTCCAGATACCAACACAAACTTTTCTAAATATGTGGAATTGGCTGAGATACTTTATTTACATTTTATGTTATGGAGACTGAGCATGTAGCTACTGATTGTAATCCTTGATGGCTGACAAAGCATCTGTAAAATATGCCTTCATCAAGGAGTTTGCCCCTAATCTTTGTTAGAGATAACAAAGAAGGTTCTTTGAGATTAGGTGAACTTTTCAATTGAAAACTGCCATTGCTATTGGAATTAAGGTGAGGTCCTGGCCTCCCATCCCACTAGATTTATATCATGTTTTGGTTCTGCTACTTTTAGAACATAATTTTTCAAAACTTCTCAAAATGCTACAAGCCTACAAGTAAAAAAAAACAGATTATTTCCTTAATAGGTTAATCAAAACATGCACATACTGGTTCTTTTTCATGATACAATATTTTTTTGGGAAAAATGCACCAATCTCCCGCAAGAAATGACCAAGTTATATGGATTTCTCATTTTGTCTCCTAATTTTCAAGAGAAATGTTTGCACCACATTATTTAAACACACAAACATTGGCTTAAATTTATTGGGGCTTAATAATATATGTCTCATTAACTACTGAATGAGTTTCATTCAAAACTTTGCATTTTTCAATAAATTTTAACTACTAATAAAGAGTGTGGTAGAAAGAGTGTATTGTTAACGCTTGGCACTTTTTTATTTTCAATATGACAATAAACCCCCATACTGCTCAGTCCTTCAGTTTGGATACCTAGCTGTAATACAATCATAATTAGAGTAGGAACTTTTAACATCATTTAACCAGGGCTCAAAATGTTATAATTAATGTTAAGTAAACTTGTTGCATTGTTGGAAACAGGCAAGGAATCAATGTTACTTTATCATGCCACAGAATATCATTATAATCTATCCCAAGTTATTTTGTTTTTTTTTTTTTATGCGGATTTTGGATTAATAAGTTATTCATTACATTCCAATAGATGCTGGTTAAAGAAAGCGCCATCAATAAAATTGTTGAGGAAATTATTCATGGTTATCAATTTAAACTTTCATCTGACAGGCCATTCAGCAAGACTTTGATGGGCAATGTGATTTTGAAGACCACCAACAACAATGATCGTATCTCATTAGTTGAGGTTGACTTAATGGATCACATGATATCATTAAGTTCCATTAAAACCAAATTCTTAGGAATATTAGTCACTATGAGAACCCTTATAATAATTTTCTCCAACGTCTTGACTTTCTTCCTTTCTTTTATATGTCTAAAAATTATACAATAAGCCTCCAATCACCTTTTTTTTATGTGTTCAACTTATCTCAACCTATTTTCTATCTTTTTCATTCTAATGTGATTGTCAAGACCCTGACAGAAAAAGTTAAATGCTGTCACAGATGTAGTCTTATGGGTTTGTAACCTATTCTTGGTCTCGTGTTCTGATGGTGTTCCTCCTTTTATTTTTGTGGGGGGAGGTGTAGTTCTTTATAGGTTGCAACCTGTTACTTTTGTTTTAACTATACAGAATTTGAGAATCATATATAATTCTATTTCACAACATAATTACAACATCTTAAGTTTTCCAATCTATTCCTTTTTCATTCAATATGTTGGAACTACGGTTTATATATTAGCATCAAGTGTTGGATTAGGAACTAGTACTTGATGAGGAAATTTTATATATAAAGACGAAAACAATTCTGCAATTCCTCATAATTTTAACATTTGTTCCTCATGCAGCAAATCACGAGATTAGATCATTCAAGAAGTAGGAATATTTGAAGAAAACTGAAAGTTTAAATGTCTTTTTACCCCTAAAATGTTTAGTTAATTTTGATTTTAATCTCTGATTTTTTTTATTTAACCTCTTATTTGATAAAAAAATACACATTTTTAGGTTATTTCTTATTGTTTATCTTTTATTTATTAAATGATAATGTGATATAATGTTACATCACTTTTAACTAATGATTCATTTATTATGCTGTCACTTAATGTACTAAAAGTGATGAGAAAAGACTAGAAACATACTTTTACTTAATTTATGGACCAAGAAGCTTAGTATTTATAACCATTAATAAAAACAATTATTAATTATTCCGTATGATATCATCTTTCTTTAAGACATTTTTTTTATCTTTTACTATTATAAATCATAATAAGTTATACTCAATTAAATATATAAATAACTTTCAAGTTTAATTACAGAGTAGTTTTTTTTTCATTAGTTAATATAAATTAAATTGTTTTTTAATTTATAATATTTACAAGAAAAGAGAGTTTATCTTGTTTACTATTTTAATTTATTATCTGTTTTTTCTTACAAGAGAGTAGGTCCTCATAAAATGATGATAAATTTGTGTTTTGATGATTTGTTGGTCATAAGTATGAATTATATATTTTAATATTTTTTATACTTTTAAAAGTATGCTATATAATAACTTAACCATTTGAATATTTTAATGTTTTGCATTATTTTTTAGTGTACTTTGTGCATTATTGTGATCTCATTTTAAATTTGAAACCCATTTTGAGCACTATAATTATAGAATTTAATGAAATTATAAGCAATTTTCATGGAAAGAAAATAACATGAATGATAAATTTTGTAACATCACACACTAGAAATAATTTTATTAATTGAATTTCAAAACTAATATTTTCATAAGTAAATTCAAACTATCTTAAAAAAAATTAAATTTTAGGAATAATAATTTTTTTCTAAAGAAAATAATTATTTTTTTAAGCCTTAGTGTCCTTATATATAGAGATGACAAAATCAATTTGTCACGGCAGGTTAGCCCATTTAGTCTACTAAAAAAAGTGGGATGGACTATCATTATCAACCCATTTATTTAAATGAGCCAAGCAACCCGGTTCACTAAAATTCCAAGCCAATCTCGGATCAGCCCACCAGGTTAGTTATTTTTTTAAAAAAAATTGAGCATTATTTGCCAGTCTCCCTCACGGTCATGGCTTGAAGGGATCAAATACTATAATTATTGAAGATTCTTAGATGAAACTAGTTCTTGAATTTAATCATTTTGCATTTTGGACGTTGTAATGTTTCTAATATGTTTTTAGCAACTTTTAAATTTAATGTATGGATGTTGCTCTACTAACTTGAATTTAATGTATTAATCTAGTATCAGTAACATTTCATTTCCCTGGATTCTAGGTTGGTTTTTGCATATGTTTTAGATTCTAGTTTTGTTCCCTACTTGTATATGTTGTTCTTAGAAGCTCAATGGATCTTGCAGTAGGACTTGTTTTTGTTGTTTCTCTTTTGAAGTAAAGTATTAAAGTGATTGCAGACTAGGATATATGATTAATTTTTTAGCATACTTTAATTACATATGTAATATTTTTATAACTTTTTTTATTTTTTTTTTATTTTTAGGTGGATGTTTCAAATTCTAGTTTTGTTCTCCACTTGTATATGTTGTTCTTTGAAGCTAAGTGGATCTTGCAGTAGGACTTGTTTTTGTTGTTTCTCATGTGAGATAAAGTATTAAAATGATTGCAGGCTAGGATTTATCATTAATTTTTAGCATAATTTAATTACATGTGTAATATTTTTATAACTTTGTTTTTAAATTTTTATTTTATTTTACGTGGGCTTGTCCGCTGGTCCACCAACCTACCTTAAAGTATGGCTGGCTAGCATTGCTAGACCACTTTGCAAAGTGGGTCAGCTCGGTCCATCTCATTTTTTTGGTGGGCTAGGGCTAGTCGGCCCATTTTTGGTGGGTTGATCCACTTTGTCATCCATACTTATGTAATGGCAAATACCACTTTTTTTTTTTTTAAATCCAATATCTTATTTTTTTTTGCTTGCTTTACACGCTAACATGGAAACTATAAATAAGCCTAACAAAACATTGGCAACAAACACCAACGTTTGATTCAGAAAATAGAAACCTTATTTTGTTCTCTGTTCTCTCTCAACAATCGTTCCAACAAATCAAGAGAGTTGAATTCTGAAGCTTTAGCTACGTTTCTACCACTCAGGTTTGCTTCTCCGAACGCGAAAATCTAATACATTTTTTACGGTTTATGATGGATGATCTGTGAGAATCTATGTTCTATCCGATTTCATTTATCTCAGTGAAGTTTTCTGCGCTTCCACGATGCAAATATAGGGTTTCGCGTTTAGGGTTCCTTTCAATTTATTTTTTATTAGGGTTTTCATAAGGATCGGCGATACCCTAATTTGGGGTTTTGGGAGAGTCTTTATTGACGTTGCTGATCAGGGTTAAATGATTGGTCTTTGATCTAATTCTTCAATGGGTTTTGATCTTGATGTTCTTGGTCTCCCTCGATCAACTTGTTCTTCCATAGTTTTGTTGTCGTTCATCACTTGCTTTACGATTGTTATTTTGGGAATGGAAAATTTGGGACCCAAAAGGTTTTGGGTTTTTGATGAAGAATTAAGTCTATGGGTTAGGGTTTATCATTGAGTTAATGAATGAAAGCATGAGCCATGAAGAATTTTATTGATAGGATTCGATACCTGATCTGGGATGTCATTGCAATGCAATGTTTGTTTTTTAGAATATCATGGATACAAAGTTTGCACGAAGGACTGAGTGCATTGATAGAACAACATGTGCTTATTAGAGGGCTAGGAGATGTAACACAAATCCTTGCATATTTTTGCACATAGAGACACCATCTCCACCTACTGCTGGTGGTTATGCCAATACTGCATATAGATATGGAAAAAAGCCTCATTCCTCCTCTGAGAATACCCTTAAATATGGTTCAAAGACAGCATTGCTTAGAGTTAATGGAGATAGAAGAGATGCGACAAGGGTTGCTAAGGCGTCCAAGAAATCATCACCAAGGATATGTAAATACTGGATCCACAACAATTGTGTACACGGTGAACAATGTCTGAATCTGAATTCATGGTTTCATGGTGATGGGTTTTCCACCGTAACGAAGCTTCAAGAACATAAGAAGGTACTTGACTCTTAAACTTCCATTTAGTATTTAACACACTGAAATTATATTTAAAGTCCTTTCATAATTCATTTTTAGTATAATAATAATTAAATCAAAATTGATACCTGGCTTAATAATTGACTAATGTTTAAACAACTATTGATTAGAGTCATAGAGTTTTATAATGTAACTATATGCTAGAATAACTGAATGTCATCCAAAGTGTTTTTTGAAAAGCTTTCTCTTTCGTAGTTTCCTAGGAAATGCTAGGATTTGTGAGCCTCCACACCATTTTATATTTTTGGAGCAATTAAATTAAAGCTTTTGACAACAGGTTATCACTGGCATCGCACTTCCTGTTGGATCCGACAAACTTTATTCTGGCAGCACTGATGGGACAGTTAGTGTAACGGCCCGCCTCGTCGCTACTGTATCACTGCCTCTTAATCACGTCATTAACATGTTTAGATGAAAACCCCCTAAATTTGATTAAGAAAACAGTCGTAAATTTTTCACGAAACACACAATACCCATCATCATCAAGTAAACACGTAAAAAAGACACGTACAAGACATCTCATATATATATATATATATATATATATATAAATGCTCATACAAAATGTAGTGTAATTGTAAGTACAGTTGACCATGTCAAAAAAAAAATATAAGTGTTTTACAAAGGAGACAAGAATTTAAACAACAAGGTGTATTTATTAGAACAATGAGGTGTAACTAGCAAAACACAACCCCTGCCCGGGATCTAATCCATCGACATCCCGACAACTCGGTGGCTCCAACCCAAAAAGGTGGTCATCTTCCAAGTCCCACTGTTGCTCGTTTGCTCACACGAACACGGTTCGTGATCATCACAAGTACCAAACCACAAGGTACAACAAAGCAAATATGAGTTTATCATATAAAACAACAAGCAACATATAACATCAGTTAAGGAAAGGCAATCCAAACATCACGATATCACTATATTATCCAGGAGTTTCATCACCCAGCCAACAAGGACAATCATCCAAAAACATTCCACAAGTCAACTTGTAATGCCTAGCATGATGCATGCTCCTGACTCAACCCTCAGCATGCAATGTGGTACCATCACAGAAATAGTCCATCTCGGTATACAAATGATGCAGTAGCTTGTCAAGGTCACTCTATCGTGCACAGGTCGCTTCCCCCTGTGGTGATCAGCCCTGTGTGTCAGAAGGAGTTCCTAACAGATGTGGCCCCCCAGTACCCCGATACCTTACAACCATCATCCTATTTCCGTTGTGCAAATGCAGTATGTCACATGGGCTCCATCAATGCATGGCCCGGCCCGAGAACAAATCCGTCTTGGCAAGGATACTGCCATGCACCCCCCATGCACATACGTATTGCCCCAAACGAGGGTTACCCCAACATGGGTTCATCGATGCACTGACTGTAGTCCTTGCAAGGTTAACCACCCGGTCCTGGCATCTCACGTGTCTATACATAGCATATCACCATGGCTTCATCAATGTATGGCCCGACCCGGGAACAAATTCATCCTGGCAAGGATACTGCCATACACCCCCGTGGGTATCTATGTATATCCACCCGCATTCAGATAACCATGGGCACCATCAATGCATAGCCTGGCCTGGGAACAACTCCGTCCTAGTAAGGATACTGCCATGCACCCCCCATGGTATCAATGCACATATCATCATCTCACGAACCAACCTTCCAAGGTTCCAACATTATCACAAGCCATCACATAGGCAGACCTCAACTATTATCAACATAATCATATACGTTCCTTACACGTCATTCACAAACACCACATAAACTAGTGAGCCGGTGTGAAGTATTAGGTATCCGGGTTGACACCTAGATATAATAACTTTGGGGTAAGAATCTGAACAAGGTCGGACGAGGGCGGACAAGAGTGGTCAAGGTCGGTCAAGGTTAGTCAAAGTCGGTCAAGGTCGGACAAGGGAAGGCAAGGGTGGACAGGGGTGGACCTTGGATCTTATAGAAGAAAATCGAGGATGGGCTCAGCCCTACGCAATCAATTACATAAGCGTTTGTAATCGATTAAAAATAGACGGCACTAGCCCGACAGCTCTAAAGGAGAAGCGAGCTCAACAATTCTAGAGAAAGAACAAGCACGGGGAGGGAACCCAGTATCTCTAGAGGAATGAAAACAAGTTCAACATCTTGAGAGAAGGAACGAACCCGGGAAAGGAACCCTGTCATTCTAGAGGAAAAGACACAAGCTTGACAGAGTGACCCGGTGGCTTTTTTACCGAGAAAGTACGAGCTCATCCGAGTTAGGAAACCTGATGGCTCTTTTACCGAGGAAGCACGAGCTCATCCGAGTTAGGGAAACCCGGTAGCTCTTCAAAGAAGAGACACGAGCTCATCTGAGTAAGGGAAACCCGGTAGCTCTTCAAAGGAAAGAAACGAGCTCATCCGAGTAAGGGAACCCGATGGCTCTTTTGCCGAGGAAGCACAAGCTCATTCGAGTTAGGGAAACCTGGTAGCTCTTCAAAGAAGAGACACAAGCTCATCCGAGTAAGGGAAACCCGGTAGCTCTTCAAAGGAAAGACACGAGTAAGGGAACTCGATGGCTCTTTTCCCAAGAAAGCACGAACTTATCCGAGTTAAGGAACCCGGTAGCTCTCTCTCTCTCTTAGTAACTTGAGCTCGACAGCTCTAAAGTACAACCCTGGGTAAGGAACCCGGTATATCGACATCCGCCAACAAGGACTACTAAGAGTCACGTCCCGCATATACGTATACATGCTACGTAAAGAGCTCAGCTCGGCATACCCAATTCGGTGTCTGGCACCTCCACAAACACTACTAGAAAATGTCTTGGGAGTTTTCAGCATCAAAATGCCAACTTCACACGCATGCTCGGGGAGTTCTTACGACATCAACTCCCCCACAAAAACACCATCAAACTCTTCATACCAGAACACTATCAAACATCCACACACAAGAACACCATCAAACATCAACATACCACATCCCATTCATTAAAAGACAGTTTTACTAAGAGAACAACACACAACAGGGACATGCAGTCATCTTCATAGTCGGACTCCCTGGTCCCTAACTATGGTATCTAAAGCTACTATTAACATAATAAACTCCCTTTACCTAACCAGAAGTTCTTCTTCGAGCTTCACGACGGGTTATCCAAGGCTTTTGCTTCGGCCACGAGGTTCTTCTTGACGTAGGGATTCTGTGGCAGTTACGGTGGTCCTCAAAGGTTAAAGGTGATGCAGAGGGGTTGAGAAAGAGAGGTTTCTAGGTATGAATGAGTTTAGAGAGAAAAGAGGAGAAAAATGCAAAGAAGAAAGAAAGAAACATGCTTCTGCTGCTTATAAACACTGTTGACAAGACATGTCCACCATGCGTGCATGCACAGCAACCATAGCCAACAAAGTTGACTTAACATCCACCAAACACACATCCCAAGACAAAAGCACTTAAAACAACAAATTATAAAATAAATCAAATAATCAAGCAACATAACACATATCAAACATCCAACTTAGCAACTTGAAATCCCAGGGTGTTACAGTTAGGATATGGGATTGCCATACTGGTTGATGTGCTAAAGTCATCAATCTTGGTGCTGAGGTTACCTCTTTGATCAGTGGAGGGCCATAGGTTTTTGTTGGTCTACAAAATGCTGTCAAGGTAAGCTCTCATTTGTCATTGTTTTGTTTTGTTGTATGATAATATCTAATTATAGGAGTAGTCCATGCAAATTGATTATATGGTTGTGGTTGTTGTGAAGGCTTGGAATATCGAGACCATTTCAGAGTTTACTCTTGATGGACCCAAAGGCCGAGTCCATGCCATGACTTCTGGCAACAATACAATCTTTGCTGGTGCAGAGGTAACTGACCATGTTATTAATATTATCTAATGATATTCCCCTAACCTATTTTTTTCTGTAGTTAGTTAAGTTTTATGTAAAATTTCAGGATGGTGTCATTTCTAATTGGAGAGGAAGCTCTGAAGCTAATTCTCCTTTTAAACTTGTTACATCACTCACTGGTCACACTAAAGCAATGGTTTGTCTGGCTGTTGGATGCAACATGTTGTACTCTGGGTCCATGGACCAAAGCATATAGGTATGTCTGTTGTTGGACACTATATGGATTCTATTTTTCTTTTTTAGCATGAGAATTTTTTCTGAGAAAAGGATATATAATTTCCTCTGAACTTCCATATAATCATCTAATGACTTAATCTTCTTATTTTGTTTTCTTCAGGTCTGGGACATGGACACATTACAGTGTACAATGACACTAAATGACCATACTGACGTAGTCACATCCCTTATTTGTCGGGATCAATATTTCTTGTCAAGTTCATTTGACTGCACAATTAAAGTCTGGGCTTGCATTGAGTTAGGATCTTTGGAAGTGATATATACGCACATTGAAGAAAATGTAAGCTACTTAATCTTCTGTGTTGAAATATCATTTGGTTTTATTTTAATTTGTAAAAATCAAGCTGATATTTCTTATAATGGTCATAAAGGAGCTGGTCAATCTCCTAAGTTGATTTTTTTTGTTACAGGGTGTTGTTTCACTTTTTGGGATGCCTGATGCAGAAGGAAAGCCAGTATTATTTTCCTTGTGCAGAGACAATTCAATTCATATGTATGAATTGTCGTTGTAAGTAAATCTAATTATGAATTGTTGTCGTAAGTAAATCTAAATTATTCACGTTTCTTTTTGTTACTTTACCTTCATCATTGTAATTTTTCTAACTTTTTTGTTGCATCCTCTGATCATGTTTTTTCAACAGATTTTCAAAGAGGGGACATTTATTTGCCAAGAAAGATGTGGCATTAATTGAGTTAGGTCCTAGTGGCCTCTTCTTTACCAGAGATGGGACTGATTTGATGATGGTGTGGAAATGGTTGGAGGTACCCAAGGTGGCATCCTCTTGACATGTGTTTCCTTTCAACATTGGAGTTGTATTATCCATCTATTTCCTCTTGAAGCAGGTGGTGATAAGAATTAAGAATAAATTTATTTTTCTGAGCAGTAAATTCACTGTTGTATAGAAATTGACAATTATATAGAAATACCAATTTTCATTCTTTTATATTCTTCCCAGCAGATGTAATCTTCTCCTGCTTTGATAAATATATTACTATTGTAAGTAACATGGTTTGTAATGAAGTCCATTTTCAAATTTTTCCCATCATTATCAAAGCATACATTTTTGGAACAGAGATAACTTGATTACCCCCACCGCCCTCATATTTTCATATTTTTTTTACGTACGCACATGTAAGTTACTCGGGTTGCACTACTAAATCCAAATATAAGTTTGACCCAAAATATATATTCTTTTACTTATTAAGAATCGTTATTGTAATTCAATTATTACTGCTATTGTAATTCAGTACATATATATTTGGAGGAGTGTGGGGGTGTGGGTGTTAGCATCTACATCTACACCTAAGCCTTCATCACATCTGCATCTGCTTGGACTAAAATTGCATATTTATAAAAGTAGGGACAAAAATTGTACTTTAGCTTATAATATTATGTAGCAATTGTGCAATATTTTTTTATAAATTCAAATCTTTTAAACATTAAGTGTTATGTAGAACACTTGCTCTAAGTAGAGACAAATTTTCTATGTAACTAAGTAAACTTGATTTTTTTTTATCCGTATCAAATGAAGATGATACAAAGAAGTTTACGATATTCATGCACTCGATTCAACCAATTGAACTATACCCTTTTGATACTTTAGAGTGGTTGATGCCCTTAAAATCCCTATTAGTGACAATGATGGGAGGGAGACTTTCTGGTTATGGTACATCGACACAATTGATGTCGATGTCCCAAATAACGTGAAGATGTCATTTTTGGGACTGATTGGAAAGCCCTTCATAAGAGAATCCATTCACGATGATGTTGATTACACATTAAATTTGTTGGATGGACTCATTCTCCACATTTATAATTTCCTATTATATGTTGCCCAAAATTACATTTCAAACTGTTGTTGTCCAGTTTCTTGTGAACCACTACACATAATTATTATTTTTTCTGAAATCTAGTGGTGGAATCACCATGCTGAATTGTCCAGTTTTAAAAATTGGTTTCAATTCAAAGTTGGTGACCTTTTGTAATCACGAGGCTAACATTATACATAGGTTTTTTTTATCTATTTTTTCTTACCATGATAAGAGATTTGTTTTTATTTTATTTTTCTCTTGCCACTTATTTGCCTTTTTATTCACCTATTTTTTTTATAAAAAAAAATTATAATCATACCAGATACGATATCCATCTTTCTAATATTATTTTCCCTTTTTTCTCTCTTCTAAATACGTGAAGAAAAAGACTTGTTGTACAGTTCAAAATAGTAAAATGACACATGACCATTATTGTGGGACCACTGTACACATGGACACCCTCCACATCAGCACTGTCACATTAAATAGTGCTTATTCACTCTCCAAGTGTCAACTTGAACACACTTGTCTGGGTTCCTCGTCAACCCTACTACAGGAGCGCGGAAAAGGACTGCTACAGGAAAGATAAAATCTATTGCACATATCTTTATATTAACAGCATATCAAATATGCCTATATATTCAAATTGGTGCAACCACCATATCTTATCACAAATTATCTACAAGCTGTTAGTTATATACAAGTAACAGTATATCAATAAGGTACACATTATCTTATATTTAAATTAAATAACTGCTTGATATTATCTTTTATTATCTTATCTACATATTACTAACAAACAAAGGCCCAAAGCCCATACTTCACACTATAAATACAACCCTACAGATTCATTCTAAACACACCTTAACACAGTACTTGAATTCATTACTCAAGTTACTCATTCTCTACATCTCATACTGAGTTCTCACACTTAGTTATTCTCTTATAAATTGATGTACTTACTTGAGCGTCAGAGTGCTTTTCCTTTGTTTTGCAGGTTCCTCCTCTAAGCAAAGTCTACACCTCATCTGACGTGCTGAATTTGGAGTCCACATTGGCCACGCCTACCTCACATGTGGGATTTCCAGATTTTGGTAAGAACATTTGGGGCCCACCGTGGGGCCCAGCTAAAACTTACCCTGCGGCCTCTCACTCATATCATTCTTCTGCACACATTCATGGTTAGCACTACTCCAGTGTTAGATGCGACACCCCTGTTGATGCATCTAACCCCCCGCAAACTACCATGACGAACACCGACACCATTCAACAACTCCAAAACCGCATAGCAGAGATGGAACGCAAGTACCAGGAGGAAATCGACAGGCTGAAAACTGAACGCGGTCAACATGAAGCCAGAGTGAAACATCTCGAAAGGGATGAGCGTTCCCCTGTCACCAGAGAAGAACAGACGCAAGGCGAATCGCATGCTCGACAACATGTCAACCCTTCGCCCATTCATTGCTCGACGCAGGGTTACCGAATGGAGAGGCATAATACGCGACGCAATCCTTTTGTCGATCGCATCATGGAAGCGACATCCCGTTCGATTGGAAACCTTTGCACTTAGAGAGGTATGATGGCACCACAGACCTGGACGAACATCTTGATGCCTTCTTCTCACAAGTGAATCTTTACACGAACAACGACGCCATATTATGCTGAGTGTTCCCTACATCTTTAAAGAAAGCAGCATTAGCATGGTATGGTGACCTCCCCGAGTGATCCATCGACAGTTTTGACACCCTTATTGAAAAATTCAGCGCATAGTACGCTACCAGCCGAACTCATAAGATGACATCCGCCGCACTAGCAACATTGCGCCAAGCCAATAATGAACCCCTCCACAGGCTCATGGAACGATTCGCGCATGTCACTTCTCATATTAGAAACCTCAACCATGAGGTAGCGCTGCATTCCATGATGCTGGCCCTACGACCTAGTAAATTCGTGGACAGTCTATGCAAGAAACCTCCTTCTAGCATGGACGAAATACGTGAAAGAGCCAAAGGTTACATTTAGATGGAAGAAATGTCAAAGTTCCCCAACGAAGTCTGACAAGTTGGACAGAAGTGCGAAAAACATAAGGTATCCATCACAGTCAACCCCCATAGGTTCAGCAAGAAGCAAAGCCTACATAAGCCACAGCTTCTCCCCAAAGGACCCAAGTTTGAGAGATACACTTCCCTGACGGTCAATCAAACCATGATCATGGATGAAGCCTTCAACACGGAGGTATAGGTGACATTGCCACCTCCCTCAAAATAGGGGGAAACCCTAATAGGTATTGTCATTACCATCGTGACACCGGCCATAACACCGAGGACTACATTGCATTAAATGATAAGATAAAAGAACTTATCCAAGTGGGACACTTATCATGGTTTATAAAAAAGACATGATAATCACCCACCAACAAATAGGCAAAAGAAACGACGAGGGGATCGGTTCAGAAACAATGGCAGACACAGAGATGGTGCAGAAGACTGAGGGAGGCAAAGACAACCGCAACCCAGACGCGAGCGTCAACCCCCTCGTCAGCAAGAAGAGGAACCCATCCAACACATTCGCGGTGTAATTCATACCATCGTGGGTGGTTTCTCATATGAAGGATCGTCAAGTCAGTCTCGCAAGAGACATTTGCACTCCATCCGGGATATCGACATAAACTTTGTCAACACTCTCCCAATGCAGAGTTTACCTCCCATCACATTCACTGACGTCGATTTTGAGGGAATTAACCCTATTAATCAGGACGATCCCATGGTTGTTTCCCTCATAATCGCCAATTTCAAAGTGACAAAGGTGCTCATCGATCAGGGTAGTTCTGCTGACGTCTTATATCTAAAGACCTTTCAGAAATTGGAGATCTCTTCAAGTGCTATACAACCTTGCTCAGAACCCCTCCTGGCTTTGCAGGAGAAAGGGTCGATACCCTGGGATATGTCGACCTAATGACCACCTTTGGTCAAGGTTCACTATCCAGGACCTTTACGATAGATACAACATTGTGGATGCTGACACATCATACCTTGTCCTGATCAATAGAAAGACTCTCAATGTGTTGGGTGCTATCGTCTCTACACCTCATCTAAAGATGAAATTCCTGACCATGATAGGGGAAATTGTCATTGTGAAAGCAGACCAGAAGCAGGCTAGATAGTGTTACATCAAAAGCCTAAAAGTGTTACCATATCCTTCTAACAGGAGGTCAGACAGACATGGTACCACTTTGGGGGAACTACCCGGGTCATGAATGTAGACAGAGAGTCTATCCCCTATACTCTGACAGTCTACCAGACAGCTCACCATGATGATACCTTCGACGTGGATCCGCGCAATGATAATGTTGACAAAGGACCAAAATCGATCGAAGAATTAGTTAAGCTGCAACTAGGCCCAAACCCAGACAGTGCACGCAGCTTAGCAAGGAGCTAACCAGTCACGAGTACAGGCATCTAGCTGACGTACTCCTCAAAAATGCATCTTCGTTTGCTTGGAAACTGTCTGACATGCCCGGCATTGACCCTAGTGTCATATGCCATAAGCTGGCGATATGCCCACAGGCCAAACCAATAGCACAGAAAAGTGGAATATGGGAAAAGAATGGTGAAAGGCAGTCAAAGAGGAAGTAGACAAACTGCTCAAAGCTAACTTTATCAGAGAAGTCAGGTATTCTACTTGGCTCGACAACGTTGTCTTGGTCAAAAAACTAGTGGCAAGTGGCGCATGTGCACAGATTTTACAGATCTCAAGAAGGCATGCCCTAAGGACACATATCCATTACCCAACATCGACAGACTGGTCAACAGGGCGTCTGAGTTTCACATCTTAAGTTTCCTGGATGCATATTCCAGTTACAATCAGATCAGAATGCACACCCCGGACGAAGAAAAGACAGCCTTTATCACTAAAGATGCCAACTACTGTTACAGGGTCATGCCCTTTGGTCTCAAAAATGCAGGGGCTACGTACCAGCGATTGATGGACCGCGTCTTCAGAAAGCAAATCGGACGCAATGTCGAGGTCTATGTGGACGACATGGTCATCAAGTCCCAGAGTGTAGCCCAACATTTAGCAGATCTCAAAGAGGTATTTGAAGAGGTTTGGAAGTACGACATGCGTCTCAACCCGAAAAAGTGCACATTCGGGGTAGGCAGCGGCAAGTTCCTTGGCTTCATGATCACACACCAGGGTATTGAAGCCAACCCAGACAAATGCTTGGCCATATTACAGATGCATAGCCCGACTAATGTCAATGAAGTCCAGAAGCTGAACGGGAGACTACCGGCATTATCCCAGTTCCTTCCGAAACTTGCCGAGAAAGCAAATCCCTTTTACAAATTGCTCACCAAGACAACACCATTCCTTTGGGATGACACCTGTGAGCAAGCTTTCGAGGCATTCAAGAAGACAATCGTTGCGCCGCCTGTCTTTAGTAGACCTCGGTAGGGGACACCGTTTCTCTTATACCTCTCAGTGGCAGACGAAGCCGTCAGCTCGGCACTCATCCAAGAAGAAGGGAAGCGCTAACTCCCTATCTACTTCACTGGCCGCATGCTACATGATGCCGAGAAGAGCTATCAAATGATTGAGAAGATAGCCTTGACATTAATCACCTCCGCCAGACGCCTTAGGCTTTATTTCCATAGTTACCAAGTGATAGTCAGAACTAACTATCCCATCAAACAGGTACTGCGAAAACCAGAATTGGCAGGCCAGATGGTGGCATGGTCAGTCGAATTGTCAGAATTTGACATTCGATATGAGCCATGTGGTCCTATGAAGGAAAAGTCCATCCCGAATTGGTGGAACCTTTACGTGGGCGAAGCATCCAATGTACAAGGAAGCGGAGCCGGCATTATACTTGAAGGACCCGACAACATCTCACTGGAACAAGCTCTCAAGCTTAACTTCAAGGCCTCCAACAACCAAGCCGAGTACGAGGCACTCATAGCAGGACTCAAACTCGCGAAAGAAGTCGGGGCCCAATATCTGAGATGCTATTCTGACTCACAGCTCGTCTAGGGACAGATAGCAGAAAAGTATCAAGCTAAGGAAGCCATACTCCTCCAATATTATCATCTGGCCAAAACCCTTATTGATAGCTTCGAGTGTTTCAAGATGTATCACATACCTCGAGAGAGTAACACCAGGGCCGACTTACTATCCAAGCTGGCCAGTACCAAAAAGACCGGGCTCCTCAAAACAATTATCCAAGAAACACTTGAGAAACCCACCATTGACACCCCAGCGATAATGGCGGTTAAATTGGAAGAATATACTTGGATGACTCCTTACAGAGATTTCCTCACCAAAGGAACACTCCTTGTGGATGAAAACAAGGCCCGACGTCTAAAGCGGAAAGCCAGCTATTACGTCATCATTGACGGTGAATTGTTCAAAAGAGGGCTGACAACGCCTCTACTCAAGTGCCTGGACAGCTCGCAGGCAGATTATGTCCTGAGGGAACTTCACGAAGGAATATGCAGACTCCATACATGAGGATGATCCTTAGCCACCAAGGTAGTACGAGCAGGATACTACTGGCCAACATTCAGGACAGACACCTTTCAGTTCACATGGAAATGCAGAAGGTGTCAAGAGGTTGTGAACATCCCACGGATTCCCCCTGACAACCTTCATACCATCTCCTCTCCTTGGCCCTTTGCTATGTGGGGCATGGATATCTTGGGACCATTCCCTAAAGCTCCAGGGATTGTCAAGTTCTTACTAGTGGCAATCAACTACTTCACCAAGTGGATCGAGGCAAAGCCACTACGAGAGATTACAGCCAGTGAAGTTGAAACCTTCACTTGGAAACATCTCATATGTAGATACGGTCTACCCTATGCTATCGTTACTGACAATGGTACGCAGTTCAAGGCATAGACCTATGAAGACTTCCTCACACGACTAGGTATTAAACACCTGGTTACCTCTGTTGAACACCCCCATACCAACAGTCAGGTGGAAGTAGCGAATAGAGTCATCCTCTGAGCCCTTCGCACTAGACTTGACAAGTCCAAAGGTCTCTGGAGGGAGGAACTACCTAGCATACTCTGGCTTATCATTGTACACCTCAAAGCACTACAAAGGAGACTCATTATCGCCTGACATATGGTACTGACGCCATGATCCCTGTCGAGCTAGGGAACCTTCCACTGGGAGGATGCTTTTTCAGGAATAGTGCAATGAGGACAACATGAGGGTTGAGTTGGAAACTAGTGAAGAACTTCGAGACATAGCCAGAATCGAGGAAGAGGTGACCAAGATCCGCATGAAAAGAAGATACAACTTCAAAGTTCAACCTCGAACCTTTCAGCCAGGCGACCTAGTCTGGCGCATTTGGGGTGAAGCCAGAAAAGATCCCCGTGCAGGCAAGCTTGGACCAAACTGGGAAGGCCCATTTAGAGTTGTCACCAACCTGGACAATGACGCCTACAAACTACAGGAACTCAGTGGTAAAGACATTCCAAGAACTTGGAATGCCACCCACTTGAAGTTCTACTTCAGCTAAGGAGCTTAAGGCCGGATGACGTACTCTTTTTCCTATTCAAGTCCTTTTCTCCACTGGGTTTTTGCTTGAAAGGTTTTAACGAGGCCCATATGAGGAATAAACAGAGGGAATATGTACATTTAATGCCACATTAATAAAACATATACCTCTTATCTTTTACTTACGTCAATATTTCAGGATTTTGACCAAATTTCAGGAATTATCACATAACTATTTTCCCAGGTCCAGCTTCAATGTAAACCCAGGACCATGTCCTGGTACTTGTCAAGGTCCGCCCTTGGCTAGCCTTAATAAAATGTAGGACGGACGCGTCCTGGTAAACTCTAAAGGTCCAAAAAATCCCAAGTTTTCTCCTGGGAGGACAATTAGCAAGCCCGAGATCTGTCTCGGCACGAAGACCCGAGGTCCATCCTCGGAAGAAGGTTAATAAATCCATAAAATTGGTGGACCTTATAAAGCCTGGGATCCGTCTCGGCATGAAGACCCGAGGTCTATCCTTAGAAGAAGGTCCATAAATCCATCTAATTGGTTGACCTTATAAAGCTCGGGATCCGTCTCGGCACGAAGACCAGAGGTCCGTCCTCGGAAGAAGGTTAATAAATCCATTTAATTGGTGGACCTTATAAAGCCTGGGATCCCTCTCGGCACGAAGACCTGAGGTCCGTCCTCGAAAGAAGGTTCATAAATCCATCTAATTGGTTGACCTTAGTAAGTCCAGGATCCGTCTCGGCATGAAGACCCGAGGTCCGTCCTCAGAAGAAGGTTAATAAATCCATTTAATTGGTGAACCTTATAAAGCCCGAGATCTGTCTCGGCATGAAGACCCGGGGTCCATCCTCGGAAAAAGGTTGATAAATCCATCTAACTGGTTGACCTTGCTAAAGACCGAGATCTGTCTTGGCATGAGGACCCGGGGTCCGTCCTCGGAAGAAGGTTCATAAATCCATCTAACTGGTTGACATTGCTAAAGACCGAGATCCATCTTGGCAACCCGAGAATCCGTTCTTGGCCACTTACAGGTTCGTAAAACCAAACTACGATAAACTGTCAAGGTTCATAAACCCTAAAGCTTTGGTTGACCTCCCTAAAATCCAAGGCGGACGCGCCACTGGTACGCTCTCAGCAGCTCCAAAACCCAAGACCATGTCTTGGTAAAAACAAAACCCAGCATGGACAACTCCACTGGTATCAACTTTGACAAACATGAGGTACAACTATGTCTACCCTCGACATATGTTATCATTGTCATACTTTTTCCTTGCAGGAATATGAGTTCTCAGGAAGATAACGCCCAAGATGCATGCTTGGCACACAAAGATTAGGGTCCAACCTCGATCTCTTAAACCCAAGAAAACTTTCTTGGTATTATTACAAATTATGGTACCTCGCCGTGGTCAACCATAGCAATCATCAGATTTTGGCAAGGTCCATCCTTGACCGGCATAGTTATCAACAAATCCGGATAACTTACAAATTTAAAAGCTCGAGGACCATCCGTGGTCAACCTCGTATTCACCCCATTATCCATTACGGAACATGAGGTATTTAAAGCTTTACTTTGATGATTTTAGCGCTCATAAATTCTATTTGTGCAGGAATACGAGCCATACAAAAATCAAGGAGGAATCTTTGATGTATCAAAGCCCAAGGCTCCCTTGGCATACTAAAACCCAAGAAACATTCTTGGTACTAACTCCTATGGAATCCTAGCACCATAGGATCATCCATTTTGCAGGAATAAGCTGCTTGAGGTCCGTCCTCTACAGTTCAAACCCAAGAAACTCTTGGTACTTTCATCTGGTGGCAACCTCGACAGAAGAGTCCACCCTCGACATTGTAAACCCAAGAAGCACTCTTGGTATTGTGTCTATGCAGAATCTCAACAAGCCGGGTTATAAATTTACCTATTGGTGAGCATTCGGCACGAGTGTCCATGGTCAAAATTTGACATTTCTAAGTCTAAGATATATTCTTAGCACACGTCAGCAACGGGAACCTCAATAGGTAAAGCTAAAGACTTAGCCATTTTATCAAAACAGGAACCCGACATCACTCCAACCACTTGATAACCCGAAATTATTTCAATCACTTGATAATTCAGCAAGCAATATTGATACGTTGAATCATGTGAACAAACAAGACATTATCGCAACATGGTTTGATGATAAATATTATGCAAGTAATATAAAAAGATTGACGAAGAGGAAGAGAAGAGAAAATATTTTCATTAAAATATTAGAAACTTTACATGGCCCTCCCGGCCAAAAGTACAAAAAGAAACAAAGCAACCTATACATCATCTGCGTCACTAGCAGATTCCTCGGCAGAACTGAGCTCCTCTTCATCGACCAAGGCACCATCCTTCACATCCTTAAAAGGATCAAATCGACCCAAGTCAAGGTCCTTCACAAAGAGACCGGCTTGACGCATCGCCTTGAAGAAGCCCCTCTCATGTTGCTCCACTGCTTCTCATTTATATATTTTCAGCTCCTCGTCAAGCTCTTTGTTGACTAACATTTCAAAGTTGAGCTCGGCGTTAGCCTCCTTCAGTCTTTCCTCTAGACTCGCTACCTTCTCGGCAAGCTCCATCTCGGCAGCAAGTCCACCCTCAGCATCCTTCAGCTTGGCTTCTAGCTTGGCCACCTTCTTCGCCAACTCCTCTTTCTCGGCCAAAGCCTTGTCAGCCTTAGCACCAGTTGCTCGGCCAAGAGCGACCAATTCATCACCATCAAGCCTAGTCCGCAACAATTTGGACAAAGCCTCGCCAGTCCTGGTGGACAGTTGATGGTTACATTTGACTACTTCAGCAAGGGCTATTGACGCGCTATTCAATCTACTGCGCTCTAAGCACTAAGTAGCACAGACAGTGGCCTTCAGCTTGTTGTGCTCCTACTCTAAAGAGGCAACCTTGCTCATAGCCTCTTGATGTACTTGTCAATGTTCTTTGATGATAGCAAGACCCTTTTGCAAAAATAGCTCAGCAGCATCAAGCGAACGATGAGTACCGGCCGACCTGATCAAATTTCTATCAAACAAGGTCGACAGTCCGCGGTCAAGTCTATGCCCAACACTCCACAATGAGTTGACCTCCCTTGGAGCACTTAGAAACTCCAAGGGGGTGATAGGACAAGCAACGGGCGGCGGCATGGCAGATGGAGGAAGTGGAGAAGAAGCTTGAATAGTAATGACAGGAAAAGCAAGACGGGAGGTAGGCGGAGTCATCCCGGTAGCAGATACAGCGGGTGGAGCCGGTGTCACAATAACAGGTGCAATGGAAGCAGCAGCAGGTGAAGGAGCTCGGGAAGGAGAAAGGGAAGTCGAAATCATCTCGGCAGCTTTCCTTAATGCACGAAGGCCACGAGGAGCATGGGTGGCCTGACATTTCTTGCGACCAGACGTCTTGGCACCCTCATCCCTTTTTCTCTTTGCTAATTTGGCAGGGGACGGGCCGGGGAATGCAACGGGTACCTTAGAAGGGCCAACCCGGATAGTGGGTCGATCCTCTTCTTCAGCCGGGGGGGGGGGGGAACAGGGGGTGGCACGACGTCATCACTTGCATTGCGTACCAATGACCTCCATCGGAAGTTACCCATGATACCTGCAAAAATGCAAAAAACACACAAGTGTCAGGGTTTACACATTAGAAAAACAGAAGTTAGAAAGAAGAAGGATTACCGTCCAGCGTGGCAGAAGGGTCATTTGTCGAAGGCAGCGATAAAATAGCTCGAGCATCCAAAGAGGCCGACAACAACACCAAGGCTGCCTTGTCAAACCTCTCCCTAAGGGTCAGCATGTCCTCATCAAAGGACCTGAACTTAGTAGGTCAGCCTGCTAGTAGAAGGGAAAACAGGATTCCCCATCCCTGTTGTGCATTAATGGCAACCCGTCAGCCACGATACCACTTTCGCGGACCTTGAAGAATCGGTCCTTGAAGCGGCAGAAGGCGTTGGTGTCTACCTCGAACAACTTTTTTGAAACACTATGCAAGGAGACCCAATCGAACTTCCCGGACAGCTTGGTCTGAAAGAAAAAGCAAAAGAGAGGAACAATGACACGAATGTGCAGATGAGAACATAAAATCTCGAAGGCCCGCACCACTGCCCAACTATTAGGGTGAAGTTGGGAAGGGGCCACATTCAAGTACTCCAGCAGAGCACATTGAAAGGGAGAGAAGGGAAGGACAATACACAACACCTCAAAGAGGCATCGGTACATGAAAAAGAAGGGCAGAGCACCCGACGTCATCCTCAAGCAGGGAAAGTCACCTTCCCCGCAGGGCTCGACGATGACCTTGTCGGCATCGGAAGGAGCCGTCATTTGCAACGTCGAGTGAAGCACATTTATTGAAATAATGGAAGCTATGGAGGAATGTACTTGAGCACGTCCTCCCTTACCCACTCATAGCCACGAATGACTGGACTAGTCGGCGGTGACCCAACATTAGGGCTGGAACGCACGCGTGACGAGGTTCTAACACCTCCAGGGCTACTTTGCCCCATCATTCCCGAAGAATGAGTAGGGATGATGGCGAGTGGCAGAGGATCATCCATCCTTGCCTGCTGACGAGGACGAGAAGTGCCCTCACCAGTTTGAGGAAAACTTGTCCTCTCCTCAGAGGAATAAGATGAACCGTCAGGAACTCCTCCATGGGTGTTTTCCTCCGAAGAGTCACCGACAGAAATGACCTCACGCATAATGTGCTGCTCTATTGAGCCACCAGAGTCACTACCACTCATGCCTAAAGCAGAATCAGAAGTGGGTGAGACAGACATTCTAGTTACCTTGAAAGAAAATGGAAGCAAGAAGTGTAAGGAAGAAGACTCAGAGACACAAGAATAGCGTGAAAATCACAAAAATCTCCTCTATTTAAAGGTACAAGTGTACGTCGACGGTTATTGGAGGATTTCAAAATGTCCCCTGGAAATTTGCGTCACAACATTCACCAACTACTGCACGATCTCTAGAACGTGTCCACTTCCCTAGTGACACGTGTGCGTGGGTAATAGTGCGTGGGTGGCACACGACTAATAGCAGTAATGAAGGTATAACACATATTTTCAAGGATCACATCAAACAGTCATGCTTTGACAAAAATCATCAGCCTTGACTCTTCATTTACTTGCTATGATCGGATTTGTCATTATTCTCGACGATTCACTTACCTGCCGAGATCAGTCTTATTTACTAAAAGACAAAATAGTCTACCCGGGACTGCTCAACATTCACAACCCGGACTACCTTGTCCAGGTTCATCTATCAATGCAATCTGAGCTCGGGAACTTCTCTTGGCATAAAACCCAAGGTCTGTCCTTGGTACTTTACAAAACCCAAGGTCCACCCTTGGCACTTTACAAAATCCAAGGTCCGCCCTTGGTACGAGGTCCGTCCTTGGTAACTTGCAGGTTCATAAATCCAAACTACGCCGAAATCATCCCGATTCGTAAGTCTAAAGTTTTGGTCGACCTCAATAAAACTGTAAACCTCGACACGCGACATCATTCGTCTACCCTCGAGGGCTGACAACACTTTTTATGCTACTATGATACTTGACATTCTGCATCGACACTTTTTCATCCTCTTTCGTTCATAAATTGGCTCAGAGGCTGGGGGCTTATGTACAGTCCAAAATAGTAAAATGACACGTGGCCATTATTGTGGGACCACTGTACATGTGGACACCCTCCACATCAGCACTGCCACATTAAATAATGCTTATTCACTCTCCAAGTGTCAACCCAGACACACTTGTCTGGGTTCCTCGTCAACCCTACTACAGGAGCGCGGACACAGACTGCTACAGGAAAGATAAAATCTACTGCACATATCTTTATATTAACAGCATATCAAATATGCCTATATATTCAAATTGGTGCAACCACCGTATCTTATCATATCTTCACAAGTTATCTACAAGCTGTTAGTTATCTACAAGTAATAATATATCAATAAGGTACACATTATCTTATATTTAAATTAGATAATTGTCTGTTATTATCTGTTATTATCTTATCTACAAATTACTAACAAACAGAGGCCTAAAGCCCATACTCCACACTATAAATATAACCCTACAGGTTCACTCCAAACACACCTTAACACATTACTTGAACGCATTACTCAAGTTACTCATTCTCTACATCTTATACTGAGTTCTCTCACTCAGTTATTCTCTTATAAATTGATGTACTTACTTGAGCGTCAGAGTGTTTTTTCTTTGTTTTGCAGGTTCCTCCTCTACGCAAAGTCTACACCTCATCCAACGTGTAGAATTTGGAGTCCACATTGATCACGCCTACCTCACACGTGGAATTTCCAGATTTTGGTACTTGCCTTTTTTCTATTTTATTTCCTCTCCCATTATGTATTATATTCTTCTAGTTCCGAAGGTTTCAATAGCCATTTGTTTGAGACAGAAAGAAATATCTTAATTATTATTTTTTTAGTTGAACTTATTTTTTTAAGTAACAAATTGCAACCAAATGTGTTATGTTTAGTGTGCATTCAGGGTGGACTAAAGCAACAGCTATTTCCATAAACGAAGGACATAAAATAACAATAACAAAATACAGCAACGTATGTAAGATATTCTAGCAAAATGGACAAGGACAGCAATTTGAACTGGGCCAACTTGAACTGTAATGGCAATAACTTGCATATTGTTCTGGCAACGTGTCTTTGTATAAATGAGGATGCAAAAAAAAAAAAATCGAAACATAAGAAAGTTAATTAAGACCTCTCATAGAAGAAGATTGGGATGGCAACTATGGCAGATTTTCGTCCTCCGTATTCAATACCAAATCTGGAGGGGTGGTAATGTCATTGGAGAACGTGTTACTCTTTTGTCTATTCAAATTGCCTACAATGTCCTGCTTTCTACTATTTTTCACCGCATCTTAAATCCATTTCACCTGCCTATTATGGTTTCCCAGATACTTGTAAGTGTTCATATGTGGGTACCTTGTATTAATTAATACTTTTTTTTAATCGAGGACAAGTCTGATGCATTGTAAAGTTGTTTCTTTATGATTAGTTGTCCATGTTTTTAAATCTAAAAACAATCTCTTTATGGAGTCTTCTAGTGTTACATCTTTTTAATTAAAAAAAACATACAAAGTTGCTTAAATAGTAAAAATGTGTGTTTGGTTGTTTATCAAAAAGATGATAAAAATCGGGGACATGAGAGTATCTTTTTATGTAATGTGAAACCAAATAGCTTAAAATTTCTGTTTCTGGGCAATTTACATAACATTCTCTCTCAACACACGGTGGCTGGATGCTATTCATTAAATGATAAGTTAAAAATGAAAGAAAAATATTGCAAAGATTTTTGTATTATTTTTTTCTTTTTCTATTTGTGTCTCCAACTCATGTACCTATCCTTAGAAAATCATTTGTGGCACTTTTTTATTTCTCCCTAAAACGCCATTACTACAAAATAGAATTGTTTATTTTTACTCTCCAGAAATTTTATTTGCTAGGAATGAGTTCTTGTGAAAGGTATTATGAATGAGTATATAAGTAGATAAGTGAAGCAAAAAGAGTGTTATGAGAGAGAGAATTTGTTCGCAGAGGGGTTCCTTTCTTGTGTTTCACGAATTAGTAACACAAATTTGTATCTTTCATTATTTTCTCTTTGCTTTTATGAATTTGGCAGAAAAAATATGCTGAAGAATTTTATAGAAACTTAATTTTTATCCAACCATCTTGCGTGGTTATTAATTTTCCGATCCGTTCAACCACTAATTTGTTGCTTTTCGTGTGAATTTTTCTCATAACAGATGGCATTTCTGTTAATTTGTTAAAAAAATCTTTATAATACACAGACATTGTCAATATTTTTTTGTTCTATTAACCAATTACATATTGTCATGAATACCAAGATTAATGAATTTTACAATAATTATTTAGAAGTAAAAGATGAGATCATTTATAATGGTTGATAGTGTAAAATCTTTTACTCCAAGTGCATGAAAATTAACCTTAGGTATCAATCACTTACAATTTCATAAATGAGAAAAAAATTTCTGAAGTTGATATTTTATATGCAGGGTGGTGTTATATTGCATTCATGGGAAGAATCCCTGGAATTTTTAACACGCTTTACCGTCCAGAAGGAATCCTTGCGGTTGAAACCTGTGCAAATCTTGGAGTTATGTACTATGTGTTCCTTAATGAGTTATGTACTATGTGTTCCTTTGCAAATTTTAGAATGGTGTCGTAGTACATAGCCGTCCAGAATGAGAGTGCAAACAAGAGTAATCGTTAAAGCCTTCTTGCTTGATCTTAGATCTGTCACACCATTCTAAGATCAAACAAGAAGGCTATAACCATTGCTTTTATTTGAATTCTCATTTCAATGTGTGGGGGGGGGGGGGGGTGCTAGTTTTCTTGCTCTAGAGCATAGAGCATCAGGAGGTGCACCAAACCCTATTGTTTCCACTAAAGGGTATTTCTTTTGCTATTCAATTCTTGCTGTCACGAGTTTTCCAGTCCTTGCTAGGCTCCTATCAGGGCTCAAGATCCTCTACACAAGGCTTGGCAAAGATGTCTTAACTGCAGCCATGTTAATTGATGCATATGGGTGGATTATGTTCACAATCTTGATTCCTTATTCCCATGATGGCGGAAAACCGCTCCTATCAGCAATATGCACCTTTCCGTTCATTGTGTTTTGCTTCTGCGTGGTTTGTCCAATCCTGACTTGCGTGATCAAATGCAAAATCAGGTTGGAGACATGGGACTCCTCAAGTCTGGACGTTATGATTGGACTTTTCATTTGTTCATGCATCACAGATTTGCCTAGCGCACACCATGTTGTTGGGTCCTTTGTGTATGGATTAATTTTGCCTAGTGGGAAATTTGCTGATTTGATTATGAAAACCTTGGATGACTTTGTTACCGCGCTCATCGTTCCTTTCTACTTTGCTAGTTTTGGCTTTGGACTACACCTGAAGGCACTTTGGGGTGTGCACAATTCGGTTTTGTTTACGGTTGTCATGGTTTTGTTGTTAACCATCCCAAAAGTTTTAGGCTCTATGTTGGCTACTTTCTACTTTGGTGTGTCTGCTAGAGATGGATTGGGCCTTGGATTGCTCCTCAACACCAAGGGCATCATGGCAGTGATTATGCTAGGCGTTGCCTAGAACAAAAGTGTACTAATACTAAACCAAATTCATATCATATGTGAAAACGTTTTTGATTTCTATGTTTAGTTTTTACAAATGATTACAAAAATGCCAAGTCGATTTCACTTTGTTTCCTGTTTTCAAATATTTCTAAACAGGAAATAAAGTATATCGACTGGGTGGCCTTTCTAGAACTATGTAAAAATGAAAAATGTGTTCACAAACCAAAGAGGTTCTAAAATTGCATGCAGCAAATAGCAATTGAATCCATTAGCTCTAGTGATCAAAGTTAATTAACTTTGATGTGTGTATGTTGTTTTTTTTTTTTTTTTGTTTTCAGCTTTTGGACCCCTATGCAGATCACAATTATGATGCTTGCTATACTAATCATGACTGTGTTGATCTCTCCCTTGATCAGTGTGATATACAAGCCAAAACTTTGGTTCATGCAAACCTAATAAGGACTATACAGAAGCTAAGATGTGATGCAAAACTTCAAGTTGTAGCTTGTGTCCACAATGCTCACCAAGCCACTGGCATGATCCATATCCTTGAAGCCACAAATGCCACCAGAATTTCTCCTTTACAAGTTAGTCCTTCACCTTGTTGAACTCACTAGACATGGCACTGGGCTTCTTGTTGCCTAAATGGACAATCCAAGTGTTCAGGGGGGGTCAACAGAAAGCCACTATTGATCACAAGAAGAGTTTGAGAGCATATCCAAGGTGTTTGAAGAGTTTGTGAAGGAATACAAAGCAGTGAGATTTGAAACATCAGGTATTGTGTCACTACTACAAATATAGGCTTCTACGACGGCAATTTAAAGACGGTTCTATCAAACCTGTCGTCGTAATGTGCGCAGTGGCATTTTTGTAATAAATCGCAACTTTTCAAAGTCGGTTCTATAATAACCGTAGTCGAATAAGTTAATCAAAGTCGGGCCAGAGATAAACCATAGTCATTATGCTGCTAAACGAACACGGTCCACTAAAACCGTATTTGAAATAAACGCTAAACGACCACGGTCCACTAAAACCGTAGTGGAAATGAACAAACGAACACGGTTTTGTAACAAACCCGTGTTTGAAATGGATACCCTTTTAATTGTGTGTCTTCTCTCATTCCTTTGCCTGGTCACATTCTCTTCGTGTCTCCTCAAACCCTTGGAAAATCCAATGTTCGTCCCTCGCTCTCCTCGAAGCTGTCCTTCTCCTCCGTGTTCTCCGTTTCACTTCGCCATGTGACCGAGACTCCCGGTCTCTCGTGCTGGTCGTCTCCACGCCGCTGCTGCTCTGGTCGTCGTCAGCGACTCAAGGTTTTGGCGAGGTCGTCCCCATCTCGCGCTGCAGCTTCCATGCCCAGACCACCTTGCTGTACATCATCTCTTCCCTCCATTGATCTTGTCAACTCCTCCCACCTTGTTCACAGTCGTCGATCTCTGCCTCTCTATCTTCGTCGACCATGTCAGACCTAGCGCTAAGTGGTCGCAGCAAAGGTGCTTGAAGCTGTTGGAGGAGGAGATTTGTGACATTTGGGGGCTACGAAAGAAGTTATTGGGCGAATAAATTGGTAGGGTTTGAGGAGGAGATTTGAGTCTGCTAATGTCTGGCAATTGGATTGCAACTCTGAAAAACCTGTAAGGTATGCTTTAGTTTTTTCTAGTATCTATCCTATTTCTTGCTGAACAACAATGGCTATCAAGTTGATAATAGTGCGAGACAACTTTCAGAAATTAGCTAAGTGATGATGAACAACAATAACAGACTATAATCCTTTGATTTCATCATTTTATACATCACTTATTACTATTCAACATGCATATCAAGTTGTGATTGAGAATATGTCTTGCATGTCATTCTTTAATCTCTTCTTCCTTGGCTTAGTCTGATGTCTAATTGTTGATAAGTCTTCTATTTTTATCACATAATTTCATGATATCCTTAAAGATACATTAATGTACAAAGAATGAATAAGTTATATTTTAATAATATTTTTCCATTCATTTTCTAGTGCTCTTCGCCATCCAATTTGATGCAGGATAGAGGTGTTGATGCAGCTGATTTGATCTCATTCGTGCTGGAACTTAGCTTTCATGTCATTGGGGAGGTAAGACATTCTGGTTCTTTGATGAGAATTTTGTTGCATAAAACTTATATTATAGTGTTTTTAGAGTATGTAACTGCAGCAGTTATTCAACTGCTACCATTGTGTAGTTATATAGTGTTAGTTCTGTTTTGACAGCTGTCTCAACATCATTTCTATCTATATAAACTCATTGGTACTACTCTATAGTATCCTACATTACTTGCACAGGTGTTGGACTGATCAGACCTTTGCTTTCTCGTTCCTTTTTTCTCTATAGCTATGATTACTTTTTGGTGAATAATAGGCAAAGGTTCTGGAACTTCTGGGGGCAATAACTTCTGGTAGCCAATTTTTGGAGCCTGATGGTAATAACTATGCTTGGAGGAATGATTTGAACTGGGTATCGTAAATGGACTTTGATTCTTTGAGTAACAAATAGCTTTTGTATTCAGGCTTGTTTCCAAATCATATCCCAAATCCTGAGGACAAAACAACAATGAAAGCTATAACCCAAGCAGTCCTTGATAACAAAGCCGATCTTGGAATTATCTTTGATACTGATGTGGACAGGTAAGAATCTTATTACTAATCAGTTTCACTGAGGTGACTACTGTTTTAGAATTATCTTGGAATTATCTTTGATACTTAATGGCAGCTATTGTTCTTGAGGAAGTAAGGCTCATTTTCTTAGCTATCTCAGACCTAGTTTTCTAATCTCATACTTCTCTATATACTTCCTCTTAATTCTTTGTGATATACTCAGGATATTTGGATTTGTGATGTGTGGAATGGTGTGTGAACGGAACATAATAGTCATTCATTTTTAAACATTACAGGTGTGCAAAGAAAGCTGGATATGGCAAACGAGGTGAGTCATTCCAGATTTCTACTTATGTCCTTTTTCCATTTTGCTTACTAACTCATACCCCACCCACCCATGCCTTCTTTTTACTCATTTAAGTATATGTTACCCTCCCATGCCTTTGTGTTACTCATTGAATATTTGGTGCCCACCCATGCCTTCTTTTTACTTGTTGAATATCTAGTGCCAGACATTAAGGAAAATTCACGATCTCAAGCAAAAGAGTTGTGCCTTCATATTAAAAGTTTGCAGCTTGGGACTGTTGGATCATTTTTAGAAAAGGCACTTAATGTTTGTCTCCTTAAGCTATTGAGTTTAGATTTTTGAATGTTATCTAAGGCTGAGCTAATTTGATACTTGCAGGTCGGCATCTTTGTAACATACCTTTGGACCCAAATATAGGGAAGATGCTTCTCATGGGCTCTATATTTCAGTGCCTAAATCCTGCCTTAACTATTGTTGCCGCTCTTGTTAGCATGTCACTACTAATCAGTTTCTTACTCTTTCTAAATTTAAGCTTTGGTGCATTTACAACAAAAGCTTTGTGGGTAATCATGAATGATGTCTATGGCTGCTAAACTTTGATGCACCTGCCTACTTTACAATTTGCATTAATTTGATAATGCATCTTGGATACATATTATTTTTCATGTGGGTGCTTTTGATGCAACGTGCAGGCATATTCTGAAACTTCTGAAAATCTGAAGGGATTACCATGAGGTATAATACAAGCTACTTTAGATTTTGAGTTAAGGCCTTTATGGTCGCCAAGTAGTTTGAGTTCAAAAGTCAGCATCTTTGCATCTATTTGAAGTTTAAATAGATAGATGTTGGCCAGATTGGTAAACTGCAATGGGCACACCATCAGTTATCAAAGCTGCTTCACCTGAGCTAGCTAATTTGTTAATTGCTTGGTGGTGATTATTTGATTTCAGGTTAGTGTTTACTCCAATCGCAACTTGTTGGCAGTTCCAGCTTTGTTTTGTATCCTTAGTGTGTTTGATTTAGAGGATACAAATAAAGTGATGAAAATATAAGATTTTTTAAAAAAAAATTAGAGTGTAGAAAACGTGAGTCCCCCAAAAAAAGTAATTTTTTTCTCTAATATTATTTTTCTCTTTTTTACCAAACACACCATTAGTTACATTATTACTTAACATGAGAAGAACCCAAGTAAACTAATTTTTTTGCAGGGATAAAATTTGGAATTTCTTTTAGACGATAAAATGAAATTAATTCTATAATATTGAGATTAAAAAGTTCTTTAAGCTTCATTTTTATTATCAAAATTTCTTAAAAGTCTATTCTAATCACTCTTAGAACTTGATTCAGTGTTTCTTAGTGACAAGAAAACAGAAACCTCTTAAGACCAAGTAATAGTTGTCCTAAATTTGAACTGACCTTCCCATTTTCATGTTAGCACTTACCTTATTTAGCTTTTCTTTCTCTGCTTTGTCACTTTGTCATTGTCAAATGAATTGGTTTACATTTTCAATTTTTATTTTTAATAAGTCAGCTTAGCCAATCCTTCATTTCAATACTCTAAACCACCAGTTAGTATTCATTACAATGTATGACAATTTAAAGTTTAAACGATGATACAATTTTGGTAAAAGGTTTCATGTTTGCTTGGTATATTTTTTTTGTTTTAAATGCAGTTGCGACAACATAAAAGACCTTTTGTTGAGATCCGCAGTTCTATGCATGTTTTGGAGCGCATTGCTTGCTCTGTCAAGTATAATGAGCCTATACTCTTGGTTGGAGAAACTGGTACTGGGAAGACTACAATTGTTCAAAATTTGGCTTTAAGGCTTGCTCAAAAGCTTACTGTTTTGGTATGTTGCATATTTCTCTATTATTTTGTTATTTATAATTGTGTTAAAAGTGTCTGAGTGACACATTATGGTGGTTTATAATGTATCTTTCTTTATTTATGTGCTAGCTTATTTTTCCTGCCTTCCCTTTTTCTGCCTTATTATTCTTTTCTGTATGACTCATGCTGATTCCGTGCATGCACATTTCATGGTTAATGATACCACTTAATGCATCTAGGCTCATGATGGAGGGGTTGTGGCAGTTGAGTTGTCAAGGGTGATGGGAGGTGCAGATAAGACATTAGCCATATGGGACAACATCTCCTTTAAGGTGTGGTAGTGGTGCTAATGCCTGGCTATTTTAATTTTTTGTGAAAATTCTCCTGGTAATAGAAAGACATAGCATGAAAAAGCTTTTGATTCTCAGGAGCTGCGGCGTATAAAGCCAGTTCCCAAATTGGCTTGCCACAGTGTGGCTTCTTGGTGCCATCCTCGAGCTCCAAACCTTGATATTCTAACTTGCGTCAAAGATTCTCACATATGGTATGTAGTTTTCTTTCTCCTTTGGTGGCTTTAAGTTTCGTATATTTTTTATTTGATAGTGTGACCATGCACTATATTCATTATATATATAAAGAATTTTAATTTTAATTTTTGTTAGGGCAATTGAACATCCCACTCAGGAAAGTAAGTTGTCTCTGATTTTTGCTACAGCTTGATTGATTTTGTCTACAAGGTTAGTGATTGGTCAATTGTTGACTCTGGAAGTGCAAGACTTCTCGCTTGGGATACTTGTCGTGACAGATTTGCTATATTGGAATCAGCGTTACCGCCTAGAATTCCTATAATTCCCAAGGGTAGTTCATCAAAAAGAGCAAAAGAAGCTGCTGCGGCACAAGCAGCAGCAGCTGCTGCTTCCACAGCTTCTGTTCAAGTCCGCATCTTGTTAGATGATGGAACATCAAATATACTGATGAGGTCTGTTGGCACACGCAGTGAACCAGTAAGATTCTTTCTCAATTTGAAACTTTCCTTATAAAAAATAAAAAGTTCTCTTAATAAACTAGGCTTGGAGGATTTCTGTTCTTATGAATAAAACTTTTGCAAAACTTTAAAGTAAATGAGTGACAATAATTAAGATATTTATCTCAGATCACATTTATTTCAATTGCTAGCTACTACAGACAATTATCTATTATTTTCTTAGACGTATATATGAAAAGGGGTGAGGGGGCAAGAGCTCTTAGATAGATTAATACTCACTGATAAATCATTTAAAAATGTGGTATTGAAGGTTCACCTACTTTGTATGAAATTGGTTGCAGTAATGTTATCCTAGATGTATTAAATAAATCTAATATTTTTAAGTCTTTTGGACAAGTCCTTTTATGCATTTTATTCTTCTAAGAAAGTGTCACTGAAAACAGGAACAATAAATTGATTATTTGAATGTTAAGGTGCCTTTTTTTAACTCATGTATCTCTTGTAGGTAACATTGGTTTGCATGGGGGGCACTGCTTATTTCTTTTGCATGATGTTAAAGTGTATTTTTTTACTGAGTGAATAAAAATAATTATTTACTGGACCTCTTACTGCTGCTGCCAATATTTCAGTGATTTAAAATGTCAAACTTCCCCTTTAATTTTCCTTTTCAGTCCTATAGGTGTACAGGTTGGCTACCGAAGGATGAGAATGCTTATCCAAAATGTTTTCAATGATGCTATAAGACTGAAAAGGGGCTTGCATGCATTGAAGGTGCAATTAATCCTATGGAGTGTGGTAGGACACCTGTGTTTCTTTGTTCACAGTTTTTTATAATTGATTGATTGGGGTATATGCACACTTACTATGCTGCTAGTGGTTATTACTACTTCACTGTTTAAGCAATTTTCTTTCAATTGATTTAATCCTATATTTTGATAAAAAAATCATATTATGAATTTTAAAAGAAAATAATATATTTCATAATTAGTTTATTGATTTTAATTATATATTAATTTAGATATATGAAAAAAAACAACACATTACAAAGACGGTTGGTACCTAGCCCATCTTTGATTATTGTATTTCTACTATGGTTTTGGATGCCCACCGTTGTAGATTAGTTAATCAAAGACGGTTCCTATTACCAAACAGTAGTAGAATAGGCAATTTTTTTTTTTGAAAAACAGTTAATCAAAGGCAGTTCCTATTACAGAACCGTAGTAGAATAGACGATTTTTTTTATTTAAAAAACGCTTAATCAAAGATGGTTCCTATTACATAACCGTAGTGGATATAGACGATTTTTTTTTTAAAACGCTTAATCAAAGACGATTCATTCAAAGCAACCGTAGTGGATTAGACACTAATCAAAGTCGGTTAGCCTGCAGAACCGTAGTAGAATTGGTGAAATTTTTTTTTTTTTGAAAATCGATTAATCAAAGACGGTTCATTCAATGCAACCGTAGTGGAAATAAGCTTTTCAAAGTCGGTCTCTTGACCGTAGTGAAAATATGCACTTGTCAACGACGTCTATATCTACTAGGATCGTACGACCGTCGTTGTAATGCGCCCAGAACCATAGTAGAAAGCCTGTTTTGTAGTAGTGTGTCAACCTATTCATCCATGAGGACATATACACTGTAACACAAGAGAAACGTGCAAACCTAGTTATTCTTCCCTTTCACAAACAACTAAGCTCAGAAGTTGTATTTGAAACAACCAACAATGCATTCAGTGACATAAACCAAAATGTGATGCAACAACCACCTTGAAAACAATAATGAGCATCATTATGGTCTTCATTGAAGGGTCTGACAACTGCAAAGCCTTGTTGATCGCGTGGAGAATGGCAATGCATTCAGGCACAATGTTGCATGTGGGGACGCTTCTTGTGTCAGGCAGTGAGGCTGTAGAAGAAGAAAAGGCATTTCATTGTGATTCTAATGGGTTGCATCTATAGTGGTGGACAATGTGACGCAGAAAGAGTTAGATGATGAGCAAATATTACACTTCAGGCACAAGGGGTGCACAATAATGACTCCATTTCTTACTCAGAAAAAGAAGTGAAAATAGACACTGGTGAGGAGATTCCTATGATCCTTAGTGAGATAGACAAACCTGGGTATGACTTGTACATTTTGGGACAAGGGAGTGGCAAGAACTACACAACTTTGCAAAAGTTGTTGGAATGGTGTGAGAACCCTGAACTTGGCGTCATGGGGGACATTGTAGCTTCAACCAGCTTTGGCACAAGCTCCTCACTTCTTGTTGTACAACAATACACCATGGAGAGAAAGCCTAAACCTCAATATCGCAAAAAATTCTCAAAGAGAAATGGTGTTGACATGTTGTGAAGAACCAATAACACTTGTTAACATCTCATAAAAAAATATAAAAAAAATACAAACACTTGATCAGTTACCAGCGTAAATTAGAGAATATTGTGTATAGGAGCAATTCATTATTGGAACTCCATGTTATCTTCTATTCTATCTTCTTCTCAAAGGCATAAATGGAACATGAATTAGATGATTTATTATTTATTATTATGCTTATCTTGTCATTATTTTAGTACAAACAACGTATATCCTTTAAAGGAAGCAATTCTGTTGAAAGTATATAAAATTATTTTTGATTACAAAATTTATATCAAATATCAAATATTTAATAGAGTTGCACTTAAATATGAGGTCAGTTGTTATACTTATCATACAAAAACACACACACACACACATATATATATATATATATATAACTTTTACAAATTTATTATAAAAATATTATATTTTTACAAAATATAAATATATATAATTTTTATAAGTTTTCTAAACTTAAAAAAGTTTGACGGTAAAATTTATCAAAACAAATTCCTATGGAATAAATATGCAACTAAGCCATTGATCCAAATGCTCTGACAGTGTTATTCCTCCAATATTAAGATAAGAAAAATAGATTAGGAAGATTTTTCTAGGATGTCAACTTAGCATGAAAATGTTTAAATGTTGTTTTCAAATAGTTTTTTTAGTTTAAATAAATTTATAATTTCTTTTCTTTAAGAAATTTCACGGTGCCTCGCTACTCTCTAGTCTTGTCATGACACAGATACTAGTTAGTAGTTATTACTAGTAAAATAGAAAGTATCTGCCTTGAATAATCCATGCTCGCAGATAATTATTAAAACTTTTGGTTGCCCTACATGGTGCATATTTTTTTATTTTCCAGTCCCAAAATTACCCTTCCAACTCTAACGGTGTTCGAATTTCTCAGTCTAGTCCATTATTAATTTGTCTTCCTTGCTCTCATCATTCGTTTGTGTCTTCTATCGGGAGGTCAACTTCAACCATCTTCCCCATCTCCAACATTTTTCTCTCCATATATTCTCCGTCTCCCTCGCTCTTTCTGCTAGGGAAATCTCATCAAATTTCCTTTTGAGTGTCATGGGAGAAGATGATTCTAGTTTTTCTTCTTCTTTAGACCAGAGACTATATTACAGGTATTCCTTAACTCATCAAGTTAAAGACTTATCTATCTTATAATGTGTGATTATTGATGATCTAAAAAATTTTACACACAGAAGATTCAAAAATAGGAAGATTTTGCTAACGGTTAATGTATATTAGAAGAATTATTAAGATAATATCACATCATTACTTAATTGACTGTAAAAATATGAAACAAAACGTTTAATATATCAAGAACTCAAAATAATCAAAAAAATTATCCGAAACTCAAAACAAAAATTATATATATATATATATATATATATATATATTAAGATATCAAACATATTTAAGTCATAAATTTATTCAAGTATGATCACATATCATTTAATTTATTTTCTTTCTCACAACATTTTAGACAAAATTAATTATAATTTTAATTCTCTAATTTTAATTGCTCTTATACTTTTAAAATTAATGAAATTCAATGTAACACTTAATCTGACATATTGTCCAAAAATATGGTTTGAAGATATTAAAAAATATTCAAAGTGAAATTTGAACCCACAACTCATGTTTCAACCCCAAACACAAAATTAATTATTAGAACACTATTTTTTGTACTCAGATAGAGATTATGAATGTTTTCTAACTTATTGGATCAAATGTTAATTCTCTTCATAGTGCGTGTTGGCCTCAAAAAATTTTACACAGAGAAAATTGAACATGAATTTTCCAACTAAATTGAACATTCCCTCACATACAAACATACAAACATAATGAGTTCTTACACTGACGCACTACTCTCTGGTATTAATAGGACACTAGTTAGTTTTAGTTATTTTTTAGTTATATATATAAGTTAGTGTGGCAATTAAAAATGCAGATATATTTACCATTAGTAAATCAATAATATAATATTATAAATAGTAAATTATACTTTTTAATATTTTTTATTTATTATAACTTATCAACCTGTATTATAACTTAAATAATAACAAATATTAAGAAGCAACAGAAGTTGAACCTTACACCTTTTAAGTGATATGTAAAAAAATTCTAGCAAATCTAATGAAGTATATTGTATTATACCAATCATCATTTTTTGGGATATCACCGTCGATCATCACAAATGTCTTTTGAAACTGCAATGTACTTTCAAGCATTATGTTGATGAAATTTCACCTATTGAGAACATTCAATGTGCTCTCTTAACGTAGATTATAAACCTATTCATGCAATAAAGATATGTACAAAACATATATAACTACATTCCTAATTTTGCTAATTGAAGAATGTATATCCTTTAATCCATCATTGATCACAAGATTTAAAATATATGCACAATATCTAACATGCATACTTTTTTCTTTAATGAATGTGTATTTCAATTGTAACATTATTTGAGCTAGCATTTTAAAGTAAGAAATGTAACATTATTTGAGCTAGCATTGTCAACTATGATGGTGAGTGGTGACAATTTTTTCTACCAAGCGCTTTTCAAGTTTTCTACCAATTGTTTGCCCCCTATAATTCTTAATTAGACAACAAATAAGAATCCTCTTATGCAATTAACTTCCAATCTTTATAAACAAAATACACAATTAAACAAAGATAACTCAAATTATGCATAAAACTGATAATGTACACCTAATTGTAACAGTTACAGGATTTGATTGACTAAACATATTTTTCAATCTATGTTTCTCCTTCTGTGTAAAGAAGGCTCTAACAATCCCTAACAATTCTAATTCTCCTTAGAATTGTGAGATTAGATTGCACAACACATAAAACAACAAAATCCCTCGATCTCTAGAAATTAGATAAAAATAAAAGAGACAGACAATTAAGAAAATCAAATATAAATAAAAAATACAAAATAAGAGTGATTTGAGAGTGATGAAAGATAATTTTTGGCCAAGCGGAGATAATGTAAAAATGCATATTTTAATTTTGTTTCAGCTTTAGCCTTGGTTATTTTATATTGATGTGCTGGCATTTTAATATGTTGTAACCTTGGTATGCTATTTTTTCTTTTTTCCCTGATTTGTATATGGGTTGGGGTACCCATATATTGTGCCCTTTTTTTTAATATAGTATCCGTATTTGATGATTGAAAAAAAAACACGAGTGAAGAAAGAGAAGCTTGTGCATGTATAATCACCCAATTTTAATTTAAAACAGTCAAAATGATTTAGAAGTATTCAGCACCCGTAGTAACGTGAAAGGAGTTTCTTTAGATATAAGGTTAGAAATGCTTTTAAAAATCTTTATTAAAACAATTCTATATTTTAGTAAAAAAATTCTCAAAAAAATTTATTACTTGTATCCAAACATATTCGTACCTCAAATTTTGCAACACTTCTATAATCATTTTTTACAAAAAAAGTTAAATTCATGTTTCACACTTTTGGTACATCAATGATCAATATCAATCAATCTAACTTTTTTTTTCTCTCTCTTTTTTCTTCTTTTAACTAAAAAAAAGACTACTTCTTTTTCATTTTCATTGAAAATAATAATAGTTGTGTTGTGTCATCAGAAGAGAAAAAAAAGAAGTTCCAAAATATTCTCGATTTATTTACTACTAATATTTTATTCTCACATAATGTAAATGTTTATTTATTTACTTAAAGTTTATACTAAATGAATATTTTTAATATATAAAATATATTATAGTTAAGTTTTTAATAACAAGTTTTAATATATAAAAATTATATATATATATATAATATGATTTATATATAAATATATATTATATTTTAAATTTATAATAAATCATTTAAATTATAATATAAATCCTTATTGGTAATTTCATTCTAAAGATATTGAAATTTAATTTAGAATCAAATAAAAGATGATATTTTTTTTACCTTATTCTTCTCTATATAATAAATTGAGGTTTATATATAAAAATAAATAAATAAATAAATTAAGGTTCAAGTTTCTGTTAAAAAATATATTCTTTACTATATGACGAATCAAGGTTATAATTTCTATTTAGAACGATGTTTATAATTAGTTTCCAACACTGTTTCAAAGAGATTTGCCCCAAAAATACATGTAAAAAAAATTAACAGTTAAAATATTAATTTCATAAATAAAATAAAGATATAGAAGTTTTTTTTTTGGATTAGTAAGAAAAACTTGAAAATTAATAGTTAAGCTTGAATAACTCGATATCAAACAATTCATGAAAAATGGTTGATATAAATTTTATTTTTATATAAGTTTAATCAACTTTAAAGATAATAGCAGTCAGATTCACATTCCACAAATTGGAAGCCTTGCTCCCAAGTATATTCCAGAGCCAAAAGTTTAACGAGAAGAGGATCGCCATTACTATAGTGTCACGCAAAACCATCCACATATATCCCTAAGGAGTATCGAATTAGGTCTCCATAACCATAGTTATTAAATTAGACTGACCGGTTGAACCGATTAGACCAAAACCGGGAGCATCATTGGGTCGAGTCTCTCTTTAGATCAGAAATGTATAAAGACACAACATTGAGATTTGAACATGGGGCCTCAAAGGCACTTGGAATGTGCTTACCACTATACTACCAACTACCAACGTTGATTAATAATATGTATACAAATAACAACATATAACATATTTCAATATTAATATTTATGTTAATTATATTGGTTTATAATCCAATTTTAATAACGTTGGCCATAACCCATTCCATGATTCTACAAATTAAAGCTTCCATTGACGTTGGCTTTAATGAAGGGATGGGAAGAGGAGGTTCATTGAGGTTGGTCTTGGAACTTTCGTTCCTTTTGGCAAAAAGCAACTAATTTCGTCTATGAGTGATGAACCATTCAAACAACATCATAATCAAGGGGTCAAGGTTCACTTCAAAGATACTGTTACACCTCCACTTCCAAACCCATCGTATTAAAGCAAGATCTTGCATCGGGTCTATCAGACTTATAAGAGCCAATAATCATTGTCGAAGATTATTTGATGGTAAGTCCTCATGAAAAGAGTCACTAGACGAAAAATCATTCTCATTGCATAATTCATTTTTCTTTTTATATTAATGCATGATTATTTATTTATTTAAAGAAATACTTGCGTAGTAATAAAGTTATACTTTGGTAATTTGTTGGTCATAAGTTCAAATCTAGAAATTGACTTTTTACATATACAAATATAAAACTGTGTATAATATTTATCTTCCCTACCTTCATATAGCGAAGAGTATTTAAATAATGAGATACAACATATATATTTTTTCATATTTATATATAAGTTTAATGATTATGAATTATTGTAAAATAATTTCATATTATTATTTAATTATAAATATACGTTGACATGACATTAAGTTAATTAGGTTATGATTTGATTGAATGATAACATAAACGATTCTATGCTGTCACCTGCCAGTACATAGCTTTTTTTTAAAAATATTTTTGTTTTTCCTCTCGGATTTTATATTTGAAATTGTTGGAATGTAACTTACTGGTGAAAAGGAGCACATATTAATAAGAGCAGAGCATAGTAGCATCTTCATTCATCTCTACGGCACAAAAAAGAAAGAAATCCGACCCGTGAAGAAAGCAAAGCAAAAAAAAAAATAAATAATAATAATAATAATAATAATAATAATAATATTAATAATAATAAACGTTTACCCCCTTTTGTCTGCGCGTGCGTGTGGATCTGGCAAGAAAGTAAGAAAGGGAGGGTTCATTGCGGATCTGAATTCGCAGTGTTAGGGTTTTGAAGGGTTTTTCCATTTTCTTCAATGGCCACGCCCTTTCCCATTCCCGTTACCGCAGCTCAGGTTCTTCTTTTTCTTCTCTTCTCTGATTCGTAACAATTCATATCAAAAACTCGAATCACGTGTTTTTGGGTTTTTTTTTTGTTCGTTCAGGTTGGAACGTACTTCGTAGGACAGTACTATCAGGTGCTTCAGAGCCAACCCGAGTTCGTGCACCAGTTTTACTCCGATGCCAGTACCATGCTCCGTATCGACGGCAACGCCAGAGAAACTGCAGCGGCAATGCTTGTAATTTCTGCTGTTTTTGTTGTTCTGTTGTTAACCCCTATTTTATTTTTGAGGTTTTTGTTATTTTTTTGTTTTGGTGTGGTTTTAGAATTGTTAGGTTTTGTTGCTGTAGGGTGCTGTGTGTTGTTGTGTCGAGTGAAACGAGTGATGTGTTAAATTTTGAGGGGGAAAAGAACTGTTGGGGGGTGGCGTTTAAAACGGATAAAAAACAAAAGCAAAAACCGCGGTTGAGAAGTTTGGTGAGTGCAGGTAAGGGATAAAAAGGTTTTGCATTGAATTTGGAAGAGGGAGGGTGTGTTTGGATTGCCATTTGAAGCGCCTCAAATGGACATTCCCACTTTATGAGGCAGTAAAAGTAGAAGCAACACTATCGTGTCATTGAGTAGATGGTCGTTCGTGTTGGGGGAAAATTGGTTTCCAGATACGCATGGGATTTGTGTGGCGGTGTCGTGTAGTGTTTTTGGTGGCATGGCTATGAGAGAGAGAATTTTGTGGTATGCTTTTTGTTAGTGGGTTGATAATGAGAAGGGGTGATGTGTCAGAATACAGAGTGGCCTTTTTAAGTTGAAAAATTTCAATCGGAGTGTGGGTGTCAGTTGGAGGGATACCCAAATTTAGCGTGTGAACGTGTTCCGGAGTCCGAAGAAGATTGCTTCCAAAGGAGGATGCTTGCAACAACCAAAATAAAAGTTGGAGGGCATGAAGTCTTTCTATTTAAACTGGATAAAAATAGAGATTGGGAATGTATTGCGTGTGGGTAGAATTTTTTGATTGTAGTGCTGTGTTGTTAAGTGGAAGTGCTATGGCTGCCATGGTGGAATGGCATGGCGGTTTTTTTGCCAACGCCATTGTCAATTTGTTAAGGGAGGCATGCAATGGCGTGTTTATATGGTGGAATTTTGGCCTTCCACCATTCACCATTGATAACATTGTTGTACTGTGGCCATGTGATTATGTAGTGTTTACAATAACAACCTCATTTGAAATGGCCCTGTCTTATGAAATTTTTAGTTCAACTTAATACAATTCAGAGAGTCAGAGGTTTATTCTTTTGGATGCTGAGCACTTGATGTAGTGATTTCATCTTGCGTCATGTGAATCGGAATGTTAACGGTCTAGTATTGCAGTGACATCCTCTTACATGATAAAAAATTATGTATGAAATTACCTGTTGCAGTGGTGTGTCTTTTTTTTTCAATAATTTTTTTCAGTTGTTGCTATAGATCGGTAATTGCTATTATGTCTGGCCTGGAATAACTCGTATATGGACTTGATGGAAGCCTTGGTTTGACATTCCTTTAATAGTGTTTTTATTTTGGCAAGCGCAGTATATGTGAAATCTTTATTTTGTGGAGTGAAGAAGCCATAATATTGTTCTGTTAGTTAGGTCTTAGCTGAGTTTGTAGGAAGATGCTATTATATTATGATAGAAACTGGACCAGAAAGATAGATGAAAGAGAGAATCTTTATTAAAAAAGAAATCAATTACAGCAGCTACAATGTGATTTCGAGGATCACAACCTCCTATCTCTGTTTTTCCTCCCCTTTTCTCAGCCACCCACCTGCTATTTATCTCTAATTCTAACCCCCACAGTTAGTTATAACTATTAACAATCAGTTATAACTAACTGACTAACTACTAATTGCTAATTAAACTCTCCTATTATACCCTTTTCCCCACCTCCTACTCCTATCAATACCCTCCCCTTCAAGATGGACCTTGTCCCCAAGATCCAGGTGAGAAAAAATAGCCTGTATTTTTCAGCAAGGGTCTCCTTCATCTTCTTCTTCCATAATCATCAATCTGAACTGTTTGTTTTTACACACATGAGTAGGATGATATTTCTCATCACATGTAAAACATTCTCCTTTCCTCATTTTCCCGTTCACTTCTGCGGGTGACAAATTATGGAAGGTTCTTCTAGCTTGCCATCCATTATCCTCTGCACTAATAGTTTGGACAGATTCACTAGCCTTACGATTTGCTGGCTGCCATTCTTTTCCAAATTTCTGGTTTGAAAAGCTGGGTTTCTGTCCTTGATAGCCCTTGCTATAGCTTCTGCCCAGAATTCCCATAACTCTATTTTTCTCTTCCACTTGTCGTGCTTTATTCATGGCTTCCATCAGGTTCTTGGGCTCATGCAATCTCACCTCAGTACTCATCTTGTCCTTCAGTCCCTTGAGAAATACCTCCATCAAGAAAGATTCTTCCAGCCCCTTCACAGTCCCTACATGCTTCTCAAATTGCCCAATATAGCACTGCACTGTATCTTCCTGCTTTAGTGCTAATAATGCTTGGAATGGGCTTCCCAAATTCATCCCTTGGAACCTCTGTACTAATGCAGTCTTGAATCCTTCCCAAGAAAGGTGCGAACTCCGAGATTCCCACCATTAGAACCAGCCCAATGCCTCTCCGTCCATGGCCACAAGAATCGCCTCCAATTTGTCTTCCTCCTCACGACCTGGAGTCGAAAATATCTTTTGATTTTCGACACCCAGCCCAAGGGGTCTTCTCCCGTAAAAATTGGCATCTCAATGTTCCTCCATTGTGTCGCTCCCACTGCATTGCTCTCCCTGTTCCTTCCCGTCGCGCCCCTCGTTGGAACCGTCCCCTCCACACTCGGTTTTTCCCATGAGGCTGCGAGTTTCTGAAGCATAGCTTCAATCGACCCCAGCTGCGACTCAATAGCCTCGCGATTCGATTCCATCATCTTTTGATTTTCTTCCACAGCTCTTTTGATCGCCTCCATCCTTGCGTCCATTTTGTTGCTGGTTTTCGACCCCCATCAACCTCCTCACAGCCCCAAGATCTGGAGCTCTGATACCAGTGATAGAAACTGGACCAGAAAGATAGATGAAAGAGAGAATCTTAATTGAAAAAGAAAGAAATTACAGCAACTACAATGTGATTTTGAGGATCACAACCTCCTATCTCTGTTTTTCCTCCCCTTTTCTCAGCCACCCACCTGTTATTTATCTCTAATTCTAACACCCACAGTTAGTTATAACTATTAACAATCAGTTATAACTAACTGACTAACTACTAATTGCTAATTAAACCCTCCTATCATACACTTTTCCCCACCTCGTACTCCTATCATATTATAATATATTTTGTTGAAAATTATAGATTTGCACTCAAGTTCCTCTTCTTTTTTAGTGTTCTTGTCTTGATGATTAAGAGCTTGAAAATCCTTAGTATTTCCATTTTTTCTTGTTTATCTCCATGTTATATAAGTTTGCCATCTAATGATAAACTAGATATTTGGGATAGCATTTTTATCTTCCTTATCATCTCACTTTTTCTTGGATGATTTTTGTCTATAATGCACTCATAGCATTCTATTAAAAACTTAGTTTGTTAGAGACTGAAAGTGATAAACCATTCTCTATGCTGATTTAGATTTCTTACATTTTATTATGTCCTTAATTGTTTGAAGGGACTTGGCCTTATCTGCAATATTTTATGCATGTACAATTAATAGTATAGCTCTCATTTTACCCAAACTAAAAATACTTTTCCATGGTCAGCAAATCCATGCACTGATTATGTCACTCAGTTACACTGGAATTGAAATCAAGACTGCACAGTCTCTAGAATCTTGGAGTGGTGGTGTTCTTGTGATGGTTTCTGGATCTGTGCAAGTTAAGGACTACAGCCGTAGGAGGAAATTTATGCAGACATTCTTCCTTGCTCCCCAAGAGAAAGGCTTTTTTGTGCTCAATGATATTTTTCACTTTGTTGAAGAGGATCCAGTTCACCAACAACAACCAGTCTTGTTACCTCAGAGCAATCTTGATTCACAATTGAATGCTTCAAGTGCAACCAATAAGTCTGGTAAGTTCTTGCACCAATTGTGTTCTCCTGAAGGTCCTGAATTGAAAAAGGGCAAAACTTGCATCAAGTTCTCAAAACAAAGTGATATGTGGAATTGTGGATATTTTTCTCTACACCTAATCTTGATTTATATGAGATTGCTTTACAGTGTCCAACTACCTGCTGGGTGGAGATATCCATGCTAGGGACTATGTTGCTACAAATGAGGTAAAAGAAAATGGTGTAGTGGATAATTATGGATTTTCAGAGCAAAGAATGCAGCGGACCCCTGATACTGAGCATATTAGGGAGGATAATACTGTTGAAGAGTCAAATGGTTCACTTCAATCTTCAGTGAATGCAGTGCAAGACCATGTACCTGTTTCTCCTGATGAACCTGCTGGGGAGCCACAAAAGCACACTTATGCTTCCATTGTATGTACTGGCTAGCCTTTTTGTTAATTTCCAAATAATGTTTTCTTTTGGGATTCTGTTATGACATTAGAAATGACAATGTGTTATGGATTGTTGGAAGTTACGGGTCGCTAAAGGACAATCTACACCAGTAGCGTCTCAGCCTTCTCATAAGAATGTGTCCCCTTCAGAATGGGATCATGCTCCACATAGTAGTAGCCAGCAACAGCAAACGATTGCTTCTGCAAATGCATTTGAAAGGTCTGAAACTGATGCTGTGGAGGAGTTTCCTGCAACAGAAGATGAAGGTTACTGTGTGTACTTGTTGATAATTGATTAATTATTCTGTTCCTCCATTTTTTAATATTTTATTTACTTCTATTCTGCTCATTTTTCTGGCTTATTGCTTGGTAACCTAATAAATTAGTTTTTATTTATTTATTTATAAAGAATATAGTTATTCGTGTAGTATTTAACATGTATTGTCACCACCACTAATCTTGATTTTTTTGGGATTGCTTTCAGATGAAATCAAGTCTGTTTATGTGAGAAACTTGTCACCTGCAGTGTCTCCTTCTGAAATTGAAGACGAATTCAAGAATTTTGGTAGAATCAGGCTTGATGGTGTTGTTATTAGAAGTCGCAAGGTATGTATCTCTTTATCTCCAAATACCTATATTAATTATGATTTTTGAATCTAAACTTTTCAATGTTATCCAGGATGTCGGTGTTTGTTATGCATTTGTTGAATTTGAAGATATGACTGGCGTTCATAATGCAGTCAAGGTTTGGATTTGCTTTTAAATGATTAGTTTGGGATATGCATTACTCATGAATTGTGATGTAGTAATGCACCTTGATCCAAAGCTAATACTGAACTTGCTATGTGGTCTCAATTAATGCTTATGTAATATCATGTTTGTTTTTTATGTTTGCAGGCAGGATCTGTTCAAATAGCAGGAAGACAAGTATACATTGAAGAACGGAGACCAAACAGTATTATCCCTTCTCGAGGAGGAAGTATGACTTTTTTTTTTCTCTTGAAACTTCTTCATCATGAATGTCCCTGCTTAATTTGACATGTAGATGTGGTAAAACTGTGTAGCCACTTTTGCTAATTGAGGTATGAATTGATGGGACTGGTAATGGCTTCTCCCATAAGACTCTCTTTATGATTGGTTAGAATTTATTAGAAATCATCATTTTTGATAGGTTTTGCTTCTCCTTTAATGATTGTCTCTTGATTTATATTTAATGAGAAGTGAAACCTACCAAAATTGATGATTTCCAATAAATTCTAACTAATTATAGAGAGTGAGAGTTTTCGAGGGAGAGTGCTGCCAACATTCCACTTTTTAACAAATACAAATTAAGCTATAATAGGATGGCATTAGGTTACCGTGATTTCTTCTAGTTCTAATTTGCTAGTTCTTCAAAATGATCTGTCTTGTACAATTTTCCTAGCAATATTTTATGTACCAATGGTGCTAGAGAGGTGCTTAAAACACTCTTTGTTTTTCCCAGAAGTCTCCATGTAATCTTTTCTATATAATTCAATATTTTTAAGCTACATTTTTTTCTGGCTGTTTCGTCGTACTCATTTTCACTGTATTATCATCAGGACGGGGTAGAGGCAGAGGTAGCTATCAGTCAGATGTACCAAGAGGGCGTTTCAATTCAAGGAACTTTGGCAGGGGAAATGGCCAAGATGGCGGTGATAGGGAGTATAACAAATCGAAAGGAAATGGTTTCTATCGACCAAGTCCCCACCAAGAGAGGGGACATTCAGGGCATCATCATGTACCGAGAAATGGGCAGAATCTTGCTGAGTCCTGAGTCAACAAAAAACTTAAGCCAGAGAATCCAATTTTGGGTCCAGATATTTCAATTCTAAATAGTCAACTTCAGTAGATTAGACCAAATATTGATATTTTTTATGTCCTAAATTAAGTTGTTCAGGGAATATGGATGAGATGTTTTCGTTCTTGATAAATTTTATTCAAGGGGCTTCTTGTTTCATTTGTTTCTACATGAATTTAATGTTTAGCTGGAAATGTGTTTAAAACACTTGACATTTATTTATTCCCAATTGAAACTAGTTGCTTAACGGTATTGGTGGATCAATTTTTCTTGTTAATGTCTGGTCTTTTGCATTGCCTTTCGGCTAACACTGTTATTGATCATAGATGGAAATAATCTGTGATCAGCCAGTTTAACTAGAAAACTGGTGAATCAATCAGCTGGGTCATCGGCGTGGACAATTTGGGAAATTGGTGAAATGAAAATTAATCGAAGTCTATTAAAAAAGATTTTCATTGTTCTATTATAGGAAAAATATATTTTTAAAATTTTTTGTTTAAGACATAATTTTTTTTATATTAATTTAAAATTTCCTATATTGAATTTCTTTTATTTTATTTTGTTTTGTTTCATTAAGATTGGGTACTTAATAGGAAGAATCAAATTTAGCATCACGTATATGGATGACCTAACAACACATCAAGTGTTTTAAGTTCATAGCTAAAATTATGTATGACTTAATTTATACTATAAATAAAATAATTTGTAATTCGGGTGTTACTAATGAGGTTTCGAAGAAAAATAACTTTTATCCCAGAATCTACGAAACCAAACGTGCAGTTATTCTAGAAAAATAGTTTATAATTTGTCTCCTACTGCGTCCATATTAAATTATTATCAAAATAAGCATTAAGATATAATATTACTATATTAGGACTAGAAGTTGCATACATATTGGTCAAGAAAATTTCACTACCATTTTTTCACTTATTTGTGAAGTTGATTTCAGCTTAAACATGCGTCATTTTCACCATCTCTGTAAGCTAATTATGGAGTTCTAATTACTAAATCCATAGCTGTACCCAATGATGTTTACTATATATATCGCAATTACACATAGCTAAACCCAAACTAAGTCGTGGAAAGTTGCCACAATTTAAAATAGGTAGGTATGCTTTGTAATGACACAGGTGCAAGTCTTGCAAGATAGCTTTACTAACAAACTAATCCTGATATAGACTGAAATGATTAAAACAAAATTTTCCTTACCATCACCCCTAAACAAGGACCAAATTAAGGGTCTAAATTTTTTTAACACCCCTCTGATTTGTTGTTGTCGTTAATGCAACAATATTATTCTTCCTTCTTCAGAACATCTCTTATTTCCCTTTCCTTACGCAGCCCACTCACAATTTCCTTTCTTTCCAAACATTTAAGCAAAAGAGAGCTTGTAATAAAATTGAGCACAAATACTTACATTTCCATTAAACTATTGTTCTCGTTGCAATTACATTATCACTAGCTCGAACAAACCTTGCATTTTCAATTTTGGTCATCTTGTTGGTGCAATTTCATTGTCCTTGCCAGAAGTGGTATCATGTCTAACATTTTAGCATGTTACCAACTCCTAGAACTCAATGTCATATCTGCACAAGACTTGGCTCCGGTGGGTCGTTCCATGCGGACTTATGCAATCGCATGGATTGACCCAGATCGCAAACTCTCCACTCGAGTTGATTCTCAGGGTGGAACCAACCCAATCTGGAATGACAAGTTTGTCTTCCGAGTTGACGATGATTTTTTATACGAGGAGGAGTCAGTAATTACAATTGACATTTATGCTATTCATTGGTTTCGAGACATCCACGTGGGCACCGCCCAGGTACTCTCGGATGACCTTTTCCCAGTACCAACAGAACCCCAAAAAAATACCTACAAATCCACAGGTATGCAATTTATGGGGCTCCAAGTCCAAAGGCCCTCGGGTCGCCCCAAAGGGATTTTGAACATTGGTGCGGCTATAATTGACAGCTCCATGCGGAGCATGCCTCTCTGCACACAGAACTCCCCAGCCGTTGGATACAGTCACCACGATCTCAATAAGCCAAGCCATCAAGCCAAGTCAGAGCTTCGACGCACAAAGAGTGACTCCAGCTCAATGCTCGGTTCGGAAGCCATAGCTCCCAAGCACCAAGCCAAGGCTAAAAAGGGAAAAGCAAGCTCCCAAATTACCCCTTCCAAAGTAAGCACTAAGAGTAAAAACAAGACTAGCTCCTCATTGAGTGGCTCAGAAGTGAAGGCAACCCCAAAGAGGGGTAAATTGGGTAGAAAGAAGACGAAAATAACATTTCAAGACTCACAAAACAACCTCGATGCAAGGGTAAGTGTTGATTACCAAGTAAAGTCCACACCAAAGCTAGAGTTTCAAAACACTCCCACGAGGACATATAACAATAACAATAATAATAAAGGTAACGTGAGAGTCACTCCATTGCATGCATTTGCGGTGACAAACGCGGCATTAGAATATGGCACCCCATATCGGTCAAACTTGGGTCGTCGTCCCTTTATGACGGACTCTGAATTGGGTCCGTCAGCTTCGGAGGTAGCAGCAGTGGTGGCGAGACTACCGATCGAGGAGGGAGAGAATTCAACAGTGGGAGGGTGGAGCTTGGATGATAGTGTGGAGGGGTTGCAACCTAAAGTGGAGAGGTGGCAAACAGAGCTGCCGCCGGTGTATGACGGTAGCGAGAGGTCAAACTTGACAACATCAAGCAAGAAAGGGAAGCATTCACGTAGGAAAACAGATGGTGGAAATGGCTTGTTCTCTTGCTTTAGTGTTATATGTGGTGTTGAGTGCTCCATTGTTTGTGGTGGCGGCGACAACCACAGCAAGAAGAACCGGCGCCGCCGGGTTCAGTCAGTGGACAATGAAAGCTTTCTATAAGAAGATGCATATAAGGAATGCATGGCTGGTTGAACATGAAGATAGGAAGTAAAATGTGGGAATTGACTAAACTCTATTTCCTTTGTTCATTGTTTTTTCCATATTTATTTTAAGCTGATTCTTTTGTATTCCCATGTCTTTCTAATGGGTTTCCCTTTCCAATCATATGAATATGATCTTTGTTTGCTCACACTGTACAAATTCATTTGTACATGTTACATAGATGATGAATGCATTTGATTTTTTTGAAGGTGGTGTATATGAATATGATGTTAACAAGAGTTTATTTGTTAAAATAAACAATTTTTCCCTCTTGTAAAAGAAATTCAGGATATTCACTCATTTAACTTAATTTCATATAAAATTGTTAGAAAACTGTACTAAATTCACTCTTGGATTCATTCGTTTTGTTAAAAATTATCAGCTTTCATGTTTGATCTAACCTATTGCAAGAGAGGGTGTTTCTTTGAATATGTAAAACAAGAAATACGTGTCTGGTAAATCCGTTTGTCAGAAAAATAAAAAACAATAGATTCAAGTCAAGCCAAAGCTACAAAGGAACAAATTATTTGTTTTATTTTTTTACAGCATTTATTTATTTTTACAAAGATTAGCTTCTCTGTTTTTCTCAAGTCTAATGTGAAAGGAACAGTGTGACTTTAGATAGACAAGTGTATCCAACCACAATATAACTCAGTTGTGATGATTTGATTTATGGATTATTTAGATTAACTAATGAAATAAAATACTGTACAAAGTTGTGAAGGGAGTTCTCGGATATAGAGACAAGGTGGAGAATTGTTGATTGAAGTGTTTCAAAATCAGATTAAAGCTGTTACAAGTGATTCATTCAGTTTTTTTTTCCTGCTATAGTTAGTTGCTTTCCATAACGAACTTATGATAGAGGTTCTGTTTGGGAGTTATCTGTTGTGGGCTTATAACTGATGTCTGTGGGTGACGTGTAGAGGTGAGAGGTTTCACTTCATGTTAATTCTCTAATTCTCTGAGATTGAGGAAAAAATTCTAAGAAAGAAAAGAGAGATCAAGGGTATGTGTGAAAATAGAGTGAAAGACTTGGATTCCTTGTATTCTGTTTTTCTACACTGGTGTTACAAGGCCAAGGGAATTCTATCATACAAAGCTTGATCTTGTTACTCCATCTCATAGTGAAGGGTGTTACTATTGGCCCTAATAAAATTGTTCTTGATCCTTACCAACCAAGAGTAATTATCAAACTATCATTTCTCACCCCATCCTTTACCACCTCTCCTATTTTCATTCTCCTCTCTCTTTCCCTTTCTTCATTCATTCTCCCTATTTCCTCTCTTCCCTCTCTTCACCTTCTACACACACGCTGTCAGGTATTCTTTTTCGTTTTCGTAGTCAAAATAGAATCACAATTCCATTTTTTTTCTGGTTTTGTTGTTGCTTAACGAAATCATGATTTTGTTCATTCAACAGGTTTTGTTAACACAATGTAATTAAAGTTTCGTTGTGCAGTGCATTATGTAACACAATGGAATCATGATTTTGTGATGTTGCATAATTATTGCACAACAGATTCTTGATTTCATTGTATAACAAAACCTATTGCACAACGAAATCATGATTTTGTTGTTCAATATTTGGGCAATACAATAGACTCATGATTTCGTTGTGTTGTACAAAATATTACACAACGGAATCACTGTTCGGTTGTGTGTGCATTTTTTTTAAAATAACTATATCTTTTGCATTGATTATGTAGCCCAATGGATTGGAATACGTTTATATTTGGCGATGTTACAATGCCAGTTGGGTGGGAAAATATGGATGATGGAAGACAATTCTTTTACCAACCCAACCTTTTATATGGAACTGAACCTAATGATGAAAATGATGGTATGGGATAATAATAATGAAAATGTGGGTGGTGAAGACACTGATATGAAGGCGTAACCTAGCTATCCTGACTTTTCTAGATATTTCATGAGTGATAAGGTATATTTAATTAGACTTTTATTTCTATGTGTTTTATGTTTTGTTAGTGAATAATTTTTTCGATTCTTTTAGGTTTTTCAAGAGCGCAATGATCTGTTAAATTGGGCTCGGCGTGTGGGAAAGAAGTACGAGTTCGTGGTTGTCATTCATAAGTCAGGAGTAAGTGAAAAAACATATGTTATACTGGTTGTGAAAAAGGGGAAAAGAAGTACAAACAATATAAAGAAAAGTTAGTGCGCAAGTCTAGTAGAACCAGAAATGGTGGTGTTCTTTTAAATTAAAAGGAAGGTTTGTGAGAACCATATGGTGGAGACTTACTGTTGAATGTGGTTTCCATAACCATAAAGTGATGGAACTATTACTTGGTCATTCATATGCTAGTCGTTTAAATATTGAAGAGAAAACTATGGTTAACCAATTGAGGAAAAACTTGGTGAAGCCTAATCAAATTTTGTTGACAATCAAAGATCAAGATAAAACAAATCTCAGCACCATCAAAATCATATACAATGAACATCAGAGATATCGTCTTCAAGAAAGGGGTCCAAGGACCAAAATTCAACATCTGGTGAAGTTGATAAAACGCGACCAATATGTTTACTGGTTTAGACGACTAGACAATGAAGATGTTGTCAGAGATATAATGTGGGCACATCCAAATTCCATAAAACACTTGAATTCATTTTCAACAGTGTTGATTTGTGATACAACTTACAAGACAAACAAGTATCATTTTCCACTGTTGGAAATTGTTGGTATCACTTCAACAAGCATGAATTTCATTGTTGCCTTTGCTTATTTAAGTTCTGAGAGGACGAATAATTTCGGATGGGCTTTAAGCAAGCTGAAAGGATTGTTTGTGAAATATAAAGTGTTGCCTCAGGTTACTGTCAGTAATAGGGATCTTGTTTTCATGAATGCATTAGAGATTGTATTTCTTTCTTCAACCAACTTATTATGTATGTTCTACATTACAAAAAATGTCAGTGCAAAATGAAAAATCCCCGTTGATAAGGGTGAAGAGTGACAAAATATCATGGATGCTTAGGAATGATTATTGTAGTCTCTAGACGAAGTATCATATAATGCATGCTTTAAAAGCTTTACAACGAAGTGCACATGTTATAAAACATTCTTGACTATGTCCAAAAAACATGGTTTTCACCTTTCAAGGAGAAGTTTTTACAAGCATGGGTTGATCGGGTTATGCATCTTGGAAACACAACAACAAATAGATACTTAAATTATTTGTCATTAGTTTTTTTGGCTTAAGTTTTATTTTGTTAAATTAAGAGAATTATTTACATCTCATTTTGTTACATCACAAGGTTGAAGGCGCACATACGAGATTGAAGAGGTTGTTTGAAGATAGCATGATAGATATGTGTAGTTGTTGGGATGCAATGAATAACATGTTTATCTTGTAACATACAATGATTAAGGCTTTGTTTCAGGAAAGCATAAATGATAGATATCGTGTACTTGTTAGCTTAATGAATTTATCCATGCATATGGCTACATTCCATTGAAGATTTTTCATGTACATTTGAAGACATTATTCATTCGTAGTTTATACGATACAAGTGACTCTTGGGTGAACTTAACTTTGACACACGAGGTTGATGCATTGTTTAAGAGATTTTCATAACTAGACGTGTTTGGTAAAATCACCTTAAAGACTAAAGTCCGTGAACTTGCATTTTTAGATACCACTTCGATGTGTACCCCTCTACAATGAAGATAAAAACAAAGGGTGCACCAAAGTTTATGAAATCTACCAAGTGTAAACCTTCAATGTGGGAGCATGCTGACAACAAGAAGAAAAAAATGGACAATTATATGGATGAGTTTTTCGATGAATTGCAAGAATACATTTTGAACATTATTGATGTCCAAGCGGATGCAAATTATGGTTATAAGGCAATTACAGTTGCGCTAGGCCAGGGTCAGGTGTCTTAGCCTCTTGTTTGGCAAGATTTGATTTGGGAACTTCAAACATGACACTCTATCTATGTTTAATTATTTGGCTTAGAAGAGAGACTGTTGGACTTAATAATCTCATTATATGTCAAACATGGCTTAGTGCCTTATGAGAAGTGGATGACCAATCCTGACACGGGTTATGCCATTGCTAGTCACTATAATGTTGTATTCGTTCACTTATCCAGGCTACAGAGTTGGAGCTTCTTTTCACTTAAGGGTCCCGTGCCAGCAAATTCCAATCTCATTTCCACTAGACTTGTTAATGGAAATCAATTTGTGCAGGTATATAATATCTACTAAATATACCATTTACCTTTGTAAGCTAATATTGATTTTTTTTTCCTAACTTCTTCTTTTGTATGTATGATAATGAAGCTTTTATAAAGGATCATTGTCCATTGTCTCCTATTGTACCACAATGGAGGAGCTACTGCACACTCGAACCCCACTTATGACAAAGGCCTTACAATCAACGCATACAAGATTTCAACTTAATACAATTTCAATCAGTTAGAAGATTTCAATATGTAGTAGACCTTTGTAGTAGACATTTCGTTCATGGCAAACATTGAATGGGGATCCCATTATTTTTATGGATGTGAACCTCAATATGTAGTTGACATTTCTATGAAATTGTATGCAATACATGTCACTTTTGTAGACTTTTTAAAATTTTGGAAAACAAATGTACAATGGAAGTATGATTCCATTATACACAATGTAAAATGGAATCGCACTTATGTTGTAGATTTTTCTTAAAGAAAAATTATTAAATGAAAGTGTGGTTCCGTTATAGATCATACAACGGAATCACACTTTCATTGTACTATCATCTTCAACCCCCTTCCATAAAGGAATCATGGTTTCGTTGTACATTTTTTTCCTACACCAAGATGCATTATGAAATCGTGATTTCACAGCATAACAGGGGGTGCAAAGAATTTGTGCAATGGTCGTTGTACACAATTTTCACACCCCCTTTTATGCTGCGAAATCATGATTCCGTAATGCTTTTTGGGAATGAGTAATTTTGAAATTTTGAGGGATTGTAGGGGCTAATAAGAAAACCCATTAGGGCTAATAACAACTCCTCATAGTGAATTTCTTTGACCCCCCCTCCTATGCATGTAGATCTTTAAGACTGCAACACGTATATCTTGTGTTCATCCTCTCTTTTCCTGTATCCTCTTTAATCCGTTTTTAATTACTTTTTGATTTTGTTTTGTTCTTGTTATTGTGTGTTTTCGTATTGGTTTCTTGACAGTTTGTAGGTTTACCCACTTACATGTTATTAATTTTATTCCATCACTTTCATTGTTATTACTTTTATGCCATAAAAACAACTTTAGTGTTGTCTTACCTTGATTTTTTTAAAAAGAAGTAATAGCCACTTAGAAATACTGAAGCCTCAAAGGGAACGTTTGGTACAAAGAATTTTGTGTGTTTGAGAATCATGATTCCTCGATATCATAAATCCTAAGAATTACTATTCTTAGGAATGGTTATAATTTGTTTGGTTTGTCATAAATATTCTTGAAAATATTTTTGGGAATATAATATTAACATGGTATTTTAACCAAAATTTTTAAATGTTAATCAAATTAAGTTATTTAATAATAGTAACAAAGAAAACTTGAATTATTTTTAGCACACTAAGTTCGATTTCCACCCATTCCTATGAGAATGTTTTAGTAAACTCAATAGAACTTAATTAGAAAAATGATTCTTGAAAATGTTAGATTCCTGAGAATGATTTTGAAAATATACAAACCAAACATGAGTTTAAGATTCCCAAACTAAGATTCATGGGAAACTTAAGAATTTTCCTACCAAATGCCCCCTAAAAGCAATAATATCACTAATTGGAAAAACTAAATTTCAAGTAAAATAATGATATTTGAATACTTCTCTATTTTAAACATCACATTAATATCTCTCATTTTTTTCTTTTTCTATCACATTACATCACCTATGGTACTTATATTTTTTTTGTCTCTCCACGTGTCTAAATGCATAAGGGTGTCTAAACATCTTTTTCCTCCCAAATATACTTTTCACAGAGAATATTGGTGAAAGAGCAAATGTTGCACGGTTAAACTTAATCTAATACCCAGTCTCAAAATAGGGGTAAAAGAGACTTGCAAAGGTAGCATTTGGCTTTAATTCTTAAAAGAAAAAGTCAGGCTAAACACAAAGTTAAAAGTGTTTTCAAAAGTAAAAAGCTAACAAAAATCCAAAAAATAAAGCCTTAAATAAAACTAATTAAAGGAGCTTCTACCTTTTAAGAACAAGAGAAGCTAAAAAAAGGACTAAACACTACTATATTTGAAATTGAACTTCTTTGTTTGCTGCTTGTCTCAAAAGACATTTTCACTAGAATCATGACCATCAAATCAGCTTTTGAAATCTGGAGTTTCCTAAAGGATGAATATGAAGGAGATGAAAGGATTAAGGGAATGCAATCCCTAAATCTGGTTCGAGAATTTGAGATGCAGAAAATGAAGGAGTCTGAAACAACTAAAGAGTATGCTAATAAGCTTCTTAGTATTGCAAATAGAGTAAGATTGCTTGGTTCTAAATTTTCTGATTCACAAATTGTTGATAAATACTGGTGACTGTCCCTGAAAAATTTGAGGCTACTATTATTTCCTTGGAGAATACTAAGGATCTGTCAAAACTTATCTTGGCAGAACTTGAAAACGCTTTGCAAGCCCAAGAGCAAAGAAGCATGATGAGGGCAGAGGGTTCTGTGGAAGGAGCATTGCAAATTAACCAAGGAGAGAAAAGCAAGTGGAAGAAATACAAGAAGAAGAATTTCAGCTCACAAGAAGCAGCCGCTAACACTAGGAACAATAATGGAAAAAAAAACAAAGGATTTCCTCCTTGCAAGCATTGTGGCAAAATGGGTCATCCTCCTTTCAAATGTTGGAGAAGACCTGATGTTAGGTGTGAAAAGTGCAACAAATTAGGGCATCATGTGAGAATCTACAAAAGCAATTTTCAACACAAGAATGAGGCTCAAGTTGCAGATCAGCAAGAGGAGCAATTGTTTGTAGTAACATGTTTTTCAAGCAGCAGCTCAAGTGAATGTTGGGAAGTGGATAGTGGTTGTACCAACCACATGACCCATGATGAAGTGCTTTTCAGAGTTGGACAGATCACAGGTATCAAAAGTTAGAATTGGCAATGGAGATCTTATTACTGTTGGAGGAAAGGAAACTGTAGCCATTGACAGTTGCACGAGTACAAAATTAATTTCTGATGTTTTGTATGTACCTGAGATTGATCAAAACCTGCCAAGTGTGGGTCATTTGGTTGAGAAGGGATTTAAGGTCATCTTCGAAAATAAGCACTGTTTGATTAAAGATGTCAATGACAAGGAAATTTTCAGTATCAAAATGAGGGGCAAAAGTTTCTCATTTGATCCAATGGAGGAGGAGCACGCTGTTAGCTACTGTAAACAGTACAGAGGTTTGGCTCAAAAGGTTGGGCCATTTTCATCATGCAGCTGTGTTGAATATGCTACAAAAGGAGTTGGTTCATGGCTTACATTACTTAGATTCTGAATTACCAAGCTGGGAGGCTTGTCAATATGGGAAGCAAGCAAGGTTACCATTCAAACAAGCAACCTGGAGAGCAACAGTGAAGCTGCAACTGATTCACACAGATTTGGCTGGACCACAAAGGACTGCTTCACTTAAAGAGAGTACATATTACATCATCTTTATAGATAATTTCACCATAATGTGCTGGATTTACTTTCTAAGTCTAAGTCAGAGGTTGCAGCTGTATTTTGGAGATTTAAGCAGCGGATTGAAAAGCAAAGTGGCTGCATGATTCAAGCTTTGAGGTCTCATAATGGGAAGGAGGACACTTCAGAACAATTCACCATGTTTTGTGAGGAAGCAGGCATTGAGCATCAATTAACAGCTCCTTACACCCCTCAACAAAATGGGATAATGTTTTCTGATCAAAGTAATGTTTTGACTAACAAGTTTATTTTGTGAAAGTACACTTACGTGCAATTCTATTGAACCAAGTTTTGTTTCCTTGCAAGCAAGCTTAAGAGCATGCATATTGCATAATTGAATTACCATCTTTCTGAAAAAGCTTATAAGGAACAAAAGGAAAAGAGAAAGAAACTGAAGTGCAAGAGTAGGAGCCATCTTTCTGCTATGTAGAAAGAAAGCCTCTGCTATTGGAGAATGCCACTGGGATTGAGAAGTACTAAAACACCTCTTATAGGTGCTAGCGATCGAGATAGGTTTCATCCATTTAATATATGTGGTTATAGAATAATATTACTAGATCGAGCACGCAAAAACTTGGAAATTCGAACATATTAATATATTACAACGCTGTACGTAATTGTTTAACAGACAAGAAAAATCAGTAATTATTTATTATAGTTTATAAAATATCTATTATAAGAGGAGAGAAACATATGGGTACTCATTACGTTATTTGTGAAAGTTTTTCTCTTTTGTGTCTTAAGTCTTAACCATGTCTGCAGATACCGTTAACCTTTGCAGAAAGGCTAGATTATTTTCCCTACATAATTCTGTTTCTCTTTTTTACAAGCTAAAAACGATCCATTTAAAGACAATAATACAATATAGCAACACAAACATTCGAGTCATGATCTTTAAAAATGAAATCTAACAAACAGAATTTTGTGCTTTTTGGCTGCCAGCTACCTTGGCCAGCTTGCCTTGGTATTCCTTGAAATAACTTAACTGTTGGGACAACGGAATCGCATGCTGCCAACAAAAGGAATAAAAGAAATTATTAAAATCAGAACTCTTGTTAATGAACAATCATCAATGTCAATTCTTGTGGTACTCTTGATATATTTGTTGCCTTGGTCTAAAAACCCAATTTTGCATATTAATGTAGTGAGGGACTGCCAGATGAATTTCATATAAATCCTGCTTTGTAAGATTTGGAAAAGGAACCCCATTTTGATGATCAATGTGGTGAGTGATAGGGCCAACAAGATTTGGGAAAGAAACTCCATTCTGCTGGTAAATGCGGTGAGGGACAGGACCATTATCTGGTAGAACCATGTCATGAATGTTTCTTCTTTTGCTTTTGCCTTTATTGATTGAGGCCTGACGAAGGAAGTATTTTTGGGCATGACTAGCAACTTGAGTTGGGGTTCTTGTTTTGATGATTCTTGAAATGTTTATCCAATCTGCCTTTCCATATTGCTGAAGCCCATGTAGAAACAACCTGTCATAAGAAAACAAATTGGTATAAATATATGAGAAAAGTCAAATATTCAAGAAACAAAATACTTTTGAGAGACACAGACAGTACCTGTGTTCTTCTTCACTCCATCTCTTGTACCCATTGGACTTCGAAGAACTGCCCTTCCGTGACAGCGAGTGATTGATTTGGGAGCCTGGCAACTTGACTTCTGCAGGCAATATGGGAGCAACCTGGTTCGCTGCGCTGTCAAGAAACTGTGTCTGCGGGTAATCATAAGTGTTGTTCCCGCTATTGATGTTCTGTAACGCTGCCAATTGATCATGGAGGTTTGGTTGAACGTAGGTGACGTCCTCCACCGGCGGCAATATAGGAGGAACTCGAGTGGCGGTGGTCTCCGATGGGGGAAGAACCTTAGGGGCGAAGTTATCTAACAGAGACGCTAAATTGGGAGGAAGGCTAATGAGGGTGCCTTCCCACTCCAAATCTTGCAGCATCGGGTACTTCCAATACAATGGCTCGTCGAAGTCATCATCACCACCGTGAGAGGCAGTGTTGCCACCATAACCGTGAAACTCGTTGTTGTTGTTCCCTCCCATTTTTTCTTTCAACTCAATACGCACAAATTCCTTTCTATTCTTTCTTTAATGGAACTCTGATTCTTTATTTGTTTCTTTTCACCATAGTGGGTCTCTCTTGTTTCGTTTATATAGGTAATTCACTCTTATATCTTATCTTGATTTATTTCAGGAAATTGGATTTGGCATTAGGGCGCGTAATCTTTTTTCCTCCAATTTTGGAGAAAAAGATAATGTAAAATTTGATCTATCACTTAAATGTGTTGAAATTAGATAAAACTATATATCTTATTTCAACTTTTATCGTTTACTTATTATCAATTTAGTTATATTAAATATTTCAAAAATATATATTTTTATTTATTTAGTTCTGATAACTTATCTTTATTTATTTCAGGAAATTGGATTTAGCATTAGGGCGCGTAATCTTTTTTCCTCCTTTGTCTAACGGCTCTTTGGCTTTAACCAATCAAATATGGCCCCACAATAACTGATTATGAAAAGAAGAAGATCTTCACCTAGCAATTTAGTTAGAAATTTAAAAAAGGAAAGATTGTGTTATTAAATAAAAACAATCAATGTAGATATATTAAGATAAAAATCGAATATTCAATTTGGGAGAAACAGATAATGTAAAATATCATCTATTACTTAAATGTGTTGAAATTAGATATATATATTACTTTAACTTTTATCGTTATGCGACAGAAAACAATGTTTGAGATCGCACCAACCATATGAACCTATTGATTTCCCTGATTTGTACGTGTGCATTGTTCATGCATGAGTACATCGACGTCAGTTTTAAGTCAGAGAAGAGAACGAATAAGATTGAACCGAAAAAGTCATCGATTTTTATTTACCCGATTCAACCACTAACTAGAAAAGCAAACGCTAGAGTACGTATAATAAAAACGTAAATGGACATCACGACAGAATATGCTTACAATAACATGAACTAATAAATCTATAGTCTATAGAAAGATCATGATACAAAATATCAGGGACGAAACTAGAAAAATATATAAGGGGGGCAAAAATTAATACATGAATCAACAATGATCCGTAATTAAAATTATTTTTTCTTGTATAAATTAAATTAATTTATCTATCGAATGAAAAGTTTTTAAAACCTAACATATAAATGAGAAAACCTATTTAAACACAGTTAATATAATTGAAACTATGCCAAAAAATTACCTGATTAAAAGAAATTAACGTATAATTTCTAAAATTATATAATAGATAAAATAATTAGGGTTTCTATAATTAATATAAGAAAATAAAATAATTTATATAGAAATTAACATAAAAGAAAATAGTTTTATTAATGTATAGTTTTCTTAAAAGCAACTGCATACTCTATCTATCTAATGTATAGTTTAATTAATTAACCCAAATATGACTTAATTAAAAATGACATATGTGCAGAGAAATAAACGAGGAAGATCAAATTAAAATAATATAATTTTAATAACTATTACATCATTTTTATAATTTAATATAAAATATGATTTTTATTAATCCAACTGTTGAATTATATTTACGTATTACCAAAATTATTTATGTCAAACTTGTGATTTTAATTTATATGAACAAGTTAACAAATGATTTTTTATCAATATCAAATTTAGCATATATAATTTATGCGAAAAAAACTTTCAATTCAATCAATAAGTTTTAAGAAAATATTATTTAATTAAAAATTATAAAATAATGTAATAATTATCAAATTTTCACATATATAATTTGATTCCTCCTCAAAACAAATATATATAGGTTAATATAAAACATTTGAAGAAAGTATATTTTTGTTTGTGCATTCAAAATGAAAAAAATAACAAAAAGTACATGTGAAGGCCAACTTTAGAAGACGAATACGAAGTGGTGTATTTTTTGGTGGTGAGTGTGAGAGAATAGAAAAGGGAAGGGGAAGAGAAAATTCAACTCATGGAATATGTTTTTCATGTATGTAAAATAGGTTATTTTGGTTTTATTACTCAAATTATTTTTGTATTATCTAATATTTTTATAAGTTTGATTTTAATATCTATCATCAATGATTAAATGATCACACGACAAAATAACATAGTGTCACATTAATAATAATATAATAAACTAATAGAATATCACGATACTTAACGACTTTTCACTGATGACATATAATAAAATTAGCAAAATAAATAAAAAGGTAGTTCATGCAGTAAAACAAAAAATGTACTATTTTATAGGTAGGAAGAACCTATGTAGGCCTTTTGTTTTTTTTAAATTGGAGTGGGTTCAGCAAATTAGGAGGTGCCTTTAACAATCCCTCTAAAATTCAGCTGACGGAGTATTTTCTGGAGCCACACGTTGGAGATGGTCTTTATACACCCAGATAAAGTCTAATACACCCAAACGTAAACAATTAAATTCTGAAAATGTCCTCCATTATATAGTTCGCGCCCATTTGAAATTTGCTTCACTCACCTAGTCCTCCTGCTGCTGTGCTGTGATTTTCTCCTGTTTGGTGGCGCACCTCAGTCGTTGGCATTTTGGTTCAGCTGCAGCGCATTTGGTGGTGGTGGTGGTCATTGGTCATTGAGGTTTTGTGGTGGTTGATTGGTGTTCGCTTCCGATCTTCGCCATGAGTGCTTCTTCGTTTTCGCGTTACTATGGATTGTGGATGGCACGGATTGAGTAATCCGTATGGTGCTCACGGATTGGTTAATCCGTATATACCATACGGATTCTGTATGATACTTACAGATTGAGTAATCCGTATGGTGCTCACGGATTGGTTAATCCGTAAACACCATACGGATTGAGCAATCTGTACTTATGTTTTTTTAAAATTTTCAATGCAATCATGCTTTGTAGAATGTTAAATAATTAGTTTTTTTTTATCATTTATGTTTTATATTTTAGCTATTAGAAAACATAGGAGCTTTATTGAATGCTTTGTTGTATAGGAACTATACTATTACTTATTGGTTGGACCTAGGTACACTTTTTTTTTGGTTCGATAGTGGCTGGGTGGGGAAATTTTGGCTCACAAGTACCCGAGGCTATTTGCAAATTGTCAACACCATCAATGGGTTATAGCAAATATAGATCAAGTAGTGAATGAGGGGTGGAGATGGAAATTGATTTGGAGAAGATCCTAGTTTGAGTAGGAGAATCCAATGTTACAAAATTTTACTCGAGAGGTGGAATAGGAGGTGGAAGGATTCACTATGGAGGGAGTGATAGAGATCACTAGGTTTGGATGAAGGAATCGAATTGCATATGCATATTTGTTTTTGTTTGATATGAAGTTTGGCTGCCAACATGATGACAAATTTAACAAGGTGTGGAGGGTCAAGATTCCAACTAAGATGCGAATTTGTGTATGAAGAATTATCCTAGATAGGTTGCCTACAAAATCCAATTTAAGGAGAAGAGGTTTGCAGCTACAAGATTGTAATAACTTGCTTTCTTTCAGTGTGGATTAAACTCATGGTTATTTCCATAGAAATGGTCTAATTTTTAGAAACAAGCTATTGATGGTTGACTTGGTCATGCATGACATTCTGGATAAGTTTTGGAGTTGGAAAAAACATACATGGAAGAACATCAATTATGTGATATGGATTTGGTCAAACTTTCATTATTCCTTCATGTAATGGTAGAGTCAACCAACTTCATGTCTTTGGTAATGGATTTGGTGAGCATGTTTGTGCAGGTTTTGGACCAGGTGTTGGTAGAAACACTTAAGGTTTTTATTTTTGCATCATTTAATTAATTATCTATTATATGGGTCTGAAGCTATTTGTTGTCGCACTTAATTGATAATATGGCAATGTAATTGACTGCGTTCTTCAAGAAACGAAGGTGATATCAAGAACAATTTAATTGATTATCTCCTTTAACTTCTTGCTTGATGTTATTTATATTTGGTATTGAAATTTGGCTTTTTTTCTTTTATTGAAATTTGTAATAGCTAAGTTGATTACAATGTTAATATATTGATTATTTGGATATCTGGATTGGTTGCTCTGATATGTATGTTGTTAGAGTAACAAGTGAGCAAATGGTACCAAAGGTTATGGTTAAAACAAGAGGTATGCGTCGCGGTTTAGGGCGAGTTGGAGACAGAAGTATTGCTAGAGACAGTGGGAATGAAGAGGCAGCCCCTGAACGTCGAAGGCCTACGGCATCAGCCAGAAGACAACGGGCAGGGGCAGTTGTAGATGAGGATCCACCGGCTCTGGATCGACATGCAGGGGCTGCTATTGATGAGGTGCTTGGTGTTCAGGACCATTGTGTGGAGGATGCTATTCCCGCCTTGGATGATGGAGGTGATCAAGTTGAATCCTTTCCAGGTGGTCCGGAGGACTGTTCAGTGTTAACGGAGTACGCTGAACATGTGGCTCATCGATTGTGGGAAGGACATGTTATTTACAAACAAAGTGAAGTTATTTTTTAGTGGCACTGACTGTGATTGATATAATGTGTTTGCAGGAACGCGTTGAGTTAAAATTGGCCTCCCAAGGAAGAAAAGTTCACAAATTTGGGCGCCCTGCACTAGAGATTGAAGGATTGGTTGCTGGTACGGGCTTGTCCCCTTTGATTAGCTGCTCTGTCGACACCGGAGACAGGGGATTGCTTTCGATTTTCGTGGAGAGATGGCACTCAGAGACAAGCAGCTTTCATTTACCTGTGGGGGAGTTGACTATCACTTTGGATGATGTCGTGTCCCTGTTGCATGTACCCATAGTAGGAGATTTCTTATCGTTCGAGACGATTGATATTGGGCAAGCCATACATATCCTTGTTGAACTGCTTAAAGTATCTGCACAGGAAGCTGGAGCGGAGACTGAGCAATGCCATAGGGCATATGTGCGTTTGTCTTGGCTACAAGACTTATATGCTGTGAAGGTTGAGTCAATGAAGTGGATTCCAGCGGCCAGAGCGTACTTGCTTCATTTGGTTGGGTGCATTCTCTTTGCCAACAAGAGTGCCACACATATCAGTGTGGTATTCTTGGAGGCATTTCGCGATCTGGACCGTGCAGGAGGATATGCTTGGAGTGCGGCTGCTCTGGTTCATATGTATGCTAATCTTAACTACGCATGCCAGCATCACGGCAAACATCTTGCCGGTTATGTCACGCCATTGCAGGTAATTCCTTAAGATTTGACATGCTTATCCCAAATCTTATATTTGTTATGACTTTGATACTCACCCGTTGTCGTTCTATATTTTATATTGCAGTGTTGGATTTATGAGCATTTCCCAACAATTGGAAATGTCTCTGCGTCTCATTCCTACCAGGAGAGGCAACCACGAGCTTGTCGCTGGAAGGTTGAGAAGGCATTACCTTTCAGCACCTATCGTAGGAGACTGGATAGGTTGGTCATAGACGATGTATGTTGGGCTCCATATGCCGATCATCGTGGGCATAGGGAGTTCGACATAATATCGTTATTCTCTGGGTATATCCGATGTGGATTGGTAGTGGTCAGACTTTTACCAGAAAGGGTGGCTAGACAATTTGGATTTGTTCAGGTAATTCCACAAATCCAACTGATTGGATCGCCATTGACAGACGAAGTCGATGAACTATGGATGCAGTTTGGCAATCATCTAGCCTCAACCACAGAGGAGGTTACCTATCCCAGTCAGGCGATCCTTGGGTATCTTGATTGGTTTTATCGTGTGTCTCATCCTTTTATGACACCCTCATAGATAGGTGATCCTGTTAGGCACCGTCCGACTCAGCGTGAATTTGTTCCAGATTCTCCACATCCACATACTGATCACCCAGGACCAATTCCACCTTCATCTGAGGAGCCGATACATGCTGTGGTATGAAACTGTCTTGACTATTTTTTGGAAATGCATATATTTTAAGTTATTAACCAAATGGCATAGTAAATAATGATTTTGTTATTGTGTCAGGCTACGTGCCAAAGGTTGGCAGCAGAATTAAATGAAATTTTGGACATGCACATGGTTACTGCTGGAACCTATGCATACGTCGCAGTAGAACGCCTACTGCGTATAGCACGTTCCGTGACTGATGAAGGATGTGTTTATGTACGGCACAGACGGACGAGACGGAGGCAGGACAGACATGATAATGGAGAAGGAAACTTGTGATTTTACTTAGCATTTTTTCAGTTTATAACTTTTATGTATTGACATTGAGTTTTGAAAAGACATTTTGTATGAGACAACATTACTGGATTAATTAAACCCAACATTTCTTATGTTTTTCCTATATGACTGCGCACAAAAAACAACTGTTACATACGGTTTTACTGTTGTCATAGTTTCAAATACACTTAACCTAACAATATGTGACAAAATGCAAGGCACAACATAACAAATATGATTTCGAATACATGCAGCCTAGACGAAGGAGACAGAGGCATGACACACATGTTGGTGGTCAAGGCCAAATATGATTTTAGTGTTAGTCTTTTGTGTTTATTAACTTACTTGAGTACACATTTTGCATCTTAATTCAGACACCATGAATGATTTACATTCAAAATTTAGGTTCTAAATTTGCAATTTATATGCTCTTGCCTCTAGGTGTATATTCTTCTAAAATTACTTACTCTTTGTTGCCTTTTGGAAATAATTCACGCGATTACTTCTCGATATTCTTGCATGATCTTCAATGAAATTGGTTATGCTATGTTTTATAGGCTGAACAAAACTATATAAGAAATATGACAGAAAAGGCAGGTATTGGAATTAATTGATATTGTTCATGTCAAATATAAGTAAAACAAAGGTTAACATTAACCATAACCTACTAGTTAATCAATAAGAAAATCATACCAAATCACAAATGGTTCAGTCTTCTTGATGCAAACATTTTAAGTACGCAACTTCTTCAAATTACTATATGCTTGCATTCGACCCATATAAGGAACTATCCATTCTTTTGCAACAACGTAACAATGTCTTGACCATGACAAAGCAGCTGGCGGTATAGGACTTCCATCTCTCAGTACAACCTGAAACAATGATCAAGAGTTATTAAGGTTGACATGTGTTTCAAATTTAGACTAGCAGGTAAAGCGGTGTAATCATTTACCTGAACAAAATGGTTACCATACACATGACCAATACATAGAATGCGATGAACACTAGAATCTCTAGGTGGTTGGCTTCTCAGAGGGAAAATTTTCATACTTTGTTGGAGAGATAATGAAATGAGAATTATGTTATACCTTGATGCAATAATGTATCCCAAATCGGTAATATCCATCCACTTATCAACGGTTACCTATGGGTCACAAAAACGATGCAAACATAACTAAATCTACAATATCTCAAAGTAATAACATTAAAATTAAATTTACCTTTGACAATCCATCAACAAGTAGCGACCGTTTCAAGTGGTCAAATCTAGCTAACCCACCAAACAAAACTATATATTCGTTAGACCATTGTGCAAGTTCTTTGAGCAAATGATTGCGTACCAAAGACCAACAATCTTCACCATATCCTAGTAAGGCAGCAATTACCCAAAATCCACAATTACCATCAGCTTTAACATCAATAATGTCTAGAATGTAATCATGCATAGATGTATGAAATTGATGCAGCAAAGGCATCTTCCTCTTTGTATGAGTGTCATGCTCCGATGATGAAGCATACTATTTTGGTGTGGCACAACTATTTTGCACAGAATGTAATTCATCAACATATTCCCAGTAAGACGGATCCCGCTTGGTTGATCTTGCGTTTTGCGAGACTTGTTTCTTTTGAGCACCTTTTGTTTTTACCTTTTCAGGCGGAGGACACATTGAATTTTTGTCAGGAAATGCAAGCTCTTTCAGTTTTGTCTTTAAAGTCACTTTGCCACATAAGTCAAGCTTTTCAAATCGCGAATAAATGGCATACATCTCTGTAGTTATGTTAACCTCGCACTCATCTAAACCTTGATCTTCAAAACTTAACCTCTGCCAATAAACATCAACTGTGTGAAGCGGTATGCTCCCAAGTTGAAATTTAGCTAGCTCACATGCACAAGGAAGCCTATACGCAGTTCCCATTACACATCCACAATGAGTACTGTTTTTGCCCGCATAATGGACTCGGTCATACTCCTCAGCAATTTGGTTTCACGCATACCTTGAGACCATCCCAATAAGTCTTTTGTACAATGTTACTTTAAACACATGACTGACCACATGCGTGCGTCTCTCCAAAGATGCCTTTATCTCATATGTTGCAAGGTCAACATGTTGTGCATTGCTTCCCATACACTACAAAGATCTCCAATGCTATTTTGCAATAGTCTCTTTAAGGTCCAATGAGCAGACTCTACCCTGCAGTTTATGATTCAAGTAAGCAACAATCCCCCAAATTTAGGTTATTTAGTTAACAATTTAAAAAAATTTAAAGATTTTCAAACCTGTTAGTTGTCGCATGACCCAAATGCATGACTTGTTTTGTCTATGCTGTAACAAATTTTTCTTTGTGTGGATTCAACCATGTGTCTTTCACGTAATCAACAAACGTTGGCCATGGCGAACACGCAACTTCAAACTTCGTAACACAATCATCATACTGATTCTCCTTATCACAATCCACAACACTCCCCCAGGCTTCCATGACATAGTCTCATGCATTACTTTGTCGGACATATGTTTTACATTTTGCCTTCACATTCTTATCAATGTGGAACCGACACAATAAATTGGTTGTCTTAGGGAATACAGTTTTCACTGCATTCATCAATGCTGCATCTCTATCAATGACAATAACATGTGGGAAAAATTGGCTCTTCAGAAAAATTCCTCTAAATCGTTCTAGGGCCCAAACAAATTGTTAATACGTTCGGCTTCTAAATAAGCAAATGCAGCTGAGAATGTCATCCCAGTAGGAGTCACACCAACAATGTCAAGTAACGGAAGTCTGTACCTGTTTGTTTTGTATGTACTGTTTATCAGAAAAACAACATGATATGCATTGCTCAACTTCACTGCATCCGGATGTGCCCAAAATAGGTCACGTATGACATTGTCATCCTTCACTCTATGCCAATGAACATACATGTCGCGTTCAAGAAGTTTCATTAATTGTTGCATTTCAGTATTACCTTCTCTGATATGCGTATGGTATGCATATCTTGCATTGATTATTTGCCTCAAAGATGTACAATTATCCGAATTGTGTTCCTTCAAGGTATACAGTATGTTTTTTGGTTTCACCATCAACCTTGTCATATCAGCAACAATACTCTTCTCATCCTCTGTTAGTCGACTAGCATACGGGTGTCCACATAATGAATTGGCCAAAGCATGATTATGAGTATCACATAATAATTTCACCATCCACCCTTCACCTCCCGGAACTGGTTTGCCTCGAAGCTTAAACGGACAATTACATTTCCTAGTGCTAGTCAATAGGTACCATAGTTTTATTGAATGCTCTGTACTTTCCACTTCTTTCACAACCGATTAACACAAATGATGTCCTTCTGTTCTTTCCATTTGACATGTTCGATCTCATTATGACAGCTACAAAACCATTCTCATATGCAACAGTTCGAGCCCATTTTAATACATCCTCACACAAAGGAAACACCTACAACAATCGATAATAAATGTTTAACTTGCATAAAATATGCATTAAACAACTTTAACCAAATTCAAAATAATATAAATACCTCAGAAGTCAAAAAGGCTGCAGAACAATCAACTGAACATTTATTATTTTCAAATGCACTAGCTTCATCTCCAAAATCTTCATTCATATTAATTTCTTCAGACATAATACTGTCATGCATCCACTTATTGTTGTCCATCTTAACAAATGATAATAAATTTAAATAAGTGACAAATAAAACACATTAATATCTATTTTATCAACTTTAATTAAGTTTTTTTTATGCAAATCAACAAAAAAAACGTATAGGAAAACAAACTATCCAAGTAATGCATTCCCATAAATTACAACTAATATCTATTTTCACCTACTTATTTTCTTAATAATTTAAAACATTTTTTAATTATTATTTAATAATTTTTAAAATATTAATTATTGAGTAAGGATTATGCAATCCGTATGGTCTATACGGATTAGCTAATCCGTAAATGACAGTAACCTTACCTCAGTCCCTGACCACCACAGCAACACCACCACAACGCGCTCCGACAAACCCAACAACAATAACAACTTCCACCAACAGCCAAAACTCCCACTCAAACAACAAAATCACCAACGCAGAGACCACCACCACAAATCCATCTTCTAACACCCACAACAGCTAACAACATCGTATGCACCAGCCTTGCTTCCAACTCTTTATGATAAGTGAGGGTATTTTTGCCATTTAAATTTTTATAATGGTGTATTAGACTTTGCACTGGGTGTATTAAGACCAACCCCACACGTTGACATTGGTAGCTACCACTTTCCTTTCCTTTCCGAAGTGGGCAAATTCGGAGTCACGTTGAGGTCCCACACCGTGAATATAGTAGCAAATAAAAAATCGATTGTCATAATCTCTGTGTCTTCGAAGTTAACCAAAAAACAATCATGGAGGTACAGCAATGGTGGAGGCTCAGATTCTCCTTCAGGAATGCAACCATGTTCGTGTGTTTCCTCAACATAATCACTGCAATCTTCTTGCTTCATGTTTTTCTCACCTCTGCTTACACCCGCAACAAATTCTCCAACGCTAACTCAAACTCAGGCTAGTCCTTTTTTGTTTTTGTCCAATTTCTCTCTTTCTTGTGGAAATTTGTACCCTTGTAGTTGAATTGGATAATGGATATTCGGTGATTTCGTTGATCATGTCCTAAAGTTTAGATTTTTGGGGTAAAGATTGTGGCTTTTTGTGTGATTGGATTAAGCGGAAATGGGGGATGATGGGTTTTGTTGTTCTTACGATTTTTAATTTATTCTTTTTGTGTTTTGATAGATTGTGATTTGGGGTATTCTTAATTTTTTATTTTTTATTTTTGTATCTGGTGGTTGTTCTTAGACCTTAGAATTGTCAGTTTGAGTTGTCATGGTTGTGTAAAGTGCTGATGTTTAAAATCAGAAGATGGATTTCTTGGCAAGTGGTTGTGTCATATTTTATTTGCTTGCTGCCCACAGTTATATGTTAGTTTTGTTCTATATTTTCTAAGATTAGCTTTGTAGGTGGTCCTTAAGTGATGAAGTTTGAACTTGTGGCTAGTGTTTTGAATTTTGTGACATGGGTTTGGATTTGAATCCTTGCATGTTATTAGAGAGTACCATTGTTCAAACTTCCAGTGAACATAAGGCTAATCTCAAACTTGAAATTGTCACTGGTCGTCTCCCTTATTCAGTGGAACAAAGGGACTCACTTGGACAAAGGATAATCTCTGATAACATCGGAGAGAAAGACACAAAACAGTTATCTTATAGTGACACTGGTTCTACTAATGGACAGAAAGAAAAATGAAAACATTATATTTTTGAACTTTGGACTAAACAGTTATCTTATAATGACACTGGTTCTACTTTTAAAATGCCTATAATAGGCTGATAGTGATATACTGTGAAGTATTTGTTAAACTTGCTTGCATCATATGTTCTTCATTTTAAATTTGAAGTTTTTAATTACAGCTCAACTCAATTACATCAAGGAATCTGAAGAGATTCGACTTGCCATGCTACCGGTGGAACTGATAAAAAGAGTGAGTTTGGAATTCGTTCTGTTCACTATATTTGTTATTACTATGGTTGCACATTAATGATGCTGCAGATGCCACAGTATAACTTATAGAGGGACATACAATTAAAAATCCTTGCACTTTTTCTGACCAACTGATAGCTTATTTCAGAAGTTCTGGAACAAATCTAGAACTTTATTGTGGTTTTCAATTCGTTGTCTAGATGGAAAACTAAAAGGAGGTCATTTTTCAAATTATTCACATATAAAGCTCCTGCTCTGCTCTATACCAAATTTTCTATTTACTAGTGACTTGATAGCTTATCTATCTGGCTCTGCATCTCTAAATTTAACATGAATTAAGATATACTTTCTTAAACTCATTTCTTGCACTATATTAAATTTTTTTATTGTTTCAGCCAAATTCCTCTGTTTGTTTGTCTGTGTGTTTTTTTCTTCTCTTTTCCTTTTTACTGCGACACACCAGTGAGACTATATTTCAATTCACTGACTTCATTGCTCTCAATTGTGTAAATCTGCATTTTTCCTGAGCAAAGCTTGATCAGAGTAATATAAATTGCAAACTTTTAGTTCTTCAGCTGGTCATGTTCATACAACATGCCACCATCACTGATATGCCTCATCATATCTATTGTAATCAGATACTCATTTACTTAAAATTAAAATTTCCCAGAGTCTAACATTCAAAAGTTAGACACTTAGACATCATGGTAGGTGGGTCAAGTATGGGAATTCAGAAGTGAAAATCAAGTATAATGAAGCCTTGTTTCTTCAACATGGCTATGTATGCACACATAATCACTTTCTCTTCCTTTAATTTCTCCTATTGCATGTTTGGTCATCACTGCAATCATCTCTATACAGTATGAGCTTTAGGCATACATATCTGAAAATTTAACTTCTATATAAGTGAGAAATTTTTTAAACTTTTGGGTATACCAAAATTTGTTTCTCAACAGTCATAGCAATGTCCTTGTTTGTTTTCCTTTTGAGAGGCTAAAGCTAGGCCAGCGATGCAGTATACACCAGTGGTTCAACTTCTGGTATATATATTTTTTAAGAATACATCTTTCTATAGATCATAGTGCCTTCCATTTTAGGTGAGGGAGATTGAGCAGGAAGTATACACTGAACCAGAAACAGCCCAGAAGAAAGACACAAAGCAGACTGCTGCAGTTGATCTGTCTAAAAGGTTAAAGGATTTCCGTTCCTTGAATGATGCTGCCAGCTTGAAAGGTATTTCTCTTTTCTCCCTAACAAACCATCTCAATCATAACCCACTTTTGTGAGCAAATATACAAGATAAATGTTCATGCTCATCATTTACCACTTGTCCAAAATATAATTTATTCAGGAAGTTTTTTCCAGAGTATTACTTAATAATTATTTCAGTTCCATCATATTTGGAATTGTGGATTATCATAGTGATGCAGCAATAGAATCACAAAAAACCATAGTTATAAGTTGAACAACATTAGCCATTTAGGTGAGGACCCTTCATTAGCACTTTTTGTATCAGGGACATGATTTGTGTTTAAAGGCTTCTAGGATTAGGCAATTAGCAATGAATTCTATGAAGGTTTGTAATTATTTATTGGCTTAAATATGTTTTTGATCCCTAATAAATATCCAATTTTTGTATTTGCTCCCTAATAATTTTTTGCTTTGCATTGAGTCCCTAATAAAACAACAATTTTGTGTTTAGCCCTTGACACTTTTTTTTAGTCCTTGATAAATTAGTGAATTTTGTATTTGCTTCCTAATAATTTTTTTCCATTTTTTATTAGTCGGGGCTAAAATAAAATTTGCTAATTTATTAGGGAGCAAATACAAAATTCGCTAATTTATCAGAGACTAAAATAAAATATCAAGGACCACAAACAAAAGTATTGTTTTATTAGAGATACAATTTAAAACAAAATTTATTAGGAAGCAAACACAATAAATGAGTATTTATTAGGGATCAAAAACATATTTAAGTCTTATTTATTAGATAAATGTTCAATTCTATGGGCAGTTCCAACAAATTTAACTTGTTTTTTCTTTTTGTAATCTCTTAGCTACACTATGTTTAAAGCCTAAAACCCTTTCTGATTTAAGGCCTACAACAGTTTTGCATCTTCTACCTGGCATAGTTTAAAGTTTCCACTTTCTAGTTCCCAGCTCTTTTCTTTGTATTCACCCAAAAACTATCAAACCCTGAAACTTTATTATGCAAACCCTGCTTTCATCACACTTGCAGCCAGCTGTGCCTTTGTTAGCCCATGATATGCCTCCAATCCTGTTTCCTGATATAGGTCTTCATACCAGCTTGTTTCCTACTGGAAAAATAACCTTACTTGAGCCAGCAATTTTTGCCAGCAAAATGTTTAAAATGGATTCCAGTGAACTTTACAGTTCATTGATATTTTTTCAAGTTCTCCTTTGTGTTCACTTTTGTTTATCTTTATATGTCCCTCGCTTGTGTCATCAAAATAAAAATAAAAAACCTTAACTGACATGATTTAATTGATGTTCTAAAGCTGATTTAAACAAAGCTTAAAGCCTAATTCACAATATTGGATTTGTTCTCAAGGAAGCATGGACACGTTAAAAAACAGGGAGTTTCGTGTTCGACACGCTCCGACATGCCGACATGCTCAGACACGGTGTCTGGCACCTGGTCAACAAACCCGACACGTTGACAATTTTCGACACGAGAATTTGACCTTGTCCGACATGGTCAAATGTTATTTTCGTAAAAACATAACATTTTTTAAAACATTATATTTTTAAAAAAAATTAAAATATATTAATAAAATTGTTGAAACTTTGTTCAATGCTATTCTTTGTGAAACTTTGTTGTTCTTTACCTTCTTTCTTCTTTTTTAATGCACAAGATTTATCATAATCTTTTGATTTGTGTCCTATATCCCAAATGTTTCATGCAATACTTTATATATATTTACTTGGAATGTATGCTTCCTTTTTGAATTTTTTTACATTGATGGGTATTATTAAATATTAAATGAAATATACACTATATAAATTAAAAATATTATTTAATATTAAAATGGGTCCCAACGTGTCGAAATCCATATTTTTTAAGATTGAAGTGTTGGAGAGTCGAGTCGTGTCGTGTCACGTGTCGCGTGTCATATCGGTGCTACTTAGTTTGTTCTCCTCTCTAAAGGCTATGTTTCCTACAAACTACAATCATCATTGTGGCTTTTGCTGTTGTTGTATATAATTTGTTCTAGAGTTTGGTTTACAATATATCCACTGTTCCAATTTCAAGCTTCTCAATTGAAACCTGAATCCTGTGGTATTTCAGTAAAGAAACATTCCTTGCTTTAGATCATACCAACAAAATTACATTGGCATTGAAGTTAATCCCCTTTGATGATGTTTGTGGTTCTCAGCTTTGGAGGAATGGCGAAAGCGGAAGATGGAGAGGGCCAGACAAAGAGAATTGGAGAAAAATGGAACAACTTCTTCTCAAGCTTAACTTTATATATTCTCTTATATCAAGTGAAAGTTGACATACTGATTTCAATACATAATGGGACAATTAGTAGTCATTTAATGTACACTGTATAGCATCTTTAAGATTTTCCACAGCTTATGTTATAAAGGCATCTTTCTTCAGACACAATTTGTGATTGATAGTTTGATACTATTACTCATCTTCTACTTTAGTTTTCTTTATATTTTAAAAATAAAATAAATAACTTACCATCTTTCTTGATCTTGTTTGATTGTATCTTGCTTTCCACCGTTACTTTTCAAGAAGCATTATCATGAAACTTGTAGGAAGGCCGCAACTGTGGAGTGAGGATCAAGGCATTATTGTTATGAAATATAGCTGGAAGCTACTACTATATATATTATTAGCGTACGAGTTAGATTTTGAATGAAAAGGGAGGAGAGGTAAAATTTTTATTTTAAAAAAAGTTTAAATATGTTTTTGATTTTTGATATATATTCGAATTTTGTGTTTGATCCTTGATAAATTTTTTCTTCATATTTGTTCCTGATATTTGAAAATTTTTATTTTAGGTTTATGTATTCAGTTAAATGATGATGTATCTGTTAAATATTTTAAAACATGATTTATGGTGATTCAAAAATCGTTAGTATTTGTTTCAAAATCAAATTTAAATTTCTAACGGTTAAAAACTGTCAGAATCAATTAAAGTATAAAATAAATAAATCAAACATTGAGAAGTATAAAATAAATAAACTGTCAAAATTTAAATTTCAATGATAGCAGGGTTGTTGTGCTCGGCAATTTCGGCAAACTGGTTTTTTCTGATAACTTCACTTTCGCTACCATTGATTATAGGACGATGGTGCTTCGACGAGATTGACCCTCGATCACGACGAAAATGCGAGGGTGTATAGCATCAGAGACAGAGAAGACAATTGGAAGGTGACGGGAATATTTCGACAACAACATTGTTTTATTCACGGGATTTGTAGACCCAATAGTTATTGCAGTAACAAACCAACTGTTGGAAGACCGTGTTCTTGCCTTCCATGTTTTTGAACAAAAATTACAAGATTAAATTAATTAAAATTTTCTTCTTAGAGTTAAAATTAACTTATGTTTTCTCAATTTTCCGCTTGAAGCAAGGCCTCTCCCTGATTTATTTATTTTTTACTTTATGACTGTCAGAAAATTTAAATTTGATTTTGAAACAAATATTGACAGTTTTTGAGCCATCACAAATCGCACTATCAAATATTTAATAGACACGTGGTCACTTAACTGACAGCAAGGATCTAAAACAAAACTTTTCAAATATCAGGGAATACATGTGAAAGAAAAATTTATTAGGGATCAAACGCAAAATTCAGGTATATATCAGGGATCAAAAACATATTTAAGCCTTCTAAAATAACTATTATTAATATTTTTTTTTATTCGAGTTATAAGGTTGGTTTGATGGTAAAAGGAGAAAAGAGAAAGGGAAAGGTTGTGGGTTTGACTCCTCCCGCTAACAATTAATAACTAACATTTGTTGAAAAAAAAAAACATTTTCTTGTTTGAATCCTACTTAATTTTAGTTAAAACTACTATAATGAGTATTTTTATTATGCATTAATCCGTTTTTTTTCCTTTCTATCTTTCATTTGCCATGACATTGTCCTAGTTAATTGTTTCAATAGGAACTTTGGAATCTCTTGGGAATTCAGCAATTAGCAGTTTCATATGCCACAAGGATTCCAAATGGCAAAATAAGGAAAATCAAGGAGCCTATAGCTTAAAAGTATAAATCCTCTGAGAATCCATGATAATCCCAAGGACTGACATTTAGAAAACAATGACGGATATGGAATATTGAAAACCACATTTGTAGGATCATCGTGGAGTTCTCTATGTCTTGGAATTAACTCTAGCAAGATTTTCAGATAATCTTAGAAGAAGTCGGTGTGTGGGTGCAGCTCCTAAGTCGAAATGGGATTTTGTGAATTGAGGATCGAAAATTAGAAAAGCCATGACTTACACACACACTTGAAACACAATAGAGTTCTTATCGACAATCTTAATAGAATTTCTACAATTAGATCATCATGGAGAATGAGAGGGAGAGTGGTCTTCATCTTCATCTTCTTTACCAATGGATATACATATAAAAGAATTAGAAGTACACCCCATTTTTGGGTGAATGAATGTGGTGGGAGGTGATGAATGAATGAATGCATTATGTTGAATAATATAAACTTAATTTAGCCTATTAATCAAGTGTTAGGCCCATTTAAGTTTGTGTTACTACTCTAAAGAAAATTCTAGAGAAGTGTAGACGTAAGTTGAAGTAATATTTATTAAGTAATTGAAAGAAATGTGTAGAACTAAGTAGTTGGGAGAAGTATGTTGAACTCTCCCTTGAAGTGTGTGGATTTTTTTCTTAATGTATCTATAAATCTCCCTTGGAGCCTATAAAAAGGGGAGAGTTTGTCATTTGTAAACTAAGCCAAAACTAAAGCATTTCTCAAGTAATAAAAACTAGCATTCTTTCAAATATTCTCTCCTCTTCCATTTCTCTCAAATACTTCCGATAACCTTCTCCTTTCCAAAAAAGTGGCATCAGAGCTTAGGTTCTGATAAGAAATCCCTCTATAGTCATGGCAAGCAATGGAGCAACATCCTTCCAAGTTCCACTTCTAAAGGGGAGCACCTATGACAAATGGAGCATCAAAATGAAGGCCCTTCTTGGAGCACATGATGTTTGGGAAATGGTTGAAAAAGGCTATATGCAGCCACAAGATGAGACTTCACTATCCCAAGCACAAAATGAGACTTTTTAGGATTCAAGAAAGAAAGACAAGAAAGCTCTCTTCCTCATCTATCAAGCATTAGATGATGATGTGTTCGAGAAGATTTATGATGCAACATTTGCTAAGGAGGCATGGGATAAGCTTCAAACCTCTAACAAAGGAGAAGACAAAGTAAAGAAGGTGTGTCTCCAAACACTAAAAGGTGAGTTTGAATTCTTACATATGCAATAGTCCGAGTCCATTTCCGATTATTTTTCAAGAATTCCCATTGTTTCTAATCAACTAAAAATAAATGGATAGAAATTAGAAGATGTAAGAATTATGGAGAAGATACTACTAATGTAATGTCTAAACCCCTTAGACATGAAGTTTCCCAAATCTACCTTACAATGAAACCCACTCTTCAAGCAAACTTCAAGATCAAACAAGTTTCCAGCACTTCTTGTGAATTGGGGTTGTTTAGAGGTTTATAATTGCATAAATGGAAGATGGAAGAAAGGTTAGGGGTGAAGGTGAAGACACCATGGAGAAGCTCTCCAATAAGTCTCGGAAGAATCACCACAATAGCATTGGGAAGCCATTGATAAGACACAATAAGTTCTTGAACAAGAACAAGAGAGAAACTTTCACAACAATTTTCAGAATTGTATTAATGAACCAAAGTTCGTCACAACTAGTTTTGGACCAGCTTATATAGGCCATGAAATTACACATCAAATGCCACTAAATGTAAATTGAAATGAAGCCCAAATAAAGCTTGAAGTGCAAGCTTATCCTAAAATGACCTTTGGCTTACCCAACATGTGCAGTACAATTTTTAAGCTGAAGTAATCGATTAATTCGCACTTGTAATCGATTAAAACAGAGTTATTTACAATTTTTAGGCTTATGTAATCGATTACAACTATCTGGTAATTGATTACAGGTATCAGAAACTATTTTACAAGATGTTGTTAATCTATTACAAGTATTTGGTAATCTATTAAAACAGACAACACTTCTTTTGTGTTTCCACTGAGTTAGTGTACTTCTTCATGCTTGTCCAAAAGATACAAGTTAGTTTTGATGTGATCTTGAAGGGCTTGAGTTCTAGCTCTTGTCATGGGTCTTCTAAAGCTAATCAAAGGGAGTTCTTCAAGTTCTCCTTCTTGTCCTTGAGCTTGCAATGGACCTCCATTAACTACGCTCGTTAGATCCCAAATTTGAGCACATTGTTGCGATAATCGAGGAAACCAAAGATTTAGAAACCATGACGATAGAACAACTTCAAGGATCATTGCAAGCTTATGAGGAGAAACATAAAAAGAAGCAAGAGATGACCGAGCAACTCTTCAAGATGCAACTAAAGGAGAAGGAAGAAAGTCAAGGAAATGAGAGAAGTCAACGACGTCGAGGTAGAGGTTAAGGTCGTGGTCGAGGATAGGTTGGACATGGCAATAGTGGACAAGGTTCAAATTTCATCAACAATAGTTTCGAGAAAGGAAAAAGCTCAACAAGAGAACATGGAAGTGGCTATACAAGCACAAGGTATGATAAATCTCAAACCCGATGCTATAATTGTTAGAAGATTGGCCATTATGCTTCAAAATGTAGATTTTTCAAGAATAGAGTTAAGGAGGAGACTAACTATGTGGAGAAAAAAGATGAGAAGTTTGAAACAGTGCTCCTAGCATGTGGAGGTAATGTAGGTAGCCAAGAAAACACATGGTACCTTGACACTGGTGCAAGCAACCATATGTGCCAAAAAAGAAGCATGTTCGTGGATCTTGATGAATCAGTAAGTGCAATGTCTCATTTGGTAATAATTCCAAGATTCTTGTAAAAGGAAAAGGTAATATCTTAATTCATTTGAAGGATGGAAGACATTAATTCATATCAAATGTCTACAAATATGAAGAACAATATTTTGAGTTTGGAACAATTACTCGAAAAGGACTATGATATTCACATGAAAGATTCTAGTCTTTCCATTAGAGATAGGATAAACAATCTAATCATCAAGGTACCAATGTTAAGAAATAGTATGTTCTTATTGAATATCCAAATGATGTTGCAAAATGTCTTAAAGCTTGCTACATTGATGCATCCTGCTATGGCATCTTTGATTTGGGCACTTAAATTTATGAGGCTTAAGTTTACTATCAAAGGGGAAGATGGTGAGAGGATTACCCTTTATTAACCACCCTGATCAAAGGGGAAGATGACAAGCAATTCAAAACGAGTTTTCCAAAGGAGTCAAACTCAAGAGCTAAGAAGCCACTCATGCTAATACATGTTGATGTCTGTGGGCCAATCAAGCCAAGCTCACTAGGTAAAAATAATTATTTCCTCCTTTTAATAGATGATTTTTCAAGAAAAACACAGGCCTATTTCCTAAACCAAAAATCATAAGTCTTTTTCGCCTTCAAGAAGTTCAAAGCTGCAGTGGAAAAAGAAAATGGTTGAGAGATCAAAGCCATGACGACTGACCGAGGAGGAGAATTCACTTCCAAAGAGTTCTGAGGGTTTTGTGAAGAGAATGGAATCAGACGTTCCCTGACGGTTCCAAGATCCCCCAATAGAATGGTATGGAAAAAGAAAAAATAGAACAATCCTTGATTGGCTCGAAGCATGCTCAAAAGCAAGAAATTGCCAAAAGAATTTTGGGCAAAAATTATGGTGTGTGCAGTTTATCTGTCCAATTGATCACCAACAAGAAGTGTATGGGAACAGACACCATAAGAAGCATGGAGTGGAAGAAAGCCTGATATCTTTCACTTGAGGGTCTTTGGGAGTATAGCTCATGTTCATGTCCCAGATGAGAGAAAAGAAAAACTTGATGACAAGAGTAAGAGATTCATTTTTGTCAGTTATGATTCAAGATCAAATGGGTGTAAGTTGTACAACCCATACAACGAGAAGATGGCAGTCAGTCGAGATGTGGTGCTCGGCGAAGAGGGACAATGGGACTTTGAAGACTCATGAAAAGGAATACAACTTATTTCCTCCACTTGAAGAAGAGAAGACACCTCAACATGTTCAGCAAGAGCTCACCCCATCAACATTAACCACTTACGAAGACACTTTGCCATCTCCTGAGAGTGAAAGGGTCGTGTATGCACAAGAGCACTCTAAGATCTTTATGATCGAACTAAGAGATTGAATAATATCACACTATTTTGTCTCTTTACTGATTGTGAACCAGTGAACTTTGAAGAAGCTATGCAAGATAAAAGATGGAGAGATGCCATGGGCGAAGAAATTGGATCCATCTAGAAGAATGACACATGGGAACTCGTCTCCCTTCCAAAAGGGCAAAAGGCTATTGGTGTCAAGTGGGTGTATAAGAAGAATGTCAAGGGAGAAATTGAAAGATATAAGGCAAGGTTAGTTGCAAAAGGTTACAGTCAAACGACTAGGATTGATTATGATGAGGTGTTTGCTCCGGTTGCTCGCTTGGAGACCATAAGACTAATAATCTCTCTTGTAGCTTAACACAAGTGGAGAATTCATCAAATCGATGTGAAGTATGCCTTCTTGAATGTAGTGCTCAAGGAAGAAGTGTACATTGAGCAACCGTTGGGATACAAGGTGAAAGGAGAAAAAGACAAAGTTCTCAAGCTAAAGAAGACACTTTATGAACTAAAACAAGCACTGAGAGCATGGTACAATCGCATTAACAAGTACTTATAAGAAAAATAACTTCACAAAGTTCCCACACGAGCATGCCCTGTATGTTATGATCAAAGATGGAGATATCTTGATCGTGTGCATATATGTGGATGACTTGATCTTCACACGAAGTAATCCAAGTATGTTTGAAGAGTTCAAGAAAGAAATGATCAAGGAGTTCGAGATGACCAATATCAGACTAATGTCATACTATCTTGGCATTGAGGTAAAGCAGAAGGAAGATGGAATCTTCATTTCACAGCAAAACTACGCAAAGGAGATGCTTAAGAAATTCAAGATGGATAGCTGTAAGCCAATTAGAACATTGGTGGAGAGCAAAATGATGTTATCAAAGTTCGACAAAGAAGCAAAGGTGGATGCTACAAATTTCAAGAGTTTGGTGGGTAGTTTGCGATATTTGACGTGCACAAGACCATACATTCTATATGCTACTCATCTCAAGGCCGTAAAACGAATTCTTCACTATATCAAAGGAACAATCGACTTTGGCTTATGGTTCTCAACAAGTAATGACTATAAGCTTGTAGGTTATAGTGACAGCGATTGAGCTGGAGATGAAGATAATCAGAAAAGTACCAATGGATTTGTGTTTTTCATGGGGAACACAATCTTCATTTGAATGTAAAAAAAAGAAATCAATAGTCACTTTTTCGACTTGTGAGACATAATACTTAGCAGCTACTTTATGCATTTGCCATGTAGTCTGGCTTAGGAATTTGTTAAAAGAGTTGGGCATGTTACAAGAAGAGCTGACCAAGATCTTTATGGATAATAAGTCAGTCATTGCTCTAGCAAAGAATCCAGTGTTCCATGATCGAAGCAAACATATTGATGGAATCTACGACTAAATAAGGTAGTGCATAGCAAGAAAGGATGTATATGCAAAATATGTGAACTCTCAAGACAAAGTAGTTGACATCTTCACCAAGTTGGTCAAGCAAGAAGACTTTATCAAGTTAAGAAGCTTACTTGGAATTGCAAATCAAGTATAAAAGGGGGTGTTGAATAATATAAACTTGATTTAGCCCATTAATCCAGTGTTAGGCCCATTTAAGTTTGTGTTACTACTCCAAAGAAAATTCTAGAGAAGTGTAGAGATAAGCAGAAATAATATTTAATAAGTAATTGAAAGAAGTATGCAGAACTTTGTAGCTGGGAGAATTATGTAGAGCTCTCCCTTGAAGCGTGTAGAATTTTTTCTTGATGTATGCAGAACTCTCCCTTAGAGCCTATAAAAAGGAGAGAGGTTGTCATTTGTAAACTAAATCAAAACCAAAGCATATCTCAAGTAATAAAAACTAGCCTTCTTTCAAATATTATCTCTTCCTCCATTTCGCTTAAATACTTCCTATAATCTTCTCCTTTCCAACACATTGTGCATATGTCAATATAGAATCAAGGTGGCTTTTATCTTTTTCGAATATTTCTAAATTTATTTTAAAATTTTATTTTGATTTAAATTTTAAATCTTAGATATATTGTATAAGATACTCTTTAGATAAATTAAATCTTAAAATAATTTGTAATCTAAATCAATCCTAAAAAAAATTATTGTAGTCTTAATAGGACATGTCAAAATTTTAAATTGAATACAAATTAAGATTAATCAATATTACAATAATCTTTAAATTTAGTTGTATTTTTATACATATGAACATGTTAGGGTTTATAACAAATTAGTTTATTATTAATGTTTGACAAGTCACTTCAGTCTATTTTATTGTTTTTCCTTTACTTCTTGTTAAAAACCTTTTTTTAATAGCTTTTAACATTTTTATGTTAGCTTTTATTTTTTTTTCTCTTTTATTATCTTTTAATAATATGAATTTTTTAAGAAATAATAAAAGATTTAGTTTATGGCTATGCATGGCAAGGTGTTTCAACTAACTTCTAGCTTTTTTTACTAGCTGAAAAACATGTTTGACTATTCGGTAAACAAGCTTTTTTTAGTAGCTTCTAGCGTTTTTTTAAGTGTTTCTTAAAGGCTATGATTATGTTTGGCAAGACATTTCAGCTAATTTTTAACCTTTTCACTAGCTGAAAAACTTGTTTGATTGTTACATAAACAAGTTTGTTTTAGTAGCTTCTTGCATTTTTTGAATCGCTACTTAGCTATGTTTGGCAAAATTAGCTGAAAAGCTAGAAAGCTGGTAGTTAGAAGTTGAAAAGCTAGCTTATTAAATTATGTGTTTCGACAAAACTAGTTGTTGAAGTAGCTGAAAAATTTAAAATGACAAAAAAATAATAATATCATGATTTATTTTAAAATGGTAACTAGGAAATTAGATAAATATATTGATTCTTTTTTTAAAAAACTTCAAGTAGCGTTTCAAAAAATGCTAAAAACTACTAAAAAACTCATTTATCGAATAGTTAAACAAGCATTTCAGCTACAAAAAAGCTGTAAGCTAGCTGAAAAGCCTTGCCAAACATAACTGAAATGCCTTAGGCTATGGTTATGTTTGACAAAACTAGTTGGAATGCTAGCTGTAAGTTGAAAGGGTAGCTGATAACTTAAAATCTAGAAAGCTAGCCAAAAGCTGGTAGTTGAAAAGCTAACCTATTAAATAATAAGTGTTTAGTAAAACTATTTGTTGAAGTAGCTGAAAAGAGTAAAGTAACATAAGTGATGAGATCATGATTTATTAAATAAAGCTAATTAGGAGGATAAAAGAGATATATAGAAAGTTTATTTCTAATCGTAACTAAATCTTCCATTTTTTTGTATTGAGGATAAAAATGAAAGAAAATATAGAAAGCTAGAAGCTAGAGTTTAAAAAAATGCTACTTTGAGTATCATTTCAAAAAACGCTAGAAGCTACTAAAAAAAGCTTGTTTGGCTATGCTCGGCAAAACTAGTTGGAAGCTAGAAAACTAATTGGAAGTTGAAAAGCTAGCTTATTAAGTTATAAGTGTTTGATAAAACTATAACTAGCTGATGAGTAGGAGGAAAAAAATAATAAAATCATGATTTATTTAAAAAATGATAATTAGGAAATTGATAAATATAGAGGATAAAAGTGAAAAAAATAAAAAAGCTAGAAGCTAGTGTTTTGATTTTTTTTTTTATACTACAAGTAGTGTTTCAAAAAATGTTAGAAGGTACTAAAAAAAAGTTTGTTTTATCGGATAGTCAAACAAGTTTTTCAGCTAGTAAAAAAGCCTAGAAGCTAGCTGAAATGCCTTGTCAAACATGACCTTTACCAAACAATCAAACAAGTTTTTCAGCTAGTAAAAAGAGTTAGAAGCTAGCTGAAATGCTTTGTTAAATATAGTATATGTTCAAAAAAACTAGCTGAAAAGTCATCTGAAAGCTGTAAAACTAGCAAGTATCTGAAGGCTATGTTCGACAAAATTAGCTGAAAAGTTAGCTGGTACTTGAAAGCTTAAAGTTGAAAAGCTAACTTATTAGATTATAAGTGTTCGGTAAAAGTAGCTATTGAAGTAGCTAAAAAGTGTAAATGGTAGAAAAATAAAAAAAATGATATATTTAAAAAGGGTAACTAGAAATTGGATAAATATATTGAGGATAAAAATGGAAGAAAATATAAAAAGCTAAACGCTAGATGCTAACGTTTAAAAAATTTCACTTCAAGTAACGTTTCAAAAAATGCTAGAAACTACTAAGGAAAGTTTGTTACCAAACAATTAAACAAACTTTTCAGCTAGTAAAAAAAGCTAAAAGCTAACTAAAATGTCTTTTAAGTGCTTTTCATAAGATGGCATCTGTGAAATAGCCTGAATGAAAGGGAGGTTGATGTGTACTTTACTCATAACCTCAAGAAAATTTCTAAATTGCATATCCCACTAGTCATTTTTAACTATATGAGGAAAGGGTAGACTTACTTGAGGAGAGGCCAATATCTCATTTTTTCATCCCCTTCCTTCTTTGGCATTGGATTCCCATCAGTAAGAGCCTCAACTTTCTTAGGTGCTTGGTCCTTCTTAGTAAGGACGTCATCTGCAACTTTGGGAAAGAACCTTCTTTCTCCTCGGAGTCCTCTTGAATCCTCTTGCTTCTAGACATCACAACATTGGCATCCTCCCTCTTAGGATTTGGTTTAGGTTGTGAATAGAGTTCGTTCGGTTGCCTTTTGGATAAAATAGATTGTATGCTGGTCATTTGAGATTCCACTTGCTTCATTCTATGATCAATTTGGGCCATATATTAAAGCATGGTTTCTTGAAGAATGTATTGTCTCTCATCTTTCCTAGGGCTCGGATTGTGCATAGGTTGAGACCTATACATTCCTTGATTTTGCTTGAAGCCCTGTCCTTGATTGAAACTGTAACACCCTGAAATTTAACAAGTAGAAAGATATTTGTGTTTGATTAATTGTTTAATATAAATCTTGCAATTTGTTAAAGTGTTTTGCATGGGTGTTTGTGCGTAAGAGATAAAAGGTCAAATTTTGTGACTGAGATAAGCTGTCCGTACATGGATAGTAAAAATAGTGGTGGCTCTAGTGGCTGTTCAGTTACGCAAGTGGGCAACTATGGTGGCTGTGACAGCTGGCTGATTCAAGTTGTTGGCAACTTGCCTCAGTGCTTCGTCTATAAATAGCAGTGCATGAAGCAGAAACATGTTCACTCTTACCTCTGCATGTTTCTCTTCTTTCTCTCTCTAAATTATTGCACAAGAAATCTCTTTTCTTTCACCTTCTGTACCACTTAAACTCTTGAGAACCACCATAGCAGCGGCGGAAAGCCTTCTCCGTTAAGAAGAATTCATGAACGGAGCTCAACCTTTCACTCTTGGTCGCTGTGAGAACGAGTGTTCGAACAAAACATACGTTAAGATCAAAAGAAAAGAACCCCTATTGAGGTAAAGGAAGTTTATTGTGTTAATAATGATTTTAGAAATCCTGATTGAGATAAAAGTGTGTATCTGTTACGTGATACTTTGTATGAAATATATTGATGATGATGATGTATTTACGGGGTGTGTTTGTGAAGAAGACGACTACCAGATTGGGTAAGTCGGGTTGAGTATGTGAATATATAAATATTAAAACAAAGTTATGTTGTAACCTCGGCTACTAGGAAGGATAGGCCGAGTTAAGTATGTGTATTACTCCCTTGTGTTGTAATGTCGGCTACCGGGATGGGTATGTCGGGTTTAATGTTTTACGTAGCATGCGTGCATGTATGCATAGACGTAACCTAATCCTTGTTGGCGGACATTTGTATACCGGGTTACTAAGCTGGGGTTGTTTCCTTAAAAGCTGCTAAGGCTCGCTTCCTTTTTCCTTAGTTATACCGGGTTCCTTACCCAGGAATGTACCTTGAAGTTATTGAGCTTAAGTCACTTAAGAGAGAGAGGTACCAGGTTCCTCTACCCGGATGAACTCGTGTCTTCTCGGGAATAGAGCCATCGAGTTCCATAACTCGGATGAGCTCGTGTCTTCTTAGGATGAGAACTACCAGTTCTTCTACTCAGATGAGTTTGTATCTTTCTTTAGAATGACTGGATTCCATATAGTGTCGTCTTTCTGAGAAGTTTACCTTTTATTCCCTTAGAGCTACCGGGGTACTTACTTGGAAGAGCTCGTATGTTCTTAGGAAAAGAGCTACTGGGTTCCCTTACAACCATGTATATGTTGACCAAGTCTTGCAAGCGCTATCGCATTAATCAATTACAGTGTTTACGTAATCGATTACATAAAGTGCCGAACTTGTCTTTGGTATTTTATAGAAACCCTAGGATCCCCTTGACTGCCTTTGACCAAATCTTGTCCGACCTCTATCAACCTCTTCTGACCTTGACCGTTCTAGTCTACTTTTGTTTTCCTTTGTCCAAACCTTGACCGATTTGTATCGACCTGGACCGACCTTGTCTACCTTCGTCCGACCTCGTTCGGATTCTTTCTTCAGAGTTGTTATAGCTGAATAACAACTCGGATACCTAAAACTTTACACCTTGTTACTTGTATGTTTGAGAATGACGTAAGTGATTACGTTGAGATTAGCCATTGTATTGGCTTGTTTTGTTAAATGCATTGATACCATAGGGGGTGTATGGCATTATCCTACCTGGGTCAAGTTGAGCCCGGACTTGGGTCATACATTGATGGTGCCCATGGAAATCTAAATGCATTTGGATACACAAATACCCACGGGGGTGTATGACATTATCCTATCTTGGTCGAGTTGAGTTTGGGCTTGGGTCATACATTGATGTGTCGTGGTGATATTTTATATGTTGACGTGAGATGCTGGATAGTGCATCAATGTGCCCTTGTTTGGGGTGTGCCCTTGTTTGGGTGATGTGTATGTACATGGGAGGTGTATAGTGACACCCACTAGGAAGGGATTGCTTCTGCACTGGTCTATACAGTGGTGCCCATGAGAGACATACTTCATGCATGATGGAAATATGATGATTGATTGTAGAGTACGAGAGGTACTGGGGTCCCATTGCGGTAGGGATAGCCTTCTGACACCTATTTTGGCTGATCACCATGGAGGGGTGAGACCCGTGCACAACCGAGTGACCTCGACGTGCTGCAGGAATCATTTGTACCATGGATTTGGCCTATTGTTCGGGATGATACCACATTGCATTGACTGAGAGACAAGTCAAGAACATTCATCATGACTAGTCATTATAAGATGAAATTGTAAAGTGTTTTGGACAGGTTGTCCATGATTGATTGGGTGAATGAAATGCTTGAATATAGTTGTGATAATGCAATGTCCGGATTGTTTTTATAATTGATGATATTTATTAATTATTATTTTACATAATGGACTCCCCTTTACTTTGCTGTACCTTATAGTTTGGTACCTGTGATGATCACGAATCGTGTTCGTGTGAACAGATGGATAGCCTTAGGTGATCGAGAAGATGTCTACGTTGATTGGAGCCGCCAAGTAGCCAGGATGTAGATGGTTTAGATCTCGGGATGGGGTGTGTTTTTTCTAGTTACACCCCTTGTTCTAATGGCTACACCCCGACATTTTGCTAGTTACACCTTGTCTTTTAAATCTTTGCTTCTTTTGAAAATTTTGTACACTTCAATAGTGGTTATTTGTAATCACTACCAAACTTATGATTATTAATATACAAGTATTGTGATGTATTGCATCTTTGTATACTCAAGTTTTGATTTGTGATATTGATTATACTTATGCGAAAAATTTACTACTATTTTTTTTTTATAATTAAACTTAAAGAGATTTTCAATTAGACAATCGTGATTAGAAATATGTTTAAGAGTATGATAAAGTAGCGACGAGGCGGATCGTTACAGAAACTGATGGGATATTGATTATAAGAGTTATTTCTTCCCCTAACAAATTTGTTTTCATCCATGGCTCCAACCAACTCATCATTAATAGTTCATTTTTTTGGCTCATGCACAATCCCACATTTATCACAAGTTGGGAATAAAGGTGTAGTGATGAGGACTTAAGCTTAAGCTCTCATGAGTGTCTCAATCTTCAGTGTTAGAGCTTGCATCTGCTTTCCTAATTCAATTTGGGAATCATCTTTCTCCACCTAGTTGACGCCTCTCTTCATAATCCTCATATCCCTTGAGTTTTTATATGGGCATATCTTCAATGATCCAAATGGCATCAGTAGGGGTTTTAACATGAGGTTACCCCCACAACCAACATCTAAACTTGTCCTATTGTGTGAGAACACTCCACCATAGAAAATGTGAACTAGCGTTTGTTGAGTAATGTTATGGTGTGGATAGCTTCTGATCATCTCTTGCAACCTTCCTAGGCTTTAAGTAAACTATCTTGCTCCCTCTGCACAAAGTTTCCAATGTCCCTGATGTATTGATCTATCTTCATGGGAGAGAAATAGTTTACTAAATAATCGCATTTTAACATCGCTATACCTACGATGGTTTTCTCAAAACCGATGTTAAAAAAATGTGGTGGCATTTTTGAAATTAAGTATAACTTTTTGACAATGGTTGTTTGAAAACTATCTTTGAAAGTAGCGTATCATGATGGTTTTTGAAAAACCGTCATTGAGTTGAAGAATACCACTAAAATTTTCACTATTGCGCCCTCACTCTAAAAGCTCCTCACTATCATGCCTGTACACTCATGCTCCCTTACTATCATGCCTTTGCTCTGCCACCGCGATGGTACCCTCACCATTTGTTTCCACCGCAACGACGCTTCACTCTCATGCCCTCATTGTCACCGCGATGACACCCTCACCATTTGTTTTCACCATGACAATGCTTCACTCTCGTGCCCTCCTTGTCACCGCGAATATGCTTCTCTTTGCATATTTAGTTTCTTTTACCTTGAACCCTTTCTTTTTGTTTTTGTCACCCTTGAGCCTTCTGTTAGTCCTTGTGAATTCCTTTGTTTCTTCAAGGTTTGGGTTTCTAGAACTCATGCTCACATTGATCTTTGTCGAGCGGAAAAAAGTTTGAGTTTCTGGAAATGGGGTTTGGGAGGTTAGTATGAATGGAGTAGTTTTTCATATATGTGCACCACTTGTTTGGTTATTTGCCTAAGCTTAGTGATGTGTTGAAAGTTGTTTGAATGATATTTTGTTCTTAGTTTTGCAATATTTGTTGAAAGTTGTAGTAAAGTGTTGCAGTATTTTTCAATATTTTGCACCACCAAAAAAGGATTAGGATTTGTTGTCAATCTTGTTCCAAGTAGCAAAAACGACAATGCTTGCAACAAATCCTATTAGGCTGTATGGCCCCTGGAATCTCTTCTTCATGAGGATGGCCATATACCTTGAGCCCTCCATCAAATTCACTACATATTGATAATCCTATTTGTCATGCATGTGTCAATCTTTCTGGTTTATTTTCCTTGATCGCATGTTGGCATGCAGGGAACATTAATGGACCATTGTCATTTATTGGGTGGATGTATCTATTACATGGCATCATTATTTATTGGTCTGTTGCAAATTGTGAAATCTTGTTCCTAGACTTATAAATCTAGTGGATGAGGTGTTATTGGTTGGATAAAAGGGTGATTCAGGGTTTTTAGTTTAGTATTTTATATTCTTCTTAGCTTATTTGACTTCTCTTAGACTTTTATTTTCTCACTTTAACTCAGTTTTGGTCTTAGGCACATAATTGGGCTTAATTGATAATTGTTGCTTATTTTCGGATTTTGAGCTTGCTTGAGCTATTTTCCTTGTGCGGGGCCAAGATGATTTTACATAAATCCAAATGGAGCATATGAGTAGTCCCTAGAAAGCTATGGAAAAGAGCTAAAATTTTGTCATAGATAAGCTTAGGCCAACTCTATCGGTTTGAGGGTCATTTTAGGCTTGGAAGTTAGAACCTCTGCACTTGAGCTTTGAGCTACGAGATTAGACTTTGATTTGTGTAATTAGCCTAATTAGTTAGATTAGATGGGCCTAATCATAGCCCATCCCTTTGCTTCTATTCAATCACTATTAGTAAGTTAGTTACTTCATTTTGTACAAACAGATTTGAGAAGCTTCTTGTGCAAGTTTTAAGATTAAACACTTTTCTCTCTTTTTCTTTCAATTGTTCTTCATTTTCTTCTTCTTTTCAATTTTTTTCTTCTATTTTCTTATACGAATTTTGTGGCTTTTCTACTGATGATGATCATGGAAGGTTAAACAATTAATGAATCCAAGGATCTAGTCCAAGCAAGGAGAATTTGATTTATGGTTTGGTATTTCAATTTCTGTGTGAATATTCATCTTCTTCAATCCTATTTTTTATTTTCAAGATTAAGAATGTTTTTAGGATTGAAAATGGATTAGGTTATGGATTCATTTCCTAATTTCAAATTTTAATCACAGATTGTTTGAATGATATTTCAATCTTACTTGTGATTTTAATTGACTTAGGAGTTAATTCGATTGAATTTCTTCTAATGACATTGAATGAACCTTCATAATATGATCATTATCTGAAGAACTATGATAATTCAAATTGCTTGGTTTGGTGAATTGGATTGATATTCTTGAAACTATTTCACAACATCTTTCATCCACTTTGTTCTTTTTTTGCATTTTTTGCATTTCTATTTGTGTGTTTCTGCAATTTTCATTTATCGTATGCAAACTGTTTGATGAAATTCTCCTGCTTTTTATAAGTGGATTGATTTTGAAACCAAAGTGAATTGTATCTCTGAGTAGACCTAGGTTATTCTTTTACTACATGATCCTAGTTTTATTTTTTTTATAACGATTTGACAGTTGTTATCAAGAGGTTTTGGTTTGGAAGAAAGTGTCGCGGGTAGATTTATCTGGTTGATTTTGCAGAGTCACAAACTCTTGTATTTTTCTGGTTACTTATATGTATATAGTTATGTTATTACTAAGTGACTGGGGATTAGGAGATGATGTTGAGACTTGATTTTTATCACTTGTATATAGGTTTGGATATCCTTTGTACCTTACAGAAATTAATATATACATCTATAATTTGTTGATTAGAAAAATATAGCTCTGAGCTTGGTTTGAATGTTTAGCTTTTTATTCAGACTGCCACATTAGAATGTTGGTTCGTTGATGAAATTTCAAATACACGTGTCAGGTTAGCTTTTAGAAAAGTTCATTTTTATCAAACATCTAGTTCGCATGTAAGTGGTAGTATTTTTATAAAATAATTAAATTGTTAGTGTTTTTGGCTTCTTATTAAAACAGGGTGACAAGGCACAAGTAATACAAACATTGTTCTTTGTGATTAACATTACCACACTTCTCCAAGCACTTTTTGGATCAAGACTTCCTGTTGTAGTTGGGGGTTTATTTGCATATGTAATTCCAATTGCTCATAATATTAGTGACTCCTCATTACAACGAATCAATGATCCTCATTAAGTAAGTTTACTACCCCTTCTATTCATTTTTGTGCATTTTGAAGAACATAAAATTTAAATATTGGCCTGTAGATTCTTAGCATTAAACAACTGATCAAGAAACATCAATGCACTAATAATTTTTCTTTACTCTCTCTCCATGAGTTATGGATATGTGATGGATTATGGATATGCTCTGAATACATTTTTGGGAAACAAAAATGCCATAGAAGCCATGATTTAATATTTTGGACAAACTTCAGTCAATAATTAAATGTAAAGGGAAAATAAGAGGATTTCAGTTGCAGATATGCGAATTATTGATCAATTGAAAAATCACTTGTTAGTATTTATGAACTTCATTGAATGCACATTATGAAGTTGTAGATGACTTGTAGGGTCCCATGGTATTATACATCATGGAACTAGGTAAATCCCAAACCTTTAAACTTTTAGTCTTAAAATATTTAGTAAATTTTCTAGTTTAAAGTTTAACTCCCACTGACATGTGAACTAGATGTTTGATAGATGACATTGGTAACCTAAAATAATTTAGGGACCAACTATAAGACTCTTTAAGTTTTCTTAGAAATATACTTAAAATACTGAAAAATTAATTTCTTCTTTTCTTGTCTTCAACCAAACTTTAAAGTTGGACCATTCATGTGCAATAAGATAAGTGATTATTTATCAGTCCTAGTTAATTAGTTCAAAATGAGAAATTAAAAACTTTCTAACTATCTTTTGATGTTGTGTTCAACATGTCACATTGTCATGTCTTGTAAATAAAAGAGTGAAATAACTGCATAGTTTATGGCATAAGCAACTATATTAGTGATAAAAATATTTATAATTATAGTTTATGTTCTAATATAAAGAGTACTGGGAAATACCTTTGATTCCTTCAAATCTAATTTTCATTCTTTTCATTTTGTTGTCTTTGGTGGTCAAAATAGAAACTCTCATTCTTTTCTTAGTCAAGTATTGTCTTAAGTTACACTTCTTTGTAACTATTACCAATCATGATAGTGAAGCCTTTTTATGTATCATCACCACTTTGAATGATTTTGGAGTTGTAATGCCTGCATATTCACAATTATAATACAATAAATATGTGAGAATGGATATGTGGTTTGCTGAAATTAAGGAAACTTCAAGCAAGGACAATATTAAGGATTTGGTGGGGTGGAGATTTAGTTTTATCTATGCATGAAGCCTTGGTAGGTTTATGAATTTGTACAACATCATTAGTTGAACTAGGTGTAGGTATGTGCTTGGAATCTCTAAAGTAGAAATCTGTCTAATTAAGCTCTTATTTACTTTGAAATCTTTTATTTAAATCACTTGCACAATAGTATTGCTGCAACATTATCCCTGTAATTTACTTATTTATGTTTCAAGTTGATCAAGAATTTTGTTTCTTCATGTAATTTACTTATTTAATATGATTTCTTTGCAGTTTAACAACTTTGCCATATATGCTTGGATCTCTTACCTCTTTAAGGGAATTTTCATTCTTGTTGAGGTACTATTGTTGGTCTTGTATATCTAAAGAGTGTTGTTATTAGCTAGCTATAGCCTTATTTTTTATGTTTTGATTTGAAATTTTATTTTTCTTTGTTTCCTCTATTGTGTTGTGCCGGTGCAGGCAACGTTCAACTTCTGTGACTCTTAACTTTTATATAACATATCACCGCCGTAACTGCACTCTTTGTTTTTGTTGGTGAGTATCTTTCAAGGTACGTATCTCTTTGTGACATTATGTGCTCGTTACAATTTTGAAATTGCTTCATGAAATTTGTGTTTGGTAGTATCTTAATCCTTAACTTAATGCTTTATAGTGTGTTTGTTGATATTTGAGTATTTTTTATATTAACGTTATGGGCATTATGAGTGAACCTTAGTTTCCCGTTTGTGATTCAATTCAATGATTAATACAAATAGTTTGGATTAATCGTTGTATTGAATATTGAATTGTCCGTTTGGACAATTTGGGAATAGTAATTTTTTATACCTAATTCATACGTAGAGGTTAAGTCTCTTTTTCTAAATTTTATTAAATTTCAATCTAATACATTTCATATAGTTTTCTGGGAGCAACTTGATGCTGGTGAAATTGATGTCATTGCTTTCATGTCATGTACTTGGATACCAATGTGAAATGCTGCCGAAATTTTTTCCAAATTTAACAAAAGAGACTTTTCCTTCACATATGAATCAAGTATAAAAAAAACTCTTCCTAAATGAGATAGGACCACACCTTTATGAAAAAAAAGTAAGATGTTCATGCATGGGATTACTTTGTGAGTATCACAGGAGAGGAAAGATGGATCGAAGTTGGATGAAAACATCATGCATCAATGACAAGTATGAGAATGTGGTTGATCATATTTTGGAATTTTCTGAACAAAATGCACAGGAAATTGGTGAGAAATATTCATGTCCTTGTGTTAAATGTGGGAATAGGAGACAACATTTAGTAAATGACATAAAGACACCTTTTCTGCGATGGGATTATTCCAAGTTATATAAGATGAATATGGCATGGTTAATTGCAGACATCCTAAGCATGCCCCAAACTGAGCATGTTGACGTAGACATGGGAGATTGATTAGAGGACACTATTTGTGATGTTGGACAAGATTCTTTTCAACAAGAAAATGCACCTTTGTATTATACATTACAAAGTGATTTGAAGAAGCCTTGTTTCCAGGGTGCACAAACTTCACATGGTTATCAGTGGTGTTAGATTTGGTCAACTTGAAGGTAAAATATGGGTGGAATGATAAAAGCTTCACTAAATTGCTTGACGTGTTGGAGAATATGCTTCCAAACCAAAACAGGTTGCCCAAAAATCACTATGAGGCAAAGAAGATACTATGTCCTTTGGGTATGGAGTACCAAAAAATATATGCATGCACTAATGATTGCATATTGTACAAAAATGAGTTTGCAAAAACGTGCAAGTTCCCCAAGTGTGGGGTATCCCAGTACAAAGTGAAGGATGATGATTGTAGTAATGAGGAAAGCACAAAGAAAGACCTCACAACAAAGGTGTGTTGGTATCTTCTAATAATTCTAAGGTTTAAGCGATTTTTTTGCTTATGGACACAATGCAAAAAACCTTACATGGCATGTAGATGGGAGAAAAAATGATGGATTACTCTGGCATTCAACTGATTCTCCCCAGTGGAAGACAATTAATTAGTTGTTTCTCGATTTTGGGAAGGAGGCAAGAAACCTTAGGCTTGGACTTGCTTCGGATGGAATGAAAACTATTGGTATTTTAAGTACTAACCATAATTCATGGCATGTTTTGGTAATGATTTACAACCTTCCTCTTTGGTTGTGCATGAATTGAAAATACGTTATGTTGTCTATGGTGATTTCAGGTCTAAGACAACCAGAAAATGACATCGATGTTTATCTAAGTCCCTTAATTGAAGATTTGAGAAAGTTGTGGGAGGACGAGGTTGACGTGTTTGATGGGTACCAACAACAAACCTTCAAGTTGCATGCAATGGTATTTTGTACCATTAATGACTTTCCAACATATGGGAATTTGAGTGGATATAGTGTTAAAAAGCATTGCACATCCCCAATTTTTGAAAAATAGACAAGCTTCATGCAACTAAAGCATGGAAAAAATATAGTCTACACTACTCATCGGAGATTTCTCAAAGAATATTACTTGTATCGTCGATAGAAAAAAAATTTAATGGAAGACAAAATTCTAGATTTGACTCGATACCCTTATTGAGAAACAAAGTTTATGAGTGGGTGGAGGACATATGCACCATCATTGGAAAGATCCAAAAGAAGGATGAAAATGAGAAAAACATATGGAAGAAGATGTCAATATTCTTTGATCTTCTATATTAGTTTTCCAAGATGTTAGACATTGTATTGACATGATGCATATAGAGAAAAAGGTTCGTGATACTTTTATCGGCACGCTTCTTAACATTAAAAACAAGACAAAGGATAATTTTGTTGTATATAGGGGGAGCAAGAAGAAGATGAAGCTAATGAAGAAGCTTGTGCCTTAGAAGAAAGATTTTAGCTTTTCACATGCCAAGGAAAATTGTAATTTGATTAAGTGTATGAGAGGCAAATCTTACGATCCTTGCATTGCATGAACATGATCATTAACATGCATACATGATTTCAGCAAAGCATTAAAGCTATTCATGGTTTTAAAAGAAACCAGTTTCTCATGGTTAAGTTTTTGGAAAAACAAAATCTCACTGCTTTAATCGATTACACAACGTTTTAATCGATTGCAGACTCTGTTTTAAAATCTGGAAAAGCCATGAAGAACATATTTATCGATTACAGGCTTCTTGTAATTGATTACATTGTACAAAATGAAAAGCATGTCTCACTGTCTTAATCGATTACCATGATATCGTATTCGATTACTTAAGTTCATTATTAAATATGCATGATTGCTTTAATCGATTACCATAATCCGTAACCAATTACACAAGCTTGTTTTCAAAACTGAACCTGACTGCTTTAATCGATTAGAACTCGGATTAATCGATTATTTTGCTCGTTGCAGTTCCCATGTTGTGCTAAGAACATTTTAATTGATTATTTGGAAATTTAATCAATTACATAAGATAATTTAATCAATTACTTAGTGCTTTAATCGATTACATTCTGTTATAAACATTTGTTATAAATAGATTGAAGGCTTGTCTGATCTAACAACTTACATACTTCGATTTTCTGAGCATATACAAGCCTTCTCAAAGTTAGAAAGAATTTTCTAAGCTAACAAAGCTCTTGCCCCACTTCTTGATCTTCATGGTGTATTGAAAGATTTCTTGGGCAAGATTTCAAAGAAGTTTTGGAGAGAATGTTCTGAAATTGATTTCTGCATTTCAACTCTGATTGGTAAACCATATGCATTCATATTCATTGGATCATCAGGTTGTCCCTCTCCATTATCTCTTGTTGTAATTTTGTTTTTTGTATTCTTGGTAATTTGAAACTATTATAAAGGGTTCTTTAAGCTTTTTCTAGAGTGAGTTTCTCTAGAGGGAAGAGTAGAAAAGGGTTCTCTATGTCTTGATCATTAGGAATCTAATAGGGTTTTAGATTTCTATTCTTTGTCTAGGGTTGATAAAGAGTGGTTGTGGAAAAGCTTGTAAGAACTGAAATTTTATAATAGTGAAACTCTAATCTAGTGTTGATTAGAAGAACTGGATGTAGCTTCTCTTGAGAAGTGAACTAGTATAAATTCTTGTGTTGGTTTTCTATTCCTTAAACTTTTCTTGTTATCTTGATCATTAATTCTTGGTATTATTTTCATTACTTAACAAGTTTTGTTTTTGAAGAAATTGTTTTGGGCAAAGTGATTTGATTGATTTGAAGCATTCTTGGTTTAACTATGATTAAAATCCTATAACTCTAATTTTCTAAATAATTTTAAAAGATCAAGTTTAAACCAATTCACCCCCCCTCTTGGTTATTGTGAGTATTCCTATTGTTTTTAGGTTTTGCTCATCAAGATTTGGTTGACATGGGTATACGCTAATAGTTGTGGCATATAACAACAAAAGGTCGAAACATATTTGCCCCCAACATGTCATACATTGTCAAAAAAGAGAAAATAAGTTTATGCCAGTATCTACAGAGAGTGAAAGTTCCATAGGGATACTTTTCAAATATTAAGAGTCTTGTATCAGTGAAGGATCTCAAATTAGTTGGCTTGAAGTCTCATGATTGCCATGTCTTGATGCAACAATTGTTGGCTATGGCAATATGAAGTATCTTGCCTAATAACGTTAGGGTTGCCATAACCCGCCTGTGCTTTTTCTTCAATGTTATATGTAGCAAATTCATTAACCCTCAAAAGTTGGATGACATGGAAAATAAGGTTGCTATTATCCATTGTCAATTGGAGATGTATTTTTCTCCATTTTTCTACATCATAGTTCACTTAATTTTTCATCTAGTAAGGAAGATTAGATTGTGTGGGCCTATTTATTAAAGTTGAATGTACTTGGTTGAGTGATGCATGAAAGACTTAAAAAGGGTATACCGAGATGGAACAAAAATATCAGGAAGAAATTCGAAGGTTGAAAGCTGACCATGATCAGCAGGAAACCAGAGCAAGACATCCACAGGGATATGAATGCTCCCCTAGCACCAGAGATGAACAAATGCAAGGCGAATTGCATCCTAGACAACATGTCAACCCTTCGCCCAGACGTAGTTCAACACAGGCCTATCGACTCGAAAGACATACTACATGGTGCAATCCTTTCATCGACCGCATCATAGAGGTCGATATTTCTCTTGGATGGAAACCTCTACACCTGGAGAGGTATGATGGCACCACCGACCCAGATGAACACATGGATGCCTTCCTTTCCCAGACAAATCTCTATACAAACAACAACGCCATATAAAGCCGAGTGTTCCCCACCTCTTTGAAGGGGGAAGCGTTAGCATGGTATGGTGGCCTCCTTGAATAGTCCATTGATAGTTTCAACACCCTGGTCGAAAAATTCAGTGCACAATACGCAACCAACTGAACTCACAGGCTGACCTCTGCTGCACTAGCAACACTGCCTCAAGCAGAGAATGAACCTCTCCACAGGTTCATGGAACGATTTGGACAACTGACTGTCCAGATCAGAAACCTCAACCCTGAGGTAGCCTTACATTACATGATGTTGGCCCTTCGACCTGGCAAGCTCATAGACACTCTATGCAAGAAACCTCCCTCTAGCATGGACGAAATACGCTAATGCGCTAAAGGTTACATATAGATGGAAGAAATGTCAAAGTTCAGAAATGAAGTTCAATAGATTGGATAGAAGAGAGAGAAACATGAAGTAATCATCAAATTTGACCCCTAGTTGGACAAGAGACAAAGGCTGCACAAAACCGCAGCTTCTCCCAAAAAGACTCAGGTTCGAGAGATACACTCCCCTGACGGTCAACCGAGCCACAATCATGGATGAAGCTTTCAACACGGAGGTACAAGTGACACTGCTAGCTCCCTCATCATCCATGAAAAAGGGAAAAAACCCTAACAAATACTGTCAGTACCATCGTGGCAATGGCCATAACACTGAAGAATGTTGGGCCTTGAAGGATAAGATAGAAGAACTCATCCAAGCGGGGCACCTATCACGGTTTGTAAAAAGACCTGATAATCCTTCAACAAAAAATAGGAAGGACAACAAGGGGATCGATTCCAGAACAGGGATGTTGATAGAAGAAGGGATGGAGCAATAGACAGAGGGGGACAGCGACAACTGCAACCCAAATGGGAACATCAACCCCTTCACCAACAAGAGGACAAGCTTGCCTAGCACATTCGTGGTGTAATTAATACCATCGCAGGCGGCTTCTCATATGGAGGATCATCTAGTCAGCCGCGAAAGAGACACTTACACTACATTAGACACATCATACCTCGCCCTGATTGGCAAAAAAACACTGAACAAGCTTGGAACTATCGTCTCCACGCCTCATTTAAAGATGAAATTTCTTACCATGATGAGGGAAATTGTCACTGTAAAAGCATACCAAAAGCAGGCTAGACAGTGTTACGTAGAAAGTCTCAAAGTGACACCATATCCTCCTGACAGGAGATCAGACAGATATTGTCCCACTTTGGGGGGCAATACCCAGGTCATGAACATAGATAGAGGGTCTACCCCTTACACACTGATGGTCTATACAGCTCACAATGATGATACCTTCGACGTGGATCCGCGTGATGACAACATCAACAAAGGACCAAAATCGATCAAAGAATTAGTCAAGCTGCAACTGGGGCTTAAACCTGGACAATGCATGCAGCTTAGCAAAGAGCTTACTAGCCATGAGTATAGACACATAGCTAACGTACTCCGCAAGAACGTGTCTCTGTTCACTTGGCAATCGTCTGATATGCCAGGTATTGACCCTAACGTCATATGTCACAAGCTAGCAATATGTCCATAGGCCAAACCAATAGCACCGAAGAAGTCGAATATGGGAGAGGAAATAAGAAAAGCAATAAAGGAAGAAGTAGACAAGTTGCTTAAAGCCAACTTTATCAGAGAAGTCAGGTACTCTACCTAGCTCGCAAATGTTGTCATAGTCAAAAAGGCCAGTGGCAAGTGGCGCATGTGCACAGATTTCATAGACCTTAACAAGGCATGCCCAAAGGATGCATGCCAGTTACCCAGCATTGACAGACTGGTTGATGGTGCATCCGGGTTCCAAATCTTGAGCTTCTTAGACGCATATTCTGGTTATAATCAGATCAGAATGTATGCTCCAGACAAAGAAAAGATGACCTTCATCACTGAAGATGCCAACAACTGTTATAGAGTCATGCCTTTCGGTCTAAAGAATGCAAGGGCTACATACCAAGGGCTGATGGACCGTGTCTTTAGAAAATAGATCGGATGCAATGTCGAAGTCTATGTTGATGACATGGTCGTCAAGTCTCAAAGTGTAGCACAACATGTGGCAGATTTGGAGAAAGTATTTGATGAAGTATGAAAGTATGACATGCATCTCAACCCTGAAAAATGCACATTCAGGGTCTGGGGCAGAAAATTCCTTGGATTCATGATTACACACCGAGGAATTGAAGCCAACCCAGAAAAATATTCAACCATATTACAGATGCATAGCCTAGCCAACGTCAACGAAGTTCAGAAACTGAACAGAAGACTAGCGGCCCTGTCAAGATTCCTTTCGAAACTCGCTGAGAAGGCGAAGCCTTTCTATAAGCTGCTTAATAAAACAGAACCATTCGTCTGGGATGACACTTGCGAGCAGGCCTTTGAGGTATTCAAAAAGACAATTGCCGCACCACTTGTCTTGAGTCGACCTCGACAGGGAATACCATTGCTTTTATACCTCTCAGTAGCGGACGAAGCTATCAGCTTCACTTGTCCAAGAGGAAAGGAAGCACCAACTTCCTATATACTTCACTAGCCACATGCTACATGACGCCAAGAAGTGTTATCAGATGATAAAAAAGATAGCCTTAGCACTAGTCACTTCCGCCAGACGCCTTCGGCCTTACTTCCAAAGTCATCAAGTGATAGTTAAAACTAACTATCCCATCAAACAAGTACTGCGGAAACCCGAATTGGCAGGCAGGATGGTGGCATGGTCAGTCAAGTTGTCAGAATTTGACATTTGATATGAACCACACGATCCCATGAAGACACAGTTCATGGCAGATTTTCTAGCAGAATTTGCGGGAAAAGACAAGTCCACCCCAGACTGGTGGAACCTTTATGTGGACGGAGCATCCAACGTATAGGAAAGTGGAGCAGGCATCATACTTGAAGGACCCGACAACATCTCGCTGGAACAAGCTCTTAAGCTTCACTTCAAGGCCTCAAACAACCAAGCTGAGTATGAGGCACTCATAGTAGGACTCAAACTCACAAAAGAAGTCACGGCTCAATGTCTGAGATGTTATTTCGACTCATAGCTCGTCCAAGGACAGATAGCTGACAAGTATCAAACCAAAGAAGCCATACTCTTCTAGTATTACCATCTGGCCAAAACACTCATCAACTATTTCGAGGTTTCAAGATGTATCACATACCGCGGGAGAGTAACACCAGGGCTGCCTTCCTATCCAAATTGGCCAGTACCAAAAAGATCGGACACCTCAAAATAATCATCCAAGAAACACTCCAGACACCCACCATAGACAGCCAAGTGGTAATGGCTAGCAAATTGGAGGAACCCAATTGAATGACCCCCTACATCGATGGCAAATTATTCAAAAAAGGGCTGACAACACCTCTACTTAAGTGCCTGGACAGCCAACAAGCGAACTATGTTATGAGAGAAGTCCATGAATGGATCTGCGGCCTCCATTCAGGAGGATGCTCACTTGCCACCAGGATAGTACGAGCAGGGTACTAATGGCCAACGCTCAAAATGGACGCTTTCAAATTCACTCAAAAGTGCACAAAATGCCAAGAGTTCCCGGACATTCCCTGAACTCCTCCTAACAATCTTCATACGCTGACCTCCCTATGGCCCTTTGCCATATAGGGAATGGACATCTTGGGACCCCAACCAAGAGCTCATGGAATGGTCAAGTTTCTACTGGTGGCTATCGACTACTTCACCAAATGGATCAAACAAAGCCACTGTGAGAGATTACAACCAGCGAAGTCGAAACCTTCACTTGGAAAAATCTCATTTGCAGATACAGTCTACCTTTTGCTATCATTACTGACAATGGTACGCAGTTTAAAGCACAGACCTATGAAGATTTCCTTGCACGAATGGGTATCAAACACCTGGTCACCACTGTTGAACATCCCCAGACTAATGGTCAGGTGGAAGCAGCAAATAGAGTCATTCTCCGAGCCGTTCGAACCAGACCTGACAAGTCCAAAGGTCTGTGGAAGAAGGAACTCCCCAGCATACTCTGGGCTTACCATTGTTCACCTCAAAGCACTACAAAGGAAACTCATTTCTGCCTTACATATGGCACTAATGCCATAATCCCCATCGAGCTAGGGAAACCTTCAAGAAGAAGGATGCTCTTTCAAGAACAGTGCAACGAGGAAAACATGAGAGTCATGCTAGAAACCACTGAAGAGACTCGAGACCTGGCTAGAGTCAAAGAAGAAGAGGCCAAGCTCTGCATGACAAGAAGATATAATTCCAAGGTTCAACCTCGAACCTTCCAGCCAGGCGACCTAGTCTGGCATATTCGCGGTGAAGCTCAGAAAGATTCTCGTGCAGGCAAGCTTGGACCAAATTGGGAAGGCCCATTCAGAGTCATCACCAACCTGGACAATGGCGCCTACAAACTACTGGAACTAAGTGGTAAAGACATTCCAAGGACTTGGAATGCTACCCACTTGAAGTTCTACTATAGCTAAGGAATTGAAGGTTGGATTTTTCCTATTCAAATCCTTCTTTCCCATTGGGTTTTTCACTTGAAAGATTTTAATGAGGCCTATCCAAGAAGTAGCAGAGGGAATATGTATATTGAATGCCACATTAATAAAACATATGTCTCTTTCCCTTTTACGCATACTTATGTCAATATCGTAGGAGTTTGACTAATTTTAGGAACTATCACCTGATCACTCTCCTAGGTCCAACTTAAACTAAAACCCAGGACCATGTCGTGGTACTTGCCAAGGTCTACCCTTGGTAAGACTTACCAAATCCAGGGCAGACGCATCCTGGTAATCTCCAAAGGTTCTTAAAACCTTAAGGCTGGCCTTCGGTAGCACCTTAGGTTGACCTGTAACAAAACCCAAGGCAGCCCCTTGGTTGATTATAGGTTCTTAAAATCCATTAATTTAATGAAACTTGATAAAACCCAAGGCTAGTCCTTGGTACTCACCAAAGGTTCGCAAAACCCTAGGGCTTCCCTAGGTGGACCTTCAGTAAAATCCGAAGCAACCCCTTAGTCGGTTACAGGTTTGTAAACCCTAGGGCTCCCCTAGGTGGACCTTCAACAAAACCCAAGGTCTACGCTTGGTACCTTAGAAAGCCTAAGAATATCTCTTGGCATACAAAACCTAAGGTCTACCCTTGGTACCTTACAAAGCCCAAGAGCATTTCTTGGCATACAAAGCCCAGGGGCATCCTCTGGCATCTTACAAAGCCTAAGAGCATCTCTTGGCATACAAAGCCTAGGGGCATCCCTGGCACCTTATGAAACCCAAGACCAGCTCTTGGTAATTTACAAGTTTGTAAATCCAAACTACGGTAAACCGTCAAGGTTCATGAACCTAAAGCTTTGGTCAACCTCTAAATCCAGGGCGGATGCGTCACTAGTACATCCTCAATCATCTACAAAATTCATGGTCTACCCTTGATCAGCATAGTTATCAACAACTCTTGGAAGCCTGCAACTTTCAACCTTGTAGTCACCAAGTTATCCATTACAAAAACATAAGGTATTTAAAGCTTGACTTTGATGATTTTAGTGCTCATAAATTCTATCTGTGTAGGAATATGAGCTACACAAAAACCTAAAGAAGCATCTTTGGTACACTAAAGCCCAAGGTCCCCTTGGAATACTAAACCCACGAAATACTCTTGGTACTCTAACTCCTATGGGACCTCGACATGCAGTACCATAGGATCATTTATTTTGTAGGAATAGTTGTCTAAGGTCCACCCTTGACAATTCAAACCCAAGAAAACTCTTGGTACTTTCATCTGGTGGGAACCTCGACAAAAGAGTCCACCCTTGACATTCCAAACCCAAGAAGCACTCTTGGTATTTTTTAATACAAGATGTTGACAAAGAAGGCTATATACTTAGCCATTTGCAGAAACAAGAGCTCAACACAGATGTCCACGGTCAACCCTCGACATTTCCAAACCTAAGATATATTTTTAGTACACATTAGCAACGGGAACCTCGACAGGCAAGGTTAAAAGACTTTAGCCATTTTTGGCGAAAACAGGAACCTGACACTACTTCATGACAACGTTAGTTTATTACATGCAAAACCCAAGAGACATTCTTGGTAGTTCAGTCACTTGACAATTTAGCAAGCAAAGGCCATACATCAAACCATTCAAAAATAACAAGACATTATCACAACAAAGCGTCTTAACTGGTTCGATGACAATATTGTTCAAGTGACTTATCAACATAAATATTAGTAGAAGATAGTATGCAACAAAAAGAAGATCGAAGAAAGACGAAGAAAAGAAGGACATTTTCATTAAAGTTAAAAAGCCACTTTACATGGCAACCAACGGCCAAAAGGACAAAAGAAGCAAAAACAAAAGTACCTACACATTGGCGCGTCACTAGCAGTCTCCTCAACAAAACCGAGCTCCTTCTCATCAACCAAGATGCCATCCTTCACATCCTTGAAAGTGTCAAACAGACCCAAGTCAAGGTCCTTAGCAAAGAGATCGGCTTGGTGAACAGCCTTGAGAAAGCCCTTCTCGTGCTGCTCCACTGCTTCCCACTTGTACACCTTTAACTCATCGTCAAGCTCCTTGCTAACCACAATTTCAGCAGAGAGCCCAACCTCAGCCTCATTCATTTTCGCCTCCAGCTCCGCCACCCTCTCAGCCAACTCCATTTCAGTAGCAAGCCTGACCTCGGCATCCTTTAGCTTAGCCTCTAACTCGACCATTTTCTTGTTAGATTCAAGTGTTTGAAGAATTGGAAGAATCACAAGAAGTGTTTTGATATTTGATTCATGCCCAATCAACTGTTGATGGCATTTGTAATTGTTTATTTGTAGTGTTAGTTTGGTTCATTAAGGGTATGATCTAATAATCCATTTGCAGCTATTAAATAAAATTAACAGACATGCATTCATACTTAGGATTAGAATCACTTAAGCATACACATTCATATAGAAATGCATTAATAAGCTTGAAACATGCATAAAATGATTTATCACTGGAATAATCGATTACATAGGTAAATAATCGATTACATAAGCACTCTGCATAATTCTGTGTAGTATAGAAGGTGATTTAATCGATTACCAATTAATCGTAATCGATTAAACATGCTAGAGGTAAAAGTGAAGCTCACTGGAATAATCGATTAAACGGTAAGATAATCGATTACTTTGATCATGCTTATTTTCCAGAACTGCTATGAACACTTTAATCGATTAAATGGTCGAATTAATTGATTACATTAGTTAAATTAATCGATTACATTAGCGAAATAATCGATTACAGTCTGTTAAATCTGTTTTTTTATAAATAGGCATGCAGTGACTCTGACCAAGTAGAATAGATTTCGAAAGCACTCATTACATACAAAAGTTCTATTGTTCTCTGAGTGATAAAAAGCATTAAAGTCTTTTAAAGTCTTGTTGTTCTTAGAAGTGTAAAACATGAAGGTTGCATAGAAGAAGAAAGTGATTAGTGATCATTCTTGCATTAGTCTGTTTCAAGATCATTCAAGAAGGCATTGTATTCATCACCAGGTTATCAATTTCGTTTGAAATTCTTTCAGCTGCAAATGGAAGTTTAGGTGATATCCTTCTTGAACTTTATGCTTAACTCTTTGTGAGATTTAATTCTGTATTTTACTGTTTGTGTTGTAATTGTCCATGTAACAAGTTAGAATTCTTTAAAGCATAACTAGATAGGGTTTCTAGTGAGTAGAACTGAGTGGTGTGCTCAGGTTCTAAAGTCTTTAGATAAATCTTAGTGTTAGATTTAGAATTTTGCCTAGGGTGGGTGAAAGAGACTTGGTTGATTGCTTGTAAAGAACTGAATCTTGTTAGTGGAACTCTAATCTGGGTTGGATTAGAAGACAACTGGATGTAGCCTCAAGTGGTTAGAGGTGAACCAGTATAAACTTGTGTGTAATTGTGTTTTGATTTACATTACATTCAATTGCTTGTGGTATTAGGTTGTGAATCAATTCTGATTTTGTTTCAGCACATGAGTTAAGTGATTGGACAAGAGAATATTGCTTATTAAAAGTGTTTGGTTTAAAGATACGATCCATTGTTTATCTTCCGCTGAGTTTGAATTTCAAGAAAAGTCAAAAAGTTTTAAAAACCAATTCACCCCTCCCCTCTTGGTTTATTAGATTAGATATTCATTGTATTTTCATTTCTTCCTCAGCTCTTTCTTCTCAGCAATAGCCTTATCAGCCTTAGAAGCAGTTACCCTGCCTCGGACAACCAACTCATCGCCGTCGAGTGTAGTCTGCAACAACTTGGACAAAGCTTCACTAGTCTTGACCGAAAGTTGATGGTTACACCTAACCATTTCAGCAAAGGCCACCATAATACCATTCAGCCTGTTTCGCTCCGCCCGCCAAGCATTGCGGACAGCGGCCTTCGGCTTGTTATACTCTTGTTCCAAAGAAGCAACTTTGCTCATAGCTTCTTGGTGTACCTGTCCATGTTCTTCTATGATGGAAATGCCCATCTGCAGAAAAAGTTTGGCAGCATCAAGAAAACGCTGAGGGCCGACCAACCGAATTAGATTCCTGTCAAAGGGGGTTTGCACTCTTCGCTCAAGCCTATGCCCAATACTCCACAAAAAGTCAACCTCCCTTGGAGCATTCACAAACTCAAGGGTGGTGATGGGACAAGCGATAGGCAGTGACATCACAGGCGAAGGAGGTGGAGTGACAGGAACAGGAGAAGCAGGTCGAGTGGTGGGCGGAGTCAGAGAAACAACAGCAGGAGGCACAATAGCAGCGACAATCGAAACTGAAGTCACGACAGCAGGGGAAGTAGTGGCAGCAACCACCACAGGTGTTGAAGCTCGAACAAGAAGAGAAAAGGTAAACAGAAGCCCGGCAGCCTCCCTCAGCGCACGCAGGCCACGAGGGGCATAGAGGGCCCGGGACTTCTTGTGACCAGACCTCCCAACACCCTTGTATCTCTTCCTCTCTAATAACTTGTAAGGAGAGGGGCTGGGGGAAGCAACAGCTACATCAGCAGGGCCAACCCGGACATTGGGTCAACCCTCTTCTTTAGTTGGAGGGGGAATAGGGGGTGGCACAACGTCGCCACCCACATTCTTCACCAGTGGCCTCCACTGAAAGTTTCCCATAATACCTGCAAAAGCACAAAAAATGCAAGTGTCAGGGTATGCACACCAGCAAGTAAAGAAGACATAAGGAAGAGTAAATATCGTCCAGTGCGGCAGAAGGGTCGTCGGCCGAAGGCAGCGACAAAATGACGCGTGCGTCCAAAGAGTCCAACAACTGCTCCAAGATGGCCTTGTCAGACCTCTCCATAAGGGTCAACATGTCTTCATCAAAGGACCTAAACCTAGTAGGGTCAGCCTGCCAATAGAAAGGGAAGCGAGCCTCCCCATTCCTATTGCATATCAATGGCAACCCATCAGCCACGACACCACTCTCGCGGACCTTAAAAAATTAGTCCTTGAAGTGGCGGAAGACATTGGTGTCAACCTCGAACAGTTTCTTGGAGACACTGTGCAAGGAAACCTAAGCCACTTTCCCGGACAGCTTGGTCTAAAAAAAGAAGAGAAAAAAGGGGAACAGTAGCATAAAGGTTCAAATGAGAACACAAAATCTCAAAAGCTTGTACCACTGCCCAACTGTTAGGGTGAAGTTGGGAGGGTGCTACATTCAAGTACACTAGAAGAGCACATTGAAATGGAGAGAAAGGGAGAAGAAGACCCAACACCTTAAAGAGGCATCGGTACGTGAAAAAGAAGGGCAACGCGCCCGACACCACCCTCAGACAAGGGAAATTATCTTCCCTACAGGGCTCGACGACGACCTTGTAGGCATCTAAAGGAGTCGTAATCTGCAACGTCGAGCCCAGAACATTTACAGAAACAATGGAAGTCATGGAGGAACGGTACTGTCCTCCCTTACCCACTCATAGCCGCGAACGACTGGGGTAGATGGTGGCGACGCATATGGGAGGAAGCTTTAACCCCTCCGAGACTACTTTGCCTCATCCTCCCTAAGGAAGAAGGAGCGAGGATGACAGTGAGTGGCAGAGGTTCATTTGCCCTCATGGCAAAGGGAGACCTTGCCTGTTGACGAGGACGAGAAGTGCCCTCACCAGCCTGACGGGAGCTCGCCCTCCTCCTAGAGGAGGAGGAAGATCCGTCAGAAACTTCGCCATGGGTGTTTTCCTCTGAAGAGTCACCCACGGAGATGACTTCACGCATAACATGTTGCTCTATTGAGCCACCAGAATCACTACCACCCATGCCTAAGGCAAAATTAGAAACGGGTAAAACAGACATTTTCAAAAGTGAGTAGGGGATACCTTAAGAGAAGGAGAAAGTTCAAGCAAGAAGAAGAGTGAAGCAAAAGGAAGTTTAGAAAAAACAAGGATGAAAGGATGGCGGAAATGGCAGAGGTCCAATCTATTTAAATGCACAGTGAAGCTCGACGGTTACTGGCGGGATTTGAAACGGTCCCCAGAAACTCACCACGATTTGACTTGGTTTACCCACTACCGCACATTATCCAGTACGTGTCCACTTCTCAAGTGACATGTATGCACAAGTAATGGTGTGTGGGTGACACGTGATTGCAAGCATTTAAGGAGATTTAACGCTTGTTTTTAATAATCACATCAACGGTCATATTTGGGCAGAAGTTCTTAGCCTTGACGCTTCACTTACTTGCCATGGTCAGTCTTATCTGTAAATCAAATCAGTCTATCTTGGACAGCTCAGCAATAGCGATCCGGACAACTTTGTCCAAGTTAAAGTTTTGACACTACTATGCAAAGCTATCAAACTCGACTAATGACATCATTGTTCATACTCGGGGGCTTTCAACTCTCAACATATCACACTCATCTACCATGACATTGAACATTCTTTATCGACGCTTATTCACCCTTTTTCGCCTACAAATTGGCTCAGAGGCTGGGGGGGCTTATGTACAGTCCAAAATGGTAAACTGACACGTGGCCATTATTGTGGGGTCACTATATACGTGGACACCTTCCACGTTAGCACTACTACATTAATGGTGCATATTTATTCTCCAAGTGTCAACCCGAACACGTTTGTCCGCCCTCCTTGTCAGTCTTGCTACAGGAGCGCAGACGTCGACCTTCTACAGGAGCACGAACACCTACAGTGCATATCTCCTTATTAACAGCACATCAATTATGCTTGGTCATTCAAATTAGTGTAACCACCTTCTCTACAAGTTATCTACAAGCTGTTACTTATCTACAAGTAACAGTATATCAATAAGGTATACATTATCTTCTATTAAATTAGATAACTGTCTGTTATTATCTTATCAACATATCACTACACTCCACACTGTAAATACAGGTTCTCTCTAAACCTTTGATATATATCATCATTCATGAACACTTAGGGTGAAATATACTCATTATTCACTCCTCAACATATTGTTCACCCACAGTGAACATATCTCTGAGGACCCCTCAAAAACCTCATATACATTCTCACACACTCGGTTATTCTCTAATAATTGATATACTTACTTGAGTATCAGAGTATTTTTTCTTTGTTTTGCAGGTCTCTCCTCTAAACAAGGTTGACCCCTCATCTGACGTGCAGAATTTGAAACCCACCTAGATCTGTCCATCATTATATATGAAATTTCCAGATTTTGGTAAGAATAATAAGTAATTGAAATCTCTCCCTAAGAAGAAAAATATGAATGAAATATATATGAAATTATTTTGCTCAAGAGCTATTATTTCTTAATTCATTGCACAAGCATATTAGTGCTTCGTCTTCAACTTTGAAAGTGAAATATTAAGTTTATGTTTGTGTTTTTTAGTTCCCAATGGACATTTGGAATAAAATAAAGTTTGCAAAAGTATTCACCATACTCTTTTTTTTTGTAAAATTAAATTGTAGATCATAAGATTTATTTTAAAATTTGAGTACAGTATTTTGAACTGAAATCTAAACATATACTAATTCATCAAGATATTCTTTTTTGTTTCAAGCGCAGGGGATATACATATGGGGTAGCATTTGTGTATGAATGTTATGTTGTCCAGCAAGGTTGGTTTCAGTGGGGGAACTTTGTTATGACCAAAAATATTGTAAACGGGTGAATGCATGTGTGCTACTCTGTGGAGGGTGGTCGGACACTAGGGAGTTGTTATTAGTCCCACTTTCATTGCTAGTGTTAAGGAATACAATTATGTTTGGCAAAACTAATTAACTAGTTTTGAAAAGTTAAAAAATTAACTTATTAAATTATAAATGTTTGATAAAATCAATTATTTCAATGGTTAAAAAATGTAAAATGACATAAAAATAATAAAATCATGATTTATTTTGTAAAAGCTGATAAGGAAATTTAATAAATATATTGAGCATAAAAATAAAAGAAAATATAAAAAAAACTAGAAGTTAGAAGTTAGCATCGTAAAAAAAAATGTTACTTCAAATAACATTTCAAAAATACTAAAAATTACTAAAAAAAATTATTTATCAAACAATTAAATAAACTTTTCAACTAATAAAAAAATTAATAACTAACTGAAATACTTTACTAAATATAACCTAGCTCCTTTTTGTATTCCCGTTGTTATTTGCTAACTATACGTGTGGGATTCAGATATTGGGTGTAATATAATTTTGACTGTTTTAAGGCTGAATAGTATGGATTTTTCTGGGGCCATGGTATTCTCACCCTGTTTTCCACTCTCTCTCCATCCCAATCTTTAATTTGTTTGATAGTTTTGTTGGATAATTTCCATTTTTTAGTTGATTGATAATCTTGTTTTTATTTGATAAGATATAATCTTGTTTTTATTTGATAAGATATAATCTTATTTTTATTTGATAAGATATAAATCAAATAATATTTGATGGCTTAGGCCCAGCCCATTTCATCCTATAAATAGATGAGTAAGGGTGGAGGCAAGACACACAGAAATTTGAGAGCCTCAAGTGACAGTCTTGAGTGATATATTTGAGCAAGCCACCGTGCCTGCATATTTGAGAGCTTAGAGTGAAACACTGTGAGCGTTTGAGTGACCACCATTGTTGGAGAGGTTGAGTGTATCACCACATTGGTGTGTTTTTGATTCATTGTAACCGATTATTGTTATAGTGGATTTTGATACTGGATTAGGTCCCGTGAGTTTTTCTTTTCTCACATTGAGGAAGGTTTTCTCACGTAAAACAAATTCAGATTGTCTCTCTCTTTCTCCCTTTTGATTTTATTTCCCCTTCTGCAAATTGATTTGAGGGTCCGAAATACCCAACAGTGGTATCAAAGCCCAGGTTCGACGGGTTCTGAAGGAGACGAGATGGAGACCAACGGTATCACCCACGACGGAGATATGTTCAGGTTGACCACAGATAACTTTGCGTATTAGAGACCGATGATGGAGGATCACCTCTATTGCAAAGATTTATTTGAGCCCATTATCCTTACTCAGAAACCGGCTGGCAAAAGCGACAGGGAATGGGAGGTCCTGAGTCGTAAGGCGGTGGCCACGATCAGGAAATATATTGATAAAAGCCTCTTTGAGCACGTGTCCAAGTTCACGAATGCGTACGAATTGTGGAACAAGCTAGAGTCCATGATTCAGAAGAAGACTCCCAGGAACAAAGCACACCTGGTTCGCCGACTTGTGAAGATAGAATACAAGGACGGGATGAGCATGATTGAACACCTTAGCACCTATAAAGGTATTGTGAATCAGTTGACCAAAGTCGAGATGAAGATTGATGACGAGTTGCAGGCTTTGCTGTTATTGAGTTTGTTGCCGGAAAGCTGGGATACTCTGGTACTTTGAGTAACTCGGCTCCTGATGGAAAACTGAAGATGGATGTTGTAACGGACAGTCTCCTGAATGAAGAAGCCAGGAGAAAAGAACGAGGTGTAATCAGTACGTCCGAGGCTAACGTTGCTGAGAATAGAAGAAATTCTGATTCCCGGGGTCGTAGCAAGAGCCGGGATCGAGGTGGACGAGATAGGTCCAGAGGCCGGTCAAGGCCAAAGCATGACTTGAAGTGCTTCTACTGTGGGAAGGTAGGACACAAGAGACCGGACTGCAGGACTTTGCAGAATGATGAACAGAACGACTGTGTGAAGCCAGATCAGATTGTTCCCAGAAAGAGAATTGAGAGGAGCACCATGGCTGTGGTTGCTAACCCGAATGCCGAGATATTCCTCCTCAGTGAAGAAATGTTGAACATAACCCATGATGATTGCACTTGGATTGTTGACTCCGGTGCCTCATTCCACGTCACCCCACATGAGGAATTATTTTCTGCTTACAGGAAGGGAGATTATGGTGTCGTGAAGATGAGAAATCAGGTGACCAGCAAGATTGTTAGTGTTGGTGATGTAACCCTGGCCACAGATACAGGGTGCCGGGTTACGCTGAAAGATGTGAGGCATGTACCTGACATGCATTTGAATTTGATCTCGGTTGGAAAACTAGATGATGCTGGGTCAGTGAATTACTTTGGTGAAAGTAGATGGAAGCTGACCAAGGGAAGCTTGGTTGTGGCCCGAGGTAAGAAAGAAGGCTCCTTGTATGTGATGCAAGGAAGGACGATTGGTGAAGAAACCAATGTCATCTGGGATGGACAGAACCTTGAGCTATGGCACAAGCGTCTCGGCCACATGAGCGAGAAAGGACTCCAGATTTTGGAGAAGAAAGAACTATTGACCGGGTTGAAGGGCCAAGTGTTGGAGAGTTGCACACATTGCCTAGCTGGGAAGCAGCACCGGGTTTCGTTTGTGAGACCGGATCAACCCAGGCGACGAAGGCAGATTCTAGACCTCGTCCATACTGACGTTTGCTCCATGTCAGAGAGATCGCTTGGAGGAGCTCAATACTTTGTTTCTTTCATTGATGATCATTCCCGCAAGGTGTGGGTTTATTTGATGAAGACTAAAGACCGGGTACTCCAATGTTTTAAAGAGTTCCATGCTATGGTGGAAAGGGAGACCGGTAAGAAGTTGAAAGTGGTTCGATCAGATAACGGTGGTGAGTACCAGGGTCCCTTTGAAGCTTACTGTAGAGAAGCTGGGATCCGACTTGAGAAGACACCTCCCAAGACTCCGCAGTTGAATGGACTTGCTGAGAGGATGAACAGGACTATTGAAGAAAAGGTTCGGAGTATGCTATCCAATGACAGATTGTCAAAAGCATACTGGGGAGAAGCCGTCATGACAGCTGTTGACTTGATTAATTTGTCACCATCAAGACCACTTGAAGGAGACATTCCTGAAGAAGTCTGGACAGGTCGGAAAGTGACCTATGACCACCTGAAGGTGTTTGGATGCCGAGCTTTTGTGCATGTCCCCAAAGATGAAAGGGCGAAGCTCGACGCGAAGACCAAGGAATGTATTTACCTCGGTTCACCGAAAACCAAGTTCGGGTTCAGACTTTGGGATCCGATTAGCAAGAAGATTGTGAGAAGCCGAGATGTAGTATTTCATGAAGATGAGACAATTCATGACATCTCGAAGACTGAAGTCCGGGTTCCTGTTCGACGTGAAGAACCCGTCCCTCCTGTTCGAGTTGAAGTAGGGGGAGAGCCTAAGGAAAGAAATGTTGACTAGCAACAAGCTGATGATGACCGAGATACTGAGGTTCGAGTTGATGTGGAGAACTGTGATGCACCAGATTCTCAAGCGGATGAAGAAGAACAGCCGAGATACCCCACTAGAGACAGAAGACCATCTACAAGGTACTCTTCTGATGAATATGCCATCATTGCTGAAGATGGTGAGCCTCAGAGTTATGATGAGGCCGTGATGAGCTCAGACAAAGAAGAATGGTTGAAGGCAATGCAGGACGAGATGAATTCCTTGCATGAGAATCAGACTTATGAGTTGACTGAGTTACCTAAAGGAAGACGAGCTCTGAAGAACAAGTGGGTGTACAAGATCAAACCTAAAGAGAACAGGCAGAAGTCGAGATACAAAGCCCGGATTGTAGTGAAAGGCTGCAATCAGAAGAAAGGCGTTGATTTTGAAGAGATCTTCTCTCCTGTTGTGAAGATGACCTCAGTCCGAATTGTGTTAGCTATGGCAGCTACAATGGACCTCGAGGTAGAACAAATGGATGTGAAGACCGCATTCCTTCACGGTGAGTTGGAGGAGGAGATATATATGGAGCAACCTGAAGGGTTCCGAGCTCCAGGATGCGACGACATGGTATGCCGATTGAAGAAGAGTCTCTATGGCTTGAAGCAAGCACCTCGGCAGTGGTACAGGAAGTTTATTCCTTCATGACAGAACATAAGTTCATGAAGACGGAGGCCGACCATTGTGTATTTGTGAAGAGGTATGAAAATGGAGACTTCCTGATCCTTCTGTTATATGTTGACGATATGTTGATTGTAGGGCAAAGCAAAGAGAAGATTGCTGCCTTGAAGAAGGCATTGAGCTCATCCTTCACTATGAAGGACCTCGGCCCTGCAAGACAGATTCTCGGAATGAAGATCATCCGGGATAGAATGAAGAAGCTACTGTGGCTAAGTCAAGAAAAATATGTTGAGAAGATCTTGAAGAGATTCAGCATGGACAAAGCCAAGACAGTTAGCACCCCCTTGGCTGGGCACATGAAGCTGAGTAAGAAGCAGTGTCCAAGATCTGATGAAGACAGAAAAGAGATGCTGAAGATCCCGTACCAATCCGCCGTGGGAAGTTTGATGTATGCAATGGTTTGCACAAGACCTGACCTGGCGTTTGCAGTTGGAATGGTGAGCCGGTTTCTTTCAGACCCCGGCAGAGAGCACTAGGAAGCAGTGAAGTGGATCTTCAGGTACTTGAAAGGTACATCCGATTTTTGCCTCCGATTTGGAGAAGGTGAAGCCGAGCTGCAAGGCTACTCTGATGCCGATTTAGGGGGAGATTCTGACTCGAGGAAGTCAACGACTGGATATTTGATGAGATTTGTTGGAGGAGCAGTCTCTTGGCAATCAAAATTGCAGAAGTGTGTGGCACTTTCAACGACCGAGGCCGAGTACATTGTCGTGACCGAGGCAAGCAAGGAGATGCTGTGGATGAAGAAGTTCCTCATGGAACTCGGCCATGAACAAGATAAGTACAAGCTGAAGTTTGACAACCAGAGCGCAATTCATCTTGCGAAGAACTCGACCTATCACTCCCGCACCAAACATATTGATGTGAGATATCATTGGATCCGAGATGTGGTGGAGGCTGAACAGCTCGCATTGGCAAAGTGCACACCGATTTGAACTGGTCCGATATGATGACCAAGCCGGTACCAGCATGGAAATTTGAAGATTGTTGTGAAGGAGCCGGGCTGATGAATTCAGCACATTGAAGTCAAGAAAGAAGGCCGGGTTGTTGAAGTTGAAGACCCCGGTATCACTGAAAAACGGAAGGGGGAGATTTGTTGGATAATTTTCATTTTTTAGTTGATTGATAATCTTGTTTTTATTTGATAAGATATAATTTTGTTTTTATTTGATAAGATATAATCTTATTTTTATTTAATAAGATATAAATCAAATAATATTTGATGGCTTAGGCCTAGCCCATTTCATCCTATAAATAGATGAGTAAGGGTGGAGGCAAGACACACAGAAATTTGAGAGCCTCAAGTGACAGTCTTGAGTGATATATTTGAGCAAGCCACTGTGCCTGTATATTTGAGAGTTTAGAGTGAAACACTGTGAGCGTTTGAGTGACCACCATTGTTGGAGAGGTTGAGTGTATCACTACATTGGTGTGTTTTTGATTCATTGTAACCGATTATTGTTATAGTGGATTTTGATACTGGATTAGGTCCCGTGAGTTTTTCTTTTCTCACATTGAGGAAGATTTTCTCACGTAAAACAAATTCAGATTGTCTCTCTCTTTCTCTCTTTTTATTTTATTTCTGCTTCCGCAAATTGATTTGAGGGTCCGAAATACCCAACAAGTTTTGTATGCTAAAAATATCGAGCTGTGTTAGAAACGTGATTTCATTGAGTAAAAAGACAAAACGTAAATGTATTTTTGTTAGTTAACGGGTGTAAAATTCACAAAAAGTGCAATTTAGTTGAGCAATATATACAACAAAAATGCCTTTTCATTGTGCATTATTTTGTTATCTTGAAATTTTCCGTGAGTTTCCACTCTATTAACACAACGAAATCATATTTCTTTGTATTTTGCTCAATGAAATCATTTGAAAAAGAATGCTTGATATATTGGATCATATATAGAACAAATGTCATATTTTCCACTGTTGTTGCATTTTTCTTTTTGTTAGTTTCAGTTTTTTTAATTTTAGAAACTTCAGTTGTTGTTGTTACATTGACAATCACAATGACATTTGAAAATATATTTATATTAAAATATAGTCAAACATAATTCATATATCAACATATATTTTTTTCTTTAAAATAAAAACAGAAATAAGTATATTTTAAACATTTCTATGAGTTTTCTTCTTCAAATAAGAGGTAAAAAGATAATAAAAATAAATTTTCCAAATTCAACATCTCAATCAACTATCTCCTGCTAATCAATAAAAACGTTCAACTTTTATTTGCTTAACCCGTGTCTTTTTTTAGGGCAGTTTGATACATAATATCTTTTTACATTCCTGATAATTATATTTCTAAGAATTATATATTTCTGGAAATGTTATAAATATGTTTGATATGTCTTAGATGTTTTCGGGAATGAGACACAAAAAAAAAATTAAAAGATCCTCTTCATGGAAATCTTTTTACCCACCTTCCTCTCTCATGGAAAAGTTTCAGCGATTAACTTACTGAAAAAAATAAGCTATTCTTAAGAAGACTGTTACATTCGTAGAAATGATTTTTAAAATATTCATACTAAACATAAAAATTTAACATTATTAACCAAATATTTGTACAAAACTTAGAAGAAATTTCCTACCAAACACCCTCTTAATATAATCTACACGAATTTATCAAAAAAATCTACACGAAATTCATTCAATAATATAATTGGGAAGACCGTGTGAAATAATATTTTGTTAACATTTCTCATAGTACTCAATCTTGATCCAAAACAAATTAATAAATTAAAAATCATGAACAATGAATAATTAATTGGAAAAAAAAATCTTTAAGCTCTTTTGCATGATGCAGGGCAAGCAAAGACAAGCATAATATGGTGGGTTATGGTTAGTATGATGGCTATGTATGCCTACCCAAGCGTGTAGCTAGCTTGTCCCAAATGTTGACTAGTTGACCGAGGTTGATGCATAATCCTATCCTTCACATTCAGTCAAAAAATTAAAGTTTGCTCAAATGGAGATGCATTGGGATGTGGGTCAAAGTAAAGCAAGAGTGCTTTGGTTGAATTGGGCTTACAAATACCAAATCAATTCAGTGCAAAGTGTGTAAAGATGGAAGAAAATGTGGGAGTTCTAATAAATTAGTAACGTACTTTCCAAGCGATATCATTATTGTCCAAATAAAGCTGGCATTAGCAGAACTGGTCGGCAATACCAAACTTAACATCTAATACAAATTAGTTTTGTTTGCACTACGAATTTTTATTTCCTAAAGTTTTTGATGTTGTTTGTGCAAGTGCATGTCTCAAAATTCTGCCATCAAATTGATGATCCACAGCATTTCCACTATTTTTTTTATACAACGACGTTAATTATGTTAAAACTTAAAATATTTTATTAATATTATTCAAATTTCCTATCAATGGGCCGGTTCTAAAGAAGATTTTAAGATTGATTTAATGATAAAGAATAAAGAAAGGAAGAGATAAGTTGTGGGTTCGAATTTCTTCGCCAATAAAAATTAATAAACTAACAATATTTGATAAATAATTAGTTCGACTTCAAATCTATAGAAAAATATTTCTTTTTATTGAATTTATCCCTACATTTGCTTAATTATGATATCCTTAGGGCAACTCCAAGTAATTGCGGGTTATCAAAAATATATTTTCAATGAAGTTTATCCTAACATGGATCAAACATTTTTTTTTTTTAAAAAAGTAAAAAGAATGAGAGGAGTTGACTCCAGTACTAAAATTATTACAATTCACGTACATATTATTCAATAAACTGAGACGCCCTTGATATGGATCAAACATGTTAATCAGATGACTTGACGTTGTTACTTGCTGATGGACTTCGACACTTCTCATCATGGAATCATTTTCTCTAATATTTAAGGGCCAATTTATGTTATTTTTAATTGGATTCAACAAATGACTCTAACACTGACCATGTTTACAGTCCGAAAGTGCTACGGTTTTAAAAACAATTTTTTCTTGTGAAAGGTCTTAATAATTAGTACTCTTACAAGAAATCAATGTTGATATTATAAGATAATTATATTAGTTATTTATTATTAATGAGATGACTTGACGTTGTTACTTGCTGATGGACTTCGACACTTCTCATCATGGAATCATTTTCTCTAATATTTAAGGGCCAATTTATGTTATTTTTAATTGGATTCAACAAATGACTCTAACACTGACCATGTTTACAGTCCGAAAGTGCTACGGTTTTAAAAACAATTTTTTCTTGTGAAAGGTCTTAATAATTAGTACTCTTACAAGAAATCAATGTTGATATTATAAGATAATTATATTAGTTATTTATTATTAATGAG
>CM023960.1:18132806-18207710 GCA_013407115.1 Glycine latifolia
TTTTATTTAATATGATCAAATTAAATAAGTCTCTTATATTATTAAATAAGATTATATAAACTTAAATAAACAAATATTAGTGTTGACTTATTAAGGAATAATAAAAAATTTATTAGATTAATACATTATAAGAAGGTTATGATCCTGAATATATTGAGCCACCACACAGATGGTTTTTATTCTTTTCATGTGAAGAATTATAAAGGTCTCGTCTAAAAATAAAGAGAGTTTGGTTGAGGAAGAACCATAAGATTATTGGTTACATTATTCATTATTTTTGTTCATGATGGATTAACGTAAATATCTTGCAACAATTATTGAAGAACTCTTAAATGATCAAAAACCAACTACACATTGAGTATTTTATCTAATCCTAAATAATCAAGCATGTTATAGATCCTAGGACTTTGGGGAATTGTTCTAATATGTGTACATGTGAATTTTGGTTTCTACATAAATAATAAAGAATACTAAAATAAAGATTAAAGGTTGAAATTCCAACAATTAATAATACTTTTTATTAAATATTAGAATGAATTAAAAATCATGATAAAATACATTAATCATATTTTTAAATGAATTTTTTTTTATTTTTAAACTTGATTTAAATGTGATTTTGGTCCTTATAATATTTTTTGTTTTAAGTCCTTAATTTTTTTGAAATTGTGTTTGTAATTTTTTTTTGGGTCCTTATTATTATGTTTTAGTCCTTTTAATATATTGTTTCTTTAATTCCTATAATGATTTTTTTATCATTAGCCAAAAAATTGAAAAGGACTTAAGCAAATTATCCACATATTACAAAGATAAAAATGAAAAAAATAAATATATTACATTAGCTAACAAAATAATTAAGACCGATTAATTTTAAACCAAAACAAAAAAGAAACTCAAAATATAAGTCCGCTATATAATTTTTTTATAAGAAATGAACAACTAATTCATAATGATTAAGAAATTTAGTTAATAGTATTAATTTTTTTCAAAATTTATATTCTGTTTTCAAAATTATCCCTAAATTAATAAGATATGTTCTTATTCTTTATTCAAATATTTTTATCAACTTTAATTTTTTTTTTATCTCACATAATATATCCTTAGGGAGCAATGATAAACTTTTAAGTGTGACTAAATCCTTAAGGATTAATTTTATAGCTTATTCCAGAGATCGAAACTAGTAAGAATATCTCAAGGTCCCACCATAGAGGCACAACCCTAATTATGGTGATTATTCACAAAATATTCATTGCTTTAATTTTAATTGTCTATGCATGTAAAAAGGAAAAGTAATGTTCCTAAAATATTCCTCATACAAGACAAAGTTATACTCCCAACAAGCTTAAGACATTAATATATTCCACCTACTATTTATTAATTTTCGTATTCTCTTGTTCTATTTAGTTGGATAACTAGTGTTTGATTCTCTCTGTGTGAAAATTTTCTTGAACTAGCAAGAACCACACACACAAATAGGATTAATGTCTCTAATCTAGTGAATTAGGGGAATATTGGTGACCTCTAACCAAGACAAAACAAAAAAACACAATCTTTATTATGGTTCTTATAAAAAGCACCATAAGGAAATAATTATTTTTGGAGTGTATAACAAATTAACTTTAAAAAATGCTTATTTTATATATTTTTTATTCAATGCATAGATGCAAAATTAATTTTTACTAATTGCACCCAAATACACGTTCTAATTAATTCTGTCTCATATATCTTGTTCTTTTAATTAAAATATGTATGACCAAAACACTAGCAACCATGGAAAAAATGTTACATGATCGGTTGATCACATGCATAAGAAATAATTACTTAATTTATCAATTGCAAGCATAATAAAAATAGTTAGATTAGATAATTTTTAATTAATAATGTCACAAATTCAAGTTTTATTCCAAAATGCCCAAAATTAAACAGTTTAAGTGTTTGTTATATTTAATGACAATTCCTTTTAGTTTTTTCTTTTAGGGGGGTGGGGTCGCTATAACATTGGAGAGAAGTTTTATCTTTTATGGCTAGGCTACCTTTAATTAACTCTGTTTTTATTTAATATATGTTGATCAACAGTTAGTTAGCCGAATCAGATCTTAGCTGTCAAGGTTGCAAGATAGGGGATAAGAGCAAGTTTTACATGTGAAGCCCCATTATCTAAGAGCAGTTCCTAAAAAATAGGAATGTGGGAGATAAGTTGAGCGGATGGTCTAGCCGAAACACTTGTAAATGAGTTTGTAGTGGTCTGACTTGGTAGAAACACGATGTAGATTAGTTCAACTTAGATTTTATAATATAAGAATTTGTTTCAGAATTCTATAGTGAACCTTCAGCCAAATAAACAGTTAATGCAATTAATTTCAATTCCCATTATTATTCTTTTGAATTTATTGTTTTCTTTCAAATTCAATGTTTAGTTTAATTGTTAACTCATATTTTCATTAAAATTCACATCCAATCAAGTATTTTTTAGTAACTTGAGAGCCCCATAAGATCAAGAGACAAATTTTACTTCTTGGCAATTATATGATTTGATTCAAATATTCAAATTTTGAAATCGTGTTGGAGTAATTATAGCCTAATTTTGTTCAGCTAATTGTCCATTATTCACGCGACAACAAGCTTCCAATGACATTTTTTTTTCCTTCACTACTTGTTAGTTTATGAATATAATATTGAGTTTTAGGGTTAACGGCCCTTCGTAAAAGAAAAGGAAAAATATTGATGTTAGTTCCCAAAGTATTCTTAATTAATAATATAGCAATAAATTTCATATTTCGAAAGTTGAAAAATGTTTTGAATTTCAATTATTACGTGAAAAACGTGCACACAAGTTAACATATCCATAATTGGGTCATAGATTCAACTAAATGACTAACCCACTAATACCCAAAAATAATGATTTTCATATGCGAGCTTGTAATTCATGTGAATCTCGGTTGTTTCTAGCTCCGGACTATAGAAGGCTATGGAGAAAAGTGTTGCATTATATTGAACTGTTCCTTTCCGTGAAAGGAATTTGCAGCCATGTTTTATGTGAAGCTTCAAATTATAAACTGAATATGGATATTTTCTTCGGAGTTATTGGTCAGTGATCACGCTTCATCTACTTTAAAGGGTAAGAATAGGTATGCAAAATGAACTGAAGATAATGATGCCAGGGAACCCAAATTTGGTCCCAGAGAAAAAATAGAATCATTAATTAATTCTATAAAAAGTACCACAATCCCCACCTTTTTGGGGGATTTTCTGGAACATAAAATGGCAGGTATGGTCATCAATAGCATGAGCTAATTAGGTTGTTTCATTTTGTAATTGCGACCACTGTTGTGTACAAATTTGTTACAAACTTTGGCTCTTTTGATCTTTAAGCCAATGCCACTAATTGTTACACAACTTTTCACCTGCCTTGATTGCTATATATGGTCAAAGACCAACAGTTGGTCAGAATTAGAAACTCAGAATGGAACTCAGAATGGCTTGTAGTTACCTACCTTAAAACAATTTAACAACTTGCAATTGGTTCACCAATATCTAAATATCATCTAAACTACTGATGTCACCCGAGGTCGGAACGAGACATTGATTACTTGATGTGCTGACTTATAAGGAGGTTCTTAGAATTTTGGATTTGGATCTAATTCAACATTATAAAGTTTGTTTGTAAGGTGAAGATTGTCTCTCATTTATATATAATCTTTTGGTCATATTACTAGTTGATTTGAGATTTTCAACATACTTTCTCACGTTGAGGGTTAGACATCTCAAACATGAAGTTTGCTAGTCTAGACATCTAGGGTGATATTACAGTGATCTGATAGAGGGTGACCCGATAGACTCAACAACAATCATTATGATAGACTTTTATATCATCTTAAAATCTAGGAAGCACAAACACCTTTATAAAGTTGTGTATAAGCGTGTCAAACACATTTTGTACATAGTGGTTGTCGAGCACGCCTTCAACACATGTTGTCAAACATCTTTCAACTGTGTCACATTTTTTTTCTGACTTAGACACCTCTTCAATAGAGCTTGGACACCTCTCCAACATTGCTTGAGCATGAGTGAATAAAGTGAGCCAACACTTATTATTGGCTAAAGACTCCCTAGACACTATTATCATATCAGAAAATACAAAAGTTGCCTTATATTAAAAAAAAAATTACAAGGCTCCTCACATTATTTTGCGAGGTTCGTTATCACATAATTTAACTAGTTATTTTAACTTATAAGGGATATGGTTCATCTTATCTTTCAATTTTTTTTTGTAAACATGATCTCTCCTAGTATTCTATCTATGTGGATCATTATCATATGAAACTTGTAAAGCTTAATAACTTTGTTTTTTGAATGTGAATTATAAGCAGTGTTCCATGTCCTATATGTTGGACATTAGCAATTTCACAATGTTTGTGTCTGGTGTCCATGTCAGAGTCGATGCTTCCTATATAGCTTAAAATTTTAGTTTTGGACTTAACTCAATCCCATAAAATTACCTTATTTGGTGAGATTTGTTCTTACTTATATACATTATATTGGTCATATTACTAGTCGATTTGAGATCCAACAGACACCTTACCTATTGTCATCCAATATCAGTTTTTAAGTGTAAAAATGACAATGATATTTTAAAATATTTATAGTTTAAAATATAATTTTAATCTTTCATTTTAATTTAGTTTCAATTTGTTTCTTTAAATTTAAAATATTTTACTTTTATCCCTTAAAGTGTCTTTGTTAGACTATGTTAGTCCTTTGGTCAATTTATCTCACTAATTCAAGCAATTTGCACTAAACCAAAAATGACATTTTATAATAGGATTTAACATCAGTTATATGAGACCCAACATGACAAATATGCACTATGACATTTTTGCAATTAGGACAACTTGTTTACGTCAATTCTAATTTGAACCAATATAAAATGAGATTTTAAAAACTGGAAAGTCAGTTTCATTCCTGTGGCATGCCCTCCAAACCTTGTCTTCTTCTTCCTCTTGCTTTATAACCTTCCTTCTCATGGACCCTTACCATTGTGTTGCACTTGTGCTTGTTAGTTCCTATAGTCTTTGTAACCAACCAAGACTGAGTCATAAAGTGATCCACTATCGTAAACTACATTTCCACTATTTTAGCAATATTCAAAATTTAAGAGCCCATGTTTTGTGCACGTAACAACTAACTCTCTGATTGTTTGAGTTAGTTCTATATATAGTGTATGTTTGGGGTTCAGATATTTGATTTTTATTCATTTTTTCGTATCTTATATGCTCATGCTTTTCTGTATACTTTTGTAGTTTGTGGAGTTTTGATTTGTTTCATGCATGAATATATTCTAAAAAAGTGTATTTTGTGCATATATATATATATAATAAATCAAATGCATAATATTATGTTTCAATTATGCAATTGTATATGAAAATTTTATTCATTATTGTATTATATCTTGATCTTGAAGTGCATAATATGATTTATTCTTATATGATTAAGTTTTATGTCTAAGTGATCTTTATAATTTTGATTAAGTCACATCATCTATAATTTGATTAAAATTATATATTAAGTTGTTTAAAGATCATATAAGGAATTAGGCATAATATTATAATTAATGTTTACACGTTTCATGCTACTATTCTTATTGCGATTTCGATATTTAGTTATTATTTTGTGATATTTAATTATTTGACATTACTATTTATAGTTTGATGCAATAATATAATAGATAATTTTAAGTGATCTATGTAATTTAATTAATTAAATCCTAGTCACAACAACTTTAATTATTTATATTATATATTAAGAGCCTTTAGATCACATAAGGTAGATGATACTAATTGTAATTAGTCATATATAATATAGTAGATATTCTCCCACAGAAATTTCTATTATAATTTTGTATGATTAATTAGGATAAAATATTAAATTATATTTTTTGATTTGCCCAGATGGATCAAGAAATATAACTTGATAGTTTTATCATAATGTTTATGCGAATTTAATTGAATTAAAATTTTAGCCCACAAGTAAATTTTATGTCGCTAAATTCACAATATTTTAGCATGACTTACATTGGTAAATCATGATACATTATTTGTCTGAAATTTTAATGATAAGCATATATGTTGAATATTATGTAGCTGGTGTCCCAGAATTGAAAGGGGATAATTTTTATATCTGGAAGGAAAGGATTTTACTAATGTTAGGGTATATAGACATTGACTATGCTATCAGAAAAGGTGAGTCACCAACAATTACAGAGAACAATGAACCAGAAAAGGTGAATCTGTATGAGAAATGGGAATGATCCAATTGACTCTGTGTGATGTTTATTAAAACAAAAATATCAAATGGTATTGCGGGCTTAGTAGAACAGTATGAGAATGTGAGTGTGCTCCTGAAATCCATAGATGAACAATTTGAGACTTCAGGGAAGACTTTGGCTAGTACCCTGATAATGAAGTTTTCTACCATGAAGCTCACTGCTCTAAAGGGTGTGTGTGAGCACATCATGCATATTAGAGACATTACGGCTCAACTTAAAACTCTAGAGGTGGTCATGCTTGACTCTTTTCTTATGCATTTTATTCTGAATACTCTCCTAGCATCATATGGTCCCTTTAAAATCTCCTACAACACACATAAAAACAAATGGTCTATTAATGAACTCATGACCATGTGTGTTTAGGAGGAGGGGAAGTTACAGTTGGAGAAAGGAGATAATTCTCTAATGACGACTAAAAAGATGGATAACAATAAAGGTCATAAGAATAAGGGAGGTGGTAAAATACCACCCCAAGCTGGAATTAAGAAAGAATCCAGGTGTTTCTTCTGTAAGAAGAATGAGCATATGAAGAAAGATTGTCCTAAGTTCAATCTATGGTTTGAAAAGAAAGGTATGCCTACCTCATTTGTTTGTTATGAATCTAATATGATTAATATTAATCATAACACATGGTGGATTGATTCTGGTTCTACAATCCATGTTTCAAATACTTTGTAGGGTGTGAAAAACCTAAGTAAGCCAGTGGGAAGTGAACTATGCATCTATTTCGGAAGTAGGATAAGCTCACATGTAGAGGCTATTAGGACCTGCAATTTAATTTTAAGTAGTGGTTTTGTTTTGAATTTGGAAAACAGTTTTTATGTTCCTAGTTTTTCTAAGAACTTAATTTCAGTTTTAAGACTAGTACCTTTTGATTATTCCTTTTCATTTTATAAGACATCCTTTATTTTATTTTTTTTATAAATCTAAGTATGTTGGGAATGTATCTGATGGTCTTTTCTATATTAATTTGCAACATAATACCACTTATGATGCTATGCATGTTAATGTTGGCACGAAACGATGTGATATGAATGAAGATTCCTTTATGTTGTGGCATCGGAGATTAGGACATATCTCCATTCAGAGAATTAAGAGATTGGTAGACGATAGCGTACTTAATACGCTAGATTTTACTGATTTTGAGACTTGTGTGAACTACATTAAGGGAAAGCTAACTAACAAGCAAAAGAAAGGTGCCAAGAGGAGTACTAAATTATTAGAAATCATACATACCGATATTTTTTGTCCAGACATGGACACATATGGTCAGAAATACTTCATCTGTTTTATAGATGATTATTCACGGTACATGTATCTCTACATGCTTAATAATAAGTATGAAGCATTAGATGCCTTTAAGGTATTTAAATTGGAAGTAGAGAAACAATGAGGTAAGCAAATTAAGACCGTGAGATCAGATAGAGGTGGAGAATATTATGGTAGATATACTAAGATGGACAAGCGCCTGGTCTATTTACAAAGTTTCTTCAAGCGCATGGGATAGTTACCCAATACACCATGTCTGGTTCTTCAAATCAGAATGGTGTAGTGGAAAGAACAAATCGAACATTAATGGATATGGTGTGAAGTATGGATGTTAGTAGGTTTAAGCTACCTAAGACCTTGTGGGTTGAAGCACTGAAGATGACAGTGTACATATTAAACTAAGTTCTAACTAAGGTTGTTATGAAGATGTTATTTGAGTTATTTAAGGGTTGGAAGCCGAGTTTGCAACATGTACGCATTTAAGGATGCCTGTCTGAAGTCAGAGTTTATAACCCACAAGAAAAGAAGCTTGACCCAAGGACCTTTAGTGGGTATTTCACTGGATATGCTGAAAGGTCTAAGGGATACATATTTTACTGTCCATCTCAGAGTACTAGGATTGTGGAGTCAAGAAATGCTAAATTTCTTAAGAATGACTTGATTAGTGGGAGTGGTCAATCCAGAGACTCTATTTCTAAGAAAGATCATTCAGTGGTTCAGTTGTCCACTTCAAGTATAAGAATGGTTGTTGTTAACAATGCCCCTCTAGCTCAATTAGGTGTTATAAAACAAGTCATTCAAGATCCACAACCTACTGATAATATAGTAGATCAAGTTGATCATGAGGAACGAGAAGAAATTTTTGATCAATTAGTTCAACAACAACTTCCTCAAGAAGATAATGAAACAACATTGAGGAGATCTACCAGAATAAGAAAATCAGTGATACCAAATGACTTTGTTGTGTATCTGCAGGAATCTGACTATAATATTGAAGCCAAAAATAATCTTGAAACATTTTCACAAGCCATGAGTTCTAAGGAATCAAACTTGTGGTATGATGCTAAGAAAGATGAGATGAATTCTATGGCATGAATGGAGTTTGGGATCTTGTTCAGTTGCCTGATGATGCAAAGGCCGTTGGTTGTAAATGGGTCTACAAAACTAAAAAAGACTCATTAGGCAACATTAAGAGATATAAAGCAAGGCTTATAGCCAAATAATTTAATCAAAATGAATCGACTAAAAGGAGACATTATCTCTTGTGTCTAAGAAAGACTTTTTTTGCATCAATCTGGCATTGGTTGCACATTTTGACTTAGAGTTGCAACAAATGGATGTGAAAATGACTTTTCTCAATGGAGACATAGAAGAAGAGGTTAATATGAAACAACCTAAAGGATTCTCCTCTAGTGAGGGTGAGCAATTGGTGTGTAAGCTTAAGAAATCTATATATGGATTGAAACAAGCCTCCCACCAGTGGTACTTAAAATTTCATGACATTATGTCTTCATTTAGTTTCATAGAAAATCTTATGGATCACTGTATATACTAGAAAGTCAGTGAGAGCAAAATTTGTTTCCTTATTTTATATGTGAATGATATTTTACTTGCAACCAATAACAAAGGTTTGCCATAAGGTGAAACAATTTCTCTCTGATAACTTTGATATGAAGGATATAGGTCATGCCTCTTATGTTATTGGTATCAAAATACATAAGGACAAAATAAGAGGTGTTCTTAGTTTATCTCAAGAGACCTATGTCAACAAAGTTTTGGAAAGATTTAGAATGAGTGATTGTTCACCAAGTGTAGCTCCCATTGTGAAGGATGACATGTTTGATTTAAACCAGGGCCCAAAAAATGATCTTGAGCGGGAACAAATGAAGAAAATTACTTATGTTTTAGTTGTTGAAAGCCTTATGTATGCTCAGGTCTGCACAAGACCTGATATTGCTTTCGCGGTTGAAGTGTTTGGGAGATATCAAAGTAACTCAGGTTTAGACCACTGGAAAGCTGCAAAGAAATTAATGAGGTACCTTTAAGGGACTAAAGACTACATGCTTATATACAGACAAACTAATCATTTGGAAGTGACTGGCTACTTTGATTCAGACTACGCTGGTTGTATTGATTCTCAAAAGTCAACCTCGGGATATGTTCTTATGCTAGCCAGTGGAGTTGTGTCTTGGAAAAGTGCCTAGCAAACTTTGACTACTACTTCTACTATGGAAGCTGAGTTTGTATCTTGTTTTGAGGCTACTTCACATGGTGTATGGATGAGGATTTTCATTTCTGGGCTTAGAGTTATGGATTCCATTTCTAGGCCATTAAAGATATACTATGACAATTCAACTGCTATTTTTATGTCTAAGAATAACAAAAGTGGGACTCGAAGCAAACACATAGACATTAAGTATCTAGTCATAAGAGAGCGTGTTAAAGATAAATTAGTGGTCATTGAACTCATTAGCATTGAATTGATGATTGCAGATCCTTTAACTAAAGGCATGCCATCGTTGAAATTTAAGGATCATGTAGAAAGAATGGCAATTGGTTCCTATATGTAGTTTTTGTTGTAGGAAACAATATTATATTTAATGAAATTCCATTTGTAATGTTTTCTTATTTAGTTTATGCACATATTAATTTATTTTGAGAAACATCAATAAAGTTTGGACCTTGAATAAACATTGGGTTTATTTATTAAGTTATATGGGCTTGAGAACTATAATGCAATGTAATACATGGAAGATAATATTCACACATATTAGAGGACTTATCGTCATGACTCATGTATTTTATTTCTCGTTAGAGTATATGACAGGATATGTGGACCAAATAGGAGAATGTTAGTTCCTATAGTCTTGGTAACCAACCAAGACTCAGTCATAAAGTGGTCCACTATCGTAAACTGCATTTCCATTATTTTAGCAATATTCAAAATTTAAGAGCACATGTTTTGTGCACATAACAACTAACTCTATGATGGTTAGAGTTAGTTCTATATATAGTGTATGTTTGGGGTCCCTGAACTCACTCTTAAAAAATAGAAATACACCATATGTGCTAGAGAGCAAGAGTTTGGAATACTCGTAAACATTTTTGTGGCAATTTGCGGTGCATCAAAAGCATAGCAATGATTGGAGGTATATTTTGATCCTCTTCATTTTCCGTATTGATCTAATTGCTAATGTTTGTAGTGATTGGCATGATTAGATCATTTAGATTTTATTCTTATAGTGCTACCAAAGTAGTAGCATTAATAATAGTGGTAGTAGAATTTTGTAGAGGACTCATAGCTCACATTCTAAGACGAAATCAAGAAAATTTATCCCTTATTATTTCTTATTGTCATGCCCCTTTGGCTGTTAGGTATTACTAAGATGAGTTTTACTTTTATTTTTATTATAGTTTAGGAATCAAAATGTCAAATGTGCGCAAAATCAAATAATTTTAGACTGTAAATTAGTTTGTGCTAAGATTTCAGTTTCAATGAGCCATGGATGAAGGAATGTGAGTCTTGAACTATACATATGAACTAGCTAGGAATGTGTAAGTCTTGATTACGTATTTGAAAACAATTTAAATTTAACCTTCCAAAACATATGTATGTCACATTTTTGGAGAAAATTAAGGCAAGGGCATGATTGAATTGGTTTAGGTGAGCTTAGACTAATTAAAAAGATAACCTGGGTACTTTAAGGTGAGTTAGCATGATTTAAAGATTACAAACTTAGTCATATAATCTATATTACAACAAAGATATAGATGATATCTAACTCCTCAAAATCTCATACTTTTTTTTATAATAAAGATATTAAAATTCGATGGGCTCATGAAGTTTATTAAGTACTACAAGATTATATGCGTCCAATATGGATAAAGGTATTGTATTTCTACCTTAGACGTGAAAAATCATTTTAATTAAATGTGTCCAAAGTGAAAAACTAGACTCAATCCTATGTTTTCCAAAGCCAAACTTATTGCCCAATGCACTATCAAGGAGCATGTGTCCAAAGTTTTATGAAAACTAGCACTTTGGCATGCTAGATCTCTTAATGTCCAAATACGATAAAAGAAACTTAAACTGATTTTTACTTACACTAAAGTTTCTTTCATCCAACATAATGGATATGCATGTGTTCTTTTCAAGAATGATTTTGCTTGAAAAGTTTCATGTTCTTTTGTTGCCTCGCCTTTTCAAAAATACATCTCCATTTGAATTTTAAGTGTATCTTCATAATTAAAAGGTAGTGGAGACAAGGTGAAGACTACTCAAAATTAAAAAGGAATATTATACCTTTTGTCTTTGTCTCTCCACCACAAGCTTACACCTAGCAAGAAGACAAACTTTGTGAAAACCATGAGTGATTTAGTAAACAAATAATATTTTGGTTTTTATCAATCTTAGGATGAGGTTGTTGGTGTGTCATAATTGACTTAAAGAATATTTGTTAGTCAGAAGTGTGACAATGGTAGAATACTATTGTAATCACTTATGGGTTAGTGGAACTTTTCTAGGATTAAAAGATAACAAAACATAACTTAAGGTTAAGTGAACCTATAAAAATGAGTGCTATAACTTTTGTTCAACGTTTTTCTTTGCATGCTTTCTTTTACACATTTATGGACATATGAGTATTTGATAAGCCTTGCCTTGAGAAAAGTTTCTTTAATTTGTGAAAAAAAAAATCATTTTGGATGATTGCCTTGACTAACTTGTTTTCAAAATATCTTTGAAAAACCATTTTCGAAAAAACTTTAAGATCTCATCGACACACTATTCAATCCCTTCTAGTGTGCTTATTTCAATTTGTTCCTAAATATTAAATGACCTACTAGTTTAGGCATATGGATTTATTTTAAAAGTTCCATTAGTAACTAAAACCAAGTAAGTAAAGAGGGTTAAGTGTCTAAAATAAGTGAAGACAAAAATTAGAATAAACTGATTAGCTTTTTAAATTAGCTTAAACAACTTTCAACTGAAAATTAATTCAACTTTTCAACTAATTTTTAAATTTTAACTACTTTTATATAATTAAACAAAAAATTTCACATATAACTTTGTGTAAAGCTGTATTAGCATAAGATTTATTATATAAAGAGTAAAACTTTCTTAACATAACTTACTCCTAAGATGAAAGACATCACATAGTCTTGCTTCCTAAATATAGCATAAACAAATAGAAGCAAAATAAAACATCTTGGGCATCCAAAGGCCATCAAAATTCATAACTAAACTATTACAAGTTTTAAAATATAAATCTAAAAGAATAATTATATTGTCTAGTCCCGATGTCATACTTAATCAAAGCATTACATTCCATAATAAAACATAAATAAAACAACTATAAATGGAGCCTAAGCCTATCCTCCTACATCACTAATAACATCTAATTAAACCTCACTTGCAAGTGACAATCAGTCATACAAATTCATAACTAAACTATTAATTACAAGTTTTAAAATATAAATCCAAGAGAACAACATACCATAATGTCTAATATCAATGTCACATTTAATTAAAGCATTATTGACTTCAATTAATTCATGGTTTCCCCAATTAAGCTCAACAACATTATTTGAAATAACTTTATTATTTGAGGAAAAAGACTATGCAGGAATAGTGTAAAATGGTTTTACACTATCATCCAATCACAAACCACCATGCATGTATGCTAATTTTGTTGACTTTTATAATAACTATCACTACAAGAAAAATGCATATTACACTACTACAAACATGTCTTTTAACGAAGATTTTGGAATGCTTTTAACAACGATTGTCAACCATCGTTGAAACAATCGTAGTTAAAGGTCTATGTCTTTTAACAATGAATTAAAACCATTGTCAAATGTCAACTTTCAAAGACGATTTTCAAAATCGTCTTCAAATAGGTATCTTAAATGTCTCATTATGCCTATGTCAACCAAATCTTGACGAGCATTTAAGCCATCATTTGTCTTGCCTTTAATGTTAAGAAGTGTGTCGCTTAAACTATCACAAACTTTTTTCTCCACATGCATCACGTCAATACAATGTCAAACATCTAGAACAGACAAATATGGAAGATCGAAGAATATTGATCTCTTCTTTCATATGTTTTTTGCATTTGCATCTTTCTTTTAGGTCTTTCCAAAGATAGTATGTATGCCCTTCACCCACTTATAAACTTCATTTCCTGATAAAGGTATCGAGGCAAATCCAAACTTCAGACTTCCATGAAAAGCTTCTTTCAATCTATGATATGGGTGATATTCTTTTAGAAATATTTGATTCCTAGTGTAGACTATCTTTTTTCCATGCTTCAATTGCATGAAGCATTTTTTTTCTTCCACAAATGGGGCATGTGAAATGCCCTTTAACAGTATATCAACTAAAATTCTCATATGATGAAAAGTGATTAATGATACAAAATACAATTGCATGCAACTTGAAGGTCTGCTGGAGATACCTATCAAACATGCCAACCCCATCCTCCCATAAATTTCTCAAGTCTTCAATCAAAGGACTTAGATAAACATTGATATCATTTCCTAGTTTTCTTGGATTTGAAATCATCATAGACAACATAATGTATTTTCGCTTCATGCACAACCAATGAAGTAGGTTGTAAAAGTCCAAGCCGAAGGTTTCTTGCCTCCTTTCCAAAATCGGGAAACATGCGATTAATTGTCTTCCACTGGGGAGAATCAACTGGATGTCTAAGCAATTCATCATATTTTCTCCCATCTGTATTCCATGCAAGGTTTTTTTTGTGTCATCTCTCTATTAGCAAACAATCTCTTAAACCTTATAATTATTGGAAGATACCAAAACACCTTTGCTAGGGGATCTATCTTTGTGCTTTCCTCATTGCAATCATCGTCATCCTTTACTTTGTACCATGGTATCCCACACTTATGGCACTTACACATTTTTGCAAACTCGTTTCTGTACAATATGCAATCATTAGGGCATGCATGTATTTTTTGGTACTCCATACCCAGAGGACATAGTATCTTCTTCGCCTCATAGTTTTTTTTTCAGTAATGTGTTTTCGTTTGGAAGCATCCTCTGAAGCATGTCAAGCAATTCAATGAAACTTTTATCACTCCACCCATATTTTACCTTCAAATTTACCAAATCTAACACCGCTAACAACTGTGCAAGCTTTGTGCACCCCAGATACAAAGGCTTCTTCGAATCACTTTTAAATGTATCATACAAAAGGCCATGTACTTGCTTGCTGAAAAAATCTTGCCCAACATCGCGAATCATGTTCTCTAATCGATCCCCCATGTCTACATCAACATGCTCAATTTAGGACATGCTTGGGATTTTAGCAATTGACCATTGCATATCCATCTTTTATAACTCAGAATAATCCCATCGCAGATAAGATGTGTCTTTATGTCATTCACTACATGCCATCTCCCATTACCACATTTCACACAAGGACACAAATATTTTACACTCATTTCCTGTGCATTTTGTCATTCTCATACTCATTACTAATACTTGATGCCTTCATTCAACTTCGATTCATCTTTCCTCTTCTATGATAATAACAAAGTTATTTCATGCATGAACATCTCACTTTTTTCCATAAAGGTGTGGTCATATCCCTAGGAAGAGTTCTTATTATACTTGATTCATGCGTGAAGGTTAAGTCTCTTCTATTAAATTTGACAAAATTTCGGCAGCATTTTGCATTGATCTCCAAGTACATGACATAAAAGCAGTGACATCAATTCAGCCATAATCAAGTATGCACCTAGAGAACAATACGAAATACACTAAATCAAAATTTAGCAAAAGAGACTTAACCTGTACATTTGAATCAGGTATAAAAAATAACTTTTCCCAAATTGTCCAAACAAACAATTCAATATTCAATACAAGGACTAATACAAACTATTTGTATTAATCATTGTATTGAAACTCAAACGAAAAATTAAGGTTCACTCATAGTGTACATAACTTCAATATAAAATAATACTCAGGTGTCAAGAAACACGTTATAAAGCATCAAGTTAAGAATTGAGATACTACTAAACAAAAATTTAATTTTGTAATTTAAAACTTATAATAAGCACATAAGTGTCACAAAGAGATGCGTACTTCAAAAGATGCTCACTAACAAAACAAAGAGTTAAGACTCACAGAAGTTGAAAGTTGTTTGCATCAGCATAACACAACAAACAAAACAAAGAAAAACTAAAATTTTAAAATAAAATTGTTATAGGAAAAAGACAATAGTGGATCATATTAATTAAGGATAACTTATAGTCTTGAAATAAACAGGATTAGATTTTAAATATATAAAAGTTTTCTTAAATACAAGTTACACGTAAGAGGAATAGATAATTAGACTATTTATTTCATTAAAATATTTTTTCTCAACATGCATTAGCAATTAAACATTAGAAGTCTCTATTTCAGTGCAGAAAATTAAAAGTTTCAGCCGTAAAAATTATCAATGGTGTTTGATTAATACTTACCAGAAGTTAAATTAAGTGAGAAGTTAAATTATAAGTTTCAGCAGTGGTGTTTTCCTTAGAGGAGAGTCCTCATTAGATTCATATCCTTTCCTTTTGGCACTGTCTCTAAACTCTTTGCTCTTCTACTTTGGTTCATGCAAGAAAACATCCTTAATTGTATTGAAACCACAACACAACAATCAATCATGGTATCATCCTTATTTTCCACCTATGTTGGGTGCTTTGAAAATGTTTGGATTTCATCCACAATTGTGATAAAGGGAGCAGGTCATATGCGTTAGATTGCTCACAAACGATACATTCATCATAAGAGGATCCCCTTACAAGATGTACAAGCACAAAGAGGACACATGTACAGTAGTCTTATAAACATAAATAAAAATAGCTTTACAGTACAAACCAAAACACATAATGGAAACATTATAAATGGGGATGATGAAAAAATCTACCAAAGTGCATGAACTAATCACATGTAATATACCTTATTAACACTCAAGAGTAAGGAGGTGCGGATAAGAAGCAATCTGAAACTAATCAAAAATAACTCTCAGCCTGTTAAAAAGCACATTAGCCCGGATATTTTGACTTTCAACCTGTTAAAATTATAGAGAAATTAAATAATGGTACCCAAGAGACACTATAAGCATGTAACTTGAATTATTGATTATACTTTCTATTTTTCCTCTTTTTCCCTCTAAGGATCAATGTCAGTAATTATTCATCAAGAAATCCATAAGAATAGAGAAATTCACTTTTTCATGTCTAAGGAAAAGATGTGTTTGATCATGTTGTGCATCTAGCACTAATATATCAAGAACTTCATTCCCAATTTATAGCTGCAGACTACCATCGGACCATCTCACAAAGCAAACATTGCTTTCACACTAAAGTAATATAAAATATTTTTCCTTAAAAATATTATACTTCAACTTGATCATAAATGACATTTTTTGCTACAAAATAAGTAATGTAAGTAATGTAGCTCAAATTGAACTATTGTGGCCTTGAAGTTCCAAAAACAGCTACCAATGGTAAGAACACGTGCACCCATTTTTTCCACATTCTCACTCACAACCAGTAATGCAACCTAAGCTACATCATACAAGGATCAGGGAGTAGCTATTTCCTATTTGGTTCCAACCACAATCATTTACTATATATACTAGTAATTAATCACATTCAATTATTTCAGCTTCTGTGTGATGATAATAAATTAAAGCACCCCTGCCATTATATATTCTCTTCAATTGAAATAATATTAATCTACAGAGTATATGAAACAGCAAAAAACCAAATTGACTCAAACAATAAGTGTTGGATTTTCTAAGTGATGCCTTTGGAAGTAACCAAGCAAACGCCCTGCTTCTCCTTCCCCCATATCTATTTCCCCTTGCATAATGAAGATAATTATCATAATTCAAAACCAAGCAATTGTGCCACACATATCATTTGCCAATTTCAAGACAAGCAGCACGTCTCCTTACCTGTTAGTAGCATAGCATGTCTGGATCACATTTTACCAAACTTCAAAACCCAGTTTAGAGCACACAAATTATGTTCATCCAAAATATGAACATTTTTCTTCTTTAAACCATTACTTGAGTTAAACTGGAAAATATTGCTTTTCCCTTGAGTCAAATCATAATTTGAAAATTATAATCGAAACATTCTATAAGCCAATCCCATGGGTTATTAATAAGCATAGTTCACATTATGGCAAACTTGTCATTATGTTTTATGTGACAATTTTTAAAAGCCATTTAAAAAGCAACACATTAAATCAAACAAAAAGATAAAACAACAAATAAAAGGGATACAAGGAGAGTTTGTAACTGCATTCAAAAGAAGTATCACTTCTATGGCCTTATCCTTCAGAGCTTCAGTTGACCTTAAGGCTTTGATTTCACCCTGACAAGTCGGTAGTTCTTTATCTTTTTTCTGCAAGGATGATCAAATTGAGTTATTAGTTATTACAAGGTCTATAAATGAACCACTGATATGAAGATACTAAAATTGGACGCTCTCAAACTGTTTTCTACTCATTCATTTTGGGTTGCAAGAAGAAAACTATGATTTCTTGAGAATGAGGTATTACACGCAAACACAATCTATAAAAAGAAAACATATCAATATGACACAGAAACAATAGGAATCAAACACGAACACAATTCATTTAAGAGGTCCCCACAAGATTTCAGTTTCTATAGAACTGAGAACATCAATGCAATTGGTATAGTGTTTCACACCTGATCAACAATCCCTAAAGAAAGAAAGGAACTAAAAGCCATAGAAATCAAAACGAAAACCACAACACCAGATGTGAAAACATTTTATTGCCAATAATAAAATCACAGAAAAACAAATATCACTAGCTTGTACTCTGTTTTTCTCAATGAACTCCCTCTCTATTTTTCTCAATCAAATAATAATAGAACGTGAAAAATAGAATTGATTATAGAATGCACCTTTAAAGGAAACCATTAAAGGAAATGCAAGAGAATGGGCTAATGAAGAATACCTTATCGGAGAGGCAGCGACATTTACAACGACTTCGCTGCCTTTGAAGGCGGCAATGACAGACGAGGGCAGCGATGGTGACAACAAAATGTCAAGAGTTTTCAAAAATCGATGGTGCAAGAGAGAGGCAATGATAGGGGGTGACAAAGAGGGAATGAGACTATGTGAGGGCGCGAGAGAGAGGGAATGGAATATTAAAGTGCATTTGAAGAAAATTTTTGAAAACCAACTATGAAATATTGTTTTCAAAGATGGTTTTTAAAAAAACCAACTTTGAAATTCACTTTCAATGACGGTTTTACAAAAAACATATTCAAATATTTACAATTATTTACAAAATTGTCACCATGTTCTTTGAAAGACAATTTTTTAAAACCGTCATTGGTTCAACATTGAAAAACCTATTTTAATAGTAGTGTTAGTGATGAAACTGATAACGACTGTCGAATCTCTACAAAACAAATAAAATTAAGATAATTTTGAAGCACAGAATTAACATAGGTTGACTCACAGATACAGTCCAATTTGGTTCTTGACTTAATCCACTTATGAACAGCAGGGGGATTTTATCAAACAGTTTGCAGATAGTGAACAAAAATTGCAAAAACACAAGCAAGAATTGAAGAAAAATGCATAAACTAACAGAATTGATAAAAGGTGTTGTAAAACAGATTCAAGAATATCAATCCAATTCACTAAACCAAGCAATGCAAGTTATCATAGTTCTCATATAATGATCATGTTATGAAGGTTCATTCAATATCATTAGAAATAGTTCAATCGAATTAACTCCTAAATCAATTGAAATCACAAACCAGATTGAAATATCATCCAAAAAATCCATGATTAAAAATCAAAATTAGGAAATAAATCTATAACCTAAATTTTTTTTCAATCCTAAACATATTCATAATCATGAAAATCGAAAAGAGGATTGAAGAAGAAGATGAACATTCACACATACATTAGAATATCAAACCAGAACTCAAATTCTCCTTACTTTGACTGGATCCTTGGATTGATTGATTATTTAGCCTTCAAAAATTATCATCAAAGGAAGAGCCACAAAATTTGTGTGAGAAAAATAGAAGAACAGACATGAAAGGAAGAAGAAAAATAAAGAACAATTAAGAGAAAAATAGAGAAAATATTTTAATTCTGAAAACTTTCACAAAAAGCTAGAAATTCTGTATTTGTATCTTTGTCCCCTCCAAATAACTCATAGCTACAGTAACATATAGTTATTGAATAGAATTAAGGGATGGGCTCTGATTAGACCCATCTAAACTAACTAATTATGTCAATTACATCAATTAAAATCCAAACTCGTAGTCCAAAACTGAAATGTGGAGGTTCTGCTTCCAAGCCTATTTTGACCCTCAAAATGACAGAATTGGTCCACACTTATCTCTGACAAAATTTTAACTCTTTTCCTTAGCTTTCTACGGATGACTCATATGATCCATTTGGAGTTTTGTAGAATCCTATAGGTCTTGTGCAAGGAAAATAGGTCAAGTAAGCACAAAATTTGAAAATAAGCAACAATTATCGATTAAGCCCAATTATTTGCCTAAGATCAAAACTGAGTTCAAATAAAAAAAAAATTAAGAGAAGTCAAATAAGCTAATAAGAATAGAAAATACTATACTAAAAAATTCAATCAGAAATCTTCCCTTGCTAATCCCTTACAAACTCTATTATTGAGGGATTAGCAAAGGAAACTACAACCATAGAAGATGAATCATGCATGTATAATAATGACAACATCCAAGCTATGACCAATTGTCCTGGATTTTACCTTTCTTATTTTGACCTCTCATCTTTAACCAGATATAAGAGTCAATTGTAGGAAGGTTTGATATGTTTTCCCTATATTTTTCTACCATGGCATTTTCATATGATTCTTACAATAAATCCATCCATAATTTAGTAAGATGGTAATAGATTAACAAAGTTTAATCTTACATTTAAAATATATACTTATAGTGATTTTTTTTGTTAGAGACATATTGAACCTCTTTTCTTTTATATATGAACTTTGCTGTACAATTCACCATAAGAAATGAGGTTGTTACACTCCACCTCCTATGAAATAATATGAAATTTTTTATTCTGTAAATTATGTATTTAGTAGAACTCCTCGTATCAAAATTTAAGATCAATACAAATAAAATCTAAAGTTCAAACAAAAAATAAAATTATGTGATGTGCAGATGCAATCACAACAATTGGTGAACTGTTTTACTAAGCTGGAAAATCATTATATCTTTAACCAATGACTCTTTTTGGCCTTATACAATATAGGGAATACTACTACAAAGAAGGTTTTCTACGACACCCCATCAATATTAGTTTGTGGAAAACTGTCGTTGCTAGCATTTTTGCAAATAGAAGCAAAGTCTCAACATCGATTTTACTAAAGTTGTTGTTGAATGTAACGTGGTAAAGGCTCCCATTTTCTATTTTGAGATAAATGGAAATTTGGAGTTGCCTTTTCCATGACATTGTGCATATATAGGAGTCTGTTCAGCGATGGCTTCCAAATTTTTAAATAGATTAAAACATACGTAATTTATTTTTAAATAGATTAAATATATAGGTTTCCAATCCAAGTTATCTTTCTATCTCAATGATATGTTTTTTGTTGTAATTAATTTAAATTAATTTCAAGTTAACATAATCACAATGTTTTATGGGCTGACTTGTGTCTTCCTTAACTAAATTTTATTTTGAATTTGGAGTTATCTTCAAATTAAAGGCTCTTAATATGGCTATTGTGTAATGAATTGGATGCGAACCATAATCATGGGAACTTTGAAGATTGAATGGAGCACGGTATACTACTTTACTTTATCAAGAATCATTTATAACACTTCTATTTATTTAATATAGTGTTTTGCTATTTTTTTTATAAAAAAGAATACTAGTTTACTTTAACATGTTTCATTTATTATACTTATGATTATTTAATTGTTTAATTTGTGTTTATTATATGTTGCAATTGTTTAGTGATCAAACACCATTAAAATCGAAGAGAATTAAAACAATTCAGAAAGAATGAACAAAATGTTTTTTACAACTTAGAAATGAAGTACTAAACAATGTTTAAGAATGTATAGGATAGTTAAACTTGTATTTTAGCATAGTTTTATGTTAGATTTACATTGTAAACATGACAATATTGAATTTGTTTGTTTAATGTAATTAATTTGATAACGTGGAATCATTTTATTAGTATTTATGAATTTATTTCTTTTGATTAATAATAATTTGAAGGCTAAATTACATATTTAGTCTCCCTATAATTTCTAATCTTTATGTGACAAGGATTTAAATGAAATAAAAAATAAAATATGTCTTGATGGAAATTGAATCCATGACCTTTAATACAATAATAGGACAATAAACCACTATATCACTTGCTTTGATTAATATGTTTGGTAAACAATGTTTTTTTAGTATCATTAAGAATTTTTGAATTATAAAAATTTATTTAATATATAAAATATTTTTAAATTTTATTTTATATAATTTTACATATTTTATTTCAATTACACAATTTTAATATGAAAAAATGTCCTTTTTAATTTTAATTATAAATAATATTTTAATTTCATAAATTAATTTTAATTAATTATATAAATAAATATAATTCCATGAATTAATATTACATTATGTTATGTAATTTATGAAACTTAATTATATTCATTTTTATATACATATTATTTTATGAAATGTTTTGTATATCTTACATATTAAAATAAATTTACATAAATTGTATAAATTACATATAATAATTTATATAAACAATTTAGATATTAATTTATGTAATTTTCTTCATTTACATAATTGGAATATAACTTTTTTATTAAATCATTTTTTTAGTTAAACTCAAAATGTTAACATCTAAGTTTTTCTGAAAAAATTAAATATCAAAATTTTATTAATTTTTATAATTAGAATAAAATAATTTACATATTAATTGATGCAATTATATTGATTTATGTAAATATACTAAAATAATTATATATTAAAATCAATTATATAAAATAAAAATATGTAAACTGCTCAAAATAAAATATGTCAAGTTATGTAAAACAAAATAAAAAATATTTTATATATTAAATTATGAATTTTTATAATTAGAAACAAAGTTAATAACTCTTGACATAATGATACATAAAAAAATAGTGTTTACAAACCAAATAAAACAAAGTAAGTGGTATAGTGATTTATGGTCTTATCATTATTGTATTAAAGGTCATGAGTTTAGTTTCTACCAATAAATTTTTATTTTTTTATTTTATGTAATCCTTTGTCACATAAGCGTCATGTCATTTACCTACATAAAAGCAACTCCAGTGGGGAGTTCTTACATGGTTCCTTCCCTTGAAGAAATCATTTCGTGAAGAAACTCTGCACTGAAGACCGCCTCCATGGCGGAATGATTTATTGAAAAAAAAGAAGTGCATTCTATATAAGCAACCCATTCTTAACAATAAAATATTATTATTTGGGATCAACTACCCCATATAAAAAAAAAGAGGAAAAATAACGGGAAGAAACTTAATCCCATAATTGAATTAAAAGAATTAAGAAGCAACAAAAACACAGAACATAACCAGATCAACGGGCGATGATGGTGGTTGTGCGAGGGAGGTCCACGACGAAGGCTCAAGGGTTGCGATGTTGGTGGCACGATGGAGGGGCCGCAACGGTGGTTGTGCAAGTGAAGGGTCGCGATGGTGGTGGCGCGAGGAAGCTGCCACGACGGTGGATGCCCGAGAGAAGGGTCTCGATGGTGTGGTGTGGTGTGAGAAGAGAGAAAGAAGCACGCATGGATGAAGTGGAGAAGGAGAAAGAAGGCACACGTGGAAGAAACACGCAAGATATTTTAAAAAAGAAATGGAATGTTATGGAGAAAAGAGAGTGGGCTGTGGGCTTGTGGCACGAGAATTTTTGGAATAAAAAAATAGAAAGCAAATGCAAGAGAAAACAGAGAAGGAGAGCAAATGTTTTCTTAAATTTTTCATATTTATTATTGGTATTCATAAAATTTGAAAAATTATAAGTTTTAATAAAAAAAATATAAATGTGTGGATTTTTTGGAAGTCTTTGCTGTTTCTTGAATTAGAGAAAAATTATGTATATGTTTCTTATGAGTGACATGGCATTATGGGACCACAAAAAGTACTGCAAGGATCACAAAAAATTGATTAAGAAACACAAAGAATAACTCTCTATTGGAGATGCTCTAAGAACCACATCAGCACCAACATGCCACATTGTTGACTTTGGATGGTCAATTAATAGAGGAACCAAAATTGATAATTCTAAAAAATAGGAGGACTAAATATTTTGATTTATAAATATGGATATTAAAATAACAGATAAGAAATTATAGTAGGACCAAAATTACAATTTATTCTAAGTTTAGTTATGCTTGAAATTATAGGTTAGATTTGTTGTCAAAACAAAACAAATATTTTTAAAAAAACTATACCAACTGCATCTGTTGCTAGAAAATCGATGTAGAATGTCACTTTCTACGACAATTTTCAACAAAACCATTTTTAAAAACGCATATTCTACATTGATTTTCCTCAAAACTGTCTTTGAAAACATTGCATAGAGAGACATTTCTAATATGATTTTTACATCGGTTTTGGAAAAACCATTGTCGAAAAGCCACTTTCCAAAACAGTTTAAAATCATCATAGAAAGCTTTCAACTTTCAACAACGATCTTTGGACATCGATTGAAAATCATCGTCAAAGTCCTTTTAGAACTTTGGTTAAAAGACTTTTTAATGGTAGTGGAATGGAGAAACCACAATTTTGCAAGCAAACATTTTCAAGTAAAAAAAAATACTCAATATGTTTTCAAATTATCAAAACTAGCAACACTCTCAGAGTATAGCCCACGACAATATCAAAGTATAACATAGTAGCAAACTAGCAACACTATCAAAACCAACAAAATTCAAAGAACCAATTTTATCACCTCTAATTGGATCAACCCAAAAATACCCCAAACTAGAAAAGAGAAAGATACTTAATGCGAATGGAAATCCACATTGAACAAATATCAAATATCCAAAAACAGCCCAAACTACGATATTAAAATTTGAGTACAAACTAAATTTAGGTCTCTTTAGACAATTTTGATTTCGGCTTATCTTGTAAATTAAAACACTTATGAGCAATATATGAAATAACACATGAAAATAATTACTGGTGATAATAATAAAAATTAACATAATATAAAATCTATATATTCATTTAACTACTTTTTTCGATAACATATTCATTTAACTACTATGTATGTTATGTATTTTATGTTTTTATAAATTTAAACAAATTCTTAAATTATGAGGTAAAAAATAATATTAATTTCATTAATATTCACTACTACAAAAATTGTTTTTAACATCGCTAAGTTAACATCGATTTTCTGGAAAATCGATGTTAACGAAAATGCGGTGACAAATTCGTAATTAATAGGACATGGTTAACATCAGTTTTGTTAAAAACCTGGAAAACCAATGTTAACAGGAATACGTTAACATCGGTTTTCCAGGTTTTTAACAAAACTGATGTTAACCTATTAGTGTTAACATCGGTTTTACAGGTTTTTAAAAAAACCAATGTTAATATGAAGACGTTAACATCGGTTTTTCAATGAAAACCGAGTTGTTATTATAAGACCTGACCCCCAAATTAAACTTCCTTACTCTCGCGCCTATCTCTGACTATCAATGGTGCCCTTCACTACGCCTACGACGGTCACGGTCACCTAAATCGTTGTCATTGTCGGTGTCGGCTCACTCTCATGGCGGTTCCATTGTCAGTGTCGGGTTCCATTGTCTGGTGTCGCGGCTTCCACAAGGTATGTGTCCTTCCATTGACGAAACCATGAGCTTCTTTTTCTTTTGCATTTGTGTTCTTCTTCTTCTGAGCTTCTTTTTGTCTTGTGTAGCTTCTTTTCCACTGTTGGTGTAACTTCTTTTGGTCTTTACTAGCAAGAAAAAGTGTAACCTAAGGGAACAAAGCCAACAAAATCGTGAGCTTGTACCTTTGTGACTGTGTGTAGATTGATTTTTTTTACCGATTTTCGAGATGCTTGTAATGGTTAAAAGTTTTGCATATTGTAGAATATCTTATGAAGCAACTCATTTTGCATATTGATTCCTGGGCCACAAAGTAGTTAATGGTTAGGATTGAATGTTATGGATTTGAGAAACTTGCTTAGATGGCTGGTTGAAGAATTTAGGGCAGCTTAGTGGCTGATTAAGTATACCAACAAGGTAGCCTATTAACCATTAAGTAATGAGAATTTAGGATAGCTTAGTGGTTGATTTTAGTGTTTTCTACAGGTAAAGATTTTAGTGTAGCTCATTGCTATTTGCTTTGGATTGGTACAACTCTTGTTGGAGAACCACTATCATCATTACTGCACCCATACGTAGGCTGATAGCCATACCTTGCATATCGGAATAGGTGTTCTTTTTGTAGTGCAGTAAGTTAAAAAGTAGCTTTTAACTTCCAAAAATAATTAGCTTTAAGTTAGGAAAAGTCCACTCATATGTGATATCCCTTGAATTTGCAGTAAAACATATTTTTACGTTTAATAAGTACCAGTAAGAAGGCACTAAGCGAGTCATATGTATAGAGAATTACTTGTGATTTGCATTGCATAGTATGATTTGCATATAGAGAATGAATAAGGCCATTGGAAGCTGAGTGGTGGTGTTGATCATTTCCACAACATCCTTTGGATTGGTGGAGGTTAGGGAGGACAAGGCCATTGGATTGGAAGCTGAGTGGTGGTGTTGAATTCCACAATAGGCTTAGATTGATACCATATAGAGAATGAATAAGTTGTTTATTTTAAAATTTATCTTGCTAATTTCTTTAAGTTTCAATAAAATAAGTAAAAATAATATAACATCTTCAATGTTCAACATCATTTGTAGGCAGTTGTCTTTTTTCTCTTTGCATCGTCATCACTAGATTCCTTGTTGGAGTTTGTCAGTGACATCATCACAGGTACTTACGAATGTGTTTAGTATTTTTGTTAGGTTCTATATGTATACGCGTGCTTTTGCAACTTGTTTTATGTGGTTAATGACTATTGCTTTATATATACAATTAATGTCCATTATGAGTGAACCTTAGTTTCCCGTTTGAGATTCATTACAATGATTCTTCCGGACAGTTTGGATTAATCATTGTATTGATTATTTAATTGTCTGTTTGGACAATTTGCGAGGACTCATATTTTTTTAGTATATTCATATGTAAAAGTTGTGATTCTTTTCTTAAATATGATAAAGTTTCGGAACAATGCATTTCACTTTGTTCTCCGGGTGCATACTTGACTGTGGTGTAACTCATGTCACTGCTTTCATGTCGTGTACTCGGAGATCAAAGCGAAATGCTGCCAAAATTTCATCAAATTTAAGATAAGAAACTCAACCTATACATATGAATATACTAAAATAATATGTCTTCGTGAATGGGGTAGGGCTATACCTTTAATGAAAAAAGTGAGGCTTTCATGCATGGAATAACTTTGTCAGTATCACAAAGTTATTAATTAGATGGATCAAAGTTGAATGAATGCAAGTCGCATCACAGTTGAGTATGAGGAAGGCGTTGAAAATTTCTTGCAATTTGCCTCCGAAAGAAGTCGACCGGATGGGGATGGAAAATATTTTTGTCCCTGTATCAATTGTTTGAATGGGAGATGCCAAGTGCTAGACAACATACGAGAGCATCTTCTGTGTTAAGAAGAATTATACCACATGGATATGGCATAGTGAATTGACAGACATGTGGAGGGGGTTGCAAACTGAACCGGTTGATGTTGACATCGGAGATCGATTAGAGGATATGATTTGTGATCTGAGACATGAATCTTTTCAGCAAGCACATGCCCCTATGTATGATACATTGGAAAGTGATTCGAAGAAGCCGTTGTATTCGGGGTGCAAAGAGTCATTGACACTGTTGTCAGCGGTGTTAAATCTGGTTAATGTCAAGACTAGATATGGATGGAGTGACAAAAGCTTCAGTTCACTGGTAGAGGTAGTTCAGGACATGCTTCCAGATGAAAACACGTTGCCAAGAAGATTCTTTGTCCGATGGGTATGGAGTATCAAAAAATTCATGCTTGTCCTAATGATTGCATATTGTACAGAAATGAATTTCAAGAAATGCATACGGGTGTGGGGTATCAAGGTACAAAGTGAAGGCCGATGATGAATGTAGCATTGATGAAAGCACAAAGAAAGGCTCCCCATGAAGGTTTTGTGGTATCTTCCGATCATTCCAAGGTTTAAGTGTTTGTTTGCTAATGAAGATGATGCAAAAGACCTTACATGTCATGCAGATGAGAGAAACTGTGATGGAATGCTCCGCCGTCCGGCAGATTCCTCCCAGTGGAAGAAGATTGACTGTTTGTATCCAGAATTTGGCGAAGACCCAAGAAATCTTAGGCTTGCACTTTCCAGTGATGGAATGAATCCCTACGGCAGTTTAAGTACTCAGCACAGTTCATGGCCTATTTTGCTGGTCATTTACAACCTGCCTCCTTGGTTGTGCATGAAGCGAAAATACATGATGTTGTCTATGATGATATCGGGCCCAAGACAGTCAGGAAATGACATTGATGTTTATCTTAGTCTCTTGATTGAAGACTTGGCAAACTTGTGGGACGAGGGGGTTGTCGTGTTTGATGGGTATCGTAAGGAGACATTCAAGTTGCGTGCAATGCTATTTTGTACCATTAATGATTTTCCAGCGTACGGGAATTTGAGTGGATACAGTGTTAAGGGCCATCGTGCATGCCCTATTTGTGAACAAGACACAAGCTACGTACAACTTAAACATGGCCGAAAAACCGTTTACACTCACCATCAACGTTTTCTGAAATCTTATCACCCTTATCGGGGATTGAAAAAACATTCAATGGAAGTCAAGAGCATGAAACTACATCGATTTCGTTAACTGGTGAGCAGGTTCTTGAGCGTGTTAAGGGCATCCATATTGTATTTGGAAAGATTGAAAAAGAAGTAGAAAGGTAATACTTGCATATGGAAGAAGAGGTTGATATTGTTTGATCTTCTATACTGGTCTGATCTAGATGTTAGACATTGTATCGATGTTATGCATGTGGAGAAAAATGTGTGTGACTGTGTCATCAGCACTCTGCTTAACATTCAAGGCAAGACAAAGGATGGTTTAAACACTTGTCAAGATCTTGCTGAGATGGGTATACGTGAGCAGTTACATCCTAGGTCTGATGGTAAGAAAATATATTTGCCTCCAGCATGTCACACTTTGTCAAAAAAGGAGAAGATAAGTTTCTGTCAGTGTCTGCGCCGAGTGAAAGTGTCACAGGGATACTCTTCAAATATTAAAAGCCTTGTGCAGATAAAAGATCTGAAACTAGTTAGCTTAAAGTCTCATGATTGCCACGTGTTGATGCAACAATTGTTAGTTGTGGCGACTCGAGACATTTTGCCTAACAAAGTGAGGCATGCTATAACTCAGGTACGCTTTTTCTTCAATGCCATTTGTACCAAAGTCATGGACCCTGTAAAGTTAGATGACTTGGAAGAAGAGGAGGCAATTATCTTGTATCAATTGGAGATGTATTTTCCTCCTTCATTTTTCAACATAATGGTACACTTACTTGTTCATCTGGTAAGGGAAATTAAAATGTGTGGTCCCATTTATTTACGGTGGATGTACCCGGTCGAGCGATACATGAATATCTTGAAAGGGTATACAAAAAGTCTACACCAACCTGAAGCATCCATAGTTGAAAGGTACATTGCAGAAGAAGCTATAGAATTTTGTTCAGAGTACCTTGAAAAGGCAAAACCTGTTGGGCTTCCCGAGTCCCGGCATGACGACAGGGTGGGAGGAAAGGGTTTACGTGGGCTGCATGTTATAACGCCTGGTTTACAGGAATTGCAACAAGCTCATTTGTATGTCCTGAATAACAGTAATGAAGTTCTGCCATACATAGTTTGTCATGAAGCCTTAGTCAATGAAAGTAATCCAAGAATGATGAAGAATAGGTTGTTGAAAGAGCATAACAAGACTTTCCTGAATTGATTTAAAGATACAATATTTAGTGATGAATCTTCATCTGAAACAATGAGGAAGTTAGAAGATGGACCTAAAAGAAATGTTAGAAGTTGGCAGGGCTACGATATCAACAAGTACTCGTTCTAGACAAAACAACAAGATGACAAGAGCACAATGCAAAACAGTGGGGTTAGCCTTAGGGCTCAGTTGCAACACTTTGCTACTGTGCATGACCACGATCCCCGTTTGGCGTGCATGCCTTACTTTGGAGTCATTCATGACATCTGGGAGCTTAATTATGTTACATTCAGTGTGTGTGTTTTCAAGTGTAAGTGGGTTGATATCAATAGCGGTGTGCGGACCGAGGACTTGGGATTTACTTTGGTTGATCTTAACAAGCTAGCTTATCAAGATGAACCTTTCATCATGGCAAAACAATCTAAATAGGTGTTTTATGTTCAAGATCCATGTGATGAAAGGTGGTTTGTGGTACTACATGGAAAAACCATTGCTATTACTCTTGACGATGATGATTCCACCGTCGATATTGGTGTCACTCAATTCTCGACACAAATGCCTGACATCAACAGAGAAGATTACAATAATGACGTTCATGAAAATCGTAATGATCATGATGAAGGAGAATTAATTAATATCACTTAATGTAATTTGTTTGCCTTATTAACTTGTTTGCATTTTTTACAATTTCATAAGTATCCTAACTTGTCAGAATGTGTTTACTTATATTTATTTCATTTTTAATAGGATCATGACTACATCACCGAGCTCCCCTCCTCGACCTGAATCAGCACCTTCGCCATCTATGGCGAAGAAGACTAGGAAGGCGACACGACTGAGGTCACTGGCTACCAGACCTGCTGGTGTTGACAGACCAGTGGATCCTGCCACTGGGAAGGCTAATGGTCCTCAGGCAAAGAAATTGAGGACGTATCTAGGGGTCGTGGCTAGAGTCAAGGTGGATGTGACCATTGCTAACTAGAAGGAAGTTCTTACAGCGCAGAAGGAGTTGATTTGGGAGGACATTCAGGTATTACAATTAAATGTTCAATGTGATTGCTTGTAGTAATACAATTTAAATGTTATTATAACTGTTAAACCCTCTTGATTGTAACGCAGGCTGAATTTGATATACCTGAAGCGTCAGACCAACAGACGAAGAAGAAAAATTTGCAGATAGTAGGAGAGCGATGGAGGCAGTTTAAGTCAGACCTGACCTCTAAATGGGGTTTGGCACAAGGCAAGGACGACAATGCCGACATTGTCTGTGAGAAATACAACATCAATAAGGAAAAGTGGCACCAATTCTGTGAGACACGTAGAGCCGCTTCTTGGGAGGTTAGTTGAGTTACATTGTTTTACAATTTCAGAATTATAAAGTCAAACAAACGCATTTTTTTAACCCTATTTGTGTAATTCTTACAGGACGTTAGAAAGAAGGCCTAGGCCATCCAGAAGCTGAACACTGCCCCTCTAGTGTTGTCTCACGGGGGTTACGACTTGTTAGAGAAGAGATTGATGAAGGAATAACAAAAGAAACAATTGGAGGAAGCAACCCGTGATGATAGCACGGATACTATCATTCATCCTCCGTCCCCTGTGAGACGACACGTGAAGTGGAAGCTGACTCACACCAAAAAAACTGGGCAAATGACTTCTGAGGCGGCACGTGAGATTGCAGAGAGGATTGTAAGTCAAAAAATAAGCTCATACACCTTTAATGAATTTTTGCCTCACAAATTACAAATCTAATGTTCTACTTATTTTGATCGCATGATTCCCTGGATAAGCAATCCACATAGGGTAGCTTTGTCGCCAGTGGACGTCAGGATATCCTGACTACTGCCATTGGACCACCAAAGCACCTCGGTCGTGTCCGTGGTGCTGGAGCCAATGTGACCATCACACAGTACTTTGGACCGGCTCCATCGACCTCTCGCAAGTCAAAGTCAATGGCGCCTGAAGACTTGGATCACCTGAAGGACAACATCAAGGTAGAGACTTACACAGTCGATCACTAATCGACTTACATAGTCGATCACTAAAAGAGTTACGCAGTAAATAATGATGAGCTTCAGCCACCTGCAGTCCCAGATGCAGACCCAGATCTAGTCTTAGGGTGCCATGCCGCCTCCAGACCTTCAGTCATGTCCATATAGTGCCCGTGTCAACACCAAGGGAAGTTGTGTCGATCCCTCAGGGAATGACCCAGACACGAGTGCATCTGACAGGCGTGGGTTGTATGTCGATGGCAATCCTCCCCGCCTGGTTGCCCTTGAAAGAGCTTATGAGGGGTCGACAACCGTACACAGTGTCCCTCTTGCCCATGATCAGGTCAAGGTGGGTGTTGAGGAAGTTCGAGATGCTGAGGCTCGCGTCCTTGTACCCACTGATGAGGTTCAGTTAGTGGGGCAGACCCTTAACACCTTCCTTGCTTTGTCGACACATCTTGTACAGGCTATTTTGAACAAGGTATCACATATTTGGTTTGTTTCTTCTCATTTAAGAATGATTTGTCTCATATAAAGTCAAGACGATCGTTCACTTATGTTTCCTAACTGTGTAGGATAAACAAGTACTTGAGGGACCGGCGAAACTTGTACATAAGTCAGAACATATTTTCGATCCCCTGTACCAAATCACATTGACCATCCCCGATCTTTTCCTCAGACCCATGCAGGTGCAATGGGACCCTACTATGTTCGGGCTGCAGGTTGAGGACTTCCCATTCTACATAAAGCATGAGGATATTTCTGAGATCATCGACGGTGGTCAATGTCTAAGCACCTCCGTTATGCAACTATGGATTCTGTAAGTCACTTTCAATTGGCTACCGTTACATAACTAATTGTTTTATATTCTTGCATAATTGACTTTATTTTCAAAACAATAGGCATATGACTGAGTTATGTCTGCAATCGGATCATGGCGATGTGTATGGATTCATGGAGCCACAGTCCATACAGAGATCAGGGCAATCTCAATTTGAATTCGAGGACTATATCAAGAAATGGATGCAGAGTTCACAGAAAGATGTCTACCTTGCAGCGTACTTGAATGAGTAAGTAAAGATGTACAAAAGAATTTAATTAATGTATGAAGTATAATAACTTCTTTTTCTCCAATGCAGTGCACATTGGCAACTGGTCGTTATATGTCCTAAGGCCAATGTTGTCGTGTGGTTCTGTTCGTTGCACCACAAGCCTGATAACTACCTCAAAGGAATTATTAACATGTAGGTTGTTATTTGTCAGACATTTCTATTTTATTTCTAACACATGAATATGTTAATTGTACAATATGCATGCATGTTTCTCTTAAGCAATGATTTGAAGGGACTCCATGACACTCAAGGAAATAAATCAAAGGCTACTACTAAATGGATTGCGCTTAAAGTAAGTCTTTTAATAAATCATGGTTTATGTATTCAAAATAACTTTTATTACCATTTACACTAATTTCCGTTTAACTTTGACCATGTTATCGAATTTAGTGTAATAAGCAAAAAGGAAGCACTGAGTGTGACTATTATGTCATGCATTAGATGTCCACGATAGTCCAAGGAGGCTTCAGGGATAACTGGGACATGGTAATTGTCTAATTCAAAACTAATTTTCATTTTTTTACTTGTTTTTATTTATACTTATTGAATTATGTTTTATTACGTCATGCAGTATTTCACTAATGAAAGACCACTGCAAGCCGACAGATTGAAGGATATTAGGGTTCAGTGGGCTACATATTATCTTAAAGTTAGAGATGAAATATTAGATTAGTTGGTTAAGGGATTTTTAAACAATTGTATATAGACATTTGGTTAGGAAATCATTTTTATGTACATTGACACTATTGAGTTTTATTTGTCATTGAAACAATATTTTATTGTATTGTATTATGAAATTGGTTGGATGTCTGGTATTTAATTTACAGGTTGAAGAATTGGTAAAATTTAAAAAATAGACAAAACATAAAATAAATAAAAAACAACATCGGTTTTCTTAAGAAAATCGATGTTGAAGTTCCAGCTTTCATAATTTTTTACGTTTTTATTTATTAGATAGCGACATCGGTTTTTCAGTAAAAACTGATGTTGTTTACCTTTCGTTAACATCGGTTTTAAAAACTGATGTTAACTTCCACACTTTCAACGTCGCCTGATTCAACATCGGTTCAAAACCGATGTGGAATGTCAAAAATAAACCGATGTTGAATGTTGTTTTTCTAGTAGTGATTGCTGTATAATTTTGCAAATGATTTGTGACAAATTTATGAGGGCTCATTTCCCTCGATAAACTAAAATTTTATTTCCCTTTTTCTACAACCTTTTTACGAAAAATTTGAGAGGAAATTATTTTCCAACTTTAATGACCTTGTAAGCGATTAATTTGCAACAAAAAAATAATTCTCACTACCTAGAAACATTTGTAAATTTAATGAACCCATTATTCCCTTGCAAAATAATTAACCAAAACATCAAGGGATTCATAAGGTTTCAACTCTTCCTCTCTAATTATTCACTAAATTGCGAGGGATTAACGAGAATGTTTTGTCTTCATTAGTCTATCGCTATTTAGTGAGACAATAACAATAGAACTTTTGCTAATTTCCCCTGAACTAATTCTCAATTTTCTTGTAGCATATCTTAAAAGTCATACAAATTTACAGTAATTTGTTATTGGATGACAATGTCAAACTATTGTACTATTGTTTATGATGGAAAGTTTTCTAAGTAATTGAAATGTAATTTATCATAATTTTCACAGTTGATTCTTATCAATCACAAACAACTTATTTATTTAGTGAATAAAAATTGCAATTATAGTTTTTTTTTATTCAAACGAACAGTTGGTATAACTTTTAATCAAAGAAATTATGAGATCAATAAAATACATACAAGGTTTTAATATAACCATGTGTTATTGTATCACATTCGAAAGTATTCATTTTGATGATTAATAGTTATAACCACGATTTTTTATTGATAAAAAATACTTAAATTATAAGTCATAAATATGCATATTTTGAATATAGTTATAAAAGTAGTATTTTTAATACATTTATAGTTTTTGATAATAAAAGATACTTTTTGAACAAGTAAAAATTTGTAAATTTGACTAAGTAAAATTACAAGGCAAAGAGATCAAAATATTTGTAAGATAAAATGTTTTGCAACTAAACAAATTTGAAATGCAAACAAAGATAAAATGACACAAAGTTAAAGTGTTTTCAAAATGTAAATTGAAATCAAATGCAAAACAATATGAAAGTTGCAGAAAGGTAAAGAACAATAAATAGATAGTTTTGAGTTTAGAGAAGAAATAGTGATTGAAAAGAGTTAAGAGTTTGGAGAAGAAATGTAGAAGAAACTTGCATTATTGTAAATTGATCAAAGAAATGAAAGAATAGAAATTGTAAACTGCATTAAAGTATGAGTTCAAACATACACTTTTTTTTGGTAATTGGTAGTCATTTCCTTGTGTGATGTATTGGTGTAAAGGTGTTTGTGTGATCTTCATCACCAAGTAAAAATGACTATTGTTTTGCCTATTTATAATTTAATATAATTTGACTCAATGATAACTTTACAAGGTACAATTATACAACTTATTTGAACTAACTATCTAAGATGTTGACACATGTATCTTCGTGCTCTTTATCGGAAAATCGTTGATAACCATCTTTGTGCACTTGATCGAAACCTATGAGTCTTTGATGATTCTTTACTTGTCTTTTCGAGGAGCATGGAAATTCAAATAACTTTTCTTCACAATTTGTCTTGATCTTTAGAGTTCAGTTGTTTCAATCTTTTCACCCAACTATTGTATGTTTATAGTCTTTTCAATCAATAATCAAACATAAACTTAGTATCATGTTCTTCAACTCTATTCAATTCCAATAAAATTTCTAAGTTCTATAGTTAGAAAATTTTACTTGTCTCCCTCAGCAACACTATTAGTGCATGACCAATAAATTCTTCTTATTATTGTTATTTGTGTTGTTATGGTCATTGTCATTAGTGTAGTCGCCATAATATATTGAGAGAAAAATCAGGAGATTGCAAAAATATGAAACAGGGGGAGAGAAGGGTTTAGTTTTATTTTCTCTATTATCACATATCTTGAATTATTATAATGGATCTTTTACTTTGTTTAAATCCACATTAGAAAACTTCGCTTGATCCAACCAAATCCTAAAAACCAAAAGATCAAATTCAGACATGGTATGCAATATATATATGGATCTTCTTCAACCATATCTTGTGAAAAAATATTCAAGCAGAAGTAGCAACTCAGAATTCCCATATCTATCGATGATTTTCCATTCAAGAAAATCTTCTTTGTGGATACAATCATATAATTAACATCTTGCGTCACTTTTCTACTATCATCTATGTAATCAACTAAAAGCTAGCTAAAACATTTAATTATTGGCTTCATGCACTTTAGTGAGAATCCAACTCAACATAAATATCAAGTAAAATTTAGTGGGATGTGTCGTGGAGTTAACTCGGTCTAGTAAGCGTTGATATCGATGATGGAAGAATTCACATACTATTCATCCAAAAATCCCATCTAAAAAACGATAAATTTAAACTTCATCTCAGTAAAGCTCAAACTAAGTTTAAAGGATGATTGTCAAAGTTTCTTATTAAGAAATTGTTTTCTAGAAACTCTAGGCATGCCAGAACATCACTATGCATGTTAAACAATTTAAGCCGAAAGACAAAATAGTTTAATTTAAATACTCTTGACCCCACAACATCCTAAAACCTTGATCATAATCTATACTGAAAAGACACCCAAAAGGAACAAAAAATTATATGTATATATATATATATATCAAATTGTTAGCAGCACAAGGAATCACATGTGATCCTCTCTTACCTTTCTTTTAAACTAATACTTCTTTTTAGTGCACATACACGCAAGCTGTTAAACTACTTGTTTTAGTAGCACTGGTATGCATAAAATTAAAGTTTGAATTAGCATAAAATTAAATTGGATTGATCATATTTCGGTTAAAATTTATGATTGGTTAAAATTTTTCCAAGAGTTTTTACTTTATTTCCATACTAATAATACACACAAATTACTGTGTTATTTATGATTGGTTAAAATTTATTAAAAATAATTAAATTTGATGGATCTCACTTTTAAATCAAGATAGAGAAATATCAAATGAGAAGTGGAAATCACCAAATATAATTATTTTCAATAAATTCTAGGTAATCACAGAAATAATAGTAGAAAGAGAATAAGAGTGTCTCTAACTTTCCTCTTTGAAGTATTAAGAGACATGGAGTTCGTCTCCTGTTTAATTAAGAACGGTACACAAATCTGAACAATGAAAAATAATTTATTTTATAACAACAGAAAAAAAAAAAACACACACACAACTCAATAAATATGATTCATTGAGTTAGAAATTACACATCATCATGCAGTACCTTGTAAAACAGCAGAAGATCCAAATTAAATTTTGAAACATTACCTTACCTTAAGGCATAGACGCATAGTATCAATATAATAGGCACTTAGGATATTTTTGGAGATTTCCTTTGTAAATGTGACAAAAAAAGGTTAAAAGGATTGCAACAATAATAATAAGAGATCAGTGCTAAAAAGAAGAAAGACAAAACAGAGAAAACTTTTTTAATTTCACAAACTACAGAAGATACACATCTTGCACCAGATAGGAAAACAAACACTTAATAAATGGATTGTTTATATAAAACAAGAAAAGAAAAAAAGGTTAGCATTCTCTTGTCACTGCTTGAAAGATCTTGGATTTATATAAATAAACTAATTAATTTTTTATTATAACATGAAAGACTTCATGCGTCTAGCTCCAGCATTCCACGAGCACCATCTTTCCAAAAATATGATCACTGATCATACAAGACAACACCTGTCACCTTAGATGACGTACAAGGCATGATAGCCTTAATATTTAAAGATCACACAATACTCAAAATGGTATCCAATTAACAATATTATTATAATTTAATGAAATTTTTGGAGACTATATATAGTCTCCTTGAGAAGTAAGCAAATCCAACAGCTGGGGAAAGACCATTAGTCCTCCTGTAAATTTTAGCTTTAAAAAATGCCCACCACTATATTTTATTTGTCCTCCTTTGGATTATCCCTCTTGTAGCTTTGTGTCCAGATGCAATATTGCCCTAATTTACAGGTGTCCTCAGGCAACCACAGTTCTCTTTCTCGTCTCATTTTGGCATCAACCTTAATAAATATAATCTATTTTATTTTAGAACCTTAGTCATGTCACCTAATAGCATAACACATTATTGAATTTTCAAATATGCCCTTTTGTTAAAATAGCATGTTATTCCCTTATTGATTGATCTCAATCTTCTAATCCCCTTCATTGGCAGCACATTTTTGTGGGCAGAAAGTGGATATTAATTTGCTTTGAAGTGAGACCAATATATCACAAGGGCATGCCCAATCTTAAGTATTAACCAATAGACAGGGTAAAGGTATTTTGGTCAATTCACACTTGATGGTCAAGTATGCAACATTTTTAGTGTCACTTGATCCCTTTGGTTTATTTGTTTGTATATATTCTTAAAGAAGTGTTACCCGTAGTACCTTAAACAGTGAAATGGATAGAGATCAAAAGATGTTAAGAAAGTGACCTTTGATTGACCGAAGCAATCAAGAGGGGGGCGGTGGAAAAACTGCAAGTATAAATATGCAACACTAGACTCAAAATATGCAACAAACACTAGACCTAAATCAGTGTCACAGAAATTGGAAGAAAATATTTTATCCAAGCACAAACTTGAAGCCTTATTCCATGTACTGGGGGGAAGTTATGGCTGGCCATAAGGGTAGAGGTGTGACAGAGGAGCAGGTATGGAGGAAGGGACCTTGGACTGCTGAAGAGGACAGGTTGCTTGTTGAGTATGTCAGGTTGCATGGTGAAGGCAGATGGAACTCTGTTGCTAGGCTTGCAGGTAAGAATCACCAAACCTTTTTCACTGTTGTTTCTTAATATATATGATTGGATTTTCACATTTATATGTGACAATATAGCAAAAAAACAAGTGAAATTGTTTTCTTCTACTCTTCATAGTGGCTACATTCATGTTCACCTTAAGCTCTTCATTTTGAAAATTATACTTTGGTCTGGTAGAAGTTATAATATGATCTATGTATTTATGGTTTCAGTCAATCACTACATGATACGTAGTTGAGTTTTTCAATTCACAATAAAGACTAGATAAAACTCAATATGTATCACGTGAGAACTGACTGAAACTATTATAATCTCATACTATATAATAATTTCTCGGGGTCTGGAAGGCCTTTCCTTTATGGCTTTTTTCTTCCAATACTAACCATATATTTTTCCTTGATATTAAGGGATGGTGATTAACTATGTATTATTGTGATTAGTTTTATGGTCAAGTTATTATGTATCCAAGTGATTAATTATGAATTATTGTTGTTGTTCATTAACAGGATTGAAAAGAAATGGGAAGAGCTGCAGATTGAGATGGGTGAATTATCTGAGACCTGACCTCAAGAGAGGACAGATAACACCACAAGAAGAAAGCATAATTCTAGAGTTGCATGCAAGGTGGGGAAACAGGTAAAATTTCAATTTCCATTCTCTTGAACTTGCATGTCCCTATAATTGACAACATATTTATTCAAGGCCTTGTTTGCTAAACTAAAAACTTCAGGTGGTCAACAATTGCTAGGAGCTTGCCGGGGAGAACTGACAATGAGATAAAAAATTATTGGAGGACTCATTTCAAGAAAAAGGCAAAAAGTCCCTCTGATGCAGCAGAGAAGGCTAGAAATAGACTCCTGAGGAAGCAGCAATTTCAGCAGCAACAACAACAACAGTTGCGGCAGCAGCAGCAGGCACAACAACAACAACTGCAGTTCAACTTTGACGTGAAAGGCATCATGGCCTTTCTTGAGGACAACAGCCATAAAGTACCTTATATATCTCAATCTAGACAAGAAGTGGTGAACATGCACCAAAACACCGCAGAAGAGCAAGGATACTTGTATTCTGTGCTCAATGGAAACTCTTCTGCTTCTTCTGTATCAGAGACCTCAGCTGAAGAAGTTTTGTGGGATGGTTTATGGAACATAGATGATGTTCATGGCAATTTCAGTGTAGCCAGCGCTGCAAGCAAAGTTGGTCTGTACAATTTAGTTGCTCCCTTCTGTTAAGGTTTTTTTGGTTAAGCAAAGTAGTCCTAGCTAATCTTAAGTCATAGTTTCATCATAAGGCTCCAAAAACCAGGAGCTTTGAAGTTTGGATTAGTTATTATTGCATAAGGTGTGTACTAGAGGTAAAAATGATGTTATGAAGGAAACATACTTTGTAACATGTCAATAAAGTGTCTCATTTTTGCTTATAAAACTAAATTGAACTTTGCTTTTTTGCTTTAGTCATTGTTTTGAATAACAAACACTAATGACAACTTTCCAGTGTCTTGGAAAATAATTAATAAAGAAACAGGAAGAAACAAGAAATTGAAAAACGGGACTATCCTTTTGCATTTATCCCAAAAAGTTTAATTGAGCTGTTAAGAAAACCCACATGAATAGTTTATATTACATTTTTAATAAATCTTCTCAATATTTTTATCCTAATATATACTTTAATTATTTTTATCCTAATATATACTTTAATTTTATGTTTGATATTTGATAAAAATTTTCTTGTTTCTTAATATTTAAAAACTTTTATTTTAGATTTTTGTCGTTAGGTAAATGATAATGTATCCATTAAATATTCGATAAGTGTGATTTGTGGTGATTCAAAAATCATCAATATTTATTTTAAAATCAAATTTTATGGTTAAAAATCGCTAAAATAAATTAAAGTAAAATAAATATATAAATCATTGACAACTCTCTTCCGAACTCTTCATCAACCTTTTTCTCCCTTCAACCTTGGTCTTCCAAAAAAGATCCTAATTATTTTAATAAAAAAAGAAACAGATCTCGCTGATAACAACTTCGAAGACATATCTCAACCCAATCTCATCACACCATGCAAGAGCTCCCACGCGACACCATGCTTTTGGTTCCGACACAGCGTGGTTATCATCTGGGTTAGCTTAAATGCATTGGGGAAAACACCATGCTCACATAACTTGGTAACCAACCTCAAAATTTCCTCATCAGCAAAGCTTCTTCCACTACACTCCCACTTCCCCAACTCCCCAAAAACAACTTCACCAGTGAAATCATTGGGAGGAAAATTAGAATCCCTTTCAAGCATTTCCTCGAGTACGTGGAGCGCATCATCAGTGCCACCTGATTTGAACAACCCCCTCAAAAACTAGTTGAAAATTCAATAACTTTTGGAAGAAGGGTCAATCTTGTTGAACAGAAGAAGAGAATTATCAACCATTTGGGCCTTCCCGAAGCACCGCAAAAGAAGGTAAGCAAATTTGGCAGTGAGAGCGGTGCCACAAGAATTGGAATTTTGGTAACTCTAAAGCATGAAAAGCTCTTTATGCGAAATAGGGTGTCAAGTAGCAAGTTGGAGAGCACCCTCGAACACAAAAGAGAGGGCTTGGTGGTTCTCTATTTTGCCTTTGAGGTAATTGAGAAAATCTATGGCTTTGGGAATGGAATTTAAGCGGAGAGTGAGTGATTTCGGAGAGATGGTGTGAGGCGTCGAAGAGAAAGGGACGAAACTGGTCGTAGTCCTACTGATTCGTTGGGTGCTGGAGAAGTTGGACGACTTTGATCACTGTTGATTCAGTGTCGTTTTGTGAAGAAGGCGAGGGTGAGGATGAACCGTTGTGGCAGCGCCGCAGAGAGGAAAATGTGAACAGTATCAACCAAGGGTGGTGGCGGAGGAGTTTTGATTGCACCAACATTGTTTGGAAATATTCTAGCGCCGATGGTCGGACACGGAGGAGTCTAGTTTGAAGTTTCTGTCTTCGAAGAAGTTGTTTGGAAGATGAAGGTTGAAGGGTGAAGAAGGTAGGTGAAGGTAGACTCAAAAAAGGGTTTTTCATGTTTTATTAATTTATTTTTTAGTTTAATTGATTCGGGCAACTTTTTATATCCAGATAAAAATTTAAATTTAATTTTGAAAAAAAAAAGTCAATTTTTGAGGTCGTCATAAATCATATTATTAAATATTTAACTGACACATCATTATTTAACTAACAAAAATTTAAAATAAAACTTTTCAAATCAAGAAATAAATCTAAAGAAAAAATTTATGAGAGATTAAACCTAAAATTTAGGTATATATAATGGATCAAAAATATATTTAAACAAAAAAAATTATTTTATTTTGCTTATTGAAAAAATATATATTTTATTAGTTAAATTCATTGAAAATCATAAAAAATATTATTTAATAATTCTTTATTATGATTATCTAGTTTTTTTAAAAATTAACCAATCAGATATAATGTGTTAAAGAGAATGTTCCTAACTAACACTTTTGTCAAAAGAGAAATATTTTTTTACTAATAAGAATCAAATTCGGATATTAAAGGATATAAAATAACTCACCTATAATGTTTAATTAATTGAGTTAAATCTTGATCCGGAAAAGAAAAATCTTTTTGTTAAAAAAACATGGGAGGAGGATCTAAAATTTATTCTTTTTACTAAAAGAATAGCAAGTGATGAAGTGAGAGATTTGTAAATCATTCGATGACAATGGTTCTAATTAATGATATGCCAAACCATTTTGGGGTAAAAACTTATCATGTTAAGTGCAGACACGAGTAATTTTATACACACCTTGCCACAATCTTAACAATGATTCTCAGCATTTTTGCTTTTCTTTTACATTTGTCTGAAATTAAACAAAGTCACACCAAATGATAAAAAATTATACTCAAATTCCGTAAAGCACTTAAAAAGTGCTAACGAAGTACCCGTTGTTTGATTTGGATGGGAAAGATATGAATTTAAAATCAAAGCATGGCATTAGAGCGTAAAGAAATCCCTTTAAGCATAGATTATGGGACACTTTTCGTGTTAGTACAACTTAATACATAGTTCACAACTTTGTCGTTATATTCTTTCCGTTTGTTTAATCCACTCATAGTAATACAAATGCTTTCTTATTTCTTTTTACATTGTTTCAAATTAATCAAGTGGGATTTAGGCTTAAACTAAGACAGAACTAGATTCTTGAAACGTCACATATCTTACACGATATCTTTGTTTAATTTCAGAAATCATCTATGTACGACGTGTTGATTATGCTCTGAACTTATCGACAGAAGTATCATGGATTCCAATATTCTGTGATAACTGTATTTTAATTATTGTTAAATGATGGTTTTCTGAATCTGACATTTATTTAAGAGGGAAATACAAACCTCCCCCCGCCTCTTTCCCGGCTAATATATCTCAGTTAGTAAAACTCTAATCTCTTATTTTGTGATTAAAATTAGTTTTAATCCCTATATTATAAAATAATGAATTTAGTCTAGGTGTTTTCAATAATTGGTAAATTTTGTCCATTACCCTTTTTTTATAATTGATGCCATAATCGAAATTCACGCTCTCGTGATTTCAGATGATATCTGCAAACCACAGAATTAAGAGGGGAAATGACTTTTGTGCCTCATCCTAGTATTCCAAGGTATAAAGAGAGGAGGAACTTACTAATTACAAAAAAATATAAGAACTGAAACCAAATGTAACCGAAGATTCAACATTGAGCAGCTAAAACCAATTTATTAATTAGATGTTCGGTGCTTTTTGTGCCCAAATATTTTGTAATCATCTGGTGTGATGCCTTAAAAAGTGTTAATTGGTGTTGGATATGGTACCTATGAGATGTTGTCAACTGTGTGGTGCTTATGTGACTAATTATGTTATAAACGATGTGGTGGGTAATGTTGGTATAAATGTGATGTTTAACTAATGTCGATGCCTAGCAAGGTGTCTTGTAGTGTTAGTGTCCAGTGTGGTGTTGGTGCTGCTACACGGTGTTGCGTGGTGTCTAAGTAATCTCATGCACAATATGGTGTATATGTGATTTTTTTTTTATGCTTTGTATTTGTGATGTTTAAGTGGTAGAGCCTCTGGTCAATTGATTAACTTTCAGAAATCAGAAATTTTTTTCAGTCCCAAAACTGATCAAAGCCTAAGGCACACCATCTCAGATCACCTTGGAGTCACTGCAAATATAAGCATTGGCAAATATCTTGGCCTACCATCCATAATTGGCAGAAACAGGAAGCAGAATTTTGCATTTATCAAGGACAGGTTATGGAAGTGCATCAACCATTGGTCAACAAAACATCTCTCAAGTGCTGGTAAGTAGATCCTTATCAAATCAGTTGCACAGTCTATTCCCACCTATGAGTGTATTCTTCTTCCATCTACCCTTGAAGATGAGTTACACAAAATGATGAATAGCTTCTGGTGGGGTTCAGCCAAACAACCAAGGAGAGGAATTAATTGGTTAAATTGGGACAAGTTGTCTATGAAGGAGTTTGGGGGCATGGGACTCAGACACCTTCATGCTTTTAATCTTACTATACTAAGGAAGCAAGATTCGAGAGTTCTCACCAACCAAGATACTACAGTTTTTAAGGTCTTCAAAGTATTTACTTTTCACATGGGAATTTTTTGGATGTCAAATTGGGAGGTAATTCAAGTTTTGTTTGGCATAGTATTTATGCTTCACGGGTAATTGTGAGACAAGGTATAAAGTGGAGACTTGGAAACGGTAGAGCAATGAACATTAGGAAGAATCCATGGCCCAATTCAAGCTCCAACCCTATATCCAATTTGTCCCTCAAGAAGGTAATGAACAGTTGATTGTTGCCAATATCATTGACTGTGACATGCAGTGTTGGAATATAAACATCTCTTCCCAAATTAAGACATTCAAGCTATTGAATTAGTTCCTCTCTTGAATTTTCTTGATAATGACCAATTAATTTGGAAGTTTACCCCACGGGTTCGTATTCAGTAAGGACAACATACCACTTTGTAGTGGAAGTTATTCTAAACACTACCCATCTCTAAGTTGATGGCAATTGGAAGGCAAACTGGAACTTAAAGGTACCTCCAAAACTGAAGCACATGCTTTGGAGTTCTATAAGAGGCTGCTTACCAACTAGACAAAGGCTAATCTCAAGGGGAGTCCAATGCCACTCTCATGCTGCTTCTGTGAGAATCAAATAGAAAATGAGTGGCACGTTTTTATCTCATGTCCCAAAGGCCAAAGCACAACAATTTTGGCAGGAAGCAAAACTGAGCCAGCATCTCCAGCAATACTTTGACACTACAGAGAGTTACAATGAACTTGTTTTTGGTTTGTTTAACTCCATTTCCCCTAGTATCTGGAGCAAAATAACAGTAGTGCTTTGGAGCATCTGGAGAAGCAGAAATAGAAAAGTGTGGGAGAATGATGAAACCTGCCCCAAGATTGTTGTTCGTTCACCTACAGCAATGAACCATCACACAACTAATGCAGTACCAATACAATGGAATCCACCTGCTCAGGGGTTCTTCAAATGTAATTTTGTCTCATCTATCTTTAAGAATGAGAACCGTTTTGGGTATTGAGCTTGTATCAGAGACCATGAAGGCAAGTTCATCAAGGCTCTTACCTTTTGCAGTTCAGGACAACCATTACTGACTGAGGCTGAGGTCTCTGGTATGTACCAATATCTTCAATGGATCCAGCAACAGAACATACACAACATCATTATGGAAACAAATTGCAAGATGATCTATGATTACATTACCTCTAGCAACAAATTCTGTATAAAGGTAAACATCTTTTATCTTATGTTCAAAACTTTGGTGTGAGTTTAATTAGGAAACATGCTAATCTTGTTGCTCATTCCTTAGCTCGGACATCAAAATCACAAGCTGGCTCTCAAGTTTTTTATGGTATTATCCACTTTGTTTCCTCTATCATTTTGAATGAAATGAAATAATCATGTTTCTCTTAAAAAAATGTGTGATGTTTAAGTTTAAGTGATGTTAGTTTGTGTTTTGGTGCCTAAAGATAATACTTATATGTTAATATCTTCTTAATTAGTAAAATTTAATTAGGCATTCAGGGCATGAAAATATATTATGTGCAAAGATGTTTTTTAACAAATTTTTTAAGTAAGATTTTTTAAGGAATTTTTTAAAATATTTTATAAGAAATGTGCAAAAGGAAAAAGCATCAAAATTAATCCAAACTTATACTTTTACACCTCTTGAACAAATATATCGTGCCCTTTTCCTTATGGAGAGAGACATCAAAACTTGATCATAAACACTCCTATCAAAAGTAAAGTAAATCACTAAATCCTGTTTATAGTGACAAATTTTCAGGTTGAGCTTGAACTAAATTTTATTACTACAAGAAAATCGACTTTTACTAAGTTCAATTCTTCCCCCTGGTTTAAGAACCGACGTTAGTTTACATGCTTTGAGCAGATTATGGAACCACCATCAATAATGTAACTAGTTGATAACCTTTTCTTCCCATTCGTTTTGTTTTTTTTGCACGACATCTTTTCTATCTTTTTTTTTTTTTTTTCGCGCCCCAATCTTTCCCTCTCCTACCAACTATGTGTTTTCCCTAAACTGGAAAAAATATCACAAAACACGCCTAGCTTCCTCTGTACCCTAAAATCAATTTTCTCTCTCACATGACTTCTTCCTTGTGGTTCCCTCCGCTGTCCTAGTGTCATAGTCGTAACCAGGAACCAATCGCACACTCCGCTACCTTAATCGTCCATTTCCTGTTGAGAGGAATCGCTGGGTTTTTCTGTAAGGTATGTTCAATTCCTTTTGTATGGAAATTACAGTTGTCGTAGAGGGTTTGGAGAGGGTTTTACTGTGGCAGAGGGTGCAACAACAAATCATATAAATGACATTATTTTTGTTGTATAAAAATATTGAAGAATATAAATTGATTTTAATTTACGAAAGAAGTTAAATTTATTCTATTTTTAAAATTTTCTTTATTTTTTTTCTAAGTGATGTATCCAAATTGAATCTAAGTGTCATTCTCTCTTTTTGCTTTTGTCTCTTTTTCGCGAGCCTCTTTCTTAATACTTAATTATTTGGTATATGCAATTCTACTTTGTTGACCAAAAAATAGTTTATTTATTTCTATTGTTTTATAAAAATTGTTCAGTCGTTTTTTGGAAAAAAAACCAAAATATTAATATTTTAATAAATATTTACGAATTTGCTAACATTTTGAAATTATTTACCAATCTGAAAGAAGGAACACACCCAAAATGGGCGTGACTGCCTCCTTGGTCATGCCTAATCTAGGCGTGACTAGTCACGCTCATTTTGGGCGTGTCCCCCTCCTCGGATTTGTATAAATGCTTGTTTTTTTACTATTCCCTCACTTTTACCATTTCACCTTTTCTCTAAAAGTTTTTAAAGTTTATCTCTCTTAGGTTTGTGAGTGAGTTCTCTCTGCAACGAAGCTCTGCCAACAAGTAAGTGTCAGTGAAGCTCTGTCAACAAGTAAGTGATTTTATTAATTATGGATATTATTTAATATGTTATATTATTGAATTTTATATTATTGTTAGAGACTGTTACATAGAACTATTTTAGGGTTTAATGTATAGGGTTAATGGTTTAGTTTAGTTTTGTAGAAAACCGTTAGGCATTAGGGTCTAGGGTTTAGCTTAGTTGAGGGTTTAGGGTCTAGCTGTTAAATTAAAATTATTTTACCAAATTTACTTATTTGAATTTAAGGTTTAATGGTTATGGATTAGGGTTTCGTGTTTATGATTTAGTTGCTAAATTAAAATGATTTTACCAACTTAAGTTAGTTCAATTGAGGATTTAGGGTTATGGTTGGGGTTTATTTTTTAGGGTTTGGTATTTAAAGGTTTAGGCTTTAGTTGTTCAGATTAGGGTTTAGTTTGTAGAAAACTATTAGGTATTAGGATCTAGGGTGTAACGTTTAGTTGTTAATTAAAATTATTTGACTAAATTGACTTAGTTTAGTTTATTGTTAAGGTTAGGGATTGGACTCTTAGTGTCTAGTTTTTAGTTAAGGGTTTAGGGTTTAGTTGTTAAATTAAAATTATTTGACTAAATGTACTTAGTTCAGTTTAGGGTTAAGGTTAGAGATTATGGTGTTAGTGTCTAGGGTTTAGTTAAGAGTTTAGGGGTTTAGTTGTTCAATTAAAATTATTTGACTAAATTTACTTAGTTCAGTTTAGCGTTAAGGTTAGGGATTATGGTGTTAGTGTCTAGGGTTTAGTTGTGAAATTAAAATTATTTGACTAAATTTACTTAGTTAGTTTAGGCTTAAGGTTAGGGATTATGGTGTTAGTGTTTTGGGTTTAGTTTAGAGTTTAGGGTTTAGTTGTTCAATTAAAATTATTTTACTAAATTTACTTAGTTCAGTTTAGGGTTAAGGTTCGAGATTAGGGTTTAGGATTTAGTTTAGGGTTTAGGATTTTAGGTGATTTCCCTACATATGTAGATGATATTATTATGCCATGGAACTGGGGATTGTTTGAGTGGGAAAGAAATGTTAAAGTAGTGACTAAAATCAAAATAATTCCCTACATATTTATTTTTTTGAGTTTAGGTTTTTAATATAATTTGAAATTATATTTAATTGTTGTCTATTGTTTAGGGTTTAGGGTTTAGTTTTTAAATATAATTTGAAAATGTTGTCTATTGTCAATTATTAATTATTATATTGTTTTATTTATATTTAGTCATAGATGGGTGATTCATCATCTTCTGCATCTTCACGATCTGGATCCGATAATGAGGGTGAGGAAAGGGATCCGACGACCCATGTTATGCCTACCCCATATAAGTGGGGGGTTTTGCAGAGGCGTACCTAGAGAACCCAGGTTTCACAGGCTGTGTGGAACGAAGACAGATGTCAAGTGTTAAAGACGCGACGTGGTAAAGTAGTAGGGGGTCCAGATTGTGACGATATACCTGCAATGGTTGCGGCAATGTTAGGACAGGCTGGATTCCTACATGTCGCACGCATGCTACATATTCAGGTATAAAATTATGAATTGAACAATTGTACATACGAAGTGATTCCTACAAATGTTTTTGTTTATAAGTGTAGATACGAATTGATTATTTTTAACTTTACCTTAGATCGATGCTGCGCTTATTGGTGCTCTGGTTGAGAGGTGGAGACCAGAGACACATACATTCCACATGCTGCAGGGAGAGATGACCATCACGTTGCAAGACATGGCTGGTATCTTAGGTTTAGGCATTGACGGGAATGTCGTAACCGGAGTCACGTCAGACGAATGGACCACCGTCATCGAGGACGTGTTTGGTCATCCTCCTCAAGAGGGTGAGCTAAGAGGAGGATTCCTGGGCCTGTCATACTTTGATAGGCATTATGCGCATTGGGCCGAGGTAGCTGGGGATCTGGTAGAAGTCATGCGGTTTACGAAGGCGCACATTGCGCGTATCATTGGAGCATGGCTACTATGCGACAGATCCGGCGGAAGCACTGTGGGCTGTCGCTATGTCCCTTTGCTGGCAGGAGATATGGCAGACATAGGCAGGTATAGCTGGGACTCCGCGGTCCTTGCACATTTGTTTAGACAAATGTGCGAGTGTACAGACGCTGATAGAAGTGACATTGGTGGGTGTTTTGTGCTTCTCCAGATATGGGCGTGGCTCAGATTCCCACCCATTGCTCCACCTATTCCTCAGCCTACTCACCAGGAGCGGCATTACGGTCACATGTATGTGTTCTTATTTTCTTTTATTAAATATGTATTAACGAGTCTTAAAAGTAGTCTAATGTAAGTTATTTTAAAATTAGGTTTAATGTTTTAGGCAAGTTCCGTGCACACGAGCTTCTTTGGTATCAGCTAACATTAGATTGCCTTGCTCAGGATGAGGTACGTTTTGTTATTTATATAAGTTTTGGTCACTTGACTTGGATAATTGCTATTTTTTGTCGTTGTTATATACGAATTGTGTGTTTCATTGTTTTGTTCAGGTGGTTTGGCAGCCATATGCAGGCTGCCACTTCCTTGGTGCATCTGAGCACGAGCAACTGTTGTGGATGGCTACTACTCCATTTATATGCTTTCACACAGTTGAGTATTCTCAGCCATACAGATGCATGTGGCAATTTGGGAGGGATCAGCCAATCCCACGAAGGCCGAGGAAGCTACAGGGTGTGCACGACCTCTCATTGCGAGGTAAAGAACATGATAACTGGGTCCGTAAGCTGAGACCTTTTATCCGCAGATGGGAGGCCAGGGACCAGCACATAGAGCTGCCTCCCCTACTGACTGGGTTGCTATCACCAAACCATGAGTACATGGTTTGGTTCAGGGAGAATGGGAAACAATATGTGTTGAAGATGGCTGTCAAAATGGGTCGTGGTGTAAGTGTTGTTTAAATTTAATTTGGAGAAGAATTTCCATTATCATGGCGTTATTGTGTTGACTAATAAATTTGTTTTGTAATTTGTAGTTTGATGGCCTGGAGACGTTGTACTGTGCGAGTGGCGGTCAGGAGTGGTCGGGATTCAGCATGGAGTACTTGGATGAGGAGGTAGGTCACATTATGTGCATATTCCGACAAAGCTGTCGGTTGGAGGAGCCAAGGCCACATGCACCCCCATCACAGCTTCAGCAGGATCCATAGGTGTATATGGATGTTCCCCGTGGGAGAAAGAAGGGACATGGAATAGAGTGTCGACGGAAAGCCATGCCCCATGTTCCTGTGCCCATAGGAGTCCCCAGGCCTCGCCTTGATGGTATTTATAGGCCTCCGCTGATAGGATCTACATACGACAGTCAGCCTTTCTATTACCAAGGAACTCAGCAGGGGGACACGGGGTATCAGGGGTGTAGTAGCCAAGGTGGCTTTCGTCCACCGACCGACTCCCAATCACAGCATGTATATTATACTACTACTTTGGCCATGGCATCAGTCGACTGTGGGACAACTGCTGACGTTCCTGGTACGGACTGGAGTGCAGATGATATTGAGAACATGTTGTCTCAGGTTGATTATTCTCCAGCCGGTTGTGGGGATTGGCCAAGACATGCAGAATATGGTACCCCACCTCCTGATTATCCCTGCCCATCATCGCCTGATCAGGGAATTCCATACCCACATGCAGATGTAGGTCATTCTCAATCAGGCCCATCTCAGATAGGCCCTTCGCAAGTAGGCCCTCCTCAGGCAGACCCTTCTGGTGCAGGCTCTTCTCGGCCCTGTGGTAGACGGAGGTTGCCCGATCGTCAAGCGCGTCATCAGCTGTGGCCACCTAAGTCATTGTTTTAGTTTTTATTTTGACGTTTGTGTTTTTTTTTGTTTGTAATGGACTTTATTTGATATTCAGACATTTATATGTGGGTAATTGTGTCATGGTTTTATTTCGTGTGTTAACATTTTTATGCTTCGTACACACACACGCACACCTCAAACACTGGGTCGTTATAACATTCGATTCCAAACAGTGCCCTAATATATTGTGATTTTTGGTAGAATAATGTAGACTAGGACTCTAGCAGAAATATTAAGCGTAAACTAAAAATATATGGTCTAGGCACATCAAAAACTACATCTGTAAAGACACGCTCTGCTTGTGTACTTTCCTCCTTTTATCACGACATACCAACAAGTAGGTCGTGACTGAACACGCTTGATTAGGGCGTGAGTAAAGACGCCCAATTTAGGCGTGACAGATAGGGGTGTCACGCCTAAATTTGGGCGTGATTGACCCCTATATAAGGCAAACACTCCCACACAACATACCTGCACAAACCTCATTCTATCTGAATACTATGGCATTCTTAGGAGAAACAAGCAGTCAGACCATTGCTAACTCCAGATTAGCATTCATTTTTCCAAATGGATCAATGAAACACAACGAAACAGGTGTTTATTTTCAATGTCCTACTCCAATACCAATGCGGGTTCCTAATGAGTGTTCTTTTCAGACACTCAAGAGTAGGATGTGTGACACCCTTGTTGCGAAATCGGCAAGTATACCGTTCGTTCAAGTAATAAAGTGATAAAGAAAGATATCGTTCCCACGAGGATTAGTGCACCGATTGTATTATAACTCGTATCTAAAAGTTGGATAAATAAATGTTGGGTAAAAAGTATGGATTGTTTGTTTGAACAAGTAAATATAAGACGAGAATTAAAACATAAATCTAAATTATGAACAATGAGATTAAGTTGTGACAATAAAGAGAAAGCGTAGCCAGGGCACTCACACTCGATGTTTCCTTCCAAAGAACTCGTATCGCTTACTACATTCGCTTACCTATGTTATTTAGCTATTACGTGCATGCAAACTTAGTTATTCACTAATTCCTCAGTGAAATAACCCTTTAACCCGCTTGAGAGTTCTAATCCCTTAGTCACCTCCCTAGGGTTAATCATTAAGCAACACTTTAACTGAGCTACCAACATACATTCCTATTCCTAGGTAATGTAAAGTTACTTCACTTAATTCCAAGATTAAAGCCCCAATATCCCTATTGTGAACCCTAGCTCTTAATCCTTTAATAGATTGATCAAGTCTAAGAAAGAGATGTAAACATTCAAGCAAAGTGCAGTAAAATAACTTTTGATAAATGAATAATAGCATTCAATACATTCCAATGGAATTTACATCAAGTGCTTGGCCCTAGCTATAAAATAAAACTAGCCAAACCTATTCATGTTTGGCCCTGAGCTAACAAAAAGAAACATGCCAGCTGAAGCACAAAGAAGAAAAAGATGAAGAAAGGTCTCCACTTGAGCCTTCAACTTCAACTCCCAAGCCCTAGCTAAGCTCTCCCAAGCTTCTCAAACCCTTTTCCAAGTGATTTTCGTGCTCCAGAAGTACCTTCAAAGCTCTGGGTTCAAGTATTTATATGAGGGTAAGTGAAAGTCCAAATCTGCCTTCAACAGCTTTTTAGAATTACGCAATCAGCAGTCTTCCACGTTGATGGCGTGGGATCCCACGCTAGTAGCGTGGCATTCCAGAGCAAAATGCTTATTTACTTTATATCCCACGCTGGTGGCATGGGTTCCACGCTGGAGGCGTGGAATTCCTGTGGGTATTGCATTTGGAGGCTGTTTTCCACGCTGGTGGCGTGACTCTCACGCTGGAGGCGTGGCAATCCAGTGAGAATTAGGTCCTCCACGCTGTTGGCGTGGCAGCCACGCTGGTGGCGTGGGAAGCTTTGCATAATTGGGCTTGTGTAATATGTTTTCCTGCTATAAAGATGCTCAAATTAACATAACATGTAACAGAGAAAGATTCATCACAATTCATCACAATTATGGGCAATTATAGACTATTTGTGGATGATTCTTTGCTTCTAATAGCTTGGAAAAAACTATATGCTAGGCGCATATCAACCCTTTAGCTAACCAATGACCATTTTGTCGATGAAATCTACTACCGTCAGCCTTCCTTACATGCAGGTCAGCAATATTTATTTCATTCTCTGCAACTCACAAATGATGACGATGTTTGCACAATGTTAATGTGCAATGAGCAATGTCGAATGTTGGCCCTATAAAAATATTATGTACCATCAACAGAACACCCGATGGTATACTGAACCTACTTCAATCCACCGTCGTCCCCACACATGATGCAATGGTATATTACAATGACAAGTGGAGCATACCACGACAAGGCGGATTTGTTGGTTATTCCTTCACTGGAACAAATCCAATAAGGTTTGAAATTCCTTCAGGATGCAATATTGAAACACTGAAGGATGTAATCAAACAAGTTGCGCCTGTTGGGGTTCCTCCTTATGGAATTCACAAGTCACAGTTGGTAAGAAAATTATTTTTTCAACAACCAGCCCATTACACTTATTCAGACAACACAATCGAATTTCACATAAAAGAGTTGATAACCGATGAACACATGTTTAAGGTGTTAGCAGAATCCAACTACTAGAAACGTTTTTATCCAATATAAATCTTAGTTATTTTTAGCAAACCAGTTGCCGAAATGGAATAAGACATGTCCGTTGCACAACATATGTGAAACTGCTAATTAGTCTTGTTATCATTTTTCAATTGTTGTTGTTGTTTTGATTTTATTAAGCAGTAGTGTTAATTAAGTTTGGTTATTTAAAATTGTTGTGGTTATTTCAATTGCCCGTTTCGTATTTTTGCATTTCTTAAACAATGTTTATTATGGAAATTGCCAAATGATGAAACCCTCAACATATTTTAAACAAATTTGTAATTCCTTAAAATGAAATACATTAACATACAAGTATTTAAAGAAACATAATGAAAAAATCATCAAATACCACAACGATTAGGACAAGCTCTTCGATTATGTCCAACTTGCTTGCAAATTCCGCATTTAAGGCGTCTTTGGCTTGTTTCGACTTCGTCCATCTCGTCGCGTATTCTAGTGGACTTTGGACGACCCTTTCCACGCAACATTTCCCTGTCAGGTATGATAACTGGACCTTCACTCGGTGGAATACCACGTTCATTACCAATTGGATGCCATGACAATGAATAAGCCTTCACCAAGCTGCTTATGAGGAACACATCATCCACAAACTAAAAAGGATTATGATGAATATGTAAAGCAACAGCTGCGGCGTGACTACATGGGTATTTGAAGGCCTTAAACTTGCCACACTGACAAAAATGCTCTTCAAGGTTGACTGAATATGACCTCTCGCATCCCTCATCCACCTCAAATAATGATTCATCAACATTATATGTGTGTACATAGTGGCCTGTAGCAACGATTTGGTTATGCCTCATAGCATCAACCACATTTTTGCAATGCCGTGTTGAAGTATCAACTTCTGAAATAGCCGCCTGACCCCTAGTCACAAAATATTGAACCAATCTGTTGTACGTGTGCTTCACCAAAGTAGTGATAGGCATATTTCTTGCTCCCTTCAACACCTTGTTGACTGATTCAGACAAGTTTGTTGTCATATGGCCAAATCTCCTCCCTTCTACGTCATATGCACGTGTCCACTTTTCCTTAGGGATGCTATCAATCCATTCTGCAACCGCAGGACTGCTATCACGAAATCATGCAAACGCTACCTCAAAATCAATCATACTGGGAGTATAACCTGCAAAACAATCATACCATTAACACTAATCGACTTATGGATATATCCATTTAATATATTCTAAATACTTGTTAACCATACCTAAATTCATCAGGGTCTTCTTCAAGTGTTGATTCCTGAACTTTTGATTAAAATTACTGGCAATATGACGAAGGCAAAAGACGTGATGAGCATGAGGTGATTGCCAACCACCATGATTCGCCACAGCAGATAGTATGCTCCGGTGCCTATCTGAAATGAGACATATGTTTAGACTTTGGGTTACGTGGAAGTGAATGTTAGCAAGGAAGTATTCCCAGGCTTCCAAGGTTTCCCCCTCAACAATGGCAAATGCCAGTGGCAGACATTCATTATTGTCATCCTGAGTCGTGGCAATCAACAATTTCCCTGTATACTTGCCATACAAATGAGTACCATCAATTTGAATCATGGGTTTGCAAAATTAAATGCCTCACAACACTGTCCGAAAGTCCAGAACATGCAACGAAACATACGTTTTTCCCGTACCAGTCGATGTGCCACAAAATAATCATTGGTTTGAATATCATAAAAAGAACCTGGTGAAAAACGAAGCATGTAGTCACACCATCTGGGCAAAAATGCATAAGATTCTTCCCAATCCCCATAAATCATTGCCATTGCTTTCTACCTCGCATACCAGGTCTTCCGATATGAAACTTCAAATCCATATGAATGGGTGATCCTCTCCTGAAGCAATGCAATCGACACAGACGGTTCCTCCTTAATCATTCCTAACAAAGAAATTGTTACATTCACATTAAATTTTACAACCTTAAAGAACCATTATTAAAGACATATAGAGAAAATTAAATAAAAACATACCTACAACAAGTGAAGCAATAACATCAGCATCAAGCTGTCTGTGACCCTGTGTAATATGGTCATTCAGGCAATTGTGTATCCCCCCCAACATTGACACAACCCACTTCTCACCAAAGGCTGGTTTACTTACCCTAACCTTTCAGGGGCAACCCTCGTTATGAGTAATACATCTCATTCTAAATGTGTTAGGCTTGCTATCAACCACATATACTTCTTGATGCTCCTTCATGAGGTTCCGCTTAACTGCAATTTGTGCCTCCTTTTTGGAATCAAATTCCTGTTTAACAAACAAGTCATCCCCTAATTGCCAAGGACCCTGCACTGAACCAAAACCTGAACCGGAACCGGTAAAATATTCTTCCTCGCTTCGATGACTCCAATCAATATATGTGTAATAAGGAATTCCATCCCAAAAAGGACCGACCTCAGCACCTTCAAATGCAAAATCAGTTGAATAAACATATCATGCAAACTAAAATACTATAGCATACACATATACAAATATGAGACGACTTCATCATTCATTTAAGTCATGTAACATACCTTCAGTAGGTTGTTCTGATTGCATAGATCCAACGTCCGGATGAGCATGAATTTCAGACGACCCCACATCAGTGTCTACTTGGAATCCAGTCGCATGCACACCAGCATGGTCATCATTATCCGACGCACTAGCATCCTCCTCAAGAAAACAATCTTCCATTGCAATATTTTCATCCTCTTCATCAGCATTCATAACCCAAGTAGGGTCATGTGAATCTTCCTCTGACACATTTACAAATGGACCAGCATATGACGATGTATTACATTCAAAATTTAAAGGAATTGACCTGATGGGTAAAACATCCTCTGCTCCTGTAAAATCCACGTACAACTCTAGAAAATCTTTCCTTGTCTGCTTGAAAAATTCTTCCATTAGCAATTCTACGTTTTCATCGTCCACAACCTGAAAACCCATGTACTGATCACGTTGCCATAATCTTCCCGTAAGCAAAGTGATTTGTTAGTTATCTTACAGACCTAATTTTTGTCTTATCTTCTGATATAATTCACCCAGTGTTGAGCTTCGCTTCATACGTGTCTACCTTTTCTCCCCTTCAAAAACAACACCTCGTCGCCCTTTAACTTTCCTTCCATTAAAAAATAACACAACACGAGCAAACTCTTCACCACCTGAACTCATTTCTTCCAGTCAACAAAAACAAAAAAATCGTCGGCAGAGGTTCGCTGTACAGATAAATTTCAAAAAATTGTGTTACAATATGTTATTACCATTACTCATAAATAAATAAATTCATAAAACAAAATAAACGACATTGTTGGGTTTAGAAAAAAATAATGAAAATTAAACAGATTTTTGTAGACATACTTTAACAACTCTAAACCTTAAAACCCTAAACACTAACCTAGACCCTAAACCCTAAAACCCCAAACACTAACCTAAACCCTAAACCCTAAAAACATAAACCCTAGAAAAACCCAATCGATAACCCTTAAGCCCTAAATTGAACTACATAAATTTAGTCAAATATTTTTAATTAAAAAATTAAACCTTAAACCCTAATCCTTACACCCTTAACTGAACTAAATCAATTTAGTAAAATAATTTTAATTTAACAACTAGACCCTAAATCCTAAACCCTAACACGTAAATACTACGCCTACCCATTTAACCCTTAACCCTAATCCCTAAAGTCAACTAACCCTAGACCCTAGACCCTAATAGCTAACAGTTTTCTACAAAACTAAACTAAACCATCAATCCTAAACCCTAAAATAGTTCTATGTAACAGTCGCTAACAATTTCATATGGCCCTAACAATTTTATCATTTAATAATATAACATTAAATAATATGAATAATTAATAAATTAACTTACTTGTTGGCAGAGTTTCGCTACACAGATAACTCACTAGTTAGTCTTTAGAAACTTTTAGAGAGAATGTGAAATGGTAAAAGTGAGGGAATAGTAAAAAAAACAAACATTTATACCAATCCAGGGAGGGGGACACGCCCAAAATGGGTGTGACTGGTCACACCCAGATTAGGCATGACCAGGGGGGCAGTCACGCCTAATCTGGGCGTGACCAGTCATGCCCATTTTGGGCTTGTTCCCTCTTCCAGATTGGTAAATAGTTTCAAAGTGTTAGCAAATTCGTAAATATTTATTAAAATATTAATATTTTGGTTTTTTTTGCCGCCGTTTTTTACTTGTTTGTTGTACAACATTCGACTTTTTTTTTCACATTTCACTTTCTTTTCTCTCACTTTCTCTCTTTTTATACTTAAAAATCATGCAAAATCATGCTCGCTCCTAATTTGATTTAAATATGTTACACAAGTAAGATTATACAAGAATGAAAATAATTCACTAAATGATCTATTTGATATTTTATTTTATTTTATTTAGTTTAATTTGAATCTTTATTTTTAAAAAAAGTTTAATTTAATTTTTTATCTTATTTTTTTAATTTATTTTATTTCTTTATCTTTTTAAAATGTTTGTTTAGTCTTTTATCTTATTTTTTTGTTTAATTTAATTATTTATCTTTTTTTTTCAATTTGATCATTCAATCTAATTAAGATTGAGATGTTAATCATTTTTATTCAATTTTCTCTCCTTTCTTTCCATTTCATTTTTAACAAAAAAGATATTTTTAAATGATAATAGTGTTAATCTTAAATGGATCAAATGACTAAATTAAATATAAAAAAAATAAGATCAACAACATCAACATCAACAACATCAAAATAAGATAAGTGATCAAAATAATTTTTTAAAAAGATAAAAAACTAAAATGAATCAAAAAGTAAAATATAGGATCAAATTAAACTTTTTAAAAAATAAAGCATCAAACTGAAAAAAGATCAAGTAAATCATTTAATCAAAATAATTAGTATGAAGAGATAATGATTTTTAATAACCAGACAATGAAAAGTTCTCTTTTTGATGAACCTAAGATATGTTTTAGATGAGATCTACAGACTAATTTTTTAAGATATTGAGAATTGTTTAATGAATTGGTTTTTCTGAACATATATTTTTCCATGAATGGGAAATCGAACTTTGAAAATATATGCTTAAAATTAAAAAATGAAAAGGTTTATTGCAACACTGTTTTGCACCTTTTCACAATGTCATTCATGTTAATCATATTTAGAAGGCTACTTTTTCTTTTGTAAAGTAACTAATTGCCTATTGCTATTTAAAACACCACTTATAACTTGTACACAACCTTTATATTTTTTGTTCACTATTTTTCCCAAACTACCCTCTACTCATTCTTCCTCCCTTGTATCCGTCAACTTGTTTTTTCTCTACAAAAACACAGCCCCCCTGAAAATACTATGAATACACTGCAAATGAACCAAGAGGGGGGTGAATTGGTTCAAACTGGAAATTTAAAACTTTCTAGAACAAATTGCGGAATTAAAACTTAGGATCGTATCACAAGTTCACCTTTATCAAATTCAGAAATCTTTCTTCACCTAAGATCACCCTTAGTTATGAAAGCAATGACAGAAAATATTTATTTGATAATGAAACTTGATTTCACAAAGACATGCAATGAAACATACAAAAATATAAACAGAACACAAAGCAATTATACTAGTTCACCTCTCAACCTTGGAGGCTACATCCAGTTGCTTCCAACCCACACTAGGTTAGAGTAATTACTAAATCAAAGAATCTTTTACAAGCAGTTTACAAGTGACCTCTTTATCAACACTAGACAAAGATACTGATTCTAAAACCCTATTAGAATACAAGTCACCAAGATAATCAGAACCCTACTCAGAATCTTAACCCTAGAGAACCCTACTCTAGTTTGCTTGAAAAGAAACACAATGATATATCACAATACAACAAAATTTTTTAGAACTTCTAAAAAGATAGGTTCAAGATAAACACAACCTGAGATCTTTCATGCATGAATATATGAAATGGAATGAGATTACCAAACCCTTCAGGTTGTAAAGAATAATATCTCAGAAACACATTCTTGAAAACCTTTTTTCTTTAAAACATCTTCTCTAAAAACTCAGAAATCTTGATCATACAAAATGTTGTTTGAACACAGAGTAAAACAGTATTTTGGGCATTTATGAAAACTCAGAAACTTTTGGGTAAATCACTCTTGTACTGAGTAAATCGTTCAATGTCTATTTATAAGAAAAAGACTCACCAAGCTTTATAAAAAAATAGAATTAACTGACAAAAATTGATTAATCCGCTAGTGTAATCGATTAAATTGCCATATGTAATCGATTAAAACAACTAGATAATCAATTAAACTGTTCATCAACTTTCTGGAAATGGTTTCAAGAACAATAATCGATTAATCCGTACAGTAATCGATTAAGTCAATAAAGATGAAATTCGAAGAATAGCCTGTGTAATCGATTACTGGAAATGGTAATCGATTAAACCAGAATGCATCATTCCAAAATGAGTTAAGATAATCGATTACAGAAGGAGGCAATCGATTAAACCAGTAATGCATGATTTTTCATAAAACACTGTAATCGATTAAAATGAGCATGTAATTGATTAAACTGTTCTTCAAGGCTTTTCCAGAAAAGTTTGAATGTCTTTAATCGATTAAACTTCTTGTGTAATCAATTAAAACAGTAAGTTTTGCTTTTTTTAAACAACTAAGCCATTGAGAACTAATCTTCTTGTAAAACCATTTTGATTTCTTTTAAGATTTGAAAAACATGAATGCATGATCATGAGAAAGCACATGCTAATGAAAGATCACAAGGCTTTTAACTTGAACCACTTAGAAAAATTACAAATGCCATCAAAATGATTGGGCATGTAAAAAGCTAAAACAAAAAACAAGCCTTCAACCTTGGTTCAATCTCCTTGTAGCTTCCTTTAAACTCAACACCCCCCTCCACACACACAGTATTGCTTATTACATTACCTAATTTACAAATCACACACATGACAATATAATTCCAACAAGGTCTTGGGAGAGAGGACGCTACATCAAAGAATTTGATTATTAAAAAAAATAATTAAGACATGTATACCCACCATTCAAAAATAGATACATGTTCTCAAGCATCGCTCTTCCTAACACAACTTGAATGTGAAATGTTTGCACCTTTCCCCCAGATGAGTGCCCCATTTAGTGAAATTGCAAAAACCAAATCACAATCCTAAAACCTGTTTATCCCTAACCTCTTAGGAGAATTTGCAAAGCAATTCCCGCTATGTGGCACAAGAATAATAGAAAGGGGTTGTATTTTTCAAAGAGGAAAACACATAGAGTTACATGAGAGAGAGAAAAGAAACGCTAAATTGTAATTTTGATTTGCCTTTAATTTTCAATCCACAATTTTTATCTTTTTATTTTTTGGACAATCCCTAAATACAATACCTTATGTGTTATTTTTACTATTCTCTAATAAAAATTAAAGCTTCACCATGATAATATGTAAGATTCTTTAACGTAAATCTTTATTATGCTTATTATTGAGCTAGAACTTCATTACTAATAGGAGAGTAACACAAGTTTTCTCTTATTTTTTTCATAATGTTGGTCCTTTGTTTAAGAGAATCCAATATTTTGGTTCAATTCTCAATTTTACATTTTTTTTTCTTTCATTTTGATCCAATTGAATCTAAACCTAATATATTCGCTTAAGATATCATGAAAAATTATTTAATTAATAAAAATATAAAAATACAATAAATTATAAATTTGAGGAAAATTTTCTAAAATATGGAAACCAAAATTGTAGGGGGGAAATAAGGGTCCAAAATTATGGATCAAGAATTAAAGGGGATCAAAATTATGATTTAATCAAAAAGAAACTAGTGTAATTTAGGGGGGAATAGAATGGGGACGTATAAGTAAAAACTAAACTTTAGTGACTGCCTAAATGTGTTTGTTGAAACTGATGAACTTGGCCCGCCAGGGCCCATGGTTCTACAGAGTATGTGCGCTATTGAGACTTCTCCGTTATTTTTTTTCTTTATAAAGACACCATAGTTATGGACCCCAAAAAATACGCACCACGATATAGTTTTTTTCCTTTTTTTTTCTAATGTAATCAAGATATAGTTAAATTTATTACAATATTTTGTTGACAAAGAATATTATTTGAATTTTTCAACATCTTCACATTTCAATATCATTAAAATTTACATTATAAAATTCGTAAGGGAGCATTCACCCTCTTAAAACTTCACTATCTTGTTTATAAAATTTCGTACCTGTACCCAACCGCTAAAAGCATCGAATTAAATGATTTGGCCATAAAACGGCATAGCTGCTGATAATCATAATTGGATTATTTTCTTTGCATGTTTTTACGTTCTGACTTTTCTTTAAGCTGCTGTTAGATCTTCTAGATCTGTGGATCAGCGTTTTTGTATTGACTTTTAGGCATCATTTTTATTTTGTATATCATGGCTTAATTGTTAACCGTACCGTTGACATTTGAAACAAGTTCCATAAATATACTATCAAGTGTGACATCATCTAATAAAATCAACATAAACTGTGTTCTCATCCAATGAGTAAAATGATGGGGTGACCATCAAGTTTTTGTTTTTGGTTTTTTTACATATAGACCAAATTCGCGGCTTCTATTTTTCTATTTGCTATTTGCGTCCGATTCTGATCAAGATTCATGCACCATATTTTTTTATTGAGCTAGTTTGGTGTGCTATGAAATCAGAGATTTTTTTTTAGAATAAATTGTTTTTAAAAGATTGGAAACTCGTAGAAGAAACCGAAATTTCCACCTTCTACCTCTTCCATTTCTTATACAAGAAAATTTATCATCTGCTATTTTATTTAAATGTATCGGTATTTTTCTCATCTTATACATGGATATAAATTGTTGTAAATTTCTTGTATCTAAGTTTCATTGCTATGAAAGAGAAACAGAGAGTTGATCAAATTTATTCTGATTTTTTTTCATTATAAATAATTAAGATTACTCACATCTAAATCTCAGAAGTCTAGTCAAAGATTTATGAGATCTCAATGAAATCCTAAAATTATGTAAATCGAAGTGACCAAGGGATCACCCATATTTATTATAAGTGATTTAGTCAATGGTTTAAGGCTCAATCATCCTATATTGGGGAATGTTATTAGACCCAAGGATAGAAGCTCAATTATCCTATTATAGAAGACTCACTCACTATACTTGGAGATGATTTTCAACATCTCAAGTGAAAGGTATGAACACTTATTTTGTTTGATTGACCTACTTAAACACACAATTCAAAAATTATATATTTTTCACATTGATGCAAAAATTACGATCATCCACATTTTTTATAATAAATATAATAACCATATATAGAATAATTTTTAAGAAGAAAAGTAAGAGATAAAAAAATGAATGATTTTGATAGATTGTTCTTTTAAAATTGCAGCAGTCAACAGAAGATTGTTCTTTTAAATGTGAATATTATTTAGACAAATTTGTTGAGATTGTTGTATATGTCACTATGCATCTCTTTCCATGATTAATGTCTTCAAAGAAAGAAAGTAAACTAAAATACAATCCAACCTCTGGAATGTGTACACAATGAATGTACGGAGGAAAATAAATCACCCACAAAGGATAAATCGATGGACATTCTATTTGAATTTTAATTTTACTAAAATACTAACCACAAAGGATAGTCGAACCTGTACACCTCGGCATCCTAATACTCTAACCAGAATATCATGATAAAATAGTAATATAATAACGATAATATTGTCATAATGTTATCTTTATTATATTATTTTTATTATCAAATTTGAGGCTTGGGACATGTATACCCCTCATATAATAATAATATCATCATATTATAGGTCCATGGATCTCAGATCTATTAATATATATATGTGTGTGCACGCGCGCGTGCGCACGTGTATGGTGAGATTCTTGAGGTAAAGTTTAATTTTTCATTATCATTATTACTCTTATTTCTATTATATTGAGTGATATCTAACTTGATCGTGGAAGTACCTTTGCAAGTATCATCCTTTCGACGCTAAAGAAAGGTTACGAATATTGATGACATGGGCACACAACTTGACACATTGAAGGAGAATTATAATCATACCCTTGAACAGGTAGTATATCTTTAACAAAAAAAATTATTTACATAAATTTAATATATTTAAATTTAACATACTAGACTGATTAAATTTATAATTAATAATATAGATGATTAAAATATTTAATTCTTTTTCATTGTGTGTTCAGTTAAAAAAATGTTTAGCACATTTTTTAACACACTATTTTAAATATATTCTATTTTATTAGTTAAAATTTATTAAAAATTATAAAATTTTATGTGTCTCACATCTTATTGAATAAATATCTCATTTTTTTAAGGCAACAAATTTCTCTCATAATGATGTTACAATAAATGTGATATGGTATCCCCCTTCTAGTGCAATTTCGCTTCGGGGAGGCATAGTGTGGATAACATCGTGGTAGTATTTCACTGTATGGCATCGGTTGAAAAGGAAGAAAGGGTTCATGGCAATCAAAGTAGACCTAGAGTAGGCTTATGACTTGTTGCGATGGGAATTTGTGATTAGCACTTTGAAGGACCTAGACTTCAACGACCATTTTGTTAGCATCATTAAGCATTGTATGGACTCCTGCTCTATGCAAGTTCTAACGAATGGGGATCCTCTTCCCCCCTTTCTTTTTGTTCTCTACATGGAACGTTTTTCTCATTTGCTTAGCAAGGAGTGTAAGTCTATTGTTTTGTCTAGAAAGGGATCCCTTATCTCACATCTCTTTTTATTGACGACCTGTTACTTTTTGGGGAGGCCTTGACCAGATGAAGGTTTTTATGGATTACCTTCATACTTTTTGTTTAGCTTCTGGAGAAGTGGTGATTGCAGACAATACTATACTTTGTGTGTCTAAGAATATGATCTAGTTGTGGTGTATCAAATAAGATATGCATCGAGATATACTTTGACTACACTAGGGTGACTAAGGATGCTTATAAGCATATTGTGGATTTTGTCCAACAGAAGATGGCTTCCTGGAGATCTCAATGTCTTAATTTTGCTGGAAGGGTCACTCTAGTGCATTTAGTGTTACAGGCCCTCCCTTCATACACTATGGAAACAACTTTTCTCCCCAAATTGGTTTGTAATTCTTTGGAAAGCTTAACTCGAAATTTTGTTTGGAAGGTTAGTGGGGGAAGATCTTGGCATACTATTGTAACGAGTAAATTTTTTTTAGCCAAGAAGGATGGGGATTTAGGGTTTATGAATTTATATTATTTTAATAGGACCCTCATTATGAAACTAGCTTGGGGTATGATTAAATACCCGAAAGCTCTTTGGGTGAAGATTTTAAGAGAGAAATATAGCTATGACATTGAGACTGTCCCCCTCATTCAAAGGAAAACTAACTACTCTTCAACGTGGAGCAATATCGTTAATGTCTAGAAGGATACTCAGAGGTGTATGCACTAGAACATAGGAAATGGAAGAATAATAGCTTTTTGGAAGAGTATATGGTTACCCTCTAAGGTTGTTCTAGAAGATAAGGCCATAACCCTCATACCTCAAGAGATCTTACATTAGAAAATAGACTTTTTTGTGATAGATTCTGGTAGTTGGATTTTTGACCTCCTTGTTGGAGTACATGTGTGAGATGAAGTCTCAAATCGTGTAAGAATAAGAAGATTGAACATCACATAAGTAAAGGTAAGACCCATAAACCTGAGCCTTAAGGTTTCGGGTTAAGGTGCAATGTTAGTTTCACTTATATGATTGTTCATGGTCCATTGGTATAAATCTTCCCTGTATTTATCCCTCGACTTCCCAACACTCTTGAAGAACTACCTGAGTCCAAGTTTATTGCTAGAGATAGCTGCTATGACTCCTACTATGGATGTGGATGTTTGGAAATGGGAGGGACCTCAAAATATCAATGTTTCCTCTAGACTACCCTAAATAGGGGGATAAAAACAAATGTCCAAGTTTGCTTGTGGCTTTATGGTTAATAATTATTGCCTCATGTGTAGGGTGGACGAGGAAACCGACTTACACCTCCTTATAGATTGTGGAGTGGTACAACAATTTTGGAAGATGTAGAATCTTAATATTTATTCTTTGTCTTTCTTCTCAGGGGATCTTCAGAGCTGGGTTTTTGATAATTTGAAGCCTGGTTAGAGACACTCTAGTTCGAAAGTTTTTGAGAATGTAAACCCTGCCCCTTTTGGGATCTTTCAGCAAGTGAATTCCTTGTCCAAGGATATCTAATGTTGCAGTCTAGATTATCTTTCACACGGAATGAGAAACTACACTTGGAAGAATGTGGGTTGGATTGGCCCTACTAATGGTATGGTCAAGTTAAATGTGGATGGGTCAATTATCCAATGAGGTAGAAAGGTGACTTGTGGAGGAATTATTAGAAATGAGATGGGCTTTTGGCTGACGGGTTTTTCATACAATCTAGGATCTTGTAGTGTATTGAGGTTGAGCTTATGGGCATCTTGACAGGGCTGAGATTAACTTGGGATAAGGGTTTCAGGAACATTTGGGTGGAGTGTGATGCCTCTAATGCGGTTAAGTTAGCAACATAATCTCATGCGCCAAATCATACTATGACTGCAATTATTAGATAGGTTTCTGATTGGGTTACCAGGGACTGGCAACTGAGGATCATGCATACTCACAGAGAAGGCAAGCAATTTAGTTGTTGATAAACTGATGACTCAAGGACATGATCTTCCCCTGGGTTTTCATTTGTTTGAGCAGGCTTTTAAGTTGTTTTTACCCTTTATGGGCTGATTTTGTAGGGACTAAATTCCCTTGTTGTGTTGTTGTGTAGGGATAGTCCCTCCTCCCACTAATATAAAAACAAAATAATAAATCTTATAAATGATATATTACTTTTTTTATGGCAAGAACTCATATTCAATTGTAAGGAAGGATGGGCATTATCCATTTGAATTTTGATATGGTAATTGACAAGCACCATATAATATCTTAGACACATTCACATTTATTATCCTCTGCTTTTAGCAAGATGGCAGTATCTCGTTCAAAGATGTGTGGATGCACCTAACCGATGAATATCCAATCAAATATGAAGTCGAACACCTTTCGTTGTCGCTCTTTGCTGATCTCAACTGAGATGAAAAAAAGGAAGTTCTTGTGGCCACTCACGATGCTAAAATTTAGGTACATTAAATTCAGAACTTGTTTACTCTTATGCATTGCTCTCAATTTTGGTTCACATGTAACTTTTCATTGTTTGTTTTGGCATCTTTTTGCAATTCAAATGTCAATGTGTTCATAACACTAACATTTTCTAATCTTTATTTGCTTACTGATTTAGCGTGATAATAATAACTTTGTTTTGACTAGTAGTTGTATTGGTAACTGGATTGTGTAATTGTGGTGGGGGTCTAGGTTTTGGAGCCCATAGTAGGCGTGTCGATGAAGGATTCTATGAGGCATGTGTGTTGACTGAGGTATCTTTGTCACCTGACAAAGTACGTGTTATGACTGGGAGATGTCGTGTTGCTATGGCCACTGGCTATATTGACCAGTATAAATTTGGGCAGCCACAAAAACAGGTTTTGGTTGTGGTAACATCAGGTTGGTCTATGATGTGTTTTGATTCCAACCTTCAAAAGTTGAGGAAAAATAATTTACAGTTATGATGTTTAGTTTTACTATATGATCCTGTTATTGTATTAGGTTCGATTGAGCTTACTAATTCTTTTAGGCTTTGTTTGGGAGAGAGATTTTAGAGGGGAAGGAAGGGAAGGGAAAGGTTTGAGTAGCAACATTTCCTTGTTTGGGAGTTTTAATTTTTGAGGAAAAAGATTTGAGGATTTTTAAAACTCCTCTGAAATCCTCCAAAGCCTAAAAATTATTGTTCCCCCTATTTGGGGGATTTTTAGAAGGTAAAGTAATAAAACTACTATCCTACCCTAGCCAGTGTTAATAAAATTACTATCATATCCTAGCCAGTGTTATTTAATTGAATGGAAGCTTGGCTAGTTCTCCTTACTCGGACATTCTGTTCATCCGACCACCGCCCATCCTTCAAGTTTACCTACTACGGTACCGGCGTGAACATGATCTCCACCAGACAAACGTAATGCTTTAGCTAGTACACGAAAGTGCATACCATGATTTAACTTTTTGAAATAAGGGCAAAATTGTAAAAATATCATATTAACTCTCAATTTCCCTCTCTTAATATATTTTTAACTCCCAAACAAGAAGGAAGGAACTTCCCTCATTTTCCTCCATTCCGTTCCCCTTCCTTCCCCTTGAATCTCTTTCCTTCCCATCCCCTCCTAACTCCCAAACAAAGCCTTAGTGGTTGTTATAGGAGGATTTTTCAAATAATGCTCACCATAAGGAAGTTACAATCTCTATAAGCAATCATACTCTAAAGCCTGGAGATACATGATTGATAATTGTCGGTGGTAGGATGGAAATGCAGACACATGTATCTGTTACTCTACCCCTTGTTTCCTGGTTTATTATTCTATTTTGCTTCATATGCCTCTTCCTATGTGCTTTTTGCATTCCTTCATTTCTATATACAATTCAAGTTAGTAGCCTTACATTACATTTTTTGTTTTTATTTACATTACATTTCTATTTATGCCCTTGTGATCCTAATTTCTGTACCTAAAATGGTTGAGGTGGCTGATAAACTACCTAATGAACCTAAGACCTCTATTATGGGTCTGTTTAGATACAAGCCACAAGTTTTTTTTAGAGCTTTTCTACTAGAAATATAGATCTTTTTCCAGTAGAGAAGCTCTCAAAAACACTTCCAGCCTTGTATCCAAACAGACTCTATATATTCTTCTGACTAGAAACAGGCTTTTGAAACAACATAAATAGTTGCATCCAAGTGTTGAGGGATCGAGGTTTGAACTTAAATCCTTCTTCATGTTGCATATTATTAATTCAACTATAATAAGTTAAGAGTATATTAATGATTTCCTTTTTACCATGTTCATAGCTTAAAGTCATTGGCTTATTTGTGTAATGTGAGAAAGTAAGGGCATTTCCACCTAAATGTCGTGGGGATGAAAAAACATGGAAGGTAATGAAGATAGTGATGTGTGTGGTTGATCATCATCAAATGGATGGTGATGTCTCCCATGGAGTGCATAAGGATTTGGTCTCCCTTCCAAGTGGGGTGGGGTGTTAGCTTTTCTACCTTTCACTTTCTTTAAGATGATTAATTCTAGTGTAGTATTTAAGGAACCTTATTATAAGTTTGCGAGTATTGAACATCTATGTTGGATTTAATATATTCCATTGTGAGTATTTAATATTGAATATCCATGTCTAATTGGGCTTGCACACTTTTTGTGACAACTATTGAGACCATGGTGGGGTACATACTAGTTCTTGAACTTGATTTAACTATGGCTAATAATGCTATTGTGTTATTGGTATTGGTACTGGGCTAGGGTGAGAAAATATAAGCATTTCCATTTTAGCCAAGAGTATAGTGTACACTTGATTTGATTTGGAGTTGTGTACCTTTATGCAAGTGAACTTCTGATTTCAAATTATGAGTTTTACTGGAAAATGTCAGATTTTGAATTTGTCACTAATTGTAGAGCCATTATCCATATATGATATTGTGGTTGCTTCAGATGATGGTGCTAAATTACGGATATCATATAAGGTATGATCATGATGATGTCTGCCTCTGTGTGATCTGCTATAAATGGGTCATTATTTGCTTGGATTACTGAATTAGGGATACCAAGATGCTGCACTCAAAGCTTACCTTAATTGTGAACCAATTTCATGCAATGACTTTGAAGATGCTTTTAAGGTTTGATTTGACATAATCTATAATATTCTTAAAGCTAGTATTTGGATAAAACAGTAATAGTACTTATATTGAAGAAAAAACATGTTTGGCAGGTTGTTGAGATATGGTGGGCTGACAAAGTTATCCTTCTAATAGAAAATGCATTTGAGGGAAGCATTCATCGGAACTATGATTTACTTGTTCGCTATAGGCTTTACATTGTTGGTGAGGTGCAGTTGGCTACTAATCTCTCCCTTCTAGCTCTTAACTGGCGTCAAAACTGGGACCTAAAACATGTTCTAAGTCATTTTCAGGCAAGGCTTCATGTTGCTGGCACTTTTTTAGACGTGGTAGTGTAGACATGATATTATTTTTTATTGACAACCAATTTTTTTGCTTGTAGGCATTTGAATTGAGTGATGATTTCCTGACTAAATTAGGTGTTGACAGAGAAACGCTGATAACACAGTTGGAGCTGCTCAGGTAATCTATCCATATATCCTATCATTCCTATGTGACTTCCGACTTTCTCTAAAGTAGAGAATAATTTTGTTTTGTTTTACTTAATGTGTCTTTGAGATTAGATTATAGCATTCAAGCTGCGTAAATCTATGGGTTTAATGTATGCATTTGAGAGCTTAGTGTGTACATGTTATTTTACTTTGAAAGCAAGAAACTAGGCTGGTACCAGATATTTGCAAATAAGAATTTTACCTTTTGGTACAATGAGTGATAATTATAAAGTAGTTGTTATCATGTTTAACAGTAAAAATATAGTAAATATGGGAAATTGTAGGAGCTCCTAGAGCATGAAAATATCTTGCAATGTACCATCGTGTATTGCCTCACTTATAACTTTAAAATGTAGATTAAGTAGGAGAAGTGATTTTTTTTTTCTTTCAAAAATGGGTTTAAATTAATAAGGTGAAAATAGTTACTAATAAGTGACATGTATCAAGTGCAACGCATTTGCATTTTATTCCTTCCAAATTTCAATGCAAGGATGTCATATAAAAAGTAGTCATTATAAAAAAAAACTATATATATATTGATGTGGATAAGAAAAGTGTATTAGACATTTTCTTGTCATTCATTGGTACACAAACTTCTAAATAGAGGCTAAATATTATATGCCCTTGTATAACTGATTTACTGTGAATAAGAAATGAGCCTTGAAGAGTTCCAAAAGTTTCTGAGGTTTGTCTCCAATGATGTTGTTCTATTAGGGCCTAATCACTAGTTAACTCAATATTTTTCATTACTTCAACAAATACTTAACTAAAATGCATATAACTCTAAGAAACTTTTTAAAGTTTCAATTTTTTTGCAGTGCAATAACTTTCTCCTTTTGGGGCAGCTGTAATAATATTATTAATCAACCCTTCAACTTTCATATATGTCATGAGTATCTAACCACATACCAAAAATCATTTTATGTCCCTACAAGAATTTGCCACATTTCTTTGGGTGTTGGGATGCTATCCCATAGATACAACCATATAGATATCTTCATGTCCAAATAAAACAAGAGCTGGCATATGGTCAAAAATGTAATTTACATTGCTTAATAGTTAGTTAGCCTTTTATTCATTTTGTTAGTTAGTTTTATAGATTGACATGTGTGCTATACCACCGGTCTTAATAAGAATTTAAATACAGAGACTTGCATAGTAATTTTTCATTCAATCAATATTCAGAACTTTCTCCTCTCTGCATTTCTTGAATAGTTTGAATTGATGATGATGATGATGATGATGATGATAATAATAATAATAATAATTTTGTTTAAAAAAATATTCTAAGATGGTTCTTTGAAAAACCATCTTAGAATCCTCAAGTTTTTTCAAAAAAAAAAAATTAAAAAAGATTCTACGATGGTTTTCCGAAAGTCTACATTTAGAATCATCGATTTTTAGAATTATCAATTTTTAAATTTTTTTAAAAAAATTCTAAGAGATTCTTTAGAAAATCGTCTTAGAAAGTTTACATTCTAAAGCGATTTTTGCAGAAAATTGTTTTAGAATCCTTAATTTTTTAAAAAAAAAACTATTCTAAGACGGTTGTTTAGAAAATCGTCTTAGAAATTCTACATTCAAAGACGATTTTTGCATAAAATCATCTTAGAGTCCTCATTTTTTAAATTTTTTTTTAAAAAATACATTGTAAGACGATTCTATGGAAAACCTTATTAGAAAGTCTATATATTCTAAGATGATTTTTGCATAAAACTATTTAAGAATCCTCATTTTTTTTAAAACACATTTTTAAACAGCCCTTTGAAAAATCATTTTAAAATGTCTACTCTCTAAGACTGTTTTGAGAATCATCGTGGAAAATTAAAACTTTCCACGACAGTGACATTGAAGATGGTTTGAGAACCGTTATAAAAAACTCTTCAAAACCATAAAAAGTAATTTTTTTAGCACCGGAGAAATTAAGTTAGTCAAAGTAAAATTAAATTTGAATCTTTTAAATTAATAAAAAAATTCAATTTTTGATTTGAATAAAGAGGTTCTAATAAAAATATTAATCAAATTATTTAATAAAATTAATTATTAATAAAATCAATAAATACTCTCTGCATTAACTGCATTAACATGCTAAAGAAAAGATGGGAGGATTCACATAACCAATTCCTACATTTTTACGGGTAAAAAATTATCAAAGCTAAAATAGGTTATTTTATCATTATCAAGATTAATTTAACTTGTGCCTGTAATTAATACAGCTAACTATTAATATGGAAGACCATCCTTTTCTAGATGAGATTGTAACTACAACATCAGCTTAATTATTATATAGATGAAATCCTAGCTGTCACTTGGAATTGTGGTTTCAAATGACAGTTATCCTCACCATCATTGGTGTGTTCCAAGACTCCATAGTTCATATCATTACACAATACATAGGTTTAAGGGGATTAAGGTAGTCAGGATTAGTGTGATTATTTTTTGTATATAAGCATATAAATATCCCATATTTTCATTTGTATTTCTTTCAAGTTTAATTAAAATTAAGGTTAACATGTTACATACCTAAGTTCTTTCTTTAGAAACTTAGTTACGAATATACAGTTTTTTTTAGGAGAGTTACAAATATACAGTTAATAAACAAAATCTCTTTCTTGTTATAATTGTCTAATTGAATTATTCGGCTGATATTGAATCGAGTACACGATCAAATTTTCTGCCTCACCTTAGCACAATTCAAAAATTGCAAATATATGTGTATTATAAGGAACAATAATTTCATAGAAATTAATTATTAGAATCTATATATAATTACTTTGATTATGGAAAATAATTTTTTTTAAAGAGTAGCTAGAGTTATAATAAACTGAAAATTTTGAATAAATTAAACTTGACATCTTATATAGCTTCTTTTATTCTTTTTTATTTTATCGTTGATCTTCTCCTTCTTAATTATGTGAGGTTCATATATTTTCGGCATGTAGCTCCCTCCTAATTATTCACAACCATTTTACTTAATCAAATCCAAAAAAAAAAAAATTGGTCCCTCTTTTTTATAACTAGACTTTCACACTTGTTCAATTCAACCACTTGAGTCTCATTCGTCACTATAATTAAGATAATGTTTATTTTATAGGTGGATAAAATTCCTTTTGTTAATGTTATAATATTTTGAACCATTAAACATAAATATGTACATCCAAATTAGTCTTCTTTTATGCACGTATATCCAAATTAGTCTTAGATTTAAAATTACATTAAAAAGTGATTTTTTTTAAAATGTATTAAAAAAAAATTTCAACACCCAAACATCGCTAAATTGCTAGTTAAACTAATTTACTTGATATCATATATATGCAAACGAAATAAATTTTCCATTTTGTGCTCTAATGGAATAAAAGTGACATTTTCCCTTTTATCAACTCCCAAGTTAAGGGAACCAATAAGAAAATTACAATTTTTATCAATAAAATAAAATAAAATGCACATGAGATGTAAAACCCATGTGTTACGAAGGCTCCACCACCACAACATTATGTGGTTAATAAGTGTTCATATTTTATCTTCGCTATGTAAAACAAACATTTGACAAAGAAGGGCTATAAGTTGTGCGTTATCTTGTCTCTTCAACATAAATATATTTTATGGGACAAAAGAAGTACTATTCATGTTTTTTTTTTACAACAAGATTCTATTTAGGATGTTTTGATAATTTGAGGTGTTAAATTTATTCACCGCCATTGAGCAAATTGATCAATTAGTTGTTTTAGTTTAATGAGTATTTTTGAATTAAAGTCCTCAAGATCTATATGCGTTTGTATTAAATATATTTTAAAAAAATGTTTTGTTAGTAGTTGTGTACGCAACTCTAATAAGACGTTCTTCATTAAAAAATATTTTTAGTCTTTAAAAAAACTTTTAAGCTTCTGATTAAAAAGAGAGTAGTAAAAATCATTTAATTATGATAAATTATTTTTCATAATTTCAACTTATACACCATAAGAAAAATGGTTGGTATCAAGTGCTAAAAATGTTTAGTAACAAAGTGAAGTTTATTACAAGTTGTATTATTACAAAAAACTCTTATAACAATGATTCTAAAAGGGTTTTGACGATGATTTTTAATTGTCATTGAAATGGTTATTGTTAAAAGTCGAAGGATTTTAACAACAATTTTAAACCATTATTAAAAATAATCTTTTGAAGACAAAAAAATGTATCAGAAAAGTCTCTAAGCTACATTTTCAAAGATGATTATGAAAAAAATTGTCTTTGAAAGTTGAATTTTCACGAAGATTTCCTCCAAAACTATGGTTAAAAGTGATATTTTAAAAACAGCTTTGCAAAAAAATGTTGTGTAAATTAAACAACATTCAAAGACAATTTTTTTTTTGTGATCGATGTAGAAAGTTCATTTTTTTATATTGATTTTGATTTGACAACAAATCCAACTTGTAATTTCAAGCAAAATCAAGTCCAATTCTTAGTGTTTCGAACATCTTATCATTCTTTCAACATCAATATAATATGTAAAAAACATATTTAATTATATTCAAATTATTATCAATCAAAAACAATAAATTCAGAAATAAAACAAAATCAATAAAATGATCTCACATTATCAAATTAACTACATTAAAAAAGCAAATTCAACATTTGCCATATTTACAATGTTAAATCCAGGGGACTATGGCCCTTTATGTAAACTAAATCTTATAATTACCATATTTGAGCATCTTAGAAGACATTATTAAAAATGCATATTGAAAGAGGTGTGGTAAGATAAACCAAAAAGCAATAAAAAATTTGTACTATTTCCCCAGCTTTGACACAACTTGGATCTCTATCATATTAAAGACGATATCTTACTGAACACAAATAATGTTACAAGTGTTATCCCTCCCCTCAAATAGATATTTCTTCTATTTAAGTTTCACAATAATCAGGTCAAACATGCTATGCAAACACAATTAGTTATAAATGTTTATATATATATATATATATATATATATATATATATAT
>CM023960.1:18207810-18226917 GCA_013407115.1 Glycine latifolia
ATATATATATATATATATATATATATATATATATATATATGACATTCCAATAACACCCGTAACACTTTTAAATTTTAAAAAGAAACCAAGACAAAAGCAAAATCAATTTATATCAATGTATAACAGACATACTTTTGGAGCCAGAATTAACATAGACTTAAGAGTCAGTTCCTTGAGAAAAGCATATGTATGGAGAACCCAGTGGCAACATGAGGGTAAACCTAAGAATTTCAAAGTACCTACATTGTCAACATGAATGTCAGTATATATTGTACAAAAAGGAATTGTCAAGAACAAAAAAAATATAGAGAAATTGAGTGCATACTTGCTCATCAACAATTTGCGCTGATCGATAAAGACTCTCCATATTGATCAATATGTTGAAGAAGGGCAACTCATATAGCTCAATCATTGGTGGCAAAGAGTTTTACAATTGTTGGAAGTACCTAGATATGAATATCGAAATCCAATAAAAGAATGGGACTGAATCCTAATTAAAAAGAGTAAAATGGAGATAAAAGTATGCACCGTAAGAAAGGGAAAAGAAAATCATTGGCATGAAAATATGAATTATAACTTACCTTGACGTTAAACTCCTCAACTGAAAGCTAGGAACCCATTTTCAACAATGCAGTTAAACCAGAGTCAGCAGCCAAACCAAATTCAAAGGCAGAAGTTGAACCAAATTCAAAGGCAGAAGTTAATGAAGGAAGTAACTGTGAAAAAAAAAAACATAAGAATCATAAAAAATATGAATAAGATTGATCCAGTTATAGTTTATAATTAGAAATTCCACAGGAATATACCTTCTTCAACACTCACCGTTGTTTTTTCTATAAGCTTTGATGATTTAATCTACGAGAGGGCATGGAACTCAATAGTCATTTGTAATTTGGAAGTAGAGACTGTGAGAAAAAAAAAAAGTAACATATAAAGATTAAAAATGATTTTTTCAAAAGAATAAAACATAAAAGAAATCGGCAAACTAAAATGTCATTTAATTTCTATATATGAAGTCAGAAAATAAATAAAAAAGAGAAGTTACAGACCTTGGGAATGGAACCAATGTTGCGTAACTCCTCTATTTTGGCCAACCTCAGTCCAGAGAATACCTCATAGATTAGGTAACCTATAAAATTATGATTTTTAAATATGTTAGAATGGTATACATAGAAAGGAAAAGACAAAAAGTATTCAGTGAACCTACAATATTTGTCCAAGTTTACATAATTTAAACTAAAACGACTCACTGCCCAGAGAAAAGGTAGCCAAGTTCTTCTAACACGTACAACACGAAATTCTTAGAGAAGTTTCATGTGAAAGAAAAGTTTTTACATTAGTAAATATTGCATTGGGAAACAACCAAATTTTCAGGTTCGCATGAATGAGATTATCAGTAAGACAACAACAATTATGGAAATGTAGATATAAAATATTTCTATTTCGTTCCTTGATTACTCAATTGGCATTATGATCCCTTTCTCAACAAAAAGTGCAAGTAGAACTGTAGAAACAACCCCAAGCCCAAAATATAAGTGAGCCAAGGAGGAATTCTACTAATTGCATATGCACTATGTAAACAAGAAAACCAAGAATGATTAGCAAATTTATAAAATCAGATATATACTATATGTTGGAGTTTATGTTTAAACTCCATGGGTTATGAATAAGAGATGGGTTGGAAAAAATTAGGAAAAGGGAATTTTTTTTTTTTTAATAGTCCCACAACTTTTGAATTCCCTCCGTAACTACTTCCAACCTCTTTGATAACGAATAGTCGCGATGGTTCGCTGTCAACGGTCGCAGTGGTTCGTCAGCAACTCTTCAACATGGTTGTTTGTTGTCTATATATAGACACAGAGGCAATCACAAAAAATATTAAGTTCTTTTTTCTGATCTTCTCGCTTACATACTGCTGCATTTTTCATATCACATAAATTCTTCATTCTTTGTGTGTGGTTCCTCAAGATTTGCTTTGTTCGTTTGGGCTGTTGATTGGCAGTGCCACCGATCTTTATACGTTGATCCATTCTATCCTGGAAAGCAATTGTTCATCAACCTTTGGCATCAATTGGAGGGAACAAATTGTCTTAAGGAGACAACCCTGTTGGGCTTGGATCCTTTCATCTCTCTACATTTGTTTCTGTTTCATACTTATCATACAGGTTCTGTTTAAATCATTTTGTGCAGTTGTAGTACAATATATTGTCTCTCTTGACTACTCAGATTCTGACCCTTGTGCAATTGGATGTATTCCAATTCTTGTGGGGGAGAATATGATGGCCCCTTCGAGGAATTCTGTATAGAGTCTGGTATTATACATCAGACGACTGCTACTTATGCACCGCAATCAAATGGGATTGCAGAAAGGAAAAATCGAACATTAAAAGAAATGATGAACGCTATGTTAATAACGTCTGGTTTACCACAGAACTTGTGGGGGGAAGCCATTTTGACAATGAACTATATTATTAATACAGTCCCTCACAAGAAGACAAAGAGCATACCATACGAAGTATGGAAAGGAAAGCAACCATCCTTGAAATACTTGAAAGTGTGGGGGTGCTTGGCTAAGGTCGCGGTTCCTAAACCCTAAAGGTTGAAGATTGGACCTAAAATCGTGGATTGTGTATTCATTGGTTATGCACTTAATAGTAGTGCTAGTTGGTTTTTGGTTTATAAATCTGATGTCTCAGATATACATGTTAATACAATTATTGAATCAAGGGACGCTAGGTTTTTTTAGGATATATTTCCATATAAAAAGGTATATGAACCAAGTGGTAATGACAATGATAATATTGTGAGACCTCGGGAGACTACAACTAATGTTGATCCTATAGAGGATGAAACTAGACGTAGTAATAGGCAAAGGACCACCACATCCTTTGGACCTGATTTTCTAACATATCTGTTAGAAAATGAGCCTCAGACGTATAAAGAAGTTGTAACATCCCCAGAGGCACCATTCTGGGAAGAGGCTATCAATAGTGAAATTGAATCCATCCTGTTGAACCCACACTTGGGAATTGGTAGACCTTCCTCTTGGCACTAAGCCCCTAGGAAGTAAGTGGGTCTTCAAAAAGAAGATGAAGGCAGATGGCACTATTGATAAATATAAATCTAGGCTTGTAGTCAAAGGCTACAGGCAACGCGAAGGTCCCAACTACTTCAATACCTATTCACCTGTTACAAGGATTATGTCCATTAGGATGTTAGTCGCGCTAGCAGCATTGAATGGGTTAGAACTACATCATATGGATGTTAAGACATCTTTCTTAAATGGAGACCTAGAAGAAGAGATCTATTTGGAACAACCTGAAGGGTTTGTTGTTCCAGGACAAGAACAAAAAGTTTGTCGCTTAATTAAATCCCTTTACGGGTTAAAGCAAGCTCCAAAACAATGGCATGCGAAGTTTGAAAAATTTATGTTATCAAATGGTTTTAGTATTAATGAATGTGACAAGTGTGTTTATATTCAGAATACTGAGAAAGGGTTTGCCATAGTCTGTCTTTATGTAGACGACATGTTGATAATGGGTAGTAATAATCAAATGATTAAAGCTACTATAATTGCTTGCCAGCAAATTTGACATGAGAGATTTGGGAAGAGCAGATGTTATTTTGGGTATCAAAATCCATAGAACATCAAGAAGGTTGGCTTTATCACAGGTTCATTATATTGCTAAAATTCTTGAAAAATTCAAGAGTTTAAATATAATTCCTGTAAAGAACCCCATAGACTCTAGTCTTCGACTATTGAAGAATACTGGTAAAGCTGAAGCACAAAAGGAGTATGCTCAAGTATTAGGCAGTCTTATGTATGTTATGAACTGCACTAGATCTGATATTGCTTATGCAGTGAGCATGTTGAGTCGCTTTACGAGTAATCCAAACGTGTATCATTGGAAAGCTATGGTAAGAGTTTTAGGATACCTAAAGCACACTCAAAACTTTGGTTTGCATTACGAGAAGTACCCTGCAGTTATTGAAGGATATTGTGATGCAAACTGGATCACCGGTTCTAATGACACTAAATCCACAAGCGGATATGTGTTCACCCTTGGTGGGGGTGCTGTATCTTGGAAATCGTCCAAGCAGACTTGCATTGCAAGATCAACTATGGAAGCAGAATTTATCGCTTTAGATAAAGCCGGTGAGGAAGCCGAATGCCTTCGTAATTTTGTTGAGGATGTTCCCAGTTGGCCAAAACCAGTACCAACTATAGGCATACATTGTGATAGCCAAGCCGCCATTGGAAGGGCCATGAACGTCATGTATAACGGCAAGTCTAGGCATATACGTCGTAGGCATGATACCGTAAGACAACTACTCTTGAATGGAATCATCTCAATAGACTATGTGAAGTCTAAAGAGAACATAGCAGATCCATTAACTAAAGGGGTTCCTAGAGAGTTAGTTGAAAATTTGTCAAAAGGAATGGGTTTAAGGCCTATCAATTGTTGATCATCGCGGTAACTCTACCTTGATGAGTGGAGATCCCACGAACTAGGTTCAAAGAGACAACTAAGTCATGATCGACTGTTAAACACTGTGGAGTTTTAAACTCATACTCATTCCTATGACAAGACAATGTATATGAAGGTAAGTATAACGACTTTTAATGGTTTCTTAATCTGATGTGTTCAGATGATGTATGTGGAGGTATATCACAAGAAATCACCTATGTGAGTGTGAAGTAGGGGCCGCTTCAATGAGAACTTAAAAAGGTCGATTCTCTACATCACAGAACCAGGCAGGTGTCCACGGCCAAAATGGACACAACAATGAGGACTAGCAATGCTAGGGAATCAATTGTATGTCTCCTATTGTCTTGGTATACACAATAAGGGTCGACGGTTCAAGGCATCACAACCACCGATTGACCTAGTATACCCGATAGGTTTACACTAGAGAAGGTTCAAAGGTAACCCCTACCTATCTCGATGCAATTGTTTCTCGCCGAGGAATCACACTTGCATACATATTCATATGCATTTAGTCATGTTGAATTGATCTTTTATTCATGTGGGGGATTGTTGGAGTTTATGTTTAAACTCCATGGGTTATGAATAAGAGATGGGTTGGAAAAAATTAGGAAAAGGGAATTTTTTTTTTTTGAATAGTCCCACAACTTTTGAATTCCCTCCATAACTACTCCCAACCGCTCTGATAACGAACAGTCGCGATGGTTCGCCCCCAATAGTCACGATGCCGCCAACGGTCGCGTTGGTTTGTCGGCAACTCTTCAACATGGTTGTTTGTTGTCTATATATAGACACAGAGGCAATCAGAAAAATATTAAGTTTTTTTTTCTGATCTTCTCGCTTATATGCTACTGCATTTTTCATATCACATAAATTTTTCATTCTTTGCGTGTGGTTCCTCAAGCATTCGCTTTGTTCGTTTGGGCCATTGGATTTACAAATTGTCTTAAGGAGACAACCCTGTTGGGCTCGGACCCTTTCATCTCTCTGCATCTGTTTCTATTTGATACTCATCATAAGGTTCTGTTAAAATCGTTTTGTGCAATTGTAGTATAGTATATTGTCTCTCTTGACTACTCAGATTCTGACCCTTGTGCAATTGGATGTATTCCAATTCTAAAGTATTAATTATAAATAACACTATATAGACAGAGTAAGACCTCTTTTTAGTCATAAATTGTTTGGTTATTAAATAAATGCTTAAAAATTAGTTTTTACTTAAGCTAAATATTAGATAAAATTGGTCTGATCTAACACTCTTTGTTTCCTTGTTTCTAGTCCATATTTTCCAAATTATCTCGTATCTATTTCATATTCTTTCCTCTTGGTTTAAGGATGGTTATCAAATAAGATAGTCATACGTACCAAGAATTAATCCAATGGTCGATTATTGGTCCCTATTACTCTTTCAAGATAAACATGCTTACTTTAATAACTTTAGTGAATCACAGGCTTTGACATTTAAAGAAATAAATTTAATATTAAAATTAGTTTAAGTAAATAAACTTGCATGGCTATCACTATGAACTATCATCAAAAGGAACAGAAAGCAACATACCCATGCCCCAAGAATCAAGGGCCCATGGAGGAGACTTCTTAATTGCATCCCAGCCTGATTTTGCCAACTCTATTGGTTGGTATTGTGATCCAACAAGCCATGCATATTGCTAAACAGGAAGCATGAAAACTTGTGAGGACAATTTTGGTTTACCTATTCAATATCCTTTATTTTAAAATAAAGAAGCCCAACTCAAATCATTACATGGGAGCATCCATAATATCAAATTTGTCATAAATCTAATTGAAGTCTTATTAAGTTAGAGATGGCCAAAATTTGAGAACAAGTTTTAGTGGACAAACTCCAGTCTGTCAAAGTTAGCAAGCCATGGCCTTTTAATCTCACACCAAGAAACTTTCACCCTCTAATGTAAAGTAATTATTTCACTTAATGTAAATTCAAATAGCAATGCCAAAACAAACAAAACAATGTTTTGCAAACAAACACGTAAGTTTACCAGCATTTGGCCACAAGACTTTTCACTGCTCCTATCAACCCCCTAAAGGATGTGGAATAGGGAACTATTAGAGAACTAATTCCTTGCTCTTCAAATCCCACTCTCCAACCTTGTCCCTTTTTCTTAGAACCCCCCTGAATTCTAATGTCATAGCAACAACCACTCACGAGATTTTTTTTCCAATGTTCCAATTAGTATTTTTAGACTTATAGGTGAAAGACAAATCCATGAATCAACTTTCACATCATATTTCAATTTTCACATTAAAACTACGCTCAAACTGTCAATGATATCAAACAAGTAAATAATATTAAAAATCCCACAATACAATGGATATATATATTCAACATACTTTTCAACCATAACAACAAAAGTGAAGACTGGAGATGACTAAGTATTGTTTATATCCTTATAGTCTTATACGAATGACAATAACTAGGAACCTAAGTTTCGCGGGTTTGGGCTTATGCTTTTTGACGAGGTCCAGCTTAGGCAAGGAGTGAGAGCGAGAGGTGGGTTCGACAGTGGTGGCATTGGAGGGAGCTTCAAAAAGACGATGAACAGGAGTGAGAACATAGAGAGCGGGAGCGAGACAGACAAGAAAAGGTTCACAGAGTGAGAGAGTGAGAGCAAGAGGTGGGTTTGACCACGGTAGTGCGAGAGTTGGCTTCGACGATGAGGCGGAAGGGAGTAAGAAGACAGAGCGAGGGCAAGAGAAGCTAGGTTCGTAGAGAGGAAAAGAGTTACTAAAGGAAATAATGCGAGAGCAAAAATATTTAAGCGCATTCAAAGACAGTTTCACTAATATCTACCTTTGAAATCTTGCTTTCAAAGACAGTTTTTAGAGAAACAAAAGTTGAAATTCACTTTCAAACACAAACTGTCTTAAAAAATTTGCAATTATTTACAAAATTGCCACCGCATTTTTTACGACTATGGTTTTGTAAAATCGTTGTTGGTTCAGTGTTGTAAAATCTCATTTTTGTAGTAGTGTTATCACTATTGACAAATGTTAATTCCTAAGATAAATCAATACTCTCATTTAATTTTGATTATAGCAAACAAATGGTTAAGTTTTTAGCAATCACACTTACAGTCTTACAAATGACAAACAATGATGTATCATATGGTCAAAGGATACATGTTTATGCTTATGTTATATTACATTGATCTCATTATTGCTTCTTGTCTAATTTTTTATTAGGATGTAGGACTACAAACTTATCATTCGTGTAATGTCTTAGGAGTTTTGAAAAAGTGATCAACGAGTAAATGTTTACCAAATTCCTCAAAAGGTGTGTTGAATGAGTAGAAAAAGAATGTCAACCTATGTCGGTATACAAGTCTATACAAAAGCAAATATGATCACTTCAACAAGATATTTTGTATGAGAAAGTGGAAATAAGAGATATTATATATATATATATATATATATCAAATTGACTAGTTGATGAAAGACATTTGATGATGCATTTAATGCACCCAACAACAATTTTATCTCTTGAAAGACTTACACATAACAAAAACTAAAGCTTAAAAAAGGAAAAAGAGACTATGACTAATTGGCTTAAAGAGACAATAGAAAAAACTACTTGGGTTGATAAGGCATAAGTGACTTCGAAAAGAATACTTGTATCTTGTGAAGATACAATAGAACTTGGTGGTTAGACAAGAACTGGACATAGTCTCATTGGTAGAGATAAACTAGTATAAAAATCTTTGTGTTCTATTTCCATTTTTTTATTGATTTTTGTTATCTAATAATGTGTTTCAAAAATTGTTGTTACTATAAAGGCAAAAATACAAGAAATGGGGGGAAGGGATGAATTGTGATTTAAAAAATTTTGTAAGTTTTTTTTCGCAAATCAACTATCATATAATAAGGAGTTTAAAAATGAATTTTTAAAACAAAAAGGTCAAAACCAGAAGGTCTTTTTCAGGAAAAAGACTAAGTTTTTAAAAACCAAAATCGCAACTCAAGGTCAGTAAACAAATAAGGAAAGAGAAGTGAAAACACAAAAAAAAGTTCATATTGGTTTGTCTCCACCACTGAGATTAAATTCAATTCTTAAAAACCTACCAAGTTTCCACTATCTTTCTCATAAAGATATAAATATTTTTACACAACCACTTTTAGCTCAACCCAAGTAGTTTGTACACTAGCCTCAACAAACTAATATCATTAAGTATTGTTTCCTTAACAAACCACTTTTGGCTTTACATAAACCAACTAATTTTTTTAAGGTAGGGTGCACATAGACATAAGCTAACATCTGAAAGACAAAAGCACAAAGTAAGCTTACAATCTTTTCTCTCAGGATATACAAAGTGCTTTGAGAGTTTTTTACAATTTAAGAATTTTTTAAATGAAAGAGTTGGAATGCTTGTAAGATCACTTCATTCAAGGTTCGTAACTTGAGCACATCAGCTCTTTTGGTATTTATCGGCTTGTTGGTGGAACCTTTGTCTATAAACAATCATCTTCTTGGGTCTGTCGATCATCTAAAGATAGGGTATCCGTTGAAGCATTTAATACAACATTTAATTCTTGTCATCTTCCAATCACTCATGACTGATAAAACACTCTTCTTATATTCCTTAAGTATCACTCCACATCTGGATTCAGTGATCAAATCACCTTTTGTTCAATGAACTGCATTGCAAAATGTTATGTTGCATCTTTTTATGTAGAAAGATGCTTTATACTTTGACATTTCTCTTCCTTTTTCATTTTGGCAAATCCTATCAAGAATAATCATGCCTTCTCTATGCAAATGATTAAACAAATAGAGCATTAATTTGGTTTTATATGCTTACAAATTAAAGGTTTGTTTGTTATCATTTGATACAACATGGTGCAAATTCAACTCTATCATCTGTTAGCATTTCAAACTCAAACTTTTTAAACTTAGTATTTATTTGCATCAAATCAAAACCATTGAGGGACATGATTCGTCTTATGACTTAACAATTATATTGTTTTTGAAATAGGGGTTTTGTAACAAAAGTCTTTTGTATTCAATATTGTTCAGAAAAATTTTAACATACCTTCTAATCATTAGATGAAGCTTGCATCTTTTGAAAAAGGTTTGCGAAAAAAGTTTTTGAGACACAAATCAACCCCTTCTCCTTGTGTTTCCCTGTGTTTTATAGCTTGGTATCAGAGCTTAACCTCTAAGGGGTTGAGCACCTGATTGTGTTAGGGGAAAAATATCTAAGATGGAATATCCAAATTCTCAAGGATAATTCAATCCGAAAGGAGCCTTTCTCTCAAGGCCTCTTGTGTAAATGATAATTGTTGTTTATAGTTGATAACGACTGTCGAATCGCTACAAAACAAATAAAACTACGCTAATTTTGTAGCACAAGATTAACTTAGGTAGACTCAGAGACACAATCAATTTGGTTCAAACTTCGATTCACTAATAAACAATAGGGGGATTTTAATCAAACAGTTTGTAGGCAATGAATAAAAATTGTAGAAACACAAACAAGAATTGAAGGAAAATGCAGAAACTAACAGAATTGATAAAAGGTGTTGTAAAATAGATTCAAGAATATCAATCCAATTCACCAAACCAAGCAATCTAAATTATCATAGTTCTCATATAATGATCGTATTATGAAGGTTCATTCCATATCATTAAAAGCAGTTCAATCGAATTAACTCCTAAATCAATTGAAATCACAAATCGGATTGAAATATCATCCAACCAATCTATGATTAAAATTCAAAATTAGGAAATAAATCTATAACCTAATTTGTTTTCAATCCTAAACATATTCATAATCATGAAAATAGAAAAGAGGATTGAAGAAGAAGATGAACATTCACACAGAAATTAAAATACCAAACCAGAAGTCAAATTCTTTTTGCTTGGACTGGATCCTTGGATTGATTGATTATTTAGCCTTCCATGATCATCATCAATGTAAAAGCCACGAAATTTGTATGAGAAAAATAAAAGAACAGAGGTGAAAGGAAGAAGAAAAATAAAGAACAATGAAGAACAGTTGAGAGAAAAAGAGAGAGAACTTTTTAATTCTGAAAACTTCTAAAAGAGAATACAAAAATTGTTTGTGCTAAAAAGTAAAGTCTTCTCTCAATAACTAATTGCACTAATTTATAGTAGCTGAGTCAATAGGAAAGGATGGGCCATGATTAGGCCCATCTAATCTAACTAATTGCTAATTACACAAATTCGTAGCCCAAAACTCAAGTGCAGAGATTTTGACTTCCAAGCCTAAAATGGCCCTCAAAATGACAGAATTGGCCTCGGCTTATCTCTGAAAAAATTGTATATCTTTTTCTTATCTTTCCAGAGACTACTCATATGTGCCATTTGGAGTTCTGTAGAGCTCTCTAGGTCCTACACAAGGAAGATAGGTCAAGTAAGCAAAAAAAATCCAAAAATAAGCAACAATTATCAATTAAGTTCACTTGTTTGTCTAAGACAAAAACTGAGTTAGAATGAGAAAATAAAAGTCCAAGAGAAGTCAAATAAGCTAAGAAGAATAAAAAAAATTAAACTAAAAACACTCAATCAAAATACCCCACACTTAAACTTTTGCACTCCTGGGCAAAACTAAAAGAAAGACTAAAAGAAAAATTCAAACTAAAGTAAACCTTAAACTAAAAGAAAGGTATGAACAATGCACACACAATTTTCAATGGATCCTAACAATGCTCAAAAGTGATAAAGATGAAAAATGTAAGAATGATATTAAGGTAACAAACAATCAATGAACACATGATCACAAAGTGCAAAGTGAAAAAGTAGTCAAGTTAAAATTAAGAATGAACCAAGGTGATAGAAATCTCTCAAAGAGCAACACTCAACCTCTTCTAATGTGTATGGGTTTATGTTTACACTCAAACAACACATGTAACTAGCACATCCAAATTTGACAAGACTCTAATTCATTCAACTTGAAATACACATGCCTCAAAAGATCAAAATGACTTTATTGGTTTGTAATGTATGACTTAGGTAAAGGGTGGATAAAAGAATGATAGTTAGGCTAAATCTAAGAGAAAAGAGGGGCAATGGGGAGTAAGCCAACAAGTAAAAAGAGGGGTAGAAACAAAGAACTTATAAGGATGAAAATGAACCACAACAACTTTTATTGCAATTTTTTTTATTTCTTTTCTCTTTTTTTTTTAACTTTTGCTGGTACTTTTTTTTTTTACCTTTTCTTTTTATACTCTTTTTTTCTTTTCTTTTCAAATCAAAACAAAATACAAATCTCCCACACTTGTTTGAAACTCACTCCTAAAACAATTCCAAGGCTCTTTTTCTCTCAAAAGTTAGGATAACATGGGTTTTCACTTTTTGGCTTGTAATGAGCTACACAACAAAGAAAAGGTTAAAGGCTAAAAAAGGGTGACAATGGATATCAATGCAAGGTAGGTTTATTTGGCTAGTGGCTAAAAGAAAGAATGCCTAAATCATCTCGATCAATGCATGTGCAAAAAGGAATGACAAGAGAGACAAGAGAAAACCTAGAGTAATTTAGCACAAGAGTGAAATCACACATGAAAGAACATGAATGAAATAATGTGATTCATCCACAAAGGCCCAAAAACTCACAAGGCATAATTCTATCACACATGATCCATCTTAAATTCTATTTCTCAAGCCTACTTATCACTTTAACAATTGCGATAATGATTCACATCAAGCATGAAACCTTTCAATCCAACAAAAGTTAGTACATTTCTCACAATTTATACAAGTTATAAATCCTATGAAAAACATTAAAGTTCCTAAATTCTATTTTTTGTTTTTTGAATGTAAAACAGAAACAAAAAAAGAAACAGAAACCAAAAACAAAAAACAAAAAAAAAAAAATGTTTTTGTAATCCTTCACCCTACACTTGAAATGCACATTGTCCTCAATGTGAACATGCAATGAAATGCAAACAAAGAGACAACAAAAAAAAGAAAGGAAAAGGAAACTCCCAAAATGTCATTCAAGGCACATCATCACATAAAATTGGCAAGACCAAATAGAGGTTTGCCACAAGCTCCTCCTCTACTTGCAGGCTCTCATGAAATAGCTTGAGTTGGTGACCATTCACTTTGAAGACCTTGTCGGTAACTTCATTTTTAATCTCAACTTCACCATGGGGGAAAACATTAGTAATATCAAAAGGTCCATCCCATATAGATCGAAGTTTACCAGAAATAAGCTTAAGGTGAGAGTTAAACAATAGCACTTTTTGACCAATATGGAACTCATTTCTAAGAAACCTAGAGTGATGAAATCTCTTCACTTTCTCTTTGTAAATTTTGGAGTTCTCATAGGCTTCTAAGCGGATCTCTTCAAGTTCTTGCAATTGAAGCTTTCTTTCCATACCCGCTTCATCAAATGTCATGTTACAACTCTTCACCACCTAATAAGCACGATGCTCAATCTCCACCAGAAGGTGGCATGCCTTACCAAAAACCACCCTATAGGGAGACATCCCCAAAGGTGTTCGGTAAGCGGTCCTGTGAGCCTATAAAGCATCTTCAAGTAGCTTGCTCCAATCCTTCTTGTTGGGTTGCACTACCTTCTATAACACTTGCTTGATCTCTCTGTTAAAAGCCTCTGCTTACCCATTAGTTTGGGGATGATAAGTTGTAGCAACTCTATGCATAACCACATACTTCGGAAGCATGGATGTCAATGACCTGTTACAGAAATGGCTCCCCTAGTCACTTATAATGGCTCTAGGTACACCAAACCTGCAAAAAATGTTAGATCTCACAAAATCCACAACAACTTTAGAATCATTAGTTCTTGTGGCCTTAGCTTCAACACATCTAGAAACATAATCAACAGCAAGCAGAATATATGAAAAACCATGAGAAACAAGAAATGGATCCATAAAATCAATACCCCACACATCAAAAATCTCACAAAAAATAATGGGCTGTTGAGGCATCTCATGTCTACGTGTAATGGTTCCTCCTGCTCTCTAACACTGCTCACAAGTGGCGGTAAAGTGATAAGCATCTCTAAACATGGTGGGCCAATAGAACCCACAGTCTAATACTCTCCTAGCGGTTTGTTGAGGACTAAAATGACCACCGGTAGGTGTGTCATGACAGAACTGAAGAATAGACTGAATCTCATGATCTGGCAAACACCTGTGGATCACTTGATCACTACCAAACCTCCACAAATAAGGATCATCCCACATATAATATTTAGCATCACTATTAAGTTTATCTATTTGAGACCTAGATGCATGAGGCGGAACAACAGATGCAACAATAAAATTCACAATATCAGCAAACCAAAGTGTAATATGTGATGAATGCAAGTGCATCAAATGCTCATCAGGGAAATTATCCCTAATAGGAAAGGATTCAACAGGTCCCTTAATCCTGCTCATATGATCAGCAACCAAGTTTTTCGCACCACTCTTGTCCTTAATCTCAATATCAAACTCCTGAAGAAGAAGCATCCACCTGATCAATCTAGGTTTAGCATCAGACTTCTTCAACAGGTACTTCAAAACTACATGGTCAGTAAAGATAGTGATATTGGAGCAAAGCAAATAAGATCGAAATTTATCTAAAGCAAAAACAATAGCCAAAAGCTCATTCTCAGTGGTGGTGTAGTTAACTTGGGCTGCATCTAAAGTGTGTGAAGCATAAGCAATGACATGTGATCGTTTATCAACTCTCTATAACAACACAGCCCCAAGTGCATAATTAGAGGCATCACACATGAGCTCAAATGGAAGTTCCCAATCTGGTGGCTGCATAATGGGAGAGGTATTAAGCTTCTTCCTCAATTCCTCAAATGCCTCTTTGCAAGGCTAATCAAACATAAAGTCTACGTCATTTTGGAGAAGCTTGGACAATGGTAGTGCAATCTTGCTGAAATCCTGGATGAATCTCCTATAAAAACATGCATGTCCAAGAAAAGAACGCACTTTTCGCACAGAAGCGGGGTAAGGTAAAGAAGTAATAACATCAATCTTAGCTTTATCGACCTCAAGACCTCTACTAGAGACTAAATTCCGTAAGACTATACCTTCATGTACCATAAAATGGCATTTCTCAAAGTTAAGAACAAGGTCAGTCCCAATACATCGATCAAGAACTCTAGAGAGACTATCCAAACATGCATCAAAAGAGGAACCATAAACAGTGAAATCATCCATAAATACCTCCATGCAACTCTTTAATAAATCAGAAAAGATACTCGCCATGCACCTTTGGAAGGTAGCAGGTGCGTTGCATAGGCCAAAGGGCATCCTAGTGTAGGCAAATGTGCCAAATAGACAGGTGAATGTGGTCTTATGTTGGTCCTCCTGTGCAATATGAATCTGCATGTAACCAGAAAAACCATCAAGAAAGCAATAATGTGATTTACCTGTCAACCTCTCCAGAACCTAGTCAATGAAGGGGAAAGGGAAATGGTCCTTGCGAGTTGCCTGGTTAAGTCTCCTGTAGTCAATACAAACTCGCCAACTATTGGCTACTCTAGTCGGAATCAACTCATTATTCTAATTTTTCACAACAGTGATACCCGACTTCTTAGGGACCACTTGGACAGGTGAAACCCAAGTGCTATCTGAAATGGGATAGATGATCCCTGCAGCTAGTAACTTCATCACTTCCTTCTTCACCACATCAAGAATAGTGGGATTCAGCCTCCTCTGTGGCTACCTCACCGGCCTAGAATCATCCTCCAAGAGTATTCAATGCATGCAGATGGAAGGATTTATTCTAGGAAGGTCAGCAAGTGTCCATCCAATGGCCTTTTTGTGGCCTCTCAAAACATGCAGCACCTTCTCTTCATGCTCAAGTGATAGGCTACTAGATATGATGACTGGAAGCTGTTGAGCATCATCTAAATATGCATATTTAAGGTGCTCAGGTAGTGACTTCAGCTCTAAGGAAGGTGGCTGAATGGTGGAAGGCAAGGAAAGGTTGGTGGTTGAGGGAAAGGAGATAGTAGAATCAGAACCTATACCTGTATCTGCAACACAATCAATGTCAAGTGCGGAGGAAATCTCTGCACAAATACTACACAAAATAACAAAATCATCACAGGTACAATTACAAGAACCAAAATTAGAAAGTAAATCAAAAATGTCTACATTATCTACTACAACATCAATGATATCAAGAAGAAGGACAGAATGCTCCTCTACAGGATGTCTCATGGCCTAAAAAATGTTAAACTAGACAACGTCATCACCAAACTCCATGGAAATAGTTTCTGCATACACATCAATTTTGGTCCTAACTATCATCAAGAATGGTCTCCCTAGGATCAATGTGGAACCATGGCTGGAAGACTCATTCTCCATATCCAATATGTAAAAATCTGCAGAAAAAATCAAATTATTAACTCGCACCAGCACATCTTCAATAAGTCCAAGTGGAAGCGCAGCACTCATGTTGGCTAAGTGAATGACAACACCAGTGGGTTTCAAATCACCAAGATGTAATGATCTATAAACTGATGTGGGCATGACATTAATGGAGGCTCCAAGGTCACACATGGCATCTGCAAAAGTACAATCTCCAATGGTGCAAGGGATAGTGAAAGTGCCAGGATCCTTGCACTTCTGTGGCAAGGTGGATAGTGGAATGGCATCAACAGTTTTGCCCTGTATAAGTGCAGATACATTTCTACCCATCTTTACTTGTTCATTTCCCTTCAACTTCCTCTTGTGGGTGCACAAATCCTTCAAGAACTTTGCATATTTTGGAATCTGTTTGATGGCATCCAAGAGGGGAATGTTGACTTCCACCCTTCTAAAAGTCTCAAGCATATCAGAATTAAACTCCACTTTCTTTGCAGAAATGGATCTAGAAGGAAAAGGTAGAGGAATATGTGTTGGTGCAGAATCTGTTTTGGCACCATCATCAACTTTTTTACCAACATCAATTTTAGCACCAGTATTTGGAAGCTCCTTGCCACTCCTCAAGGTAATAGCACTCACATTCTTTGGATTAATAACTGGTTGTGATGGAATGCTGCCAGAACCTTGCTGCTGCATCTGGTTGACAGTTGTAGCTAACTGTCCAATCTGAGTCTATAGGTCTTGGATGGTGGCACTGACATTTTGTTGAAACTGAATGTTGGTGGTTGCCATTTGCTTCATCAAGTCCTCCAAAGAAGGTCCAGAACTAGTTTGCACAAGTTGTACAGGTGCAGGCTGCTGGAACTATGGCTGCTGTCTGAACGGGGGAGCTTGGTATTTGCTGGTGGAGGGTTGATATTGCTACTGTTGAGGTCTGAATGGTTGTTGTTATGTTTGCTATTGAGGTTGTGGACCAGGACCATACCTCAAATTCGGGTGATCTCTCCAACTAGGATTATAAGTGTTGGAGTAAGGATTATACTGTTGTTGAGGTTTGAATAGCTGTCCAGGTTGTATGGCAGAAACATCAACAGCTTGTTCTATTTCTTGTAGAGTGGGACATGCATATGTTGGATGATCAGGTGCACAACAGATACCACACAGCCTTGGTTGATTGGCTGCCATTACGTTCTACTATTGACCAATAGCAAGTTGTCTCACAAGGGATGTCAACTCTGTCAGCTTGTTCTCCAACCTCTGGTTATCAACAATCATAGAAACATAAACTTCATTTGCAGTAGACTTGGATGTTGCAGCACCTCTAGTACCAAATTGCTGATAATTGGCTACCATGTTAGAGATCAATTGTCTTACAGCAACAGGAGTCTTGTCCATCAAAGCGCATCCACTGGTTGCATCTATCATACTCCTGTCCATCAACATCAAACCTTTATAAAAATACTAAATCAATAATTGCTCACTAATTTGATGCTAAGGACATGTAGCACACAGCTTGTTGAATCTCTCCCAGTACTCATATAATGTCTCTTCAGCTAGTTGCCTCATACCACAAATTTCTTTTCGGACGGATGCTGTTCTGGATGCAGGGAAGAATTTCTCCAAAAATCTTCTCTTCATATTTGTCCAAGTGTTGATAGGATCTGGTTGAAGGTACAACCAGTCCTTGGCCACACCATCCAGTGAGAATGGAATGTCTTCATCTTGACATAATCCTCATGAATGTCATGTGGTCGCATGGTGGAACACACTACATGAAACTCCTTAAGATGCTTGTGTGGATCTTCACCTGCAAGACCATGAAACTTTGGAAGCAAATGGATCTGTCCAAATTTTAGCTCATAACTAACCTCAGTCTCAGGATATTGAATACACCAAGGTTGATAAACAACATCAGGTGGAGCCAATTCCTTAAGAGTTAGGTTGTTATCAGTCATTTTATCAACAAAAATTTCAGAATCAAGATGTTCAGAATTAGAAATAGACTTAGAAACTAAAAACTCAGAAGACACTATACTACTATCTAAAACTACAATATCAAATTTATCTAGATTACTATTATTTCTGCTCTATCTCAAGATCATATAAATACAAGTCACTTGATTGAGACCTAGTCATGCACAGTTCAACAAAAATCACATAAATAACAGAAGTAACAAACAACTACTGTATCAGGACACTATTTATAATATTTGCTAAATCTATATTAAAAATGAAAAACTGGCCCAACAAAATTTTTTTAAAAAATTCAAAAACACGACAGTAAATGTCTAAAAATTATTTTTGATTTTTTAAAATTTTTATTTTTATTTTTTTAATTCAAAAACACCACAGCAACTAACTAAAAATTATTATTATTATTATTATTTGTTTGAAATTTTTTTAATCTATATCCATCTATCTTCTATGTAATTTCTAGAAACAAATTTTTGAAATTTTAAATCTTTTTTTTTATCTATATCTATCTTCTATCTATTATCTAGAAACAAATTATCTATATTTATCTTCTATCTATTGTCTAGAAACAAATTTTTGAATTTTTTTTCTATATTTATCTATATCTATCTATCTTCTATCTAATTTCTAGAAACAAATTTTTTTTTTGAAATTTTGAATTTATTTTTTATCTTTATTTATCTTCTATCTATTGTCTAGAAACAAATTTTTGAATTTTTAGACTGATAGAATTATACTATACTATTATCTAATTATTAGTGGATTAAAATTGGCACACAATGAACCGTGTCCCCGACAACGGCGCCAGTTTTGATAACGATTCTCGAATCGTTACAAAACAAATAAAACTACGCTAATTCTGTAGCATAGGATTAACCTAGGTAGACTCAGAGACACAATCAATTTGGTTCAAACTTCAATTCACTAATAAACAATAAGGGGATTTTAATCAAACAGTTTGTAGGCAATGAATAAAAATTGTAGAAACACAAACAAGAATTGAAGAAAAATGCAAAAACTAACAAAATTGATAAAATGTGTTGTAAAACAGATTCAAGAATATCAATCCAATTCACCAAACCAAGCAATCCAAATTATCATAGTTCTCATATAATGATCGTATTATGAAGGTTCATTCAATATCATTAAAAGCAGTTTAATCGAATTACCTCCTAAATCAATTGAAATCACAAATCGGATTGAAATATCATCCAACCAATCTATGATTAAAAATTCAAAATTAGGAAATAAATCTATAACCTAATTTGTTTTCAATCCTAAACATATTCATAATCATGAAAATAGAAAAGAGGAT
>CM023960.1:18227017-18250355 GCA_013407115.1 Glycine latifolia
TATCAATCCAATTCACCAAACCAAGCAATCCAAATTATCATAGTTCTCATATAATGATCGTATTATGAAGGTTCATTCAATATCATTAAAAGCAGTTTAATCGAATTACCTCCTAAATCAATTGAAATCACAAATCGGATTGAAATATCATCCAACCAATCTATGATTAAAATTCAAAATTAGGAAATAAATCTATAACCTAATTTGTTTTCAATCCTAAACATATTCATAATCATGAAAATAGAAAAGAGGATTGAAGAAGAAGATGAACATTCTCACAGAAATTAAAATACCAAACCAGAAGTCAAATTCTTTTTGCTTGGACTGGATCCTTGGATTGATTGATTATTTAACCTTCCATGATCATCATCAATGTAAGAGCCACGAAATTTGTATGAGAAAAATAAAATAACAGAGATAAAAGGAAGAAGAAAAATAAAGAACAATTGAGAGAAAAAGAGAGAGAATTTTTTAATTCTGAAAACTTTTAAAAGAGAATACAAAAATTGTTTGTGCTAAAAAGTAAAGTCTTCTCTCACTAACTAATTGCACTAATTTATAGTAGCTGAGTCAATAGGAAAGGATGGGTCATGATTAGGCCCATCTAATCTAACTAATTGCTAATTACACAAATTTGCAACCCAAAACTCAAGTGCAAGGATTTTGACTTCCAAGCCTAAAATGACCCTCAAAATGACAGAATTAGCCTCGGCTTATCTCCGACAAAATTGTATATCTTTTTCTTATCTTTCCAGAAACTACTCATATGCGTCATTTGGAGTTCTGTAGAGCTCTCTAGGTCCTACACAAGGAAGATAGGTCAAGTAAGAAAAAAATCCGAAATAAGCAACAATTATCAATTAAGTCCACTTGTTTGTCTAAGACAAAAAATGAGTTAGAATGAGAAAATAAGAGTCCAAGAGAAGTCAAATAAGCTAAGAAGAATAAAAAAATATTAAACTAAAAACACTCAATCAATAGTTGTATTTACACTCCAGTTCCACAACAAGTATCTCATTATTTCTTCATTTATTGTTATGTTTAACTCTATTTAGTTAGGATTTAATTTCTTCTAGGAGTTAGTTTTCATGTAGTTAATTTTAGGAATGTGTTTTTGCAAACATTTAGTACACTTGGAAACAAAACTAAATACTTGAAGTTGAAGACTTCTTGCTCAACAAGTTAATGTTGCCACTTAGCGAGGAAACTTGTTCACAAGAGAACACGTGGCAACCTGAATTTGATGGAGAGATCTTGTGGATGGGTATGATATAAAAAATACCTCAATTTGGCGGAGAGATCTTATCCTAGTGTGTGGGATAAAAGTGAATCAAAATTGGTTGAAAAGTGTGTAAGTTGGAGAAGATTTTGGTTGGATAATTGGGGTGGGGAGCATTGTCTTACACATCTATATCCTAGATTATTTTTCATATTTTTACAACAAAATGAGATAATAAATAATGTGGGAATATGGGAAAATGGTGAGTGGTGTTAGAAATTTAATTGGAGAAGACTATTGTTTGCATGGGAAGAGGATTTGTATGAGGAAATGTAAATGGGACTTGTGCAATTGATAATACAACAAGATGTGGTTGATAGATGGGTTTGGAAACCAGAGAATGATAGGTCATATTCTGTTATTCGGCTTGTAAAGAAATTTGTGAACAAAGAAGGAAATCAAGCTGACCTACGACTAGCTAGCATTTGGAGTATAAATGTGCCTCCTAAGGTTATTATCTTTTGTGGAAATTGCTACAAAAAAGATTGCCTGCAAGATAGAATCTACTTACAAGAAGGATTCAACTTGCCTCTACATTATGTCCATTTTTCCAAGACTAAGAAGAGATGCTAGATCATTTGTTCTTTGTGTGCCCTTGCAAGTATCAGGTATGGATTATATTTTCCCAATGGATAGGTGAGTTGTTGGTCTTGCCTGATGCAGCTAACATGCATTACCAAGAATTCTAGGGTTCTATGTCATCTAATCGTGTTGGAGGAATAAGGACGGTGATTTGGGGCCACCATTTGGAACTTGTGGAAATTACGTAATGAATGCATATTTAGACAAGGGCATTTTCAATTGCAAAAACTTATCGAAGATATAACCTTTTTTAGGTGGTTCTGGTTGAAAAATGTAGCTAGAGAATAGGTCTCGTCGTAGATGCAGTGGCCAACACAACTAGGGACATGCATTCAACACCTTGTGCATGGGAAAACAATAACATCTACATGATATGTGGTGGGGTATTTATTATTTGTGGAAGTTGTAGCACATTAATGGTGGGGAATAGTAGCCGAGAGTTAGGAAATTTATTTTTGTTGTTCTCAGTGGGTACAGGGGGTACTTTTTGTGTCGAGTGGGCTCCTTGGTTATCGATATTTATTGCTTTAGAGTAGTGATAAAGTAAGTCTAACCAAGGCAACAATCAAATCTATAATTAACATTTGGTATTGCTAGTACCAATTTATTTATTAATACAAATTGATTTATAGATTAAAAAACATGGCAACCTGAAGGCTAAGTGAGAAGTTTTGTTCACTTAGTGGATAGAAGTTGAATAAGCCACATCAGCATGGTTATTTGCTCATAAGCAAACCTCTTAGTGAGCATCTTTTGGATAAGTGAGCAAACCTCTTTGTGAAGAAAAGAATTAAATGAAATTAGAATTTTCTTATCGAGTTATTTGCTCGCTAAGCAAATGTGCCTTTATGCATAAAAGATAAAATAGTGATTTTATACATATTTTAAGGCATTTATCATTGAAAGACACATAAGGCATATTTCCTAGGGTTTTGTGTGGTGGTTGAAACTTACCTACTCCACTTATCACTCTCCAAGGTTGCTAGACAGGATTGACTAGGTAGAGACTCTAAATAGATCCTATATAGGTTTCTCTCTCTTACCATAGAGAATAAGATTTTTCCAATTGATGCTTCTTTAATCAAACAAGCATTAGGTTTAAACTTAACTTTGTAGCCACTATCTCATAGTTGACTAATGCTTAGAAGATTATGTTTCAACCCATTTTTATAATAAACATTTTCAATGTTACCTACTCCTTTGATGAAGGCTTTTATGTTATATACAAAAGAAGCAGACCCTCCATCTTTTCTCTTTTCAAGGCTATGGAATTTGCTTTTGTCTCCAGTCATATGCCTGGAGCAACCACTATCCAAGAACCATAACTTTTTCTTCTTGTTGTGGAGTAGACATTCTTGCATCAAAAAGCAATAAGATCTTAAGTACCCATAGTTTCTTGGGTCCTTGTGTCTTAATTAAATTTTTTGAAGGGAATGTTCCTCTTTTTGTAACATTCTGAGGTATGATGTCCCCATCTGGTTATAGTTTGAGCATTTCCTTTTGGCATTTTTTTTTCTATTAGGCATTTGAAAAAAATTTATGGGATTCTTATTGAAGGCTAAGCACACTCTATCATAGAACCTTCTTTGGATTCCAATTAACTTATCCAAGTTGCTTGTTCTGGCCACAAAGTTAGCTAAATCTTTTGATAGTTTCTCAACTTTTGCTTTCAAAACTTTATTTTCATTTTCAAGTTGAGTTTGATCAAAATAAATAACTCCTTTTTGTAGTTGTCTCTCTTATCAGTTTTAACTGTTCAGAAAGCTTGAAATGAGATTCGTGTAGAGAAATGGTTTTTCTTAAAAAGAGTTTCATTATTCATTCTCAACTTTTCATTTTATTTCTAAGCATCAAAAAGTTGCCCTTTCAAATGAGCACATTTTTTAGTTAAAATATGAAAGCCACTGAGTAAGTTATCAAAAATTTGTTCTAATACTTTCTTATTGGAAAAATCTAAGTCACTATCAGAATCAGATACCTCTTCCTTGTCAGAATCTACCATGAGACACAAATTGACTTCCTCATATTTCTCAGAAGAAGATAAGTCTACGTCATCCCATGTAACCATCATTTCCTTCTTCTTTAGATCTCCCTTTTTGAAGTCTTTTCTTAAGAAAAAGGCAATCACTTTTGATGTAACTAGGTTTGCTGCATTCAAAACATCTGCCTTGCCTGGAGTTTTCTCCTTGCTGAAAGTCTCTTCTTGAGAAATTTCTTCTTGGCCTTTTCTCTCCTTCTAAGCAACCTTTGGATTCTTTTGGTTAGAAATGCTAGTTCCTCTTCATCTTCTTTAGAAATCTCATCATCATTATTCTCAACATCAAAAGCTGCTACTGAATTTAGTGCTTAGGATTGATGCCTTGTCTTGGTTTTCTGAGAGGGTTTGAGAGCTATGACTTTTCCTTTAGGTAGTTGTATGTCATCCATCAGCTCTTGTTCATGATCCTTAAGAGAGTCAATGAGTTCATCCATAGCTAGATAGATTGATGAAGATGTGTTATTTCAGAATGTCATATCAGTGGAACTTCATCAAAATGATATACTTCAAATATGAATCCTTTCTTAGCTAACATCAAAATCTCCATTCTAATGCATCTTCAAGATGCTTGTAAAAAAAGTTCCTAAGAATGGGGACCTCATAATGACCATGCTAGCTATCATGACATGATAATTGTCATTAGTGTCTGCTTCCTCAAGAAGTCTTTCAGTTAAGTGGGCTCCACTTCAACGGTCTTCTTTGAAACATTAAAAGGTCGACATGGAGCATCTTGAAGTCAAATTGAATCCTTCCAAGAGATAGAAACTCTATCCAAGATCTATGTGTGAGAAATCTACCATTGTTGCTTCAACCCTTTCATTAGAGAGGACCCACTTCTATAAAAGCTTGTAAATTGTGACAGATCTAAGATAGAAGAGATTATAATTTTCTAAGTGAAAATCCTCTTATGAGGAGAAATTTGTATCTGTTTAGTCAAAACACAAAGACTTTTTGTTGTTGAAATTCCAGCAAATGGTTGAAAAAGGTTGTAACTAGTGATGTAGTTTGTGTAGTTGTGGCTAGGTGTGAAGTCTAGTGGGGTTGCTGGTAGGTTGTTGAAATCCAATGGTTTGTTGGTCCAATAGTGGTCAATTGTGTTAGTGAAATCGCATCTTGAAGGGTGAGAACTAAAGTAGCCCAAAGTTGGGGTGAACCAGTATAAAATCATTGTACACCATCTTCTTCCTCTTTCTCTCTCTTAGTATTGATTTTTGAATTGTGATATGTTAGTTGTTTTCATAAGGCTTTTAAGTCAAGTTAACACTTTTTTTAAGGAACTTAGAACTAAATCCTTTCATCATAGTATTTCCAATGAAAAACATATTTTGAAATAAAGCTCTAAACTACCAAAACCTTTTTACATAATTGTTTGCATTTATGTTATGAGCTCAGAACAAATCTCCATGCTAAACTATCTCTTCTTGAACTTATATTTGAAGATTATTTATTTACAAAAAAAAGAATTAAAATTTGTGAAAAACACAATTCAACCCCCCTTCTTGTGGTATTTTTGTCACTTTAATTGGTATAAGAGCTTAACTCTCAAGGTTAAGCACACTTTGCAGTGTGAAAGAAAGATCTTGGAAGAAGTGATGACTAGACATGCTCCAACAATGTTTATACCTAAAGGTGCTTCAACTAATAGGTCTCCTGGCTTTGATTGATTGAAAAGATTTCTACTACTAGAAAGAAAGAATGAAGTTGTTTATGGAAGCTCAAGATGTTGATTTGTAGGACATTATAGAGATTGGTCCCTGCAAACCAACAAATAATTTGTCCATTTTTAGTCTTTCATTTATTTTTATTGCTAAAAAATAATCCTTGTTTTTTCCATTTTTAGTCCCTTATAAATTTTGTATTGGTACTAATTTTGAGTAATAAAAAATGAGGGGTTAAAAATGGACAAAAAATTTAGAGGGACTAAAATACTGTCATATAATTAATAGTAGACTAATCGTTGTAAAAAAATAGGAATTAAAATTAAAGCTCCATTCAGAATAGTTTCTCGTTTTTAGTTTTGAAAATTTTAAAAATCAAAATCAATTTTGAGTTTTGAGTTTCGATTTATTCTTTCTTTCTAGTTTTTAAAACGATGTTACAAATTAAAGATTAATAAGATAAGTCACTTTTTATCTTGCTCTATTATAAAATAATGGCAACGGTGATGGTGGTGGCGATAGTAGTGATGTCAGTGGAAAGGTGGTGGTGGCAGTGACACATTGATGGGAGAGGAATAAAGGCAACAGCAATGGTGGTGGTGGATGATAATGGAGACGGTAGTAGTGGTGGAATGGTTATGCTAGTTGGTTAGACCATGACCTAGAGGTTTGGCTGAGTTACCTATTAAATTGATCATGCATTGAATATGGTGCAACCTGGTACTACCTGACCAGGTTTGCAGTTAAACCAATGACCTACTAACCCAAGCCGGGTCACGTCCAAGGGAGGAAACATGCTGAGTAATGTGGGTCAATTAAGATTGGGTATAAAAAATTAATTTTTTTTCTAATAAAGACCAGATCATGTAGGTCAATTAGTGACCTATTGGTTCAACCATTGACATAATGACCCAATGCCTTAACTTGGTCAATCATTGGTTTGATTTTTAAAATTATGGGTGGTGGCGGGGTGGAATAGTGGCAACAATAATGATAACGACAATGGAGGCGTCGAATGATGGTGGTAGTAACAGTAAAATGGTGGTGGTGGTGGTAGTGACAAGAACAATGGGTGAAATAGTGATAGCGGTGGTGACAATGACGATAGAGGCAATGATGGTGGTGGTGGTGGAGGTAGTGGTGGTGGTGGTGGAATGGTAATGGTAGTTAGAATGTGTTTTTCAAAACTAAAAAAAAATTCACAAAAAAAATTGATTTAGATAATAAATGTAAAATTGTTTTGAAATTAAGTTAAAAATTAATATAATTTCATTTGTTGAATGTGTTTTGTTTTAAAAATTATATTTAAAAATAAAAATAAAAAACTTACACCATTCTAAATAGAGCCTAAAATGTGAATATATTAAGAGACTAAAAATTTAATTTAGAAAAAAAATTCTCTTGTGAAAACTTGGGATATACTATTAAAGAGGTTTCATGAAATTTTTCCAGTTTTGTTTAAGTTTTGATTTTAGACAGGACGGAGTCTACGGTAGGAAAGTAAAACATCTCTCGTACCATGCATGAGTAATTACAACCGTTGGATTGTTTGGATTTTTTTTATTTTTATTTTTTTGCTAACATTTACCGATTTGTCCTTCTTCCTTCCTTCACTCTCCAACCCCATTCCCGTCATCGTCGCCCTCTGCCGCCTCCTCGCTGCTGCGTTCTCCCAAAACCTCTTCTCAGGCTCCATCCCCGACTTCCTCACAACCCTCGAGGAGTAATCGTCGTTATCGGCATCTCGATCTCAAGCAATTTCGAGATCGAAGAGGTAGATGAAGCAGAAGCATCAGAAGATGCGGAGAACACGATGGGAGGCTTGGGAAGGCGAAGCCGAAACAGAGAAGAAGAAGAAGAAGAAGAAGAAGAAGAAGTAGAAGGTGAAGAACAAGACGACGTCGTAGAAGAGTTCGAAGCCATGAGATGCGACATAGAGAGGGAGAGGGATTCCGATGAAGAAGAAATAATGGAGTGCTTCGAATAGAAGAGGGAAGAAGAAGATGATGCAGGGAGGGCTTCGAACGTTTGATGAAAATTAAAATCGATCTAGCAACCAAAATTACTCACGCATGGTACGAGAGATGTTTTACTCTAGCTCATACCGTAAACTCCATCTTTAGACATCAATAACCAATAATTTATTATAACTGTCACATCAAAAACAAAATAGTAAGTTATAAAATAAGTTAATAATTTTGAATAGAATGAGATCAAGATGTCATATTTGCATCAGACTTACCAATGCCCGTACAACCATAGCTCCAATACAAAAAGATTCAAACCACAAAATAATATTATAAAATTATGTCTCCCATCCCAAGTCTCCTCATTATTTTATTAGGTTGAAAACACAAATACAACATAGCAATAGAATGCTACTTAGCTTATATAATTTATTGTTTTAATAAATATTACTAATAAATAATAAAATGTATGTTAAAAAAATATGTTACCACTTTTTTTAATTTGTTCTTCATTATAAAACTTAGAAATTTTATTTATATTAACATAAAGATAGACTACTTAAAAAAAATAAACAAACTAGGTAGTAGGAAGTAAACATTAGAAATAAGAGAAAGATCGAAAGGTTGAACTACTCATTTTATTTCTATATTTGTGTAATCTTTTATTTTTAGTTCTTATACTTAAAATTACTTGTTTTAGTCTATTTACATGTAGGAACCAAAATGTGTTCAACATTATTTCTCAACATAAGAATTAAAATGTATAAATTGTGCAGCTATAAAATCTAAAAAATGGTAATACACCTGTTACTGTTAATTACCAAATCAATTATTTCTAATGAAACTTTTTAGAACGGAAAGATAAAGAAAATATAGATTAAAAAATGATAAAAATAAAATCAGTTATAATGCTGTTAGAGGGTAAAATAGGTATAAAAAATTGCTCAAAGAGAGATATTGACCTCATTATTGTTATAAATAACATTTTATATAGTTTTTTAAATAATAAGAAGAAGAAAAAAATTGGTATACAAGAAAACAAAAGATATTGTCCTCTCATTAAAGGTATACAAAAATTGTAGTGATTAAGCACAAAGAATAGAGGGAAAAAACAAGAAAAAATATGGTAAATCCTATTATTCTAGCCTGTGTACTGTCCAAAATAAATGTTCATTTTATATGATTAAAATTTATAATCAATAAATACTTATTATTATAAAAAAATATATTATAATTAAAGTCTTAATAAATAAATATTTTAATATATAAATTATATTTGAAATTTATGATATATAATTTTTATTGCGATATAATGTTGATTTTAGTTATTGATAATCTCTTACAATTATTAAAATTTAAGTTAGAATTAAAGATATCCAAAATTATAGATTGAAAGATATAAAAAAAGTTAACATAAAATTATAAAGATATTCTAAATAAAAGTCTTTTAAAATAGTTTCTCGTTGAAGAATAAATTTAAAAATATTTTTTTATCAAAATATCTATTTTAGTTTATATAGAGAGAAGAACGTAATTAAAATAGAATAAGTAGAAGATAAATTCAATGTATAGATATAATAATTACCAAAAAAAAAACAAATATTTGTAAAACAAAGTAGGTAAAAAGTTATAGAAAAAATGAAAGAAACCGTGATTCCAACTTTTATATTCAACGAATGTGAACCTTTGAAAAGTCCACTCTCTCTCTCTCTCTCCTCCGCCACTTCGATAGAGCACACAATTTGACTTCCGCAGTCCCCACTTTCTCAGTTTCTCTATATTTACACACTTCACCTTTCACACTCCCCTAATTAAACACGGCGCCCATCCCTTTTTCCTCTCTCTTCTCCCACCTCAAACGCCGTCGTTTTGGACCACCTTCTTCGGTGGCGGCACAACCAATAACCATGTCGCTGTCAGCTTGTCCCGCCGATCAACTGGCCCAACTCCTGGGCCCAAACACCACAAACGCCGCCGCCGCCGCCTCCCTCATCTGCGGCCGGTTCACCGCCGTGGACAACAAGTTCGTCGACACGGCCTTCGCGATCGACAGCACGTATCTCCTCTTCTCCGCCTACCTCGTCTTCTCGATGCAGCTCGGCTTCGCCATGCTCTGCGCCGGCTCCGTCCGCGCCAAGAACACCATGAACATCATGCTCACCAACGTCCTTGACGCCGCCGCCGGCGGCCTCTTCTACTACCTCTTCGGATTCGCCTTCGCCTTCGGCTCCCCCTCCAACGGCTTCATTGGCAAACACTTCTTCGGCCTCAAGGACATCCCCTCCCAAAGCTTCGACTACAGCAACTTCCTCTACCAATGGGCCTTCGCCATCGCCGCCGCCGGCATCACCAGCGGCTCCATCGCCGAACGCACACAGTTCGTGGCCTATCTCATCTACTCCTCCTTCCTCACCGGCTTCGTCTACCCCGTCGTCTCCCACTGGTTCTGGTCCCCAGACGGCTGGGCCTCTGCCTTTTCCATCGGAGACCGGCTATTCTCCACCGGCGTGATAGACTTTGCCGGCTCCGGCGTAGTCCACATGGTCGGTGGAGTAGCCGGCTTCTGGGGCGCACTGATAGAAGGCCCGAGAATCGGACGCTTCGACCACGCGGGACGCGCCGTGACCCTTAGAGGCCACAGCGCTTCCTTAGTAGTCCTGGGGACCTTCATGCTTTGGTTCGGTTGGTACGGTTTTAACCCTGGTTCATTTAATAAAATCCTAGTAACCTACGGTAACTCAGGTACTTACTACGGTCAATGGAGCGCGGTGGGGAGAACCGCGGTCACCACTACCCTAGCAGGATCAACGGCTGCGTTGACCACTCTCTTCGGGAAACGGGTGATATCCGGTCATTGGAACGTGACCGATGTCTGCAACGGGCTGTTAGGCGGCTTCGCCGCCATAACAGCCGGTTGCTCCGTCGTTGAGCCATGGGCAGCTATCGTGTGCGGTTTTGTCGCTTCCATGGTTCTGATAGCATGCAACAGATTAGCAGAGAAGGTTAAGTTCGATGATCCTTTGGAAGCGGCGCAGTTACACGGTGGCTGTGGCGCGTGGGGGGTGATATTCACGGCGCTGTTTGCGAAAAAGGAGTATGTGAGTCAGGTTTATGGGGAGGGGAGGGCACACGGGTTGTTCATGGGGGGTGGAGGGAAGTTGCTGGCGGCGCACGTGATTCAGATTTTGGTTATTGTTGGGTGGGTGAGTGCAACCATGGGACCCTTGTTTTGGGGGTTGAATAAATTGAAATTGTTGAGGATTTCTTCCGAGGATGAGCTTGCGGGGATGGATCTTACCCGTCACGGAGGGTTTGCTTATGCTTATGAGGATGATGAGTCGCACAAGCATGGGATTCAGCTGAGGAAGGTTGGGCCCAATGCGTCGTCCACACCCACCACTGATGAATGATTACGATCACGATTAATTCCGCTCCAACAGTATAATCTTCAATTGAAATTATGTGTGAGAAAAAAAAAAAAAAAGATGATGATGATTTTGTTTGTAATTTTTTTACATTTGTTTTGGGTCTTTTTTTTTCTTTTTTCTTTTGTAGAATTTTCTTTTTATGATGGGCAATTAGGGATTTTAATTTGTAATTGTTATTGGCCGTACATTGGTGGATACTGGAAATTGAAGATTACTTTTGGAAGTTTCTGTGGGAGTGGTTGTTGACTTGACTAAGGCAAGTTGGTTCTGGAAATGCAGATGGATGTGGAAAATGAAAATATTTTATTTTTGGGATTTAATTTTCGTAGTTTTCGGCAAAAAAGTAGGAAGAAGAGTCGTATATAGTAGAAATTTTAATTTGAGACTTTTATGTTGCACTCTGTAATTTTTCATTATGGGTAATGTAAATATATAGTAGTAGTTTTTAAATTTTACTGCATGAAGGTTTGTCTTGGGTGTTATGTTTGTTGATATGGAGATTGAGATTGATTGTTTGTTTTGGGTGTTATGTTTGTTGATGTGGAGATTGAGCGTAGAAAGTAATGTAGGTTAAATTGTAGTGTTTGCTTTTCCACAACTAAAAAAAGTCCAAAATTTTTAAATTATAATTTTATAATATTTTTATATATTATTTTATAAATAATTTGAAGTTATTATTTATTTTATGGCTCCTTTTTTATTCAAATTAAAATTAGACATTTTATTAAAAATTTCACTTTTTTAATTAATTTTTCTTACATTTTACAATAATAAATTCATATTGATTGAATTTTCAACTCTTAGATATATCAACGTGTTGAAGAAACACGAAAAAATTTAAATTATAAAGGAAAAAAAACTAAAATTAATATTTTCATAAATAACAAATATATACATAAGCTTTAATATAAAATGATATTTTGTCAATGATAGATGATAATAATATTTAATAATACCGCCTCGCACAAATAAGACAAAAGGCACAAACATGACAAGCGTCAGCCTCTCCCAAGGGGATCCACTTATGTAAATTGAGCCACTACTCTTGAAGAGGGCTTCAACGCAAAGATACTCATAAAGCTACCTATAATAACCCAGGTTTAGTAATTAAGAGAAAAAGGAAGAAAAGTTTAAATTTGCTAAATTCCGTCAGAAAAGCGTTAGCGACGGATTTTGCGACGGAATTAGCGACGGATTTCTGCCTGTGAATAGTGCCACGCCTGGGGCGTGGGGAGCCACGCCTGGAGCGTGGGAAGTGCTCCAGAAAGTTGATTTTCACTGGAAAGCCACGCCTGGGGCGTGGGAAGCCACGCTGGAGGCGTGGGAAGGTCGGCAGACCTCGTATTTAAAGGCCATTTCACGAAATTTTGGCCAAAACTCATGGTTCTTCTTCCCTGGACCTCCAACCTCCATTAATGGATGTTTCAAGCTCCTTAGTACCTTATATACTAGCCTAAACACTTCCCGGTGACCTTTAACCTTGATTGAACCGATTAGAAAGCTATTATCCTTCATCTCTTTGCTTAAAATCCCTTGTGAGTGAGAGTTGGGATTCTTGAGTGGAAACCTCAGAGAACTCAAGGATAGGCGAGACCCAAGGCAGGAGACAGGCACCAGTGCTTGGGTAAAACAGTTCTGAGGTCTTCTGGGTCGCCAGTGAGGTAAGAAATTCAAGTTCTCTTGGGTCTCTGTGATTTTGGGGTTTTCTGAGTTTTGTGACCCACGCTGTTCTGGGGCTAGGATTAGCCCAGGGTCCAGTTGAGAAACTTGTTTAGGACGATGAGTAGATGAAGGAATAGCTTTCAGTTTTTGATTCTGATGACTTTGAATTTTGGCTCTGTGTTATCTGTGTGACCTGTGAAATGGTCACTTGTGATTATCTGTTAATATGCCAGAGCCTTAGTTATGCTTATATTGAGTCTGAGAAAAAGCCTTGTGTGGGCAGACATTGATTAAACCCTAGGATAGGGGATTTCTGATATGATATTTACTGTGAATTATATGCCTGAGTGCTTAGTTTAATATGAAATTACTTATGCCTTGATTAGGCATTGATTCTGAGACTGTTGGGGGTAAGAGCAACAGACCTGGAAAGGAACTATTAGCTGAGACCTTACCAGGTAAGTTCTGAGTCCCTGGGGATTGATTCCCATTTGGTTGCACACCACACTCCTGGGGAGTGATGGTCATATTCATACTGCATGCATTGGTTGTTGCATACTGATATGTTACTGTATAAATGTGCTTGATTCTGCTAGATTTGTGGGCATTGAGTGTAACTCTGCCAGGGCATTGAGTGTAACTCTGCCATATACCGTGGGCATTGAGTGTAACTCTGCCATATATTGTGGGCATTGAGTGTAACTCTGCCATCTGTTGATAGCATGGAGTGGAACTCTGCTAGATTTGTGGGCATTGAGTGTAACTCTGCCATCTGTTGATAGCATTGAGTGGAACTCTGCTAGATTTGTGGGCATTGAGTGTAACTCTGCCATGGATGAGATATTGACTTGATTTGTATGCTTTTCTGATGCTTGTGCTATGAATTATGAGCCAGGGTGGGAATGATTTCCCAAGGACCCTGAGCTTACTGAGATATGTTATCTCACCCCGTGTGGGGCTTACATGATTTCAGGTGATAGTTCTGGAAGAGAAGAGCAGTCTCAGGGCAGGAGGCCCAGTTGAGACTAGGCTAGAAGTTGGATGACTCTTTTGTTTTCATTTTGATGATAAGTTCTGTACTCCCTCATGGAGGGCTGATATTCTTTTGTACCACCACGGTATGTGTGGTGTGGATTATGGACATTGATATGTATATGTACAGAACCCTGCTATATATGTATTTTGTGACTTTCCCTGAGCATAGTTTTGTTTTCGGCATCTGCCTGTACAGTTTGTTTTTTAGTCTTTCTGTTATATGTGGAGAAACTGGATCAGCATGTATTTCAACTGTGATTTTAGTATTGTTATTCCATACATAATGAATCAAGAAAAACGATTCTGCACTTCCGCTGAATACTATTTTATGATACCTATGCGCTATACTGATATTATTAATGTTAACGCACCGGAGGCCTACGGGGTGTTACACTACCTCCAACACTTCCTTCCATACCCAGATTAGAGAGAACCAAATACTATAAATATCATCGCAAGGGCTCTGAAAGATAAAATTGAAGAACTCATACAAGCAGGATATCTAGCCCAATTCGTGAAGAGGCTTGACAACAACCCACCAGGGGAAGACTCGGAGGCCACCAAGATGACCATCACAGAGGACACGAGAGGGACAAAGCAGAAGACAGAGGGAGACAAAGACATCACCAGCAAAGACACAAACGTCAACCCCAATAAGAGCAGAATAACGAACCTGCTCAACAGATTAGAGGAGTCATCAACACCATTGCAGACGAATTTTCCTATGGAGGACTGTCTAGCCAATCCCGAAAATGCCATTTACACGCAATTAGAGATATTGGCATCCACTGCGTTGATATACAACCACCAAGGAGCCTCCCTCCCATAATGTTCACTGACAAACATGTCAAAGGCATCAATCTCGTCAACCATGACAACCCTATTATCATCTCTATTGTTATCGCCAATTTCATGGTGTTTAAGGTCCTTATTGACCAACCTCCACAAACATACTTTACTGGAATACCTTTCAAAGGCTCAAAATCTCATCTGATACGATTCAACTGCACTATGGACCACTTCTTGGTTTCGCAAAAGAGAGTAAAGACCAGAGGCTATGTGGACCTAATAACCACCTTCAATCAAGGAAAGCTCTCAAGGATCTTCATTGTCAGGTATTTAATTGCTTATGCAAATACCTCTTACTTTTTTCTAATTCACAAGAAAATGATGAACGAACTCGGAGCCATCGTCTCCATACCACATCTCAAGATGAAGTTCTCAACCTTGACAAAAGAGATCGTAACTGTCAAGGCAGAGCAGAAGCAGACTCAACAGTGCTACACTAACAGTTTAGTTGGCACCATATCCTCTTGTTCGAGAGCCAAGCATGCCTCACCCCACCCCTCGTGAACGTGATAGTCAAGTCATGAGCTTGGACGAAGGACCGCCAATTTGAACCCTGACAGTTTACGAAGAAAGTAAGGGAGATCAAAATGATGTATTCAATGTAGATCCTTGCAATGACATTGTTGACAAAGGCCCAAAGCCTATTGAAGTACTTGTCAAGCTACAACTCGGACCCAAGCTTAGGCAATGTACACAGCTCAGTAGGGACCTTACCAGTCATGAGTACAGATACATAGTTGAAGTCCTATGCAGGAACACAGATTTATTCGCATGGAAACCATCTGATATGTCAGGAATCCATCCTGGCATCATATGTCATAAATTGGCCAGTCGTCCCTAGGACAAACCAGTGTCACAGAAAAAGAGGAAGATGAGAGAAGAGCAGCACAAGGTAGTCAGAGAGAAGGAGGACAAGCTACTCAAGACCCAATTTATCAGAGGGTACCTATAGTCCAACTTATAAGATAGTGAAGCCCATCTTGGCTACGTCGACCTTGACGTTAGTCAGCTCCAAATTTATGTAAGTGCACTTATAAATACATAAAGTCCTTTAAAATTATATGAATTCATATTTTATAAATCCATTAAATTATATCTAAATTGCAAAATCTTTAAGTTTATTATTTAATTATTTAACTATTAAGTTAATTGATTTATATTTTAAAAAATTATAACAATTAAATCTTTAATATTTATTATGTATATGTGTATATATATATATATATATATATATATATGTTGTGACAAAAAAATATAAAAAATGTAATGATGGTGGGTATGAGTATGTTGGAGTTAGCCCTAATGGTCAATCTATTTCAGACTATATTTGTATCATGACTTTGATTTATATATTTTATACATTCATGAGGCATGTCAATTATTATGTTATTAATTGTATGGCGTAATAATGTTCTTAGAATAAGCTATTCGTTTATTAGCAGATCAAGTAGGACTTGATTGTGACTTTCATTAAATAATAAAACGTTGTTCTAAAAGTACCCGTAGTCACTCATTATTGTTGACTAGGATGACAACAACACATTTAGAATATTGTGTGAATAGATTGATGACCATGTCTCACAGGTCATGGATATGAGATATAAAGTTGGCGCACATGTATAAATATTAGGAGTAATTTTTATACTGGATAGATTCACTACAGGCCTCTAGATAGAGCGTGACACATTATATGTGTGGCCACACGAAAATGGGTCAATATGAGATATTGGAGCCGTTTGTGTTTACACGTGCACTCGAATATGGAGAAATCAATGATCCAACTTAACGAGGATGACACTCTTATACCTCATGTTTGCTCAAGACATTTGGACAAAGGGAAAATGCTACATGCTAGAAATTGTTGCAGTAACTGGTAAGGTTGAAATCGAATCACCATTTTTTTATCATGGGATGGATGGTAGCGATGCATTGCCAGATGCCAAACACTGACTTGTGAGATGTGGTCATTAGTCTATTCACACAATAGCCTCAATGCATTGTTGTCATCTTAGTCAACAATAACACTTGACTACAGATACTTTTATAAAAACGTTTCATTATTTAATGAAAGTCACAATCAAGTCCTACTTGATCGGCCAATGAACGCATCACTTATTCTAAGGACATTATTACATTATACAATTAATAACATAATAATTGACATACCACATGTATATATAAAATATATAAATCAAAGGTCATGATACAAATTGATAGAGGACTATCGAAAGAGCATGAAGTTCTAGAAGCACTCCATGAATTGAAGGTTCCAATGACAATGTCCAAAACCAAGCTTCTACAAAAAAAGATAACCAAGAGAATGATAACTGGACTATTTAACAAGGGCAAGGATGGAGGAAGACACAAGGAGCTGAATTGGAGCACCTTTCGTAATTTTCCTAGTTTTCGTAATTTTTGTATTGTCGTAATTTAGTAATTTCTTATTTATGTAATGAGCCCCAATGTGGACTTAAATAGGCCCAAACTATACGTTTTTAGGTTTTATTAGAGACTTAACTCTATAAGTACTCAAACATTGCTAGTTTTAACTAACTTTTGATTGAATAAAATTAAGCATTTGCTTGAATTAGAGCTTATCCTCTTCTTGGTTCTTGGTTGAACCCAAATTGATTCTTATCAAGAAAGCTTTCCTGTGTGGCAAATCATCCTCAACATATCATTCCAATAAGGATCGTGGTGTTATTCATTACCATCTTTTACTCTTCCCCACCTTTTATTTGTAAGTTTTACTATCTATTTCATTGGTGTCTGTAATTTGACCTTTGGAAACGATCCAATCCAAACATTCATGCCTAGGTAGTCATCACAAATATAGTCCGAAATGGATTGACCATTAGGGCTAACTGCAACATACACATACCTACCACCATTACATTTTTTATATTATTTTTTTTTGTCACAACACATATATATACACACACACAATACATATTATAGATTTAATTGTTATAATTTAATTGTTATAATTTTTTAAAATATAAATCAATTAGCTTAATAGTTGTAGAAGAAAATAACACAACAAGGGGTTGAATTGTAATTTTAAAAATTTTAAATTTTTTCTTAGACTAAAACACATTTATCGTCTGATGTAGATTTAACTAAAAAAGACAAGAGATATTTAAGAAATACTTCATCAGATGATGGGAAAATAATCTTCTTAACAGATAAAAACCAATATTAGATCTAAAAACAAATTCAAACTCTTTGTCAGTCAACACAAAGAAAAATAGTAACGAATAACACGCATGAAGTTATACTCTCTACACTGACCCACCAAGTTTCCACTAACTTATCAAAAGTTAAAAGTATTCTTTAGTGTCACTTCTACCTTTTATGAAGACAAGCTTTATCCCAAGCTTGACTTTAACCTAATAGTCTTTGTCGTACCAAGTCACTGTTGACTCTAAACAAATATGCAAGATTTATTAGAAGTTTGCACAATGACTAATATGTGATGGTCTTACAGACGAATATATCACTCAACATTTTAGTCTTTTCTCTTAAGATTTACAAGGTATTTTGAGAGCTTAGTATCTATATAGAGATTTACAAAGATTTTTTCACAAGAAAGAATGAAAGAATAAATCACGTAAGTTGTTCGTGTTTTATATCTTCAAAGCTTCTTCTATTTATATCCTTCATCTTTAAGTATTTGTTATCTCTCAACAGATGGATTCTTTACCATGTTCTTTGTTTGAAGTCTTAAGGTTGTTGGAGTAAATATCATACTTAAAAAATTTGTACTTTAGATATAGTTTAATGGATTTATAAAATATGAATTCATATGATTCAAAAGGACTTTATTTATTTATAAGACTTTAAAAGATTCTATGGATTCTTAGAAAATATTTAAAATTATTGGAGTCGATAAAAAGATAACAAATAAATGATAAGGAATCTTTTATTAAGTTGAAAATAATTCTTGACTGAATTACATGAGTTTTTATCAAATAAGAAGTCTTTTAAAATCTTTTAAAATCCTAATTAAATTCACTCCTCTTAACCATTATTTTGTTTATTTTTTTTTACAAATTTTTACTTTTGAAAAAGATATCTTAAGTCTATAATTCTTAAATGATATGGACTTTGATGTCAAAACACTCTGTTAGTTAAATCATCAATTAACGATAGATAATATAATAAAAAAATATATGAGATATTAAAATCGAAAAATTTAAAGTTTGGGTACCAAAATCAAAATAACATATTTTGTAGGTAGTAAAAAATTATAGGCTTAATTGTAATGTATGTAAAATATTTAATTTCTCAAATCTTTAGTTTCCTTAATAATAATTAAAAATTAATGAACAAAATCTAAATATAATTATATATTATTTGATGTATTATAAGTTAAGATTAATTTTTTTTATATTTTCATTTAAATATAATTTTGTCAAATAAATATCTTAACATTAATAATAAATATAAAATATATTAAATAAAATCATATAGGCAAAATTAAATATACCAAATACCTTAATAGTATTAAATTAAACCATATAAAAATTAAAAAATATATTACATCAAAAATATTATCAATTATAGAAAATATTAAGTAAAAATATATATAAAATATAAAATACACAAAAAATAAAATATATATTAATATGTAAATTTTCATATTAAAAAATTTATAATTTTTAGGAAACAAAAAATTTTAAAAAATAAAACAAAAGTTTAAAAAAAAATCAAAACAGAAACTAAGATGGTCAAGTACAGTTCAATTATATAGTTTCCTAAAGATTCTAGGTCGTGTGGGATACAAATTTAGTCCTTTAATTATTTTATTTCTCCTAATTAAGTAGTTTATAAAATAATAAAATTATATGGGGGAGATCGTAACAAAAATTTATATAGGGAACATTTGGTAAGGGAGAAATTTTTTCATACTTACCAAAGAAACAAAATTCCTAAGCATGAAAAACTCTTGTGAATGAATAAAATTTTTTGGTTAGCCATGAGAATTTTTAGATAAATATTCTAAGAACCAAAGAGTTACACATATTTTTATTGATTATTTTATTTATTACCATATTATATAATTTAATAAAGAATAATACGATTTTTTATCGTGGTAAAAGAAAAATTAAACTCGGAAAAGTAAGATACCCACCTCGTTTCATGCGTAAATTTTCGTGAGAAAGTGATTATAAATCATTATTTGGAAACATCATTTCCCAAGAATATTATTTTCTAAAAGAGAAAAAAGATTATATGTTGACAATGTAATTTTTTTTACACAATCATCTAATTACAATTCAATATGTATGATAAATTTGTTGAGTTTTAAAATAATTATTTCTAAATAATTCAAACAATAATTTATAATTAAATAACAGTGTAACTATCAATACATAAACACTAAACTCTCTTTAAAATGCATACCAAATAAACATGGGAATCCAAAAAATCAAAAACTTCTCTCTTACCTAACATCTCATAATATCTCAAATATTAAATATCCATTAATTTAATTAGTCTTTAAATCAGTATATTTTACTAATGCTGAGACATAATTTGAAAGTTTTTTTTTCAATATTTACAAATTAATATGTTTTCTGGTAATTGCTGAACAGTACGTGGTGCACGGTTAAAATACCAAGTTACCAATATTGATGTATGATTTTGAAAGGAAGGCACACGCCACTATAGTATATATGCTGGTTGAATATATTACGGAATTAAGACCCTTTTACATTCACATGCCAAGAAGCTTGTTGGTTTTAGTAGCATTACAAGAATTTCTTATTGGCTTCCCATTTGAAATTTGAACTATGCTAACAATTATCTTTGGGATGACGTTAACTAATTGAACTCAATGATTGATTCATAGAAAGACACTACTTGGGTTGTCACGAGCGAGAGATTTAAACAAAAAGCACAAGAAGATGGAAACTAGTGGAGAGAAACAATATGGTCCAAATACTAATTTAGTGGAGACAAACAATATGGTCCAAATACTAATTTACACTTCTGGTGTAACAGGGAGTTGATTGGCCATTCTTTCCACTTTCAACTAAATGTTAGATAAATCATTAAATCCTAGGTGATTTATTCAGTATCCAAATTATTAATTATGTGTTTAGGACTTTAGGTATTGCTTCGCCAAGATTATAGTAAAAATGTTTAGATATATTAAAACAGTCTCACATCATTTAAAAATTGTTAATGTCAGTTTATAAATATTTTCCCTTAATTTATTGAAATGTTTCTTTAAAACAAAATTGTGAGACTCAAACCAATATCAAAGCATCTGCAAATGACTTGATTTACCCTTCCCCATCATCAACAAAACATATCTTATATATGATTTTCAAATTTTTTATTTTGAAAGTTAATAATTTGCTCGTATAATAATTTATAATTAAATGATAATATATAAAAATTTACACTATCAATGCAATGTAATTAAATTCATTAATTATATTGCCAATGCTTATTTTTGTATAAAATGCACAATAGGGTTAATCTCAATATCTCTTATAATAATTAAGATATTTGGTATTGTCTTTTTTACTTTCTTTAATTTTTTTTATAGTTCATTGGTTCCCAATTAGAGGAAATCCTTCTCAAACAAAGTATGATTATTATAAGTGACAAAATTCCTATACCAATCAAGTATTTAAAATAATTGTATTGGAGTACAAGTGTGAGATGAAGTCCTACATCAAATAGAAATGAAAAAATTTAAGCACCATATAAGTGAGAAGAAAATCCATAAATCTGGGTTTAAAGGTTTAAGATTAAAGTATGGCGTCGGACTCACTTATATGATTTATTCATTATTCATTAGTGTAAATCTCCCTAATGTTTACTTTACTCAGATTTTCCAACAATTGGTATCAGATTGATGGTTCGACTTGATGACTAGTTTAGAAGTGTAAGATGGTGACAACGGATCCATGGACATGGAGATTCCTTGTATTGAAAGTGTTCCTAGCATGTAAGTCCATGCATGAAGGTCAGACAACGGGTTCCGCAGCGGATTAAAAATGGCTTCCGCTCGAAGGGGAGACTACCATGTGAAAGAGACTCACACTTGAGGGGGAGATTGTTGAAGTACAAGTGTGAAGTAAAGTTCCACATCGGATAGAAATAAAAAAGTTGAGTACCATATAATATGTAAGGAAAAACCCCCAAAACCTGAGCTATGAAATTTTGAATTAATGTGTGGTGTCAAACTCATTTATATAATTTGTTCATGACCCATTGTGTAAATCTCTCATGTCAGTTGATTGATGCATTGAGTGGTCTCTCTTTTACCTTTTAATCATAGTGTAACACATAATTTAATAATTCTAATGCTTTTTGAACCTTGCCTAAATTTATTTTTTCATATCCTCTCCTACATGATATATAGTTGAGATTTTTAAACATACAAGAAGGATGTATCTTTTATCTTAAAAATCATAAAGAAAAATATAGAGATCAATGTGTATTTGGTTTCATGTTGAAGAATTGATTTTGAGTTTGAAATTTTCACATATTTGATTTCACATTATAAAATATGTCAAAATTAATTATGAGTTGAAACAATTTTAAGTAATTTTTTAAATTTGATAAAAAAAATTATACTAAATTTTACTTTTAACTTAATTTTATAATAAAAATATCAAAATTAATTTACAAAATTATTTCTAATCAAAATTAATTTACAAAATTATTTCTAATCAAAATTAATTTTATCAATGTTATTCCAAACACAATCAAAAGTTGATTACACTATACATTATCACGTTACTCTTCACAAAGTCCAGTACTCTGAAGCATCTAGGCTAGATCACGTGCAAGACTTGGTTAGCTACGAAACACTTGTTGCCTATTAAAGTGTCATATTAAATGAAAGGGGTGCCTTTCAAAACCAGATCATTTTACCCGCCTATAAGTGAAGCATTTAGCAACGGTCTTTTTTATTCTTTTTGGTCTATAATAAATTAGTAGTTCGGCGTATGTTTGGTTGAGAAGGTAAACCAATGCTTTGATTCGTACGCAACCGGAAACGCTCAAACGCATGGTGTATGTTGGTTTAGTGCTAGTAGGCTTCTGCAATGTGGTTGAATCTTGAATGGGTGGCCCCATGTGAAGTAAATCTTATTTTATTTGTTGTGATTTGTGCATTGGAAAGAGTAAGAGTATCTTTCTTTATGACGAAAAACTCCTTTTTTATTTCTTACATTGGTGACTCACGGTGTGTTTTATTAATAAAAAATTCTCATGTCATTTAAAATATACATGTTATTTGTTTGATAAAAAATTATACAAGTTAGCGTAAGATAATTTTATATTATCATCTAAAAATTAATTATAATATATTATATATAATAGTTTTGTTAATTTTTATACTAATTATTTTAAAAATTATATTAATGATAATTAGTGATTAAATGAATGTATAAAATAATTTTAGATTATTAGTTATGATTGTTAAATTTTTATTTATTTATTTTCTCAAATCTAATAAAATTATTATGTGACAAAATTATTTTTTTAATAACTGTGACAAAATTATTATTTTAAATATTTAATAGAACTATATCTCATGTTCTCGTCCTAGTTATGATTTACATGTTTGGTAATTGTTTTCTTTTTTTAATCTTTAACTCTTTAATTAATCGTGTTAATCTTTTTTACCCATCTCTCCCTCTCTTTCACGCGCTACTTCTCCACTGTTGTTACTCCTAATTCGTTGGCCCCATTTTCTTTTAATTCATTGTTTCTTTGTAAGTTCTCTCTCTCTCACCAACTTCACTATGTTAGTGTTAGTGGTTAATAATAATAATAATAATAATAATAATAATAATAATAATAATAATAATAAT
>CM023960.1:18250365-18289511 GCA_013407115.1 Glycine latifolia
GATAATAAGCTTTAATGAAACACTCATACTAATATTTTTGTCATAAAATAAGTTTAAATAGACTATTCTAAATTCATTATAATCATAAATACAAAGTAAAAGTACATCGACCTTTAAATTGGTGTAAGTCGAACAGTCACAATAAGTTGAAAGTGTACCAACCTGTCTTGACTGAGGCTTTATTGTTTGTAAGACTTGGGTATGGGAGCCATAATGAAGCAATCCAAGTTGTCCTTTATAATCACTCTCAACTTCCTAAAGAATATAGGAAAACCTTGGCAAGAAGCCCCTTTAGCAAGAGACGCGGCTTCTCTAGTCCAGGTAGAGTTGCCAAACAAGACCAAACTTGGAATAGGTTTTAGATGTGGGTTTAGCATTTAATCGGTATAAAGGTAGAAATTAATAAGATTTGAACTTAAAATTTTATGTAAATGAGTTAATTTTCTTATTAGTAAACTGATTTTAGTGGGTTGATTTTACCATACAGGAATTGACACTTGTAATATGATTATGTATATATGCATTTTTTAAAATTTTATAATTCCTATAACTATCGAGGTCTATTTTACATAAAATTAAATTAATATTTTTTAATAAATTGTTCAATGAAATCATAGTCTTATTTTGGATTTCTTATGGTATGTCCATATACACGATAAAAAGTTAAAAGTACAAAAAACAAATATTAGAAAAGAAACTATTTACTATCTTCAAAACACAAAATACATCTAATACTTGCTTTTAAAGATAATGTAAAGCATTTAGTCATTTTTTATGGTGTGTCTATGAGCACATAACAAAGAATCTCTCTTATTTTATTTAATCTAATAGTCAAAATTTTCAATTAAAGTTAGATTTAGGTATTCATAAATAATAATAATAATAATAATAATAATAATAATAATAATTATTATTATTATTATAATATTTTATTAATCAAATGAATTTTAAAAATTACAAAATGTACAATGCATGTATGTTTCATATTTTAATTAATTTATTAAACATTAATTAATTGGAAATATTAAAATAAATCCTATAAAATACTTTAAATTATTAACAAAAATATATATTGAATAAATTTTATTTTATAATAAAAAAGCTAAATTATATATGATCTTAGTTAAATATTTATATAAAATATTATTAAGAAGTAATGTCTTTTAAAATTTCATACTTGTTTTTTTAAAATAATAATACTTGAAGTAAATTAAAACTTTTAAAGTGATCAATAATTTAAAATAAAAGGAATATATAAGTAATGATGTATAGTCAATGTATTTTTCTAACCAATCATAATAACACTGTTACTTTAAAATGTCAAAGTTCTTTTATTTAATTTTGTGAATAATGTAAAGTTAAGGAGTTTCGAATAAAAAATGAGTAAACAAATCAAAGAAGTAATATGAGAGTCAATGTAGGCGGCGACATCACAATCATTGTACATAAAGTTCTTTTGTTATTATTAAAATAAAAAAATGGGATTCAACCAAAAGCTATTTTCTGTCACAAACCAACCATCAACTTATGCACGGTACTGATAATCATTCAGCATATGTAGCAAATACACATATTTTTTTTTTATCAAGAAAATGAATGGATGGTTCTTAATTGTAAGTTTTAAGAAAAAAAATTTCAATTTTTTTTTAGTTTTAGTTTAAAAAATAATTTTTAAATTTTAGTTTCAGTTTCTTTTTTTAATTTTTAAAATTTTAAGATAAACTTATATTTAAAGTTTTTAATCTTATTAAAATTAATTTAAGAAAAAATATATGATTTATATATAATAAGTATTTTTTATGTTAGCATATAATTTCTCGAGCTTCTAAAACACACCTTGAATTCACAAGATTATCATGATAGGATTTGCTATAAATTAGAATATAATCAAAATAAATTAGAATAAGCTTTTATAAAAATTATGTTAACACGTGATTCATTAATCTCATGAAGATATTAAGAGTATTGGTTAAATCAAATGATATGACCAACTATTCATATAATTCAACAAGAATAATTTAAATCTTAGGTTCTCAAATGGACTTGGGTCCTTTCTTGTTAGGATAAGAAGCACTCGACAACCATTTTACTTGGATGTTACATGTCCAGATTTACTACAAAAGTAACATATATCTATGGACTCACCATGAACATATTTCTTTACTCTTTAATCATGCTCAAATTTTTCATGAATATTTCAGTTGTATTTCAAAAACTTGTTTAAATTTTCAAACCTTTCAACCAATTTGAAGATTCTTCTTTAAAGTATCAATTTCATCATGAAGTTTTACAATATCAGGTAGTTGATCTTTTAAAGATGAGTTTGCTTCAGATTTGAAAAGCTTTGCATTCAGATTTTTAATTTTCTTTTTGTAAGACTCATTTTTGGACCAAGGTCTATTTTCTCCTTCTTCTAAGGTATCATAGGCTTGAAAAGATGAGCATTATCCATCCAAAGTTCACGTTTGCTAGCACTCAAGGCTTCATGTTCTTTGGATACTTTTGAAATTTTTTCCTTAAAACTTTGTAAGTTTTTGAAAGTAGTTCATGATAAGCTTCTTGTAAAGACTTTAAATCATTAAAATCTATCTCAACATCTTGTTATGTGTTGAGGCTTTAGAGATGGTGTCATCAAGTAGACACATATTTACTTCTTCTTCATCTTCTCCTAATGATGTATCTTCTAGATCCTCCTAGATTGACATTAACCCTTTCTTGAACACTTATACTCAAACCCTCACGTCTCCTCTCCAAAATTTCTCACTTATCCTACTATTGTACACTTCAAAATGCCCAAATTAAGTTTTAGTGCTTGAACCTTTAGTGCTTTAGTTTCCTACACCAGCACTTGGTTTTAAAGGAATTTTGTTGAGTTTTCTCCTTGTTTTTCCTCTCTATTTTCTAACAAAAAAATTTCTCCTCCTCCTAACACTTTTAATTGATTTTTCATCGTCAAAATCACACTTTGTTGGCACCCTTTTAGAATTGCAAGGAGATAGCTACAAAGATTCAACTTCCATCATTTCCTACTCTTCAAGCTCAAAGTTTTAGATCTTCAAGGGTAAAGGAACTTACACCTATTTGTTCAAATTTTTAGCGATTAAATCTTTTTATAATGTTAGATATATTACTTTTAATGTTTTGTTTGGTTTCTTGACAAGTTTGATGATATTTTGGGCTAAAAATTGGTAGTGGTTTGAGTATTTGGTGAAATGAATTCTCTCTTGTACCAAATTAAGTGTACAAGATAGACTTTTTTTTTTATTTCGATTATGAAAAATCAATTAAAAGTGTTAATAGGAGGAGAAATTCTTTGTTGAAAAATAAATAAGGAAAGCAAGGAGAAAACTCACCATAATTCCTTAGTAATCAAGTGTTGGAATAGGAAACTGAAGCACTCAAGGTTCAAACACTAAAACTTAATGTGGGCCTCTTAGATTGTACAAAAGTAGGATAAGTGAGAAATTTTGGAAAGGAGAGAGGAGTGTGAGTATAAGTGTTCAAGAAAGGGTTCATGTCAACCTAGGAGGATCTGAAAGATACATCATCAGAAGAAGATGATGAAGAAGCAAATCTATGTCTAATTGCTGATACCATCTCTAAAGCTACATATGCAAGACAAGATGGTGAGGTAGATTTTAATGATTTAAATTAAGTCTTTACAAGAAACTTATCAAGAAAATGAATGTGTTCATATTTTCCTTAAAGCTAGTGTTAGATGTTATTAAGCTATAACCACAAATACAAATGTTATTAGAACCTAATCAGACTAATCAGTCGGACCTGAAATCAAGCATATCACAAGTTCAAGTATGTTGATAGATTAGAAATGTAACTTACCCAATAAGAATCAATTTAACTCTACAGATTTTAAAGAAAACCAATGGCTCGCTTGGTCACAACAAACCGAATGATCATGTAGGAAAAAGAAAACCTTGCTACAATTGTGCCTCTTTTGAAAACAAAATAAATACACTCAAATACCAAGAGGGGCAGGGGTGAATTGGTATAATCTTGACCTTTTAAAAAACTTTAGAAAATCAGAGTTGAAGGATCTTTATCACTTTTAAGAAACAATGAGACTTCAATTCAATCAAACCACTCAGCCCAAGACACTAATGACAAAAACCTGCACTTGTTGAGTAAGAAAGAAATCACAGTTGTAAAGAGATCAAGATAGCAAGAAGAGATAGAGAAATAAAGATCAACACAAGAACATATACTGGTTCACTTCTCAAGAGAAGCTACATCCAGTTCTTCTAATCAAACTAGATTAGAGTTCTACTAAAACAAATTTGTTCTTTTACAAGCTGTAACAAGTGATCTTCTTTATCAACCCTAGATAAAGAATCAGAATTCTAACACCCTATTAGAAATAAAATCATAAAGACACTGAGAACCCTACTCAGCTCTTTACCCCTAGAGAACACTACTCTAGAAAGCTTGAAAGAAACCTATTTGACTTTAGCCTTACAACAACTTAAAACAGACAAAACAATTATCTAGAAAGGTTTAAGAGAGATACAACCTATGATCCTCAATGAATGAATGAATGAATGAATATTACCAATCACTTCCAGGTTGCATGAATATTAAAGCACAAAATCACTCTCTTGAATTTCTTTTGAAAATCTTGTCTTAATGAAGCATGTAATCTTCTTAATATCAAACAAGAAATGTATCACTCAGAAAAACTGTTTCTTGGACATTTGAAAGCTCAGAAAGTATTGGGTATTTAGTAAACTCAGATTGTAAGTTGTGTTTTAAAATCATAGACCCAATGGCTTTAAATATAAAACAGATATAACAATATGTAATAGATTAAAACGACATGGTAATCGATTATTTTAACAAATGTAATTATTAATATATCAAATAATCGATTAAAATGTTATTGAGACAATCTGAAAAAATTTCATGAACAATGTAATCGATTAAAACATGATGTAATTCAGTCCGTCTTAGTTATGTAATAAGCCTGTGTAATCGATTACAGTTAGTGGTAATCGATTAAGCCAATCCTACACAGTTTATGAAATAAGCCTTGGTAATCGATTACAGTTAGTGGTAATCGATTAAGGCAGTCAGACATGTTTTCTCAATTTGTACTATGTAATCAATTACGATTTGCTTGTAATCGATTAAAGTGTTCTTCATGGCTTTTCCAGAAATAACACAAGCTAGTAATCGATTACTTATTGCCTGTAATCGATTAAGGCACTGCATATTCTGATTTTTCCAAAACATAAGCCATGAGAAATCCTTTTCAAATGTAAACATGTAATCTTGTATGCTTTTCTTAAGACATGAATGCATGTATATGATTATGCTCATGCAATGCAAGGATCATAAGGCATGCTTCTTGAACCATTTAGAAAAATTACAAATGCCTTCAAATTGATTGGCATGTGAGAAGCTAAAACTCTAAAGCAACATATTCATTCTTGCCTTGATCTTCCAGCTCCCCCTGTATCCAACATCTTTTGCTGCACTGTAACAATGCCTCCTCTTTGAAATTGTGCTTCCTAATTATGGAAAAGTTTAAATAGATAACCAAAGAGGAGGAAAAGAAGCATAAAACAAGAGTAGTGATGAAATAAAAGGAACTTGCGGTTTTGATTAATGAAAACTTTGTCATGAGGCACTATGACTACTGAATGACTTTTCATTTCACAAATAACCCTTTATATTTGTATTTTACGGTATCAGTAGTAAATGGGCTTATTTATGACCCAAATCCCATAAAATATTTTTCATTTTATTTATTTGAGATTTTGTTTTGGTGCACTTATTTAATTGCTATAAGTCATTTTAATTAGATAAATTTCATTCTCAATCATTATTTAAAAACATATTTTATTCTTACAATTTATTTAAATAATTATGTTAGAATTTTTAAATTACATTATAAATTTTCTTAATTTTTTAGTATAAAAGTTATATGTTATAAAATTTTAATGTAAACCAATTTATGTTGTTCAACCAACAACTCAATGGTTCGACCAGTGATCCATTGATCGAGTGTCCTAATTGAGTTAACCACTAGTATAACTTTGAACACATAGCACAACTAGAAGAATTATCCATCATTTATGGATCATTGATTATACCTTTGATTATATCTTATTTGCAACAACTTCAACTTATGTCCACACTCCATCAACTTGTTTGCACAACTGCTCAATTTTTCACTTTGTTTTGCATTAACCATTTAACCATCTTAGACCCTCCATTGAAGTGTTGAGCCATTGAAATGCAAAAGTTGTAGAAAAGATTGGGTAGCACAATTGGAATGCTGCACTGTTCCATTATATATCAATTTTTTATACTAAAAATACATTAAATACCAACTTTATATTCAAATTTATTCTCACATGGTATATAATAAAGAAGAAAACAAGAAAATAAAGTTACATGTATTGAAACTATGAACTACACTAAGCATACCACCAATCCTTGTGTCATCTTATTTAGCAGTAAACACAAAATAGGTGTTTGTTTTAAGGTATCATGTTCTATTATCAAGAATCAAATTTTTAGGAATATTTTTACTAGAAATGTTAGTCCTTGATATATTTAAAAATATGTTTGGTTACATTTCAATATTCCAGATTATCTTTTAAAGTTCTAAATAAGTTAAATAAAAAAATAAGTAAGAGAGAATGAAAGTTATTGGTATGTAGGAAAGCATGATAAAAATTGAAGTTACAGCTTTCTTAAGAATTAACAATACCCATAATAAATTTTCAAAACTTGTAACAAATATGTGAATGTTATTGAAATAAATGGAACACTTTGGAAGAGGAGGTTGAATAGTGTATAGTAAAATCTAAAACTTTTTCTCAAAGATAGAACCTTTTTCGAAACCAAGTTTAAATATTCCTTCTGGTCTTTTTCATAAGAAACAAATAACTACATAAAAAAATAAAAGTAGTTAGGTTAGTTAATTTTAATTAAAATTTAAATAAATTTATATATTATACGAAATATACCCTTAAGATGAAATGATTAATGTGAAGGTTGTGTTTATAGTCAATTAATGTATTTCAAGAATTTCTAAACATTTCAATTACAATCAAATAACAAAATCTCCCACCAAAATTTTATTTAAACCAAATGATAAAATTCAACAAATTATGATTTCCCACCATAAAAATTTTGGTTAACACCGTAAAAAAAAAGATCAAGATTATCATTTCTCCATATTCCCATCAGGAACAAAAAGATCATACGTTTGCCAAAAAAAGTGAAGAAAGAAAGATTATACATAAGCCATGGGTATTAGATCTAGATAATCTAATGTACTATATGGGGATGATCCAAAATACTCATAGTTTTGATAATAAGAAAGATATAAATTATTGATGGACTAATATTTTATGTGAAGAAATGACATACTTGATATAATCTCATATGGTAAAAGTCCCTATCCTTATGCTTTTAAAGGTTATCTCCAAAGGTTTATGGAACTTGTTTTATTAACTATATTATTCAACATCCAACCTTCTGTTATTAAACAAACATTCAATGGTTTGTAAAACCAGTACTTATGTACCAAGTGAATTTACATGTCCAAAAGGACATAAATAACTTACACCAATTGTTTATATTCTGTTAGTTAATGTCCAAACCATTTTGACTGCACATGAAAACATCTTGAGGATGATTTGCTTAATAGAACATTCTTATATTTGAAAATTTTCCTCTTCATGTATATTGTGAAATCATTCTAACATTTAAATTTGAAGTGTATGAAGGCAGAGACAAAAGGAATGTCAACGACGACAATATCAATCGTACAAGTAGTAGGGTAGAGAATCGCAGAAGCATTATACCTTTGTCCCTTTTCTCTCCTCAACAAGCTGTCACGTACTAAAAGAGACAAGTTGTTGATAATGGAAACATGCAAAAAATTATTTGAGGAAGACATATATCCTACAACGGATAGTTTCCATGAAGCCTATAAAAGCTACCTCAAGTATCACATAAACAAAATAATTTGTTGTGATTAAGACAGAGAAAATAAGTTCAGAATATGGAAGAAGGTTATAAGAAAAGAAGAAGAATAAAAAGAAAAAGAAAAAGAAAAAGAAGAGTAACACACAATGTGTATGTTATTACTTACAAAAAATGTAATACAATTAATTAGTTCAGAAAACTCTCTCTCCTAGAGTGTTTTTAACTAACTCCCTTATATATGAGTAAAATTAACCAAAAATAGTTGCAAAAAAAAGTAGTTACAAATAGAACTTGTTATCTTAACCATTTAACTAATAACTATGAGGACTGAATGTTCTTTTTGTAGCGTGACAGGGCAAGCTCCACCAAATATATATTGGGTGACCATATAGAAGAGATTATGACTGGACAGTCTAAGCAGTGTCATCCAACAATCTCCATCTTGGTTCAATAACAATTCTTAATACGAATGAAGTGGTATCTAAAGTCAAAGTTCTTAGTCATTTCATGATGGACTTGATCCTTGCCTAAAAAAATTACACTCAGATTGTCTCAAAAAATGATAGCTTTATCTTGAGGAAACCCAAGATTGTTGATAAGACCCTTTAACTAGATACCTTACTTTGCTGCTTCTGATAGAATCATATATTCTGCCTCTATTGTTGACAAAACAACCATAGGTTGAAGTGTAGCCTTCCACTAATAAGGGAATTTCCAATTGTTAAAGCATAACCTATCATAGATCTCCTTGCATCTAAATCTGAATATTTAGCAAGTGCATAAGATGTGTCACCTTGGTAGATAAGTCCAATATCAGTTGTACCCTTAAAGTACTTGGATATTCATTTGATTGGTTTCCAATGTTCCTTTCCAAGTTTACCCATGTATTTACTTGCCAAACTGACTACTTGTGCTAGATTTGGCCTTGTGCATACCATAGCATACATAAGACTTCCAACTACACTAGCATAAGGAACACAAGACATATATTCATTTTCTGATTATGATTGAGTAGCGTTAAGTTTAGAGAGACAAATGAACGTTGTCAAAGGAGTACGCTGATTTTGTTGTTGCCATCCTAAAGCAATTCTACACTTTCTGCATGTATTCCTTATGACATAAGAAAAGCTTATTCTGAACACAATGCCTCTTAATTTTCATACCCAGAATCTTTTCAGTTGCTCCCATATCTTTCATCTCAAATTCACTACTAAGTAGTGACTTTAGTTTTTTAATTTCATGTTTGTCTTGAGATGTAATAAGCATGTCATCCACATAGAGAAGCAAATAGACATATGAACCATCCTCCACCTTACTATGATAAACATATGAATCATAAGGACTTTCGTTTTACCCATGAGAGAAATTAACTTATCAAATCTCTTGTACCATTGTCTTGAAGATTGCTTCAGTCCATAGAGACACCTTTTCAACCAACAGACAAAATCTTGTCCTTGCACCTTAAAACCTTCTGGTTCTTTCCTCAAAATTTCTTCCTGCATCTTTCCATGGAGAAAAGTTGTTTTCATATCAAGTTGTTCTAGCTCCATGTCCAAAGTTGCTACAAGAGGAAGTAAGACATGATTGGACGTGTGTCTTACAACTGGAGAGAAAATCTCATTGTAGTCCACACCTTCCTTTTGACTATAGCCATTAGCTACAAGACACGCTTTATACTTGATGACTTTAGTGCTTGATAACCAGACTTTTCTTGAAGATCCATTTGCTTCCAACAACTCTTCTTCCTTTAGGTAACTCAACCAAATCCCAAGTCTGATTTTTTTGAAGGATTCCATCTCCTCATTCATAAACACCATCCATCTACCAGATTCAACACAAGTGATTGCTTCATGATAAGCAGTTGGTTCAACTGAGTCAACTTTTTTTGCTACCTACAGTACATAGGAGATGATATCATCAAAGCCATATCTTATAGGTGCTTTTATTTAACTTTAATATTTCCTAAGTGCAGTAGTCTTAGGCTTCTTCTGAAAGTTCTTACTCATCTAGTAAGACTTCTCATTTGGTTATGAGTGATACTGTTGGGGTTGCGTCTAGTGATTTTTTTTAGTATCATCAGATGCTTCATAGTGCTTTTGATCACTAAAATTTCTGATTATGGAGCTTTCAAACTCCACTTATTAGTGACATCATTTACCTTGCTTGAATCTTCCATAAACTTAGAATGCAGTATAAAGAGTTCAACGAAAATGACATTTCTACTCAAAATGACCATTCTTTTTGACAGAGACTAGATTTTGAATCCTTTGACTCCAGTTTCATGTCCCATAAAGATACCCTACTTAGCTTTAGGCTCTAGCTTTCTTTCATTTACATGTTAGTTGTTGGACATCCAAAAACTTTTAGCATTGAGTAATTAGCAGGTTTGTTAGACCATACCTCAATAGGGGTCTCAATATCTATGGCAGTGGGCGGAGAACAATTCACTAAGTAGCATATTGTATTGACTGCCTTGACCTAAGAATTCTATTTAACCCTGAATTTGATAGCTTGCATTTGGCCTTTTCCAATAAGATCTTATTCATTCTTTCAGCTTCTCCATTTTGTTGAGGAGTATGTAAGACAATATGCTATTTAGCAATTCCTTCTTTACAGAAATCATTTAATTCTTCATAATAGAAGTCCAAGCCATTTTCAATCCTAAGACGCTTTACTTTCTTTCTTGTTTGATTATGCATGAGAATCGTCTAATGCTTCAAAAATTTGGAGGCTTTTGATTTCTGCTTCATCATAAATACCTATATCATCCTTGAGTAATCATCAATGATTGAGAGAAAATACCTTGCTCCTTCGAGGGATGGAACTTTGAAGGCCCCCAATAATCAGAATGGATACAGTCCAATGTGGCATTTGTTGCGTGCATGGTCTTTGGGAATTTCATCCTATGTTGCTTCCCATAGATATAGTGCTCACAGAACTGAAGAGGTTTCACTTTGTAGTTTCCAAGTAGCCCTTGCTTACTTAGAATTTCCACTCCCCTTTTAATTATGTTGCCAAGATACATGTGCCAAAAAAAAACTTATCATTGGACGCATGACTTTAAACAATGAAATAGTTGAGACTGAGTCTATCACAGTGGAACATTGAAGGATATATAAATTTCCTTGTTTGGTTCCTTGCATTACAATAGACTTGCATTTTCCTTTGATTTGCATCACTCTATCTTCAACACAATAGGTAAAACCTTTTCAATCCATGACTTCCACCGAGATTAGATTCTTCTTAAGCTATGGAACATGACCAACATTGTTTAAGGTTTTGATAATTTCATCATGCATTCTGATTTGTATAGAACCTATCCCAACTGGCTTGCAAGGGACATTATCACCCATCAAAACATTACCACCAGACTTCTTCTCATTGGTCATGAAGCAACTTCTGTTTGGACACATATGATAAGAATAACCTGAGACCAATACCTGTTGTTCACTATGATGTTGTTGTTGATGGAGTGCCTTTAGTTAAATATTTTTCTATCATTCTTAGCTTATTTGACTTCTCTTGGAATTTTATTTTTCCATTCTAATTCAGTTTTTGTCTTAGGCAAGTTAGTGGGCTTAATTGCTAATTGTTGCGTATTTTTGGATTTTATGCTCACTTGACGTATCTGCCTTGTATAGGACCTACGGAGCTCTACAGAACTCTGAATTGAGTGTTGTTGTAGTCCTTGGAAAGATAACGAAAAGATCTACAAGTTTGATAGAAACAAGCCGATGCCAATTCTGTCATTTGGAGGGTCATTTTAGGCTTTGAAGTCAGAACCACTGCACTTGTATTTTGGGCTGCGAGTTGGACTTTTATTGGTGTAAATAGCATAAATAATTAGAATTGATGGGTTGTCATGTCCCATTCTTTTCTTCAGACTTAGTCACTATATATTAGTGACATTAGGAGGAATTATTACATTACATTTCATTTTGCAAAAACAGTTTTACATTTCTCTTTTTAAGTTTTTAGAATCAAAACCCTTTCTCTTATTTTCTCTCAACTGTTCTTCCTTGTTCTTCATTGTTCTTCATTTTCATTTCTGTTCTTCCATTTTCGTGCACTCATTTCATGGGGCTTTCATTGATGATGATCATGGAAGGCTAAATAATCAATCAATCCAAGGATCCAACCCAAGCAAGAGAAGAATTTGAGTTCTGGTTTAGTATTTCGAATTCTGTGTGAATGTTCACTTTCTTCTTCAATTGCTATTCTGTTTTCATGATTATGAATGCATTTAGGATTGAAAGCGGATTAGGTTATGAATTCATTTCCTAATTTCGAATATAAATCATAGATTAATTGGATGATATTTCAATTAGGGTTGTGGTTTCAATTAATTTAGGGTTAATTCGATTGAACTGCTTCTAATGAAATTGAATGAACTTTCACAATAGGATAAATTTATGAGAACGATGATGATTCGAATAGCTTGGTTTGGTGAATTGGATTGATGCTCTTTAATCTGTTTTACATTACTTGATATCAATTCTGTTAGTTTCTGCATTGATCTTTAATTGTAGTTTGTGTTTTTGCAATTTTCATTTAGCGCATGCAAACTGTTTGATAAAAATCCCCCTATTATTTACTAGTGAATTGAAGTTGGAACCATATTGATTTTGTCTCTGAGTCGAACTAGGTTAATCCTGTGCTACAGAATTAGTTTAGTTTAATTGTTTTGAAGCCACACGACAAATGCTTATCAGTTGTCAATTAGCAGTCGAGTACTAAATCATTTTTGGATGAGGAATCACTTTGAAAAACTACTTCAAAAAATTATTTTTTGATTTCTCAGGACAATCTTTCTTCTAATGGCAAGGTTCGTTGCAACAATTACACATATCCTTTGGATCAACTTTGCCCTTCTTGAATCATTTGCCTTTCTTCATTTTCTGCCTTTTTGCAAAATTGGTCACTGATATCCAAAGGCAAAGGCTTTATCACCATTTCCAGATGTTTTGTATTGAAGCTCTCTTGAATAAAGATTGGGCTTGACGTCTTCAAGTGTGATAAATCCTTTCCAACACTTAGAGAACTCAAAAAAATTCTCGTATGAAGGAGGGCAAGAGGCTAATAGAATCATTACAAGATCTTCATTTACTAATTTGACATAAATGTCACAGAGTTCCAATAAGACAGAGTTTAACTCGTCCAAGTGATCTTTTAGAGATGTATTGTTGTGAAATCGGCAAGTGTACTGTTCGTTTCAAGTAATAAAGTGAGTAAGTAAAGTATCGTCTCCACAGGGATTGAATGCAATCTTATCGCAACTTATTATCTTAGAAATTGGAAAACAAATAATAAGTTTGAAGATAATATGGTTGTATTTTGGAAATTACGCAAATTAAATAAATAACACAAAATTGGCGAGAATTCAACAACAAATTTTAATTAATTATTATGCAGTGATGAGAAATAATTGTGGTCAGAGCACATTTCCCTTTGTTCCCTACCTTCTTTACTTGAATTGGTTATTAATTTCAATTACTTCTAATTGTTCAGAGGATGTATTTTTGCGTAATTAGTTAAATCCTAATCCCTTAGTAATTTAACCCTTTAACCCAATTAGAAATCCTAATTCCTTAGTAATTCCTTATTAAGCTAAGCATTAAGAGAATACATCAAATAATTCTGCAATCATACATCCCTATCCCTAGGTAATGTAAAAACTGTTATTTTACTGCTTTCAGAAATTAGAGTTCCAACATCCCTATTGTAAACACTAACCCTTAGAACTTTACTAGAATGACCAAGTCTAATAAAGAAAAATTCAATGAAGAACAAAGTAAAATAAAACAATTATCATAATTTCATATTAATACCAATCAAGTTGCAGAGGAGTTCACATTGGTTCTGGCTCTAACCACAATAAGAGAAGTTAGCGAGCCATACTCATATCTAACCTCAAGAAATATAAAGACAATAGAAGAATTACAATTTTCTCAATCTTCCTTCAATCCCCTCTCTGCCGTTTCTCCTCCTATTTCTGTATCTCTTTCTATGCAAAAAGTGCCTCCTTATTTCTCCCATACGTCCATCTATTTAATTAGAGTAACAAGAACCTTTTTCTCCAGCTATTTTCATGCCAAATCATTTAAAATAAGAAACTGCATAACTGTGGCATGACTAGCGTGGTATCTCACGCTAATCGCGTGAGATGTTCGAGCTGAAGGTTCTTCCTGACATGCTGACGCTACTAGCGCGGAGGCTGGCGCGGATCGCGTGGAATGTTCAAAAAGCCAGATTGCTCCTTTTTGCTTCTTTTCCTCTCTTGTTGGTTCTTAATTAACCAAAAATAATAATAAGATGAGATAATAACAAATAAATAAATAAACCTAACTAATTCTAGCCTATATTACTAATTATTGAATGAATCATTAATCAATTAACCCTAAAAACTAATATATGCTAGCAGCATATCATGTACCTTCCTTCATGTAGCCAAATAGATGTCGTTTCAATAGCAACTTGTTACAAATTGATTTCATCATAAAGAGTTTCTCCAGCTTGAGCCATATCGTAGAAGCGGTTTTTTCTTCAAAAACTTCATAAAGAACTTCATCAAACATAAATAAGAGAATTAGCTAATGAAATTTCTCCTATTGTTGCTTAAGAATAGATTTATCAATCTTAATCTGTTGGTCAAAGAATATGCCTATATTGCTTTTTTTTAACAAGGCACACATATTGATGCGCAAGAGGGTGAAGCTATTCTTCACTGTGAATTTCTCAAATTTGGATTGTGTTGACCATCTTCTTGATTGAACTTGAAGACTCATAACAAACAAACAAAAATAATGGTTGATCTTTGATGTTTTTGACCCACTTTAGAACAAATGAGATTTATATGAACTGAAGCTCTAACACCATTTTGTTGTGATTAAGATCGAAAAAATAAGTTCAAAATAGGGAAGAAGATTACCAGAGAAGAAGAAGAGGAGACTAACACACAATGTGTATGTTATTACTGACGAAAAAAACTTAATACAATGAATGGGTTTAGAAAACTCTTTTTCTCTTAAAGTGTTTCTAACTAACTCCCTTATATAGGAGTAAAAGTAACCAAAAATAGTTACAACAAAAAAATGGTTACAAACATAACTTGTTATATGAAGCATCTAACAAATAATTAAGAGGATTATACGCTCTTCCTATAGCACACCTAGACGAGCTTTACCAAATATACATTGGATGACCATACAGAAGAGAACTAGATTGGATGGTCAAAGTAGTGTCGTCCAAACACTTCTTTCGTCCAACAAAATTGATTCAATAATTACAAGTGTTGAGACTCTATAAAAAAGTGTTGGATGCTCAAATCTTCTGTGTAACTGCCTTTGTTACAAAAATAAATCATATATATAATTTGCTAAAGATTAAATTTCAAAAAAACCAAAAAGATTTGAAACAACATTCCAGACATATTAAAATATCCAATATAATCCATATGTTTATAAACTGAATCATAAAATCTGAAACTCAAATGGCTACTAACAACCCTAAATAAGAAACATTAAAATCTGTTTAGCCACAAGTGACCCTTATTCTAAAAAATCTTAACCACTCTAAAATCAAACTAAATAAATGAGATAGTAATTATTCAACCTCCTTAGTCCCAATGATTTCCTCCATGCTTTGGAAACACTAACTAATGGGATATACAATTCCATTGAATAAAACACTCAATTATAAAATAGTTCACAAACTGTGTTGTTCCCAGTTGGCACGACAATCGGGAAAATCAACCATGGTACCTGCATTCTTCAAAAGTAACACCAGTGGTAATATGAGTATCTTAAAATAATAATTTTCTCATAATTAGATATTATAGTGTCTCACTCAAGCCTTTCACATAACAATGATCAATCATTAATAATATCCCAATCAATCAATGTTAAATCAACCAATTTCAAGGCATTCAATGTTATGTGAAGATATACTTCTTCCTCAAATAAGTTATCTGAATCTCTTGTGGGCATAAGCCAATCTTATGGAGCATAAACTCAATCTCATGTGGAGATATACTCTATCATTGAAAAAGTTAACTCAATCTCAATTATGTATAACTTCAACTTAATATCATGTGGTGATATACTTCTTCCTCGAAGAAATTAGCTCGATCTCAATTATGTGGAACACTAGATTAATCTCATGTGAAGATATAATTCTTCCTCGAAGAAGTTACCCCAGTCTCTTTTAGGCATAAAGCCAATTGTATGGAGCTCAAGGTTCACTCTTGTTGTCAAACAATCACATAAACCAAATACATGATGTCATACCAATTAAAATTAATTAAATCATACCAAGGATCTATCACAATTTGATCGATTATTTAACATACACCAAACAATCAAAGTTCAACACAATCAATCATGGAATTTTAAATCATAAACATCAATAATATGTACAATAATAATAAAATTATTAATAATACTAAATAGTACTTCATGCTTAACATGACATGTTTTCATCAAACAACTAATAATTAAATTATCTAACTTCTTGTACCCAATAATTTCTTTTACTAAGAATCCAAAGAAAATCCTCCAAGAAATATACCATGGAGGGTTTAAAGGAAGACAATGTGTTTTACTCACCTCTTAATTTGAAGACCTCCGTAAGCCTCTAGACATTCTCGCATCATATCCTATAGTCATAACAGATTCCCTCCCTGCGCGTTCTTGCTTTTTCACTATTTTTATCTAATGTTTTTCCTTGTTTCTCCTCTCTCTCTCTCTTTGATGTTTCTCCATTCTTCTAATCTCTATTTTTATTAACTCTCAACAACTTAATTATCTAATTATTTGGCTGTATCTTATCTTATTTTATCTTACATATAAGATATAGATATAAAATAAAACTAATCACTACTACAAATAAGTTATTCGATGACAATTATGTAGGGCCTTCTATGATGGTTTTTAACCATCATGAAATCCACCGTCATTGAATATGGATTGCTTTCCATGAAGGTTTTAAAACCATTATAGAATATGTTGTGTTTTTACAAAAAAAAAACCTTTTTACGTGTAGTTTTATGACGATTTTTTTGAAAAATCGTCATAGAAAATGAAATTTCTATGATAGTTCCCAAAAATCCATCATAGAAAGTTCATCATTAATGACAGTTTTTAGAAAACCATCAGCGAAGATGAATTTTCTATGACGATTTTCTGGAAACTATCATATAATTTTTTAATGTTCTTTTTGTTTTAAAAAACACCTAACCTGTAATTTAACAAAGAACAAATACATGTAGTCCAGTCCAAAAAAAATATAGGAAAAATACCCAAATAGTATGAACCAAATTATAAGTTAATTAATTAATATCAATAACTATATTATAAATGATGTACAATATTATCAAACATTGATCAAATACATGCATTTTTTTACATTTTAAAAAGTATGTTGCATATTCGTTGTGAATTGTTGTAATATTCTCCAATTCCAATGGTTTTCCATCACTAAACCACTGTAAAATATAATAAACACAATTTAATTACATTAAATAATGAAAAGTGTAATAATTAAAAATATCAAAGTAAACTAGTATATTATTAAACACATGCTAATGAAATTTTATAATTAAAAGTCTAATAATTGAAATTTATTAAAGTAAACTAGTATATCGTGTTCCATTCATTCTTCATACCCCCATGACTAAGGTCCACATCCAGTGAATGCCATAATAGCTATACTAATAACCTCTGATTTGATTATGGCTCTAAATTCAATATGAAATATAGTTAAATCTTATAATTACAAAGTTACAAAATGTCATCAATCAGATTAAAGCATTGGTTAAATGGCATACCTTTACTTCAATCTAGTGAGGTGCAAGTAAAGGTGTACTCTGGGAGGGATTACCATTGAATCTCTTTAATTCCTTCATAGCACTGGTTAAAAAAATGCATGTATATTGTAAGATCAAAAGATTCATGTGTATCCATACTAAGAATTAATAGTGTAAAAGTGTTAGAAATTCAAACTTAACTTGTTAACTGTGACTCTGATGTGACCTTCAGACTTCTTACGCAAGGAACATAACCATACAACAACATCGTTCCTAGGACATATAAGAAGGAGCTGCCAATGAACTTTGTATTGGAGAATAATAATTAGTGTTCATACAGATATTATTTAAATGCATTACTTAACTTTTACTTATTGATTCAAGTAAGTTCCTAGGTATATCTATCTTTGTGATTCCTTCAGCCATATTTGAAGGTAAAGTTGACATTCATCACGTCTATCCTTTGCATTGTGTATGGACTGAGGCTCAAGGAATCCATAAACATGACCCAAGTTTATAGACAACTCATTCAAAAACCTATTTTGTTTAAACAAATGGAAATCATTAAGTAATTAGATAATGAAATTAACTTTCAAATAAAATACACTTACATTGTCCACAATTGTAATATAAAGATGTTCAACATTGTTGGCTTGAGATTATTTCATTTACATCAATTAATGTTATGAAATGGGAAAATCATCATTGTGAACCCCAAATGTAGTCGTATCCTATGACACTTAAAGAGGCTTCATGTAAAGGTCAAGTAAATTCTTAATCAAATCAGCTAAGGGATCACTAATAGGATTCGACCTATGAACAAATTCAACATGTTTCTTTGGACATCTTTGTGAATCCTATTTAGTTAATAAATAACACAAGTTAGTGTTAATAAAGAGTTTTTGTCAATATAAGAATTTCTTAATACAAATAAACATAAATTAAGTAAATACATCATGTGAAAGCTTCACAAGATGTCTCAACCATGTAATGAAGATATTGAGGGTGTGCCCCACACATTGAACCTCTGAAGTGGGAAAAAGGACTTGAGCGTCAGCATCTTGAACTTCTTCAACATCCACCTTGACCACATCATCAGTCAAATGCATATGGTGTATAGTTAATGCCCCCTCATATACTTTTCCTAATGCCACCAGACGAGTAGAATGGTCATCATTAACGTACAATAGTCTTAGCACAATTCCCGTTTGTGCTCACACGGGCACCATAAACGATTATATCTTCCTCAATTGAAGGTGGCTATTGGGATACCTTCTGGCTCAAGTCGTTCATCAAGACCTCCCTCAACTCCTCTTTAATTCTCTGTATACTGTGTTTGTTCCCTTCTTCTTTTTCTCTTTTCCAATCTTTTTTAAGGTTCTATATCATCTCAGTCAGCTGTTGTGGGGTTCTGGATGTAGAACTATTGAAGCCACGTGAAGCATGTCCAAAGTATTGGCTAATGGAGACACCTAGTCCCACAACACGAACACGACCTGAGTGCTCAAGTCACCCAATGGCAGTAGCCAGTATATTCCAATGACCATGGGGTACAAAGCTTCCCTGTGTCATATGATCTTGTAAGGAGTCTTGTAACAAACAAACAGAGAAATTGGTCAAATAATATATGTTATTATATAAAGTTACGTGTAAAACTGAAAATGAACTTACAATCTTAGCATATATTTGTTGTGTTGCCTCAGATATCATCTGCCCAGAGTGTTTTGTGCAGCCATCTTCCACTTGACATGTCTTTCAATGAGAGATAGAGGGTCAACAATTGTTGAACCTCTAGATTGGATTTAGTCCTCCTGTCTTTTCTTCCTTTTATCTTTCATCAAGTTTTCCCTAAGCAACGAATAACCCTCACAAGACAATAAGTGTGGACCATCGTTATGCTTTTGGATTGTATGAGCCTTCTTTCTGATTCCCTATAAGTAAATTAGACAAAATTTTAGGAAAATACTTAAATTTATCTCTTCAATTTGTATTTCAAAAAACAACTAAAGACACACATGTAACCTGCCAAGAAGGGGTTTTGAGGCTTGCAACAAATTCCTCCCAAGTCTTTGGATCTAGACCATACTTATTACAAAGAGTCTGATCATGTTGCCCTTTCTTGTTTACATATACACACTTAGTGATCAGGGAAGACTTAAATTGCCTTCATAGTGTTGCCACTGATGAAATGACATTCTTCTTGGCGTTGGATGCTTTTGGAATATCAAATGTTCCCTACATCACAAAATAACCATTTAAGAGTTAATGAATGACAACAACCTTCTCAACTTAAATACAACCAATTACTAAAATTGATAAGTTTAGTGGACATACCACAATGTTATCCCAAATCAGATTCTTTAAAGCTTTAGGTATAGCTTTCCAATTGGGATACAAAATATCGATCTTATCTCAAGCTATGATCCCTAAATAGTTGTGGAACTTCTCTTTATGTAGCCCCTGAAGCTCCCCAGTGGCAGGATTGACATGAACAACTAGCTTGGGCTTATCCAACTATCTGGTAGTCAAACTTCTGAGTCGTGTGAACTGTTTAAACCTCCTGAACGTAGACTCTTAAAGAGTTGATGACTTAGGAAGGGAGCTTGGTGGTGTAGCCATAACCCTTTGCAAATAAAAAAAATTATAAATTAGAGAACATTTCAAGTATACAAAGTTAATATTCAAAAAAGATAAAAATTGATGACATTATGCAATATTATAAACACATTACTTTCATTTAACGCAATTATGTAGGAATATTGTCCCACAAGACTTCGTTATGATCATTACGATTTGCATGTACATCATCCACTTCATGTTCTTCAATTATGGAAGGCATGCGTGTGGAGAAAGGAGTCTCACAAATATCAAGGGTTGAATAATAATTTTGATGACTAACACAACTTGTTCTTCCTTGTAGAACCACGAACCATCTTGAGTCTCATGGAGCTTTGACATAAAACACATGTTTTGCTTGTTCTACCTTGATGAAAGGCTTGTCCTTGTAAGCAACCTTATCAAGGTCTACCAAAGTAAATCTCATTTCATCCTGTCGCACACTAGTATTTCTATCAATCCAATTACAGTTAAAAATAAGGACTTTGAATTTACTATAATTAAGCTCCAATATTTCTTCAATAACTCCAAAGTAAGGCATCGACACACAAATGAGGTTGTTATCTAATGAGCTACAAAAGTGTAAACAATCAACATTAAGATTAACCCCCACTATTTTGCACTCTACTCTTATCATCCTATGACTTTGTGTAGAAGGAAAAGTTATTGATATCATATCCCTTCCATGTGGGAACATTTAGCTTTGGCCCAACAACTAACAATCTCAATGTTTTAGAAGCATGTCATCACCCAAGATTGTTTCTCTAAACCAATTTATGAAACTTTTATTATGCTCTTGCAACACCTTCATCATGTTACTTTTTCGATGAGTAGCCATAAGAAATTCTTTAAGAGTAACTATGTATAGGAGAACCTCTTCAATGTTATTCAATATATACAAATACGCTTAATTCAATTTTTCACCACCCATGATTACAACATAGTAACTTTGTGTACCCTTACCTTCCCATCTCTCGCCAAGACAAGTTTGAGGAAGCCCAATAGGTTTCACATGTTCAATGTACTCAGAACAAAACTCAATTGATTATTTGGCAACGTATCTTTCAACAATGGATCCTTCTGGATGGTATTTGTTCTTCGTATACCCTTTTAAGATCATCATGGATCGCTCAATTGGGTATATCCATAGTAAATAAATGGGGCCACATAATCTAATCTCCCTCACTAAATGAAAAATTAAGTAAACTATGATGTCGAAAAAAATGAAAGAGGAAAATACATCTCCAATTGACAAAGGATAACATTGAAGAAAGAGCACAATCGAGTTATGGCAACCTTAACTTTGTTAGGTAATATGCCTCTTATGGCCGCAACCAACAGTTGTTGCATCAATACGTGTCAATCATGAGACTCCAAGCCAACTAATTTGAGATCATTCACCGATACAATACTCTTTATATTTGAGTGTGGGACTTTCACACTTCGTAGACACTCATAAAAGCTTGTTTTCTCTTTTCTTGACAATGTATGACATGCTGTGGCAAATATGTTTGTTGACCTTGTGACATCGGATGTAACTGCTCACGTATACCTATCTAAACCAAATATTGACGAGCATTCAAGCCATCTTTTTTCTTGCCTTTAATGTTAAAAAACGTGCCGATTAAACTATTAAATATGTTTTTCTCCACATGCCTTACGTCTATACAATGTTTAACATCTAGAACGAACTAATATGGAAGATCAAAGAATATTGACCCCTTCTTCCATATGTTCTCAATTGTATCCTTCTTTTGGGTCTTCCCAAAGATAGCTAGGATGTCCTTCACCCGCTCATAAACTTTATTTCTAGCTAAGGGTTTTGGTGCACTTTCATTCTCCTGTCTTCCATTAAAAAAGTTTTTGTTGATAGGGTGATAGAGTTTAAGAAATCTTTGATGCCTAGTGTAGATTGTCTTCTTTCCATGCTTCAGTTGGACGTAGCTTGTTTTTTTTTTTCACAAATAGGACATGCATGATGCCCTTTAACTCTATATCCACTCAAATTCCCATATGCTAGAAAGTCATTATTGATACAAAATGCCATTGCACGAACTTAATTGATTTTTCTTGTATTCGGGAATAAAGATGTTTCAAATTAATAAAAACTTGTTTGATGGAACTTGGAATAAGGGTTTGCTGGCGATTCCCATCAAATACATCAACCCCATGTATCCACAACCTTCTCAAGTCTTCAAATAATGGACTAAGATAGACATCAATGACATTTATTGGTTGTCTTGGACCTACTATTATTATAGATACCATAAAGTATTTTTGCTTTATACATAACTAGGGAGGCAAGTTATAAATCATTAGCAAAATGAGCCATGAACTATGGTTAGTGCTTAAGTTACCATAAGGATTCATTCCATCCAAAGCAAGTCCAAGTCTAAGGTTTCTTGCCTCATTCCTGAAATTTGGAAACAAGCGATTAATTGTCTTCCACTGAGGAGAATTAGCTAGATGTCAGAACAATCCATCAACTTTTCTCCCATCTACATGTCAGGTTAGGTTTTTCGCATTATCTCCATTAGCAAATAATCACTTAAACCTTGACATTATTTGAAGATACCAACACACCTTTGCTGAACGATCTTTGTTTGCGCTCTCATCATTACTACAGTCATCATCCTTCACTTTGTACCGTGATACCCACATGTGGGGCACTTATGCATTTCAACAAACTCATTTTTGTACAATATACAATTATTAAGACATGAATGTATTTTCTGGTACTCCATACCCATAGGACATAATATCTTCTTCGCCTCGTTGTGATTTTTCAGCAACGTGTCATCTTTAGGAAGCATCTTCTTATACAACACAAGTAATTCAGTGAAACTTTTATCACTCCACCTATATCTGTCCTTCAAATTGACCAAATCTAACACCACTAACAACCATGTGAAGCTTGTGCATCCCAGATACAAAGGCTTCTTACAATCACTTTGTAGTTTATGATACAAAGGTGTGTATGCTTGTTGAAAATACTCTTGTCCAAGCTCACATATCATGTCTTGTATATGATATCCGATGTCTACATCAACATGCTAAATGTGAGACACTATTGGCATGTCTGGCAATTCACGATGGCATATCCATTTCGTATAACTGGAAATGATCCCCTCCATATGAGATGCAACCTTATTTTGTTCACCATATGTCGTCTCCCATTCCCACATTTAACACATGGACAAAAATATTTTCCACCCATAACTGGTGCATTTCGTTCAACAAATTCCAAGAATTGTTTAACCTCATTCTCATACTCATCACTGATACGTGATGCTTTCATCCAACTTCAATCCATGTTACCTCTTCTATCATACTCACAAGGTTATCCCATATGCATGACGATCTTACTTTTTTTCATAAAAGGTGTGGCCCTATCCCATCCAAGAAATTTTTTTATACTTGATTCTTATGTCAAGGTTAAGTCTCTTCACTTAAATCTTGCAAAATTTCAGCAGTATTTCGCATTGGTCTCCAAGTACACGGAATGAAAGTGGTCACATCAAACCCACCACAAACAAATGCACTCGGAGAATATACAAATTGCACTTTATCGAAATTTCATCAAATTTAACAAAAGAGACTTAACCTTCATGTAAAAATAAAGTATAAAAAAATGACTATTCCTAAATTGTCCAAACAGACAATTCAAGATTTAATACAATGACTAATCCAAACTATTTGTAATAATCATTGTATTGGAACTCAAACAGGAAACTAAGGTTTACTCATAATGCATATAACTTTAATATAAAACAATACTCATATATCTGAAAATACTATGAATACACTGCAAATGAACCAAGAGGGGGGTGAATTGGTTCAAACTGGAAATTTAAAATCTTTCTGAAACAATTTGCGGAATTAAAACTTAGGATCGTATCACAAGTTCACCTTTATCAAATTCAGAAATCTTTCTTCACCCAAGATCAACCTTAGTTATGAAAGCAATGACAGAAAATGTTTCTTTGATAATAATGCTTGAGTTCACAAGGACATGTAATGAGACATACAGAAAACTAAAATATACACAAAGTAATTATATTGGTTCACCTCTCAACCTTGGAGGCTACATCCAATTGCTTCCAACCCACACTAGGTTAGAGTAATTACTATATCAAAAAAACTTTTACAAGCTATTTACAAGTGACCTCTTTATCAACACTAGACAAAGATACTGATTCTAAAACCCTATCAGAATACAAATCACAAGATACTGAGAACCCTACTCAGAATCCTAAACCTAGAGAACCTTACTCTAGCAAGCTTTAAAAGAAACCAATTGATATATCACAATACAACAGAAAATGTTAGAACATCTAAAAAGATATGTTCAAGATAAACACAACCTGAGATCTTTCATGTATGAATAAATGAAATGAAATGAGATTACCACACTCTTCAGGTTGTAAAGCATAATAGCTCAGAATCACAATCTTGAAAACCTTATTTCCTTATCTAAAAAAACTTAGAAATCTTGATCACACAAGATGTTGTTTGAACTCAGAGCAAAACAATATTTTGAACACTTTTGAAAGCTCAGAAACTTTTGGGTAAGTCACTCTTGTACAGAGTAAAACGCTCAATGCCTATTTATAAGAAAAAGACTCACACAGCTTTTTATAAAATAGAATTAACTGATAATAATCTATTAATCCGCTAGTGTAATCGATTAAATTGCGATATGTAATCGATTAAAGTAACTAGATAATCGATTAAATTGTTTATCAGCTTTCTGGAAATGGTTTTATGAACACAATAATCGATTAAACCATTAAGTAATCGATTAAACCAGAACACCATCATGAAAAAATGAATTCAAATAATCTATTACAGAAGGAGGTAATCGATTAAACCAGTGATGCATGGTTTTTCATAAAACACTATGTAATCGATTACAAGAAACCAGTAATCGATTAAACTGTTCTTCAAGGCTTTTCCAGAAAAGATTGAATGTCTTTAATCGATTAAATTGATTATGTAATCGATTAAAGCAGTAAGATTTAATTTTTTAAAGAACTTAGCCTTTGAGAACTTAACTTTTTGTAAAACCATTTGATTTCTTTAAGATTTAAAAACCATGTATGCTTGATCATGAGAATGCACATGCTAATGAAAAATCACAAGGCATTTAACTCGAACCACTTAAACAATTTGCAAATGCCATCAAAATGATGGGGCATGTAAAAAGCTAAAACATAATCAAGTCTTCAACCTTGGTTCAATTCCTTTTGCATCTTCCTTTAAACTCAACAATCTCCCCCTTTTTGGCTTTGAGCATGCCAAATCAATTTTCCATTTGTCTATTCTTTTGATTGCTTTAGAGGGATGAATGATTCCTGAAATCTAAGTCAGCTTTTGCAAGATCAAGCATAAGCATCCATCATTTTTAAAACATGCTCCCCCTTACTTGGGTAGATTCTTTCACAGTTAAAAACATTCATGTAGTACATGTTACATACCATTTTCTCCCCCTATATCATACAATATTTCAATCATTACTCCCCCTAAATTACAAATATTTCTCCCCCTATCTGGCTTATCAAAGACAAAAATGATTATAGTAAAAAAACAAGGGAATTATAAGGAGAGAAAAAGAAACACTTGTATTGATTCAATAGCCAACAATACATTAATCAAACAGAAATTTAAAATACTTAAACAACCAGCAAACATCAAACTAAGCAACAGAAGACAACAAGAGCATAATGAAATAGCAACAATAGAGACAAACAGAAGCACCCTAAGCAATCTAAGCTTATTTATCCATATCATCCAATACAAGCCTAGCTTCTATGTTCTCTAATCTAGACTTCATCTCTTCCAAAGATGAATTTGTCTCAGCTCTGTGCTCATGATAAAGAGACAACAATGCATCCATCTTTTGAATCATTAGAGACTCAAAAGGACTGTAGGAAGGTTGAGCAGAACCTTCACCTTCTTCTCCTTCTTCTGCTTCAGCTTCTTCACCTTCAGCTGGTGGCAATTGTTGTCCTGCCATCTGCCATCCATAAGGAGTTTTGACCATTCCAAGCTTGGTCAGATGCTTCTCCTTAATGAGGCTATTGTTGGAATTAGTATTATCAACAACCTCATTAGTAACATCAACCTTGAAGTAATCAATGAATCTGGAAATAAGGACAGCATATGGAAAATGATAGTTCATCAGTCTTTTAGACTTAAGCATTATCTCCTGAATTATGAGAATCCAGTTCATCTAAATACCATTTTTCAGACCATAAACAATCCGAAGATGTAGTGAAGGAGTCTGTCCTCATGAGTCATAGGACCTGTGCTAAGCCTCAACTTTAGCCTCATTTGAGGATCAAGTAGCATTCCTCTATAGGTTTCCACCTTATTGTATCCTTCAACTTCCTCCTCAAATTTCCTCTCACCATCAAAGGAAATACCATCAACCTCCTGCCAAATTTCAGAAGTTATTTCCATGGCTACTCCATTCACTTGAGACAAGATTGTCCCCTCCATAGAAAACTTAGAACAGGTGTAAAACACCTTCACTAATTCAGGGTAAAAGGTACCCTTCATCTCCACAAATTTCTTCAAACCTTGGGCTTCAAGCATGGCTGGGAATTCAAAGCCTTTCCTACTGAACCAGCCAAGGTCAAGGTGTTTTAGAGAACATATAAGTTTGGTTGCATTGAATTGGAGGTAGGTCATTTTCTCTCTCTCATTTGAAAACCAGTGGTCTAATCTACTTACTGCTGGGTTAGAAGTTTCAGCCTTTCTCTTAGAGGATTTGGTTCTCTTAGGAGCAGACATAATGGCTAAGAGAGGAAAAGCTGTATGGACAGAGGTTCAAGACTCAGATAAGGAACAGTAAGGCTTAAGATAGAAGATGAGAAAGTTGTGTTTTATTCCATTCAACATAGGGTGTTTATATAGAAGATTTTGGCTCCAAGATTGAAATTTGAAAAGTGTAACAATTGATATGAATTAACCCACTAACATAAAAGCACATTTGATTCAAAATTTGAATTTTGGGACAGTTGAGCAGTTACAATTTCCAAGATAAAACTGCAGATTCTGCAATAACGCCATGGATAATCGATTATATGCTTATGTAATCGATTATTTCATAAGCAGAACCAGTTTTGGCAGAGGTAGTAATCGATTATTTCGAAGAGTAATCGATTATTACAGTGAAATTTGAGTTTTCATACAATTTGCATACAATTTAATCGATTACCATTCACTGTAATCGATTATTCCAGTGAATTTGAATTTTATCAAAGGATTTTAAGCTTATGTAATTGATTATTTCGATGGCGTAATCGATTATTCCAGGGAGTTTGAATTTCTGGAAAAAATTTCTCATGAAGAATAATCGATTATCCTGTTACTGTAATCGATTACACAAGTGCAAAAATCATTCTAAATAGCTTTTTAAGTTCATTTAATCGATTAATTTGTGGAATAATCGATTATAACAATAGATTTATCAGAATGAATAATGATTATGCAGCATATATCAAGTTTGTATGATTTTGAGATTAAAGGCCAATCAATGATGCAATTTCATGTCAATGAGCATATACATATCAAGCCAACACACATTAGATTCATCCAATATTCCTAGCATGTTTCTAAGTGTGTAAAATCTATCTCTATCCAAAGGCTTAGTGAAAATATCAGCTAATTGATAATTGGTTTCAACAAACTCAATTTTGATATTATCCTTTTGGATATGATCTCTGATAAAGTGATGTATGATTTCAATATGCTTGGTCCTTGAGTGCATGATAGGATTTTTGGATATGTTGATGGCACTTGTGTTATCACACAACAATGGAATCTCTTTTATCTCAACTCCAAAGTCTTGAAGTTGTTGCTTCAACCAAAGGCTTTGTGCACAACAACTTCTAGCAGAAATGTATTCAGCTTCAGCAGTGGATAAGGCAACACATGATTACTTCTTATAGTGCCAAGAAATCAGTGAACTTCCTAACATGTGGCATGTTCCACTTGTACTCTTTCTATCCAATTTGCACCCTGCAAAATCAGAATCAGAATATCCAATCAAGCTGATAGATGTACCTTTTGGATACCAAAGTCCAACTCTTGGTGTAGACTTGAGATACTTGAGGATCCTCTTGACTGCAGTTAGATGAGATTCTTTGGGATTTGCTTGGTATCTAGCACACAAGCAAACACTTAACATTATATCTGGTCTACTAGTAGTTAAGTATAACAAGGATCCAATCATTCCTCTGTATTTAGACTCATCAACACTTTTTCCCTTGTCATCTGAGTCAAGATAGGTAGAAGTTGCCATTGGTGTTGCAGCATCCTTGCAATTTTCCATTTCAAACTTCAAGATCATCTCTTGACAGTACTTGGCTTGACTAAGGAAAGTTCCATTCTTTAATGCTTGACTTGTAGTCCTACAAAGTGTAACACCCCAAAATTTTGGAATCACAGTCAATTACTAGGGTAAAATGTTAATTAGAGGCAATACGGAAGGATCTAGCGAAAATGACGAAAATACCCCTGGATATTTTGTAAATGACTAAATTACCCCTAGGTAGTTTAGTAAGACATTTTAAGGAGAAAATTTTATAAATACCCTTGAATAATTTGGAAATAACTAGAATACCCTTAGGGTAACAATTTCAGGGATACCCTGAACATCTTTGGAAATGACAATTTTACCCCTAGGGTGAGTGGTAAAATTACCAAAATACCCTTTAGGTTAAAAAATGACCAAGATGACTTTAGAAATTTATGGGAACCTGAATATTGGATAAAATACTTTTAGATAACAAATGATGAGCAAGGTTGATGGCAGAGAACCCTGAACTAGAATTTCTAGGAATTTTGGAAGATAGATTGAAAAGAGCTTAATATAGACTATCTCAGGTATCAGAAAACCTCAGGAAAATAATAGATACAATCTATGTAGTTTTCTCTTAATTATGAGAGGAATAGGGTTCCTAAATGAGTTAGTTTAGTAATTTTAATCATTCAAGGAAAAATGGACCAATAAGAAAATAGAATCTAGCTATAATAGGTAATAAAGGAAAATTGAATTTATTTGGATTTCTAAATAAAGCCTTGACCGTATGATGCAAGATCAATGGAGAAAAACTTTAGGAACATTCAAGAATGGACACATGGAGAGTTAAGGAGACTAGCCATTTCCATTGGTCCATTTGTAAAGAAAGGTAATAATGAATTAAGAAGATTTTTTTTTGAAGAAAACTTCCTCTTGACTCCATTGGATCCGTAGACAGTTATTGGCATTATTTCAAAAATCCCAACGGTCAAAAGTTATATATGTGAGATAGGAGTATGCCTCTAAAATTTTAAAGAGATCCAACGGTTAAAAAATCCAGAATTATTATTTTACAGAAACGGGTTTTTCAAGAATGAAGAAAAACACAAAAAACATAAAAGGAAGGAAAATTGGTAAAACTTTCCTAGAAGCCTAGCAATCCACGTGAGAATGAAGAGAAATGAGGAAGAATGTGGAAATTGGACACTTGGAAGGTGAAGAAATAATAGCCAATAGAAAGGAAACTAGTGGAAAGTCAAGCAATGATAACTTAAGAAGATAATTGTAGATTTTTTTACCAAAAGCTAGCATTCCACCGTGAGAAGCAAAAGAGGATTGCACTCCAAGCCTTGGCATTCCACGTAAAAGAGAAGAGAAAGAGAGAAGGGTGTAGAAACTAGACACTTGGAAGGTTAGGAATGGCTAACCAATAAGAAGAAACCAAGTAGAAAGCTAGCCATCATAACCCTTGGATATTAGTAATAAAAAACCAACTTAATCACTCTATAAAAAGGGAGTAGGAACCGAAATTTTGGGGCTGCCTTAAGGAAGTTCAACCGTGCAAAACTCACTCCAAAGCCTTTTCATTTTATTCCTTTCTAATTCACCTTTCACCTAGAACAAAAAAAAAAAAAAATGAAAGCCTATGCCTTGGAAGTCCACGTGAAGATCCATGGACATTAGGAGCAAGGATTATTCAAATTTTAAAGAGAAAGCAAGGTATGGGGAAGTTTATGATAAGCCAAGTTTGAATATTAATTAGATGAGAATTCTTACTTGATTTCATGAAGAATTAAGCTTTGTAGACTAGGTATTTGATGAATTGCCTCAAAGAACCAAAGATTTCTATATGAATGGTTATTCAATTAAATAACTTGATTTCAGTTTTATAAATAATTGTTGAATAGATAACTTTAATCTAACTTAATTAATGAAAGTTAAAATAATTTACAACGATATGTTTTATAGAAAATAATTGTTTAGAAGTATAGTAGAATATTTTGTTACAAGTATAGGTTTGATTCAAAGTATTCTATGATTTCTTGAGCTTATCTATTTAATTGATGCTAAAATTATGTTGACTTGAATCTACATGTATTATAACTATCTTTAAAAGAACAAGTTGCTTTCAATGGTAATTACGTAAATGGTTTCTATAGTTTAGATGTTTTATTAAAGCGGAGTACTAAAGTGATATAGTTTGTTAAAATAAATACCTTGAGTATGTTTGATGTGATACTAGAATTATGTTGAACCTATGTTTATTATGTTGGACAATATAAAGATTAATATTAAATAAAGCTTTCTTTAAAGTATTTTATGAAAAGAGATAAAAATGGTTCAAGTGTTGTGATGTTGAAAGAAATGTTTATAAACATGTGTTGTTGAGTGTTCTATCAATTCTTAGAAAGTTCATGTGTTGCTTGATGATTCTTGAAGCTTGATGAACTTTAAATGGTTGTATGATGTATGGTGTATGAGAAATAAGTTAAGTTGTGTATTATGTTGATATTGATAAGTGATGAGAAAAGATGTGATGAAGATGAATGGGTTGTTATAAATGAAACCATCTCATGGGTATCGTAAAAAGTTGTATGTCAGTTGGTTATCAGAATGAAACCCGTGCGTTCAGATGAACTAGGGGGTGCATCTTGCAGTACGGAATCACTAAGCATGAAGGTGTTCGTGTAAGTGAGAACCTAGAAAATACTGGAGTACCTTGACTGATCGGATAAATTCTGGTAGGCCACTGACATGGGACTTGATATTACATGTGGATGAGTTTCATAGAGTTTTCATATGCATAAGGATGGCGGGGATTTACCCGTGATGTTGATCCTCGAAAAGAGGTGTTTGTCAGATAGCTAAACCGAGTCCATACGTTCTATAATGATGAGCTAGGGGGTAGTTGAGACAGTGAGGACCACACCACCATGATGATCACATGGGTGGAGGTGACATTCCTATGCGCCACTGGGCTACCCTGACTTGATGGATAGGTTCATTCCACTGAGAGAGGGTGGGGCTATCTTGACTATGGCCATTTGATGATGAGGTGTTAAGACAATCATGCATCATATAAAGAAGATGAGCATGCATTACATGCATCACATGATGAGTATGAGGAAAGAGTGTCTGTTGATGAGTATGATGTATATTTGTGTATGGATGATATGATTTAATCTGTGTGCTGCATAGATGGTGTGATTTAATCTGTGGGTATATCATGCGTGTTTGTTAATTTATAAATATCATTATAACTATTTGTGTATATATTCTTTTATGTATGTTTTATTCAAACCGTGTTTGTCATAAACTTACCCTATTTTGTGTCTGTGGTTGACACCTGTGATGACCCAATTTATTTGGGCGAGCAGAGAAACAATAAAGCAGTGGATGACTATGAAGAGAAGTTGATGAAGATGTATTGATGAGTTGTACTAGATTTAAATTGGTTGAATTTTATGTTGGCATGTATTTGGGACTGTATAATGAACCATACTTTGGACTGTATTGTTGGACTGTGCTTTATTCTTATAATTAAACCCGTGGAGAGAGAGAATTCATTTATGATATGGATAACTAGGAGAACTTGCAAGCAAAGCGAAAAGAATTTTCATGAAATTTATAACTAAGATAATTCTAATACAAATCAAAAATGGGATTTCATTTAAAATCAATCAAGCACGAGAGAGTAAAAGGAGGCGTTATAGAAAGAATGTGAGTTCCCCCATCATTGACATCTCAAATTCGCTCTGCATTGATACTGAAAATTCTCTGCACATAGATTGATTAGTTGAACCAAAAATAATGTCATCTACATATATTTGAACCAGCAAGATATCATTTCCTCTTTTCTTGATTAACAAGGTTTTATCAACTTGACCTCTTATGAAATATTGTTCAAGAAGAAATTTACTTAACCTTTCATACCAAGATCTTGGTGCTTGTTTCAAACCATACAAAGCTTTTCTTAATTTGAAAACATGGTTAGGATGCTTGTGATCAATAAATCCAGGGGGCTGGTCTACATATATTTCTTCTTCAATGTAACATTTAAAAATGCACTTTTGACATCCATTTGAAACAATTTGAAATTCATCAAACATGCATATGCAAGTAACAACCTTATGGCTTCTAATCTGGCTACTGGAGCATAAGTTCCATCATAGTCTATGCCTTCCTCTTGGTTGTATCCTTTAGCAACCAATCTAGCCTTATTCCTTACTATGATTCCACTTTCATCCAGCTTATTTCTAAAAACCCATTTTGTGCTAATAGGTTTATGAGTTGATGTTCTAGGGACTAAGTCCCAAACTTCATTTCTTTTAAATTGGTTTAACTCATCATGTATAGCCATTAACCAATGTTCATCCAGCAAAGCTTGATCAATACTTTTTGGTTCATTTTATGAAACAAAAGCCATGGTACAACAAAGATTTCTTAAAGAAGATCTAGTAGAAACTCCCTTGGATACTTCCCCTATTATATTGTCAAGAGAAAGATCTTTTATTGTCCTCCAATCCTTGTGCTTTTGTAATGGTGTAGATTGTTCCAATGCATCATTTGGTTCAGGCTTTTCTCTATCATTCAGATCATTAATTTGCAAGAATTCTTCCTTTTGACCTGCATCATCATCACACTCCAAATTCTCTTTGGAAGGATTAGATTCATCACAAATGACATGGACAGATTCCTCAACACACAATGTTCTTTTATTAAAGATCCTATAAGCTTTACTTTGCAAAGAGTAACCAAGAAAAATTGCTTCATCAGCTTTAGAATCAAATTTGCCAAGAGACAAAACACTTGCAGCCAAATGCTTTCAAATGAGATATGTTTGGTTTCCTTCCTTTGTATAGTTCATAAGGAGTTTTCTTCAAAATAGGCCTTATGAGAATTCTATTCAAAGTATAACAAACCGTACTTACAGCATCAGCCCAAAACTGCTTAGGCAAGTTTGTTTCATTTAGAAGTGTTCTTGCACCTTCCTCAAGAGATCTATTTTTCCTCTCCACAACACCATTTTGTTGGGGTGTTCTTGGAGCTGAAAAATTGTGATTAATTCCAAACTCTTCACAAAATTTTTCAAAGTATTAATTTTGGAATTCTCCACCATGATCGCTTCTAATTGAAGCAATATTGCAAGCTTTTTCATTTTGAATTATCTTGGCTAATTTTCTAAATGCTGTGAATGCATCACTCTTGGATCTTATGAACAAAGTCCATGTGTATCTTGAGTAATCATCTACAATAACAAGACCATAGAAATTTCCTCCCAAGCTCATGGTTCTTGAAGGACCAAATAAATCCATATGACGCAACTCAAGAGGTCTAGAAGTAGAAACAACATTTTTTCTTTGAAAAGAATTCTTTGTTTGTTTCCCTCTTTGACAAGCTTCACATATTTTATCCTTCTCAAACTTAAGCTTAGGTAAACCTATGACCAAATCCTTTTCACAAGTTTATTCATGTGATGCATGTTTATATGACTAACACTTCTATGCCATAACCAAGTTTCATCCTTTTTACTTACAAGGCAGCTAGTCTTATGAATGTATGCATGGTCAATGGACAAAACATAAATGTTACCCTTTCTCTTACCAACATGGATAACCTTATCACTTTGACTGTCACAAATCAAACAGCAATTGTCATTGAATGACACTTTAAATCCTTTGTCACATAATTGACTTATGCTTAGGAGATTATGTTTCAAGCCTTCAACTTATTATAAAACATTTCTAATAACAGTTTTGAGGCTGTCTCCAATGCTTCCTTCTCCAATTATTTTTCCTTTGTTATTATCGCCATAGGTGAAAAATCCTCCATCTTGTAGTATAACATTTGTAAGCATGGAAATATCACCTGTCATGTGCCTAGAGCAGCTACTATCAAGATACCATAGTGATGATTTTGCTATTAGATACACCTGCAAAATTCAAATCAAGTAACAAGGAAAGGTACCCAATTGAGGTTGGGTCCATAGGGGTTAGCTTTCTTCTTTTCCTTTTTCACCCAAACACATTCTCCATTAGGGACATAATTTTTTCTTGCATAGAATTTAAAAGATGTATGTCCCTTTCTCATGCAATAGTTACAAGTTACAGTTCTTGATGATCTTTCAAAGTAAGCATTTTGATTGAACTTTGATTTATAAAAACTCCTTTGATTCTTCTGTTTTGGTGGTACAAATATGGTTTTTCCAGAAGATTTTGAACCATGTTTGTATCCCAATCCAGAAGTATCTCTAGCATATTTTTGCACACTTAACATTTCAGCCAAGTTGCATTTGCCTTTATAAAGCCTTCTCAAAAGATCAACCAAATAGTTATTTTCTGAAAGAAGTAACATATATTTTTCTCCTTGGCTTCTTTTGAAAGCATCAAACTCATATTGTAACAATTTTCATTTTTCTGCCTTAGAAGAGGAAGAAGGACATATACAACCATTGGCCTTGTAACTTGAAAGAAATTTTTCATTCTCCTCTTTCAACTTACAAAGTTCACTTTGCATTTCTGCAAGTTTGGTGATATGCCATCTTAGATCTCCTTTCAGCTTATTATTTGCCTTTGCTAGCCTTTGAGCCTCATCATGCATTTCATGAAAAGCATCAGCAATGTTATCATATTGAGAGCTTACCTCAGATTCAGCACTTGAGTAGTCATCATCACTCAAAGTTGGAGTGAAGCATACATTTGCTTCTTCTTCATTCTCACTGCTTGATTCAGAACTTGTTGATTCATTATCTTCCCATGCAATGTAGGCTTTCTTTGGCTTTCCTTCCTTCTTAATCTTCCTCTCACCTTGTTGTTTCTTTAAGAAGATTGGACATTCAGATTTGATGTGTCTAGGCTTTCCAAATTCAAAGTATGTAAAGTTGGTGGAGGTGTTGCTGTTATTCTTTTTGTTGTTGTTGTTGTTGAACTTTTTGAATTTTCTGTTTTTGTTCCTTTTCATGAATTTGCTGCATTTTTTGACAATAAGATTCATGTTGTCATCTTCATCTTCCTCACTTGAATCTTCTTTTATTTCAACCTTAGATGATGCAGCTTTCAAGGCTATGCTCTTATGTTTTGTTTCTGCATCTTCAGCATTGGTTAGTTGTGACATTTCAATTTCATATTCAAGTAGCTTACCAAACAGTGCAGCCATGGATATTTTTGATAAATCTTTTGATTCCTTGATAGCTGTGAATTTTGGTTGCCATGACCTTGTGAGACACTTCAATATTTTGATGTTCAATTCTTCAGTATCAAATATCTTTCCAAGGCCAAGAAGATGATTGACAATATGAGTGAATCTTGTTTGCAGTTGAGAAATGATTTCTGTATTGTTCATTTTGAACATCTCATACTCATGAATCAAGGCATGCTTCCTTGATCTTCTGTCTTCATCAGTACCTTCATGAGTTACTTCTAGCATTTCCCACATTTCCTTTGCACTCTTGGATCTCACAATTCTAAAAAATTCATCAGAAGATAAAGCAGATGTTATCATATTTTTTGCTTTAAAGTCATATTGCACAATCCTCTTTTCTGCATCTGTCATTTCATCCCATTCTTTGGGAACCAGTTTATTATCAATAGTTTTCATAGGAACCAAAAGACCTTTTTCAATTGCATTCCATGCACCGGGATCATTGGATTGAATAAAGATTTGTATTCGATTTTTCCAAAACTAAAATGCTCACCCTCAAACATTGGTGGACGATTAAGAGAAGCTCCCTCTCTAAAGGTTATTTGAGTAGTATTCATTTTCTTTTAAAAAGAAAGTGATCTTGAATATATTTCAAGAACTAGCTCTTGATACCAATTGAAAATACTATGAATACACTGCAAATGAACCAAAAGGAGGGGGGGGTAAATTGGTTCAAACTGGAAATTTAAAAACTTTTTGAAACAATTTGCGGAATTAAAACTTAGGATCGTATCACAAGTTCACCTTTATCAAATTCAGAAATCTTTCTTCACCCAAGATCAACCTTAGTTATGAAAGCAATGACAGAAAATGTTTCTTTTATAATAATGCTTAAGTTCACAAGGACATGTAATGAAACATATAGAAAACTAAACAACACACAAAGCGATTATACTGGTTCACCTCTCAACCTTGGAGGTTACATCTAGTTGCTTCCAACCCACACTACGTTAGAGTAATTACTATATCAAAAAAACTTTTACAAGCTATTTACAAGTGACCTCTTTATCAACACTAGAAAAAGATACTGATTCCAAAACCCTATTAGAATACAAATCACAAGATACTGAGAACCCTACCCAGAATCCCAAACCTAGAGAACCCTACTCTAGCAAGCTTGAAAAGAAACCAATTGATATATCACAATACAACAGAAAATGTTAGAAAATCTAAAAAGATAGGTTTAAGATAAACACAACCTGAGATCTTTCATGTATGAATGAATAAAATGAAATGAGATTACCACACTCTTCAGGTTGTAAAGCATAATAGCTCAGAATCACAATCTTGAAAACCTTATTTCTTTAAAACATCTTCTCTAAAAAAACTTAGAAATCTTGATCACACAAGATGTTGTTTGAACTCAGAGCAAAACAGTATTTTGAACACTTTTGAAAGCTCATAAACTTTTGGGTAAGTCACTCTTGTACAGAGTAAAACACTCAATGCCTATTTATAAGAAAAAGACTCACACAGTTTTTTATAAAACATAATTAACTGACAATAATCAATTAATCCGCTAGTGTAATTGATTAAATTGCCATATGTAATCGATTAAAGTAACTAGATAATCGATTAAACTATTCATCAGCTTTCTGGAAATGGTTTTATGAACACAATAATCAATTAAACCATTAAGTAATCGATTAAACCAAAACACCATCATGAAAAAATGAATTCAAATAATCGATTACAGAAAGAGGTAATCGATTAAACCAGTGATGCATGGTTTTTCATAAAACACTATGTAATCGATTACAAGAAACCATTAATCGATTAAACTGTTCTTCAAGGCTTTTCTAGAAAAGATTGAATGTCTTTAATCAATTAAATTGATTGTGTAATCGATTAAAGCAGTAAGATTTGCTTTTTTAAAGAACTTAGCCTTTGAGAACTTAACTTTTTGTAAAACCATTTGATTTCTTTAAGATTTAAAAACCATCTATGCTTGATCATGAGAATGCACATGCTAATAAAAATAACAAGGCATTTAACTTGAACCACTTAAACAATTTACAAATGCCATCAAAATGATTGGGCATGTAAAAAGATAAAACATAATCAAGTCTTCAACCTTGGTTCAATTCCTCTTGCAGCTTCCTTTAAACTCAACAATATCAACAAAAATGTTATAAAGCATTACATTAAGGATTCAGATACTACCAAACACAAATTTATTTGTAATTTAGAACTTCTAATAAGTACAAAAGTGTTACAAAGAGATACATACCTTGAAAGATGCTCACTAACAAAAACAAAGAGTGCGGTGATGGCATTGATATATTATACAAAATTTTTGAGTCAAGTACATTGCAAGCTAAAACAAGCCTTAGCTTCCTAAGTTGAATCAAGTACTTGTACCTACAACAAAGCCAATTGTTAAAGATTAAATTTAAAAATTGTTGGCATAACAAGATTAATCATAATAACTTTTTATATATAACAAATTTAATTATATATATCAATATTACTTTATTCCAAAACTTAGGCATTAATTCCTTTTACAAAACTTAAGAAGAAACTAACAAAAAAAAAGTTGAAGAAAAGAAATAGTACACTACACTATACCTGGTGAGAACGAACGACAGACATAGTCACTACAAGCCTACCATTCTGGCCTTTTATCAAACAAGTTATGAGTAGAAAAAAAAGTGGATATAATTAAATTAACACACTAAATGGATTGTTGTAACTTGTAACATAAGTGGGTAATTTTTTAATGAATTTGAATTATGTCAGGGTTGTCATTTAACATGATTCATATAAATGTAGGCAGCTAACTTCATATATAACAAAGCTTAATTATATTATACTTTTCAAAATTATGGTATTCTCTTTAATCTTTCACACTCTCATAGTTCTACTTCTCATCATGAATCTGATCTGACCTGTCTTCTGCAATAGAAAGGGGGAAGCGTCTTGTGCTAGTGGGTCTAGGTGATGATGATCAATTTATTGAGGATGACTTTACTGCATGGTATTGAAATAATTAATTAAGTTGGCATGAATATATTGAAGTAGGAATCTATTTTTTATGATTTATTTATTTAGATTTATTTATTTCTTTAGAAACTATATCATCTTTATATACATATATCTCTAATTGGTGGATTATTCTCCATCATATCAACACTTCCAACACACACGTATATTGCTTTTTTTCTCAATTGTCCAAAACTAAGGAGACTGTACCAAAAAATAAATAGTATATAATAATAATAATAATAATAATAATAATAATAATAATAATAATAATAATAA
>CM023960.1:18289521-18357496 GCA_013407115.1 Glycine latifolia
CTTTGAGTCAATGTACTCTGAGATATTAATATTGCCATAGTAGAGTCAATGTACTCTGAGTCTAATAGAGTAGTATACTAACGTTATTTTTCATAATTTTCAGTTGGCGAAATTAGTAATGAAAGCTAATGTTTGCAAGCCTACTAACTAAAATGCCTTCACAAGCCCAAAATTTGAACATAGTAGAAAATTAAAAACTAAGTAACCTTTTTGTCTAAGTATTGGAAAAGTAGTGAAAGCAACAAAGGAAAAAACTCCATCAGTTCTAAACACAATCCTTGGCAGCTGGAGGTTGATGGCAACCGCTTGAGTGAAGTAACACAAGGCATATGAGGTTAAGCATGAAACAACAATGAGAGTGCTAGCTAGTGCAAAATGGTTCCATAACACATCATTCAAACTGTTTGGATCCTAATAACTCATCCACACTTTACCAAATTTTCACACCAAAATGTATCATAGTTGATGTATGGCTAAACCCATTAGCCATTAATTTTCCCAAATCTACCTTGCAATGAAACCCCAACTTCAAGAACTCTCTAAGAACACAAGCTGTCCAACTTCACGTGTAATATGGTTGGTTGGAAGCTTTAAATGTGAAACAATGGAAGATGGAAAAGGTAAGACATGAAGATGGATGGCACCATCGAAAATCTTTCCAATAAGCCTAGGAAGAATCGCCACAATAGCATGAAGCCATTGATAAGAAACAAGAGGTTCTTGCACAAGAACAAGAGAGAAACTCTCTACATAAATTTCAGAATTTGTAAAAATGACATCAAAAGTTCTTCATTCAGTTTTTGGGGAAGCTTATATAGGCCACGAAATTACAAGTCAAATGTACATGAAATGACAATTCAAGTGAAACTTGTAATGCAACTAATGGAGCCTGAATGCAAGCTCAGGTGCAAGCTTCCCTAAGTGACTCTTGGCGGACCCAAACCGTGCCTAAGGTGCAGTATTTTAAGCCTTAAGGTGCAGCAAACAAGCTTACAAAGGTGCTACACAATTTACACATAGGTGCATCTACACCTCTTTACACAATTGCACTAAAATCCTTTTTATTTGTCACTACTTTTGCTTCTAACAAGTGCTAGAATTTATGGAATTAAATTCAACTTTGGAGTACAAAATCCAGCCCTTGTTGTCCTTGAGTTGGTGTGCTTCTTCATGCTTGTCCAAGTTAGCTCTGATGTCGTCTTGAAGGGCTTGGTTTCTAGTTCTTACCATGGGTCCTTTAAAGCTCACCAAAGGAAGTGCTTCTTGTTCATCTTCTAGACCTTTAGCTTGCAATGGACCTCCATCATCCCCTCCTTCTTGAAAAGAACTTGACCACAAGTTTGCTTCCTCTTCTTTATCTACATCACACAAAGAAAGGTCACAAACATTAAAAGTATTACTCACACCATACTCACTAGGCAACTCAAGCTTATATGCATTGTTGTTGATCCTCTCTAAAATCTTGAAAGGTCAATCTCTTCTAGGTTGTACCTTTGACTTCCTTTCTTGAGAAAATCTATCCTTCCTCAAATGAAGCCACACCAAATCATCTTCATTAAAGATCACTTGCTTCTTGTGCTTATTGGCTTGTTTAGCATATTCTTCCATTTCCCTCTCCACATGTGCCTTTACTTGTTCATGCAATTTCCTAATATAAGAAGCTTTAGACAAAGCATCATGATTAATCATAGAAGAAGTGTTAGGTAATGGCAATAAATCAAGAGGAGTTAAAGGATTAAAGTCATAAACAAATTGAAAAGGAGATAAGGAAGTAGTTTTGTGAACCACTCTATTGTAAGTAAACTCAATGTGAGGTAGACACTCCTCCCAAGTCCTCAAATTGCCCTTGATGTACCACTTAACATTTCTCTTGTTATGTTTGCCTTGACTTTTCAAATATTTAAGAGAATCATGATCACTATGGATCACAAATTCCTTAGGTAAAAGATAATGTTGCCAAGTTTGCAAAACTCTAACAAGTGCATACAATTCTTTATCATAAGTGGAATAGTTCAAACATGCACCCTCAATTTCTCACTAAAATAAGCAATAGGATGTTTATCTTGAATCAAAACCCCCCAATGCTTACATTAGATGCATCATATTCCAATTCAAATGAAGCATTAAAATTAGGCAATGCAAGAATAGGTGCATTAGACAACTTATCCTTCAATGTTTGGAAAGCAATTTCATGTTCTTGCTTCCAAGAAAAGCTCACGGTTTGCTTCCAAGATTGCATAGCTTTGGGAAAATTTTCTCCTTCATTTTCAACATGTAAACAAAGAGAGTTAGGAAGTATATAATAAAGAGGTTGTTTGGCCAATAACACTCTCTTGATTTTTTTTCACTCAAGAACAAGCTCTCTTTAGTCTCATGAATTTTTTTGCTCTCATTCTCTTTATCTTTTCTTTTCTTCTCACCTGTTTTTCTCTTTTGTAGCTCAATATTCTTTTCCTTTTTGGTGCAACATATTTTTTCAAGTGCAGTATTTTTTTCTTTCAATCTCTTTTCTTTCATCCTTACTTGATTCTCACACACTTGTCTAGGAGTCAAAGGCCTCAAAATAATTTTCTTGCCTAAGTGCTCAAACTCAAAAGTGTTCTCCATGCCATTGTGTATCACTTTCCTATCATATTGCCAAGGTCTTCCAAGAAGAATATTTCCAGCCTCCATAGGTACAATGTCACAAAGAACTTTATCATTATAAGCATTAATAGAAAAAGTAATAAGCACTTAAGAATTTACCACAACTTCTCCACTTTCACTAAGCCATTGGAGCGTGTATGGCTTTGGATGCTTTGTGGTTGACAAGTGTAATTTCTCAACAAGCCTTGTACTAGCCACATTGGTGCAGCTGCCTCCATCTATTATTAGTGAGCATACTTTGTCTTTAACCAAACATCTTGTGTGAAAAATATTTTCTCTTTGGGTCTCCTCTTTTTCTAGGCAAAAATTGCTCAACATTCTCCTTACCATCAGGAGATCACCCTCTTCGGCCTCTGCAAGTGTAAGTTTCTCTTCTTCTTCACTTGAAGAACTAGATGAGTCACTTGAAGACTCACTCTTGATGTCTCCATCCTCAAGAAAAATCATAGTTCTCTTGTTAGGACATTGGGAAGCAATGTGACCTTTACCTGTTGGATATATAAGAGGAGCTGGGAAGAAGATCACGGCAAGGAATAAGTCTTTGCTTTAGAGTTTTAGCTTTTTACATGCCAATCAAATTGAAGGCATTTGTAATTTGTCTAGTTGTTCAAGAGGCTTGCCTTGTGATCCTTATATTGCATGAGCATAATTACATACATGCAATCATGATTTAAGAACAACATATAAGATTACATGTTTGCATTTGGAAATAAATTTCTCATGGCTTAGATTTTGAAAAATAAAATTGTGCACTGTTTTAATCGATTACAAGCACACAATAATTGATTACCAGCTTGTGTTATTTGCTAAAAAGCCATGAAGAACACTTTAATAGATTACAAGAAAAGCGTAATCGATTACATAGCACAATTTACAAAACATGCATGACTACCTTAATCAATTACCACTCAGCTGTAATCGATTGCCTAGGCTTATTTTAAAAATTGATCATGACTGCCTTAATCGATTACCAGTCAACTGTAATTGGTTACATAGGCTTACTTCATAATTGAGACTGACTGCTTTAATCCATTACATCATGGTTTAATCGATTACTTTGTTCATAAAAGCTTTCCAGTTTCTCTCAAGAACATTTTAATCGATTACTCTTAATGTTAATCGATTACGTTGTGTAAAATAATCGATTACACTTATGTATTAATCGATTACATGCTGTTAAATATGTTTTCTATTTAAAGCCTTTGGGCCTAGACATTTGCAAAACACTTAAGAAATTGATTTTACGAATCACTCATTACTCCCAAAGCTTTATTAGTCCAAGAAAAGGATTTTTCTATTTTTCATACATCTTGTTCTAAACTTCAGACTACATGCATCATTTTTCATGATGTTTTAGACAAGATTCTTCAAGAAAGTTCAAAGAAAGCTGTTTACTGCAAAGCATTTAATCATACTTTGTTTGATTGGTAAAATACATCTCATTCATGTGCTGAGGATCATGAGGTGATATCTTTCTTGAACTTCTAACTGCGTTATGATTTGTTACTTGTAAGTTTTGTAATTTTGGTTGTTTGGAAACTATTACAAAGGGTTCTTAAAGCTTGTTCTATAGTGGTTTTCTCTGGAGGGTAAGAGTAGAGTAGGGTTCTCTATGTCTTAGATCACTAAGAATCTAATAGGGTTTTATATTTCTGTTCCTTGCCTAGGTTTGGTAAAGGGTGATTGTTGTAAAGCTTTAAGAACTAGAATTTGTGAAAAGTTGAACTCTAATCTAGTTTGATTAGAAGAACTGAATGTAGCTTCCCTTTAAGAGGTGAACCAGTATATGTTCTTGTGTTGATCTCTATTCCTTTATCTCTTATTGCTATCTTGATCTCTTGACTATTGTGAATTCTTTCTTACTCAACAAGTGAAGGTTTTTGTTATCAGTTTCTTGGACTGAGTGGTTTGATTGAATTGAAGCATCATTGGTTTTAAGAGTAATAAAAATCCTTTAACTTTGATTTTCTAAAGTTTTTAAAGGTCAAGTTTATACCAATTCACCCCCCTCTTGGTATTTGAGTGTATTCATATTGTTTTCATTACCAAGGCACTTGAAACATTTGATATTGCTTGATCTTGTTGGAGTTGGTTCCACAATTTTTTTGCTTGGGGTTTCCACCTTTTCTTCTTTATTTTCCACTTGAGAAACCTTCCTTTTAGCCTTGTCTTTCCAGCTGGAAGTTGCATCCCCATTGGTCTTAGAAGCTTTTCTCCTTTTTAGTTGTTGTTCCATCCTTTGAGCTTTGTGGACTAGCTCTTTAATTATGCCATAAGAATGTAGCTCCATCACATCTTGAATTTCTCTATTCAAGCCATGAAGGAACTTAGCCATTGTTGCCTCTTGAACCTCCACAATTTCAGCCCTCATTATCATCAATTCCATTTCCTTATAGTAGTCATCAACACTCTTGTAGCCTTGGAAATGTCTTTGGAGCTTGTTGTGGAGTTCTCTTGCATAATAAGTGGGAACAAATCTTTCTCTAAAGTGTAACACCCTGAAATTTTGATAATTGAAAATAGATGTTTGATGTAATTGTTGTGATTGTTTGACTATTTGATTAATTAGGTTGGTTGATTTGTTGTACATCTTATCCTTGTGCAATTGCTTAGTGTGGATGTCAAGTTACGTGAAGTTTGTTTGAGCTGCGTTGAATTGTGTGATTTCGAGTTTGACCCGAAACCTATTTTAGTAAAATCAATATTCTGGATTGGTTAACCGTTGGATCTTCTTCAAATTTTAAAGGTAGGATCCTAACTCACATATGTAACTTTTGATCGTTGGGAGCGTGAGATAATAATTTTTCACAAAAGTAGAAATGTTAAAATTGGGTCAGCTCGCCCAGGCGAATTTTGGCAAGCATTTTGGCTCGCCTAAGTGAGTCAGGTCGGTTATAAGTTCGTACAACAACGTGAAAATCATGAAATTTGGTCTTCTTCTTCCCCCAAACACCCACCCAACCTCCTATCATCATCCTCCACCACCCACAGCCATCGGTGACCACCACGAGCAAACCGCTGCTTGCTGTTGGACCACCACACGAAAAGGAACACTTTAATCGGAGCGGAATCTTCAAAACTTCCTTCTTGGTTTCTTTGAGGTAACCATGATTTCCTTGTCTTCTGTTAGCTAGTTTAAGCTTCTCTTAGTCTCTCTTGCGTTTTGGGTACTGTTGTGGGAGTTTTACCACTTCCTTTGAAAATCCTTTGAAAATGAGATGTTCTAAAAGTCTCCTTTTTATGAAATATATGTCATTTCTGTGATCTTTGTTGAGCCCTGGTCACATTGATGTGATCAGAATTTCAAAATGATGTCTTTTTATGTGGACTCCCAAAACACATTTTTAGCCCCTTTTTTATTTGAGTGGGTATTTGACCCCGAATGTTAATGTTAACCTTATCTTTGAAATCTATACTAAATTATCTTCAATTTGGTATATTGAGCTCTGCGTTTGGGCCATAGCACTTGAACTTAAGAGATCCCAAAACGATGCTACTAGGAGCTAATAGAGCGAGATAGATAGGTAAGGGGAGTTTATTCCTTGGTTATAGTTTTGACACCATAGTTGGAGGCCAGGGAGCGCATTTATGGAGATATTTGTCTGTCCCTATTGCATGCTGGTTTTCAAGAAAAACTATGTTTTAAACTAATGGGATGTGATGTATTTACTATTGATGTACGTTTGTTCCTTTTGGGTGCTCGTTTTCAAGAAAAACTGTGTTTTTAACTAATGGGATGCGATGAATTTGTTATTGATGGATAAAACTGTGAATGTTGTTGTTGTTGTAATGATTGGATTTTTGGAAAAAGTCTTAATTATAGAGGAGACTTTGCCCAAAATTTTATAATGCGTCCTCCTATTTAATTATTTATTAAATTTTTAAATGGGCATAAGAGTGTGTTTTCTATATTGTAGTCCTCCTCTTTAATTTAGAATTTTCTTAAAATAATAGTCTCGTGGTAATATGGATTGTGAATGAATGAGATGATGTTGAAATGGGATAATGTGATTGGGTTGATGATGATGTAATGAGATAATGTTGATATAGTTTACGATGTTGAATATTGATGTTTATGATGATGATGATATTGAAATAAAATGATGTTGATGTTGTTGATGATATTGAAATTGAGATGTTATTGATGTGGTTAGTGATGTTTAAATGTGATAATGATGATGTGGTTGATGATATTCAAATAAGATAATGTTGATGTGGTTGATGATGTTGAAATTAGATGATATCGATATGCATGATGATGATATTGAGATGATATGATGTTGAGGTTGATAATGACATTGATGAGAGATAATGTTGATGTGAACAATGTCATTGTGTGATGTGGATATACATGGATACCCATGGGGAGGTGCATGATTGGTTATCCTTGTGGGAAAGTATTTGTTCCTATCCAGGTCATGCATTAATGGTGCCCATGGTTGTATGCTGTGTATGTACACGTGGGGTGCAGTGACCGGTTGGTTATCCTTGCGGGGAAGGATTTGTTTCTAGCCATGGTTAGTGCATCGGTGAGCCCACATTGGTGTGCTATGTATGTACATGGGGGTTGCATGACTAGTTATCCTTGCGGGGAAGGATTTGTTCCTAGCCAGGTCATGCATTAATGGTGCCCATGTTTCATACTTCATAATTGCATGGATGGAAATAGAATGGTGGTAGTAAGTACCGGGGGTACTAGGGGGTATATCACTCTGTTTGAAACTCCCTTGAGACTCAGGGTTGATCACCATGAAGGGAGCGACCTGTGCACGACAGGGTGACCTCGACGAGCTATTGCATCATTTTCCTAGAGAGGCTATTTCCATGAAGACGGTATCACATTGCATTCTGAGAGATGAGTCAGGTGCATGCATCATTCTGAGCATGATTGTTTTGATTTGTGAAATATAATGGATGATTGGTTTGTTGAGTGTGTATTGAATTGATGGATTATCGAGGATGATTGTGGTTGTCATTATTGATTTCTTTCTAATCATTATCGTCTGATGCTTGTTGTATATGTATAATAAACTCACCCTTGCTTTTGTTGTACCATGTGGTTGGTACCTGTAATGATCGTGAACTTTCGTTTGTGTGAGCAGATGAGCAACATTAGGTGACTCTGGAGGAAGAATCTTTTTGGTTGGAGACGCCAAGCCGACGTGATGACGTTGAAATTCTTTTTGGAAAGAGTTGTGTTTTGTTAATCAACTCTTCCTTAGTTAATCCCTTGATTCTTTTTGTTGGACATGTAAATTCTGGGGATAAGTTCTTGTGCTTAAAACTAAATTAAGATTATTATGTAAATGATATGTACCGGTTTAATGTATGCATATATATATATATATATATATATATATATATATTCAATTACGCAATTGCATCGTGTGTATGATAATTGTATTATCGCAAAAAATTTACTACCATTTTCATAATGAAATTAATGGAGTTTTCATTAAAAATTGAAATTGCACGATCTAGAGTTAGTGATATTGTAGCGACGAGGTGGGTCATTACATTTGCACCTCTTCAAGTCATTCCAGCCATTTATTCTTTGTCTCCTCAACCTCCTTATATTCATTTGAATTTGATTCCACCACACCAAAGCATAGCCACCAAATTCTAGAGTTGCTAGAATCACTTTCTTTTCTTCATCAATTTGTTGGCATGAGAAAATTTGTTCTACTTTCATCTCCCACTCAAAGTAAACTTCGGGATCATAATCACCAAGGAACTTTGGAATTTTTATTTTCACTCCACTCATTCCTTCATTCCTCCCTTCTCTCTTCTCTCCTACACCTCCAATCTCTCTCATCTTTATTTTGCCTCCTATGATTGTTTCTTCTATTATTTTCTCTCCTATCATTATTTTCTCTCCAATCCTCCCTCTCATTCCCCTCATCTTCATAATTTCTTTCATGAGAAGATGCATACTCAATCAACCTTCTATTGCCATAAGCCTCTTCATCTACACTTCCAATGGAATTACTCATTCTTTGGGTCATAACTCTTCAAATCGTGCATCCATCTTGGTTTGTAAATCTTCCATTTGTTTTGAAATGGCCTTCATCAACCTAGAGGTATTAGGTGATAAAGCTTCTTCTCTACTTGAGTTCATCCTTCAAAACAAATGGTTAGCAAAAACACAAGTATATAAGGAAATTATCACCACTCTCTAAGTGTTTGCCACTCACACTCATGTTTGCACTCTTTATCTAGGCTTTTTCTTTAATGTTATTCTCTTATTTTTTTTCCCACTCTAGCTTCTCTATAGTTCTTAAGCAACACTCTCAATCCAATCAAGCTTCTTTACTATAGTGAAATAGGCAACAATTCTAGGCTAGATTTAAGAGTCCAAAGAACAAGAAAACTCTAAGACAAAACCTTGGAATTTTTAAGAGACAAGAACCAAAACCAAAATTTTGGAAAAGCACAAACTCAAAGTGGAATTTAATGAGACAACTCAAGGATAATGGTTGTACCAAACTGTACAAGGAGGATATACCAATCAAAATTAATTGTCAGAAGCCAAATTTCACAAAGTTTGCATGTTAGACAAGTTCACTTCGTTTTGTGGTTCAAAAGAATTTATAAACTTGTAACCTTTGCCACTTTTCTTTGCTTCTAAATTCTGTTTTTACTTTGAATTTCCAGCCACCAATTCAATAATTTCTTGGCTGAAATTTGATTGTTTTTCTAGCCACAATTCACACTTTTTTGGGTTGTATTCTGATTATTTTTGAAACACAATTTCACAACATTTGGGCTGCACTTCTTTGTTTTTCTTTTTGTACGTGTTCAAGAATTCTTAAAGAAACTTGATGAATCACAAAAAAAACTATGTATAAAAATTGTAAAAGTTTTCTTCTAACAACTTAATTCAATTTAGGCATGAGATTAAAATCAAAATAAGTGGTTATACGACATAAAAACAACTACTAACACTAGATTAAAAGAATCAAAATTAGAAAATTAACAAGTACAAATAAAGAACATGAAGAACAAGAAGACATGAAATCAAACAAAACTTGAAGGACAACACAAGGATAGGTGGTGGAACACACAACACAGCCCACACCACCAAGATTTTCACAAAAGCTTCAAGAAAACTAGGAAAAGAAAAAAAATTATGATTTTCGAAAGTTGCATTTTTTTTCTACCTTTGAAGGAGTTCTTAGAACTAAACTTGAAGAAGAATCTCACAAGGATTAGGCTCTGATACCACTTGATATATGGCTGAACCCATTAGACATTAAGTTTTCCAAATCTACCTTGCAATGAAACCTAAACTTCAAGAATTCTAAAGGAACACAAGTTGTCAAACTTCACATGTAATATGGCTGGTTGGAAGCTTTAAATGTGCAGCAATGGAAGACGGAAAAGGTAAGAGAGGAAGATGGATGGCACCATGAAAAGCTTTCCAATAAACCTAGGAAGAATCGCCACAATAACATGAAGCCATTTATAAGAAACAAGAGGTTCTTGCACAAGAACAAGAGAGAAACTCTCTACACAAATTTCAAAATTTGTAAAAATGACATCAAAAGTTCTTCATTCAGTTTTTGGGGAAGCTTATATAGGCCACAAAATTACAAGTCAAATGTACATGAAATGACAATTCAAATGAAACTTGTAATGCAACTAATGCAGCCTAAATGCAAGCTTAGGTGCAAGCTTCACTAAGTGACTCTTGGCCGACCCAAACTGTGCCTAAGGTGCAGTATTTTAAGCCTTAAGGTGCAGCCAACAAGCTTACAAAGGTGCTACACAATTTACACACAAGTGCACATATACCTCTTTACACAATTGCACGAAAAGTCTTTTTATTTGTCACTACTTTTGCTTCTAACAAGTGCTGGAATTTATGGAATTAAATTCAACTTTGGAGTACAAAATCCAACCCTTTTTGTCCTTGAGTTGGTGTGCTTCTTCATGCTTGTCCAAGTTAGCTTTGATATGGTCTTAAAGGGCTTGGTTTCTAGCTCTTGTCATGGGTCCTTTAAAGCTCACCAAAGGAAGTGCTTCTTGTTCATCTTCTAGACTTTTAGCTTGCAATGGACCTCCATCAATAGTTAATCTGTTGGTTTCATGTTTTAGAGATGTGATTTTCAATTAATTAATAATGGCAAATGTGTGTAGTGATGAGTGAGCGTTGGAGCTAGAATCAGAGGAGGACAAAATTATGAGTAGAAATTGGCTTTTTATTTACAAAAATGAAGGTAATGTGTTAGAGAAGAATCATGAAAATAACAGAGATGCATTCACATTCTAATGATACAAATTATGAATACATTAAAATGCAATTACTTCATTTGATCAATATTTTGTGGTTAAATATTTGTACTTACAAAAATCTTGAGCTTTCTGACGTCAGGGTCGATGTGGCCAAGATGGGCTCCAAGTTTTTGCACACCAGACTGTAGGTACCCTTGACTGGGAGAACAAAGGGACTTGCAAAACAAAGGACTTTGACACTTAAGTAAGTACGTGAGTGAGTTGAGAATGGAATGAAAAGGGTGAGATAGAACCTGATATTTATAGAATGGAGTAGGAACTTCAAATTCTTGTTTGCAAGGGCTGTTACAATGGTGTAACAACCCTTGTAGATAACTCCTAGCTTATAGACAATAGCTAGTAGATAAGTCGTAGCTTATAGATAATTGGTCTCTTATAGATAATTAAGTATCTGCCACTTGATAAGGAAGTTGTAACATTATCATTAATATTCAAATATTAAATATTTAAGAGATAATTTGTCGGCCCGGTAGTCCAACTGCTAAAGGCGATGCATCCGTACTCTTGTACCAGGATTGATATGGAGAACTAATGTGTGTATTGGAACGCCACATCACTTGCCATGTCCATTTTGTGGACAATGGACAGTACAGTATTCCCAATCATTTTAGCATCCAACCTTATGATCTAAAGGCATGAAATCAATATAATGCCACTTCTATCTAGAGTAAGTCATGTTTTGTCCCAAAGCATAATATGATCCTACCTAGACAACGATAATAATGGAAAATTATAAAGCACATAGTCGAATATATCAGGCAGTTTTGTAACTACAGAGCAACTACTACACAATTATAATCTTGTATGTGTGTGTATATATATATATATATATATATATAATAATGATGACACATATGACCTGTACAATGAGAAAATTTAGTCATGCTCTCAATAAATAACTTGAAAAATAGTTTAGCAAACGCAAAGTGTCATTACCAAAAAGGAATGCTACTTGAATGAAGGGGTTTGAATGGATACTCTGAAGGCAATTTTGATGTAAGATAATACACCTTTAAATGGGAGAAGAGAAAAAATATTTATAGTATCTATCTAATAGAGAGAGTAAAAAAATGACAATTTTTTAAAAATAAAATGTGGATTCTAATTTGTAGTACAGTAGATATGCTCGATACTAATTAATGTGTTTTAAAGGGTAAAATACAAGTTGAAAAAAAAGTCCTTTATATGTACAAAAGAAAAGGTCCTTCATTTCTGAAAGTCATCTTGCCGGATGAGGAATTTTTGATTAAATTATAACTTCTCAGATTTCATCCCTTTAAAATTTTATTTGTTACAAGAAACTTGTGATTCAACTTGTATGAGATTGTTTCAGTTTAATTAGGGATCTTAAATTTGATTTTTGAATATGTAATTGCATAAAATATTTGAAATAAGTGGTCTTATTTGAATAAAATATTATTACTTTTAATAGAGGATATGTATGGTTTAAAAAAAACTGTTAAGAAGACTTTGTAAAAAGAGAGTGATTACAAATAATGTTTGAAAAATGATTTTTAGGAACTTTTCTTATTTTGAAATTAAGAAAAAATAAGTTTTGTATACTATTCTTTCTTTCTAAATTAACAAAAATGTTGTTTAATTGTTTCACTTTTCATTTTGATCTCCTTGTCCTTTCCCAAGAGTGTATTTTATGGGAATCAAATCTAGGTCCTTCTTTATAAATTCAACATGTGTTCTCAACTGAACTACACTCATTTGGTTTCACTTTTCATTTTATTTGAGGCCTATTAACATTTTTCTTAAAAATGGATTGATATTACACAGTTGAAAATGAACAATGCTATTGCACGGAGTAACATTAATGACTGCAGAACGAAATTTCCTGTTCACATCAATAGCACTGCACAGTGCAAAGGTAAGATCACAAAACCTGTCTAAGAAGTATTATTTGGTGAAAATTCAATCACAGCAAACCCAACAACCAAAATGGGGGTTTGCAAACATTTCCCTCGGCCAAAAATGAGACAGATAAAGAATGTAAATTTGCTGATGTTGATGAACTTAATTCATCATCTAACTTAATCAAGACTACACATATGTATGTTGGCAAACAACATAAAATAACTACTTGGTTTCTTTTCATCCGAGGAAGATGCAAAGAATCACATCCAACTCATCCAAGCTCAAGTTATATGGTAAAGACTATTACAGCATCTTTGTCCATGTGCCCAAAAATGGGAAAATAGCAAAAAGCACTCGCAACAGCAGAGGTGTGTCGCTTTTTCTTTGTCTCCTACTCAACCTAGCACCTTCCATCGGCATCCTTCGTGATCCATCCATGCTATGGGAAGACTTTGTCGCTGGTCTTGACCTCTCCAAGTCATCCCATCCACCAAAACTAGGCTCTGCTTCTTGGCTGCCCGTATCAACTGCACCATTATTATTCTCAACTACCCATGATTGGTACCCCTTTCTGGTTTTCTGTTTTTCTTCTGGTTCTTCCTCTACTCTGGCACTGTTTCTTGCACAGGGTTTCCTCCTCATCCTGTACTTGCGTTTTGGTTTGTGCTTGGACGGTCCCCATAATTTCTCAAATGCTAGTGCAAGTGCTGACTGACCAAGGGGAAGAACTAATGCCATGAGGAAAGCTTTCGGGCCACTAGATATCAACCATGACAAGAGGATGACAGGCAACGTCCAACCATAGGATTTGAAAATCTGCATTTGGAGAAAAATGAAATACATTGCAACACCTCATGCCCACAAAAATATTTCAATGCATATGTAGGCACAGGTAACATGCTGTGAGTTTACACAATAGAAACAACAGAAACAACAACAGCAACAACAGCAACAACAAAAGTCCTAATCCACTAGGTGTTAAAACTGATGCAACACAAAGACTTTCTAGAAAGTTAGCCATCCAAGTACTTCTTACCCAATAGAAAGATTACCAAAAAGAATCTAGCTTCTTACTTAATTAAAGCTTTTGGACAGTATTATACTTTTACATGACAAAGCAATGATGGGCGACATAACCATAATCAGAATAAATTACAAATACATAGGTGATATGTAACTAGACAAGAATTACTTTTGAAAGTTTTTAGATCTTTCAATGCATGGATAATTAGAAACAAATTGTGGATAGTTTTAGAATGATACTGAGAGCAACCACTATATAGTGCTTAAAATAAGAGACAATAACAACTAAGGAAAATGAGAATGAAAGAAAACGAGATGCAAATTTTGAAAAAATGTAAATAAAATCCAAGTTTGGATTAAGATTAACTGTGCAGCCAGAAATAAAAATCCTCCAAGAGCTGCCAAGAAAACCAAGCAATATTCTCTTAAGATTGAGATGCAAGGATTACAAATAGATATTCTTGAGATAGGAATAATAATTCAGACTCAACAGGGAGTCGCCACCCTAAAGGGGGGATAGTTATATGAAGGGAGGATTTAATCTTTTAAATTTGTCCAGAAAATTTATGATGTTATTTAGAGATAATGATAGTGAATTAAGTTGTTTTTGTTGACATAGACAAGAGGTGTCTGGCCATATTAAGTTTGTGTTCTTTTACTATTAATGTCTTGAAAATTAGATGGGATTGTCTGGTTGAATCAGGAATCGCTTTGGTGATTGATCTAGACATTTCAAAAAATTAGAACATTTCAGAATCGATGAGAAACGATTAAAATTTTATTTAATTTAAAATATTTTAAGATAAATAAAAATAAATACTTAAATATTTCACATAAGTATCAATTATTTTGTCAATATTATTAGTTTTTAACCTATAAAACATAATTTAGTCATTTGTATCAATTTATCATTTTTTAGATCCTAATTTTTTATAATTCTTTATTAGTTTATTACATAAAATATTATATAATATTAAAAATATAAAATGATCCAACTATGATTCAACTACATTTGCACCATTGAACTAGTGTCTTCTAGTTCAATAATCAAAATCTTCTTTGCTACTTAATTATATTTAATGGTTGTTTGTCTGTATATTTGATCTTCTATGTTTGTGAAGGAATTTGTTAGCCTATATTAAAAGCATTTCATTTTTAAGCTAATCAAACAATAGCATGCTGAGAAATAATTAAGTCACTTAATGTTTGGGACAATTAAAACTATTTTTTGAGTGAAAAAGTTGTTTATAAAATAACTTGCATGTTTGCAAAAATAACTGAAATTTGAAAAAATATATATATAAAAAAATGTCTTCTTACATATATGATTCTAAAGCTTAAGATTATTTTTCAATGGTTTTTTTTCCCGAAAGGATATTATTCCCAAATTACTATGAGAGTTTTCAACATTTTTTCCTTTTACCTTTATACATATCCTTTTTTTATTTACCAAGTAAAAGCCGATTTTTTAATCGTATCTAACAAAATTTGATGTTTGATTGGTTAAAATTATTCTTTGAGAATATTTATATATGTGTTTTAAAAATAAAAAAATTTCATTTTTATTTTTAATAGAACTTTTCCAATTATACTAAAACATTTAAGAAAAAAAACTTACTAAAATTATTTCTAATTATAATCAAAAGTATTACAATAATTAATTATAAATATATTTAATTATTTGTTTGAGGTCATATAATTCATTATTGAAATAATTTAATTTTAATTGTGCCAAACACATTAATAAGCGCTTCTCATAAACCAATACCATGCACATTGAAACCCACTACTCGACCTGTCGACCATGTGAACCTAAATCTTAAAATATATGCCACCAAATGGGTTGAACCAATCAATACCAAAAAACATTGAGCATCATAAGCCCAGTAACATATTGCAAATTACTGGACAAATGCAATGCTGAAGTAAAATTGGTTTACGTAAGATGTTACTTATATTTAATACTCCCTCCTATCTATTTTAATTATCGTGTAAAATAAAAAATTATCTCACAATAATTATTGTTAATTTTTCAATAATAATATTAATTATTTTTTTTATTTGTAATCTTTATTATTTTTTATTTTATTCTTTAAAATATTGATGGTGAATAATAAAATCTATAAATAAATTAATGTTAATATAAGGTTTTTGGAAAATTATTAAAAAAATTATTTGTGTAAAATAAACTAAGACAACAATTATTTTGAAAAGAGAGTATATAACTAGAGCATCACAAATAATTTTATCCTTTAAATATATGGTTAAAAGTTCAATTTCAAGTTCGAGAGTATCAAAAAAAAATAATTGGTAAATATTTATTTTTGTCCTTAAATGTGTTAACACTGAAAGTTAAGTCCTTAAAAGATACAAAATTAAAATTATGTCCGCAAATTTATAAAAAATGCGACAAATTAGTCTCACCATTAGTTTTCTTTGTTAACTCAAATGGTTGTGCTTATGTGACACTTTTATTGATGACGTGACAGCTATCATTTGGTTATCACATGTCATCTACGTGGCTTCATGTGTTAAAAAGTTGAAATTTTAAGTTGGCTCTAAAGTTAACCACTTACTAATATTTTGGTCCTTGAACTTAATACATACTGTCATTTTGATCTTTTACAATACTTTTTAAATTTTCAATTAAGGATGTGTCTGGCAAGACATTTTAATTAGCTTCTAACTTTTTTTACTAGTTGAAAAGTTTATTTGATTATTTGATAAATGAGAGTTTTAAGTAGTTCCTAACGTTTTTTGATACGCTACTTGAAGTAACATTTTTTAAAACGTTAGCCTGTAGCTTCTAACTTTCTATGTTTATTTCCTTTTTGTCCTTAAATATTTATTAGATTTCCTTTTTAATCTTTTCTACTTAAGGTAAACAAATTATTATTTTTATCTTTTATGTAATTTTACATTTTCCAGCTACTTCAACATATAATTTTACCAAACACTTATGATTCATAAGATAGGTTTTTAACTTTCTAACTACAAGTTAGTTTTTCAACTTCCAACTTGCTTTTCAGCTAGTTTTGCCAAACATAACCTAAGTATCATGTTACATAAAATTATTAGTATAAATATTATCATATTCTCTCATTTATATTCTTTATGCAATTTTATCACTTAAATTATACTATAAATACAAAACTAATTTATGAATAATCACATCACAATAATAAATGTTAAGTCTAGAATATTACTAACAAGATTATGTAATGTTTCAAACCATATATTATATTCAAATTAAGTAATTATCTTATATGTTATTAATATGTATAGAATATTAGATTAATTAATTAATTTATTTGATGAAATAATGTCAATGCCAAAAATACAATTAAAAAATACAAGTATAGGAAGTAATTTTTTGAAGGAGTAAAAAAAATATTTATTATAAAAGATTATTTCCTTAAATAGATCACAATATTTTAAAGGACTAATCCTTAACTCTCGATACATCATATTCAACTAAAAAATATAAGAGTACAGGGAGTAAATTTTTGTGTATATAATGATATATATTGCGAATTTTGTTAATTTCTTATATTACTAAAAATGATCTAAAATGAATTAAAATTTTGCATTAAGACACTTATTTTACTATATTACTATAAGAAAAAAACATAAGATAAGTGAACGTGCTTATTTTATAATACAGATATAAATTCGATTTCATATTATGACCATCTTAAGTCAATAAGTTTTTATAAAAAAAATTCAATTATATAACAAAAATTAGATAAAAATAAGAAAATTAATTTCACTAAAACCATTTTTATAGAGTTCATTAATTTAGCATCCTGTAAAAATATTTTTAAAAAAAAGTGATTGAATGAAACGAAAACTTTTAGAATACATATTTGAATCATTAGATGTTAGAACATTCTATGGCTTTCATTGGTGTTAAACTTGATATGATATTGAAATATTCCATGCATGGGAGATATATTTTCTAATATTTTAAAAGACATGTATATTTAAACTTAAAAATTAAAAAATTAAAAATTAATATTTTCATTAAAATTAAATTAGAAGTCATTCAAAAACTGTTTTCTTTTCATATATTAAAGAATAACATTTAATATTTAGAAGGCCTAGGAGGCAAGATCGCAAGAGAGTTAGATGACACTCGAGAAAGCAAGAGGCAAACTGCCCAAAATCCCCTTTTGGTCAAGGCTGAATCTTTAGTCCTAGAGAAACAAGACCGATATCATTGGTAAATAAAAGATTACTCTTCCTTAGTAGAGAGCAATACTTATTGTATAACAGGAACAGAATTCTATTAAGGAAATAAATTTTAACCTTAAGTTGAATGGAGACAAAAATGCAATCTAAAGATTTCAAATCAATAGAATATGAGTTAGACTGCTTCAATGCTTTTGTAAGAATTCCAACAAGAAATAATTCACTCTCATAATATCCGGCTGCACCAATGGGGAAGGACATGCAGCAATGGTTCTTGGCATGCCAAGAACTGCAATCACTTTAAACAAAAAAAAAAATATTTGTGCTGGCAATCACATGGAGTTTGGATACATTGGTTAGCAGATTCCAGGTCAATACAATTCACAATGTCATTGTCCATAGCTGGAGATTTAAATGTAACCAAATGATGTTAAAAGCTAGCTGTGCATGCCCAACTGTACACTATGTTGTTTAAAATGTGGTATATATGGAATCAAATAAACAATTGTTTCAGCATCCTAGCATTATAGATTCTGCACTATGTTCAAGTTACCCATTTATAAAATTGCAGCAAAAAGAAAATGTATTTTGAAGTTTGTATTTCATTATGGTACAAACTTTACACCCTCAAGTGCTGATCATTTCATAGCAAATGTTACATAGAATAGAGTATGTGATTCAATGTATGATTCGGTGAGCCAAGAAGGAAGCAATAAATAGGCCAATGTTAGTATCAGCAAAAATGTTAAACACAAAATATAACATTCTGGTCAGCAGATCTTTCGAAAGTGGGAGTAAATAATTTATACACCAAAAGAAATGAAAAGGAATTCCTCAGCAAAGTACATCAAGTGCATCATGGTAGGTATACTAGCATCCTCTTCTCATTTCTATGGCACCATTGTTGAACATCTAAGCATTCCCAAATTTCTATTAACCTTATGCACGTTTTCCTTGAGCCAAGCTTACACGCATAGCCCGTCCTTCTAGTTCCTGAAGTGCACAATTTACGTAGAAACAATAAGCAAAATAACATTGATCTTTGGCTTAAATATTTTTTTAGTCTTTACAATTTAGAGCTTTTTTGTTTTTAGTCCTTGCAAAACTATTTTTTTTATTTTTAGTTCTTGCAAATTATTTGTTTTAATTATCTTTTGTCTTAGGATGCTTTAAATAACATTTTTTTCACTGTTAAAAAAAAACACTATTTAAAGTACTTTAAGGACTAAAAACAAAAAAAAAAATTACAAGGATGAAAAGCAAAAAAATACTAAATTGCAAGACCAACAACAATGTATTTAAACCTTGATCTTTTTAACTTATAGGTGCACAAGTTAAATGACTTTAAATACACCCTCTTAAATGCTTTCAGTTACTTAAAAGAATAAGCATTAAACTATTTCCAATATCATAAATGTTTGCTCTCACAATAAAATATCTCTATTTCATATCCCTTAACCTATATGAACATGGAACATTAGACAGAAAGAAAAAAAAAAAAAAAGAGACAAAACTTGTATGTAGTTGCTTAAGTGTTTTTGGTGTTATTTTCCAACCAAAATTAGAGTTTCACCTCCATGGCCTATGCTAATCTTTATTTTAATTATGTGGATTACGAGGCAAAGTTCCAATTCTAATTAGAAAATAGCGCCAAAAACACCTAAAGAACTATATCTAAGGGTTGTCTATAGAAAAATCATATAATAGTTCTCTGTTTACAAAATGCACAACCAGTACAAGCAAGAGAGAAGAGATGGGGGAGTAAAATACCACATCATTCAATGCTGCAAGGGCAGCTTCCATCTCTGCTTTTGTTGAATAGCAAACGAAACCATAGCCACGTGATCTTCCAGTTTCTCCATCATACAAGACCCTAGCTCCAACCACTGTTCCATATTCTTGAAAGGCTTGCATCAATATCTCATTAGTTACTGACCATGACAGGTTCCCAACAAAAAGCTTGTGTTCAGTTTCAGGGTACAAGGGTTCTTTTGGTTTTGGTTTGCTAGAGAAGTTCACCCTCAAGGTTCTGCCCAGGAACTCCTGAGAAGTTCATTTACAAATTTCAGCATGCAAAAGGTTTGAGCAGAACAAACCAATTGAACATAGCATGTAAGCAAATGCTAGACAAAGGAAAGAGGCACTGATCCTTACTTTTCCATCAAGATTTTCTATTACTGCATTACAGTCTTCAATACAACTCATTGTAACAAATGCAAAGCCTCTACTTTTTCCAGTATCCCTGTCGTAAAGAACCTACATATAGATATGAATAAATTGTTAACTTTACTGAAAATTAGGGAATAATGCATCACATCCACAAGATTATCAAATCATAAAATGCAATTTGAATTCCATTCAGTTGCAAGGTTGAGGGTTGTATGCTAGTTTAATTTCTCTTGCCCTCGCAAATATCTTATCCATAAACATGATAAAAACTTAAATACAAAAATACCTCCCTAAACTGCAAATTTGTTTGTATTATTACATGTTTCACATATCATTATCATTATTATACACGTGTAACACATTATAAAGAAGGTGTAAATGTGATTAATAGAAGCTCCCAAGAAAGAAGCAATGACCATATTGATGAGGATAAAGAGATTGATGAGACAATTAATTATGCAGAAACTGCAAATATCCACTATAGGAAGGAAAATCAAGACAGAAAATTGTCAAGGCTTATCTCAGGAAGTTGAAGCCGGTCTCAGACTTTGAATCACTTTAAGATGTTAGTTATCAATAAAACAATGATAATGCTGAAGCTACTGACCATGAAAAGGAAAACCGTTTAGTTTACCATTAAAAATAAGCTTCAAGTTATGTAAGTTTGGAAGTTAGGTTTTGGAGAAAAGGGGAGGGGAGGACAAATATTTCACTTTTAAACTAAGAGAATTATATAATAGTTATGAAAATAAGCAAAAGATTAACAAGTTACGCTAATCTACTATTTTATATCTTTCATTTTAAAATAAATTATCAAATTAGAGAGTATTTATTAGAAATTAAAAAAAAAATGTCCTTAGCCTAACTCAGAAACATACCTTTTAGACATCATCAAAGTCGTATATAATTACTAATTACAAATCCAAAACAAATAAAATAATCAACAAACAAACATTATTTCAGACTTCAGTTTTTCATAAAAATTTCATTGCCGCTGACACATCCCATGAAAGCCTCCCCACTTATCTCTCCTTAATCAAATGCCTTTCCTATCTATCAATTTAGAATATGTGTTAGCGTTATTGAGTCCGGAAACCAGGAGAGCAGACACTTATCTGTGTAATCACTAGCTAGTCACAGCCCCATATCAGAAAAGCCATATAGTACAATTAAGTCACACATTGCAGAAACAATGGAATGCAGCCATAAGTTCATAAATATGTCAGTGCAGTACAACTTCAAACCAAAATGACTTTAAAATCATAGTCATTTAAATCAAAGAAATTTATAAATTCACTCCAATGGTATCTTATAGTTCTCATGCACCCAATTTCAAGCTACTTAATTGGCTCATGCGGATAAAGTTGTAAAAATATAGGAATGAGTTAATAGTTTATGCATTATTTACCTTGCCATTCAATTACAAACCTCCATGCATGACAAGTTTATTGACTTTTATAACAACTATCTTAAAAATCATATCAATAATGATTTCTGATTGTATGAGAGTGTAAATTTATTTTACAGTGAGAATGTATAGAAATTAAACTCAATAAGAATTACTTAAATATACCTCAATTAGTTCTGCGTTACCAAAATCCTGAATTAGCCCTGCAAGTTTGGCACTATCAACACTATAAGGCAAATTCCCAAAATAAAGCTTGGTGGCAGAGGAATCAGAGTCTTGTTCTGCAACTACTTCTCCTTCATTCTCCTCCACTTTCTCTTCTTCAACTAAAACAGCACCATCATCTACCTCATCATCAGCCACAACAACAGCCTCTTCTTGTGCAACAGCAGCAGAAATTCTAGGCCCCCACAACTTGTGCGAATTAATGGCACCCCCAATGGACAAAGGTTCCACCAAGTGTGACACAAACATGCCACGGTTTGAGGGCACTGTTGTTATAAGGGGGTCTATAATGGTGCAGTTCTTGGAGGAACGAAGACATTTGACACTGTTAATAGAAGAAGAAAACAAGGAAGCTATGCCTGCAGCGGCAGTGGCAGCCATGTTGTGGACTTGTGGTGATGCAACAATGCAACTCAAAAGTGTTACATTACAAGTTGATCATTTCATCAGTTGTATAAGACATGACATGATGATGAGAGAGAAAATGTGGATTGTGGGTGTTATGGTGCTTGTGCTTGCGTGGCATGATTGTGTCCACTGTCTAGTGATGTAGGAAAGGATATGTGAAGATAAGATGAGTTCATGTCGAATTAGCATATGTACAAATGTCTTTACATGATGCAATCTGTGTAACCTTCGCTACAGTATTATTAGCCTCTCATTTTCTCTGACTACAATTTTGACCCGTTTGTATTTTCATTCAATTATATTATGCTACGTTTTAATTTAAGTGTTTATCTTTTGTTTTTATTTTTATCTTCTGAAAATAATTTTTATTTTTTAAGTTTTTAAGATTTAGAAAATATAAATAAAAAAACATTAAGATATTATTGTATTTTCACTTTTTAAAGGTTGAGAACGTTAATTTATTATTTTCAATTTTGACCTATTTTTAAAATATTTTTAGAACCAAATTTTTAAAATTTTAAATAATATATTTTTACTCTTATTTTATATTTTATTTAAAAATAAAAATAGAGAACGCACCAACCAAACACTTAGAGCCTTTCGTATTCATTTGTCTTTTTTATTCTGGTATATTCATCCGTTAATAATATTGATAAATCATAAAGAACTAACCTTACCAAAATTTTTTTTATAAAAAACCAGATTTTAAACCGTACATTGATTTAAAGTATTTTTATATTTATATTTATTTAAAACTATGTATGCATAAATAAATAAAATTTTAAATTATTTAATAGCATATTAAAAATAATTATATTAAAAGTGAGAAAGATAAATTAATTTTAACTTTAATTGAACAAAGGTTATCTTAAAAAATAAGGCATATTAAAATTTATTATGATTTGTTTTTATTTTCAAGTAATTATTATGATATAATATCTATGTAAAATGTATAAGTTAAAAAAAAACAAAAATATAATAATATAAATTTATATTCAATTAAATTCAAGTATTATTTATTATTGTGAATATTATGTTTGTTGAGTCCTAGATTATTTGTGTTTTAATTATGATAAACCTTTTGAATACAAATCATAAGTCTTCTGAATTTGTTAAAGTGTATTTAGAAAAGACAAATTTTGTAGAGAATAACAATTAAAGTAAACTTAGAGTTGTCATGAGTCATTCAGAAATGATGATAGGCTTGAAAACTCAAAAGAAGACTCAAAGTGTCTTTGGCGGTGTATCACAATGAAGTCAACATGCTCACTTGATGAAGATAAAATTTCAAGTCATGAGAAGGAATCAACGACTAAAAGACAAGAAAAACATTGTTCAAGATAGAACCATTAGAAGCAATCATTATGTACATTGTATATGAAGTTTCATAAATGCAATTGAGCTATTCTTAGGGGTTATGAAAAGCTTTAAGAAAAAGGATCAACTTTCATAAGCAAGTTGTGGTCTGAAACAACTTGTATCATGGAAAATTTGAGACTAAAGTTGCAGACACTAATTTGCCTAGACAGCTTGATATGTGTGTAATAATTTGAAGACTACTTGTGCTACATAAGTGCATTTAAGATTATCTTTGTGTATGTTGAAAGCTAAGAGAAAGTAATACATCTTTCATGTAGAAATCATGAGCTAAAATGCCTTGTATCTAGGAGTGTACTTACCAAAATCTGGAGTTGTCCCACGTCAGGGTGGACGTGGCCGAGGTATGCTCCACAATCTCGCATGTCAGATGATGAGTACCATTTGTTAGGAGGGCAAGAGGGGGGACCTACAAAACAAACAACTCTGACGCTCAAGTAAGTACGTGAGTTAGGTGAAAATGAGATATCAAAAGGGTGAGATGGAACCTGATACTTATAGAGTGAAGTAGGAGCTACGGGTCCTTATTTGTCGGGACTATTACAGTGGTGTAACAACCCTTGCAGATAATTACTAGCTTGTAGATAATTTTAGCCTATAGATAATGTGTATTTTATAGATAATTGAGTACCTGCCAATTGATAAGGAGGTTGCAACATTATCATTAATATTCAAATAATGAGGTATTAGAGATAACATATTTAACCCAGTAGCTCGACTGTTAAGGGCGAGGTGTTCATGCTCTTGTGCTAGGGCTGACATGGAGGGCTAATGTGCGTGTTGGAACGTCATGTTACTTGCCACATGTATTTTTTGGGCCTTGGACAGTACATAAGGCCCCAAGCTCTTAGTCAATTTACACGTGAAAGATATTGTCTAGTGTCGAGGGAGATTGCCCAGTATCAAGGGTATTAGCCTTGACAAGTAGGAGGGTAGCGAGTTTGTCGAGCCCCAAGCGTAGACAAATATGTCCAGTGTCAATGGTGATAACCTCGACAAGTGCGACAATTTCAGGTTTGTCAAGCTCCCCAGCCTGGATAAGTGTTGTTCGAAATGCTGCTATTAAGTTGTTCAGGAACGAAATGCTTTTTGTTTTGCAAGAAAAGTTAGACGTGTTAGGTGGGTGGAATCCTTGTACTTGACAATTATGCCTTTTTTTGACCGTTGGAGAACGCATTGAAGACAAGTGTTTCGTTTCTTTTGTTGCAGGCAAGTACAGCATACGCGCCTTACTCTTGCATACGTGTCACTTGTGGAGTGGGCACGTACTAGAGATGCAGTATATGGGTGAGTGGGGCTGCATCGTGGTGCAAAATTTTGGGGGGTCATTTCAACTCCCACCAGTTACCAAAGAGTCGCACCTCCACTTAAATGGAGTGGACGTTTAATTTCTTTTATAACTGCCCTTTTGAATTTCCGATCTCTCTCTCCTGAAAATTTTCTTGCCTTCAATTTGTGATTTGTGATTTCTCATTCTCCTACTATTGTCTTCTTCATCTTCAAGGTATTCCTCCCCTTTGCCATGTCTTTCATTTCTGACTCCGCCATGGGTATAGGCGGTAGTGACTCTGCAGGTTCGATTTAGCAACTCTTGGTAGACCTAGAGGTCATTTCAATCGATGGTTCCTCCTCGGAGGAGACTCTTCGTGGAGCCTCTGATTGCTAGTCATCTTCTTCTGAGAGGAAGGTGGACTCGCGCGATGTTGGCAAAGGTATTTCTCACCTTCGTAGGAGAGTGCGGATTTTTTCCGCCTTTATAGATGGGGAACCTGTGCCAGTCACCACGATTCTTCCTCCTTCTATTTTCAGGGGGACGAGAAGGAGTTGTTAAGGGGACGCTAGGGCTTCCCCTCATGTGCAAAGTAGCCACAGTGTTGGGACATCGTCATCCCCTCTTGTCGTCATTAGCTATGAGTGGGTGAGCAACAATGTTTTGAAATATCGATCTTCTATCACCTCTACAGCGAGCGTCATTGCTTTGCGGCACCAACGGAGGTTGCCAAACCCTGAGGACTCCTGCAAGATGGTCGTCCAAGCCTGTGGGAGTGATGATTTTCTCTTTCTGAGGGCAGCTCCAGATTGTCTGGCCTTCTTTTTCATGTACTAGTGCCTCTTTTGAGCACTTGAATGTAGCTCCCTTTCAGCTTCACCCCAATAGTTAGGTTATGGTGAGGGCCTTCGAGATCTTGTGCCCTTCTTCAACATCCAACCTAGTGTGTCGGTGTTTTTGTATTTCATTCATATAAAGTTGATGAGCAAGATAGGTTGATTTTTTTTTTAACAACGTGACCAAGAAGTTGTTTGAGTTTGACTCGAACATGTTTCACCGCTTCAAGGATCGTTTTCCAAGTTCCTGTCTACTGACGTTGTGGCTGATGGGTTGCAACTGATGTTTAATCGGGATGGGGAACCTCGCTTCTCATTCTACTGGCAGTCAGACCCTACCAGGTTCAAGTCTTTTGACGATGATCTGTTAACCCTTGTGGAGAGGGTTCACAAGGCTATTCTAGAGCAACTTCCGACCTTGTTGGATGCATGAGCCATATTGTCCCTTACTTCGACGGACAATCTTTGGCTGCCTTCAATGATAAAACATTTTGCCTTGTACTCTTTTGTGTTTGATGTTGGCCTTAATTAACACTTGTTGTGTTTTACTTGTTTTGTAGGTATAATGGGTGACTTTGCTTGGAGTCCCTTGGTGAAGCAAGTCGGACCTACTAGTGGGACTGTGCCACCTTCCACTGTCGATCCTCCTACTGGAGAAGAGGGTCAAACTACTGCTAAGGTTGGCCCTATTAATGCTAACATTGTTGTACCTTCCTCTATTTTGGATAAGAGGAAGCGAGATGACAACGCTGGGTATCAGGCTGCAAGAAGTCAAGGGCCTCTTTCAGCCTTCGCTCTATGAGGCAGGCTGTCAGGTTGCTTTCTAGTTCAGGTGGCCCTTCTACTGTTGGTTCATAAGGCCCACCTTTGGCTCTATCGGTCGTCCTGGCACTGTTGTTGGTCCTGCTCCTTCGACTCCTCCTTCCTTGCCTATTCAAGAGGTTTCTTCCTCTCCTGTTGTTGTGGTTACTGCACTGGTTTCTTCGGTCGGTCTTGTCGTAACTCTTTCGTCCACCATTGATATACCTTTGTTGAGTGTTGGTGTGACGATCGCTAGTGCTCCAAAGATTTTGCCTTCTTCTTCTTCAGCTCCATCAATTCCCCCCCTCAGTTGTGTTGGCATCAGCATCGCCTTCCTCCTCTTCTAGCCCCAATGATATTGATTCAATGTAGAGCATAGGATATAGGCTGAAGCAGAAATCTCTGATTGGCTTTGTGTCTTCCTTTGATAAGGATTTGATTTGGTCAGTTGGGTTTCAGAATCCAATCGACTCTGCAAAGGTATTTCTCCAGAGAAGTCTAGCAACTCTAAAAGAAAATGGGCAAAGGCACCAAAAGGCTTTAAGGAAGGTGGCATCCTTAGAGGCTGAGGTTGCCAAATGGAGGGTCACTACTCAGATTGTTTGGAGAGTGGAGCGTCCCAAGGTGGCCAATGCTACTGTTGCCTTTGTTGAAGCTGTCAAGTCTAACCGCCAGCTATCATCCAAGGTTGGTGATGTCTTTGCCAAGCTGTTGCGCACCAGACTTGATGGTGATGACATGTTTGGGTGCTGCAAGGAATTGTTAAGGGAGAAGAAGGACTTGGCTAGCAATGTGGAGAGCACTGCTGCCAAGAAGGACAAGCTTGTCAGGGTGGTTGCGGACCTTGAGGCCTGGTTGAAGGAGTCGTAGTCCAGGCTGGAAGAGTCTGAGCTCAGGGCATCAAAAGAGAGGGAGGCCAGCAAAGAGCTTGAAGATGAGCTGTTGGTGTACAAGAAAGAGGTTGTGGAGCATCATGAAAAGGGCTTTTACAAAGCCGTTAGGCAGGCCAGGTTCTTTGTCAAGGATCTTGACTTGGCTCTTTTTGACCTATTCAAAGATGTGAAAGATAGTGTACTGCTTAACGAAGAGGAAATAATTGTTGCAGAGGAAGATGTTGGTGAGAAGTAGGGCGATGGGGCCAATGCTTAGGCTGCCTTCTCTTTATTTCTCTTTGTTGGTTTTTGGCCATAAAGGCTTTGTAATGTTGACAACGTGATTCTTCTTTTTTTTAATACATATGCTTTCCTTTGTTGACGAATTTCACTTTGTTGTTCTGTTTGTATGTCTTATATGTTGTTGCCTTGTTGTCTATTCAATGCTTTGTTGCTTGTGGTAGTAGTGATAGGCCGCCTTGATAATAATGAGATGTTGGCAGCATAGGAAGCAAGACCTTGACGACTTTGTATGAAATAGAGAGCTAAATGACACGAGATTATCTTAGGTTTGATTTCAACCTGGTTAAAGGTCTTGTTAATCATTTGGTGATGCTTCCTTTTGCTTTACAGAACTTCTTCCCTAATGCTTGTGAGGATTTAGTTTGATTTTCACTTGGTTAAAGGTCTTGCCAACCAGTCTGGTGGTATCTCTCGTTGCCCTATGGAACTTGGACCTTTGACTATGCTTGTCTTAGTTACAAAAGAAGTGGGCTTACCAAGGGTGTTCCTTGGGATTTTGTAGGAGTGCTTACCAAAGATGTACCTTGGGTTTCTTGTATTCCTGCAAAGATAAAACTTAGGAATAAAAAAGTTTATTAAGGTAAACCTTGCATACCTTGAATTCCGTGAAGGAAAAACCTGATGATGGGGAGGCTCACCAAGGGCAAACCTTGGGCTTAACGAGCTTTGGATCAGGGACGCGCTCGTCCTGGGTTTTGGCGAGGCTCACCAAGGGTAGACCTTGGGTTTGACGAGCCTTTGGAGAATCGACCAGTGACACATCTGTCTTGAGTTTTGTTGAGGCTCACCAAAGGCGGACCTTGGGTTTGACAAGCCTTTGGAGAAGCAAGACTCACCAAGGGTGGACCTTGGGTTTCTCGTATTCCTGCAAAGATAAAATTGAGGAATAGAAAAGCTTATCAAGGGTAGACCATGCGTACCTTGAATTTTTGGGAAGACTCACCAAGGGTGGACCTTGGGTTTACCTTCTGATGAGGAGCAAGAAAGGCCAACGGGTCGAAAGCCCAGCAGTGTACTACAAGGATTGGTAGGACCCATGATAAGGGCAAGATCAAAGGAAGCACAAGAAGCATTGGATCATGAAGTGAACTACTTCCTTTATTAAGCATTGGGCCAAGATATCAAGCTTGCCTTGAGCCCAAAGACCAACCCGGAAGAAGAGCTCAGATTGATCCAATTGATTCAAATGAGTGAAAAGCCCAAAGACCAATGAGTGAAAAACCTAGATTACTCCAATGTTTTGAACATAACTTTAGTTCTAGATGTCTGTTTTAGGTGTTCTTTGATGCGTTAGAAAGCTACGAAGATTTCCTACAAGTTGTATTTCTAATCATAAATCCTAATTCTGCATCTATGATGCTGACAATTGGACAGGAAGTTCAGCACAAAGTTATGGAAGAAAATTACTTTTTGTTTAGACTTTTTTTAGTGTAATTTTGAATTAAGAATATGTGGCTGAAGTCCCACATTGGAAAGAAAGAGGAGAAAGACATCATTTGTTGGCTATAAATAGTCATTCATTTGTCTTATGTAGAAACATTTGAATTGAATAAAATTTTGCACTATAAAGAGTTGTGTAAGAGGCAGTTCCTCTTGAGTTCTTGATTGGACTAAACCTTGGTTCTTATCAAAGGTTTTTATAACCTTTGTAGTAAATCCTCACTGGACTTATCACTCTCCATAGGTGTAGTGTCTTCTTCCATTTTTTATCCTTTCCGCTTTTATTTTTTTAATACTTTGTTATTGTTAAACTTATTATTTTTGTGCTGCATTCTTCTTCATATTAATTTTTTTAATCTTTGTTTCACTTCATCAGACACTTGGCGTGCACTTTGCCTATGACGCTAAGTTCTTATTAAGTTACATGTTTTTCTTGTTTTAGCTTCCTCTTTGTCCACTACTTTCTCTTGCACTGCATTATACATAAAGCTTGTACATTTTTTTTCAAAAGAGCATATTTCCTTTGTTATAACAAGAAGTCTTTTCAAAAATAATCCGTAAAAAAAATAATGAACCCCCTATTGGATCATATCACCTTCTATAGAACCATAGAGGCAGACATCTCTATTATGAAGATGTAACACTACCTAATTTATGTGTAACCGATATATTTCTTTTTTTTTTTCTTTCTATAGTGCTCACTACATGTTGGAACTCATCTCCAGTAGAGATAATACAAATATGAGAAAGATAATTTTTTAGATTGCAATTTAAGTTTTGAAATTAGTTTAATTTTATATATTTAAAATTAGATTTGATCACTTTCTATATAAAGCCATGGAGGAAATGTTTTAAAAGAGATGATCGTAACGTAATTTATGTACTACCATCCTAGTATACTACATGTCCATTTACATTGGTCACACAGGTTTTTACATATGCTTTTAAAACGATGTTTTATAGTTTTGGTAATGGTATGCGATAAATCCGTTTATTGAATTTAGGAAATACAATTTTTTTTAATTTTTATAAAGTCTAATTATATTTAATTTTATCTACTTAATTGTAATATTTTTTTGTAATTAATATTAAAAAATTGAGAAACTTATACATGAGTTATCTGATTTATGTTTTAAATAAAATAAACTATAAACATTATAAAGCAAATGAAATTGAATATATTTTTCCCTTTTCCATTTCTCTATTTTATTTATCAAACAAATGAAAAACAAAGAAAAACAAACAAATAATAATATGAAATTGAAGGAAAAACATGCGAAGACCATAAAAGAAATGTGTGCTCTAGATACTCTCTCTATTGCCAATATATTAAGATTAGTGGATTTGGACTCCTAGCTTCAATTCAAATCTTATGAGCACAAGAAACATTGACATAAATGTCCACACCTATCCATATACGTAGGCAAAATGTTTAAGTATTTTAATAGTTTGGTTCAAATAGAGCACAATAATACAAACCCAAGAAATATTCCACCAATTGTAATTACGGTTAAGTTATTATCATAATAGAGACTTCAAACTAACCATGATAACTCCAAAGAGGGAAACATAACCATGAAAGCACACCAACAACAAGAATATGAAATAAATCAAATTGAAATTGAAACTCTAATAAAAAAAATAGCCGTGCTACCTAAAGAAATCAAAGGTAAGAATGAAGTACAAATAAGAATGTAGGAGACTGTAATAATTAATGGAATATTAAAAAAATAAGAATGTAGGTCAGAATGAAGTGTTTCATGCTACCTTAATTGATTTTTTAACTCTTTCATGCAAAAGACTATAAAGTTAATGATATGTTGAAAAGGAAATTTTAATCTTTGAGATAACAAGCATCAATGATATAGGAGACTGTCAAATCATGACACAAAAGAAAAGTGAATTCAAATAAGTTAAGGAACATAATCCAACCTATTCTTTAGGCAATGACATCTTGCACTACTGCCACACTTTACGCTACCTGCACGACTGCATCACGTTTGTGTTGGGAAAAGATATCAATTTTCCCCAGGATCTGTTATAAATGGTCTTGCACAAGCAAAATACTTTATGCACAAACAGTAATTATGTAAACAACACAACACAATTTTTAATATAGAAAACCTTCTCAATGTGAGAAATAAAAACCATGAGATCGATCTCGGAGTCCACCTAAATTGTTCACTATCAATAAAGTGAGATTACAAAATGGTTCCAATAACCATTACAATCAACAAACAACTTCAACAAAAGTTGTACCAAACCATCACAAGAGGCAAACATACAAAATAGGCTTTTGTACGAAATTAATTTCTACCACTAGAAATAACAACTAACAAATCCCAACGGTCAAATTGACTTATTTCAAGAGAGGAACACACTGACCAAATTTGAGGACAATCCAACGATTAATCAAAGAGATAACTCTTTCTCAATATCACTGCCCAAAACAAGACAGAATAGAGCAAGAATTCTGATAACCTCTATTTGCAGTTGAAACAATCCCTCTTGAAAATACTTCAATGAATGATCCTAACGGTCAGAATGTAGAAACCGATTTGAGTAACCTTTCCTCAATGTTTGAACGCGATCCAACGGTTAGTGTGAGAGAAATGTCCCTCTCAATAACGCTGCATGCTTCAGAAAACGGATTCAGAACCAGTTCGGTTTGGGAATTTCTGGTGATGCTACAAGCCTCTATTCAAGAAATCAAACATTAGATATTAATAGTGATGAGTCACGAACTTGATGTAAAAGTTTCAGTAAAATCTAATGGTTAAACAAGGAGATCAAGAAGATTGAAGGATGACAGTTTTTGCCATTCTCAACATGCGAATTTTAATGCTTTCTTTCTCCTCTCTTTTTTTCTCTCTCTTGTGGTTTCAAATTAACTGTCAACTTATTAAAAGAAGTAACTGATGACCTATTAAAAGAAGAAACCCTAATATTTCCTTATTGGGTTGTACTTGGCTTGGGATTCAAGCCCAACAAATCTCCCCTTCCAGTCCAATGAGGGAGATTCCAAACATCAATCATCAAGTGAAATTCATACCGGCAACAAGTCGGCAAAATTCAAACTTCTCTCTAGGAAGTGCCTTTGTCATCATATCTGAACCATTATCATCAGTATGAACTTTCTCTAACACTAATTCCTTAGCTTCTAGCACATCTCTTATCCAATGATACCTTACATCAATATGTTTGGACCTTTGATGAAAGGTAGAGTTCTTGACTAGATGTATGGCGCTTTGGCTATTACCAAGTAACACATATTTCTTTTGAGTGACACCAAGCTCTCCCAAAAAATTCTTCATCCAAAGAAACTCTTTACATGCTTCAGTTGATGCAATGAATTATGCCTCTGTTGTAGAAAGTGCAATGCACTTTTGCAATCTTGACTGCCAAGAAATCGCACCACCAGCAAATGTAACCATATAACCCGAAGTAGACTTGCGAGTATCCACATGACTTGCCATATCATAATCTGTGTATCCAACAAGCACTGGCTCACCAATCCCAAATCTTAGACTCAAACTGGAAGTGCCACGAAGATATCTCATTATCCATTTAACCGCGTTCCAATGCTCATTTCCTGGATTAGAAAGGAACCTGCTAACAACGCCAACTGCATGGGCTATGTCTGGTCTGGTGCAAACCATAGCATACATCAAACTCCCTACTGCTGAGGCATATGGCACCTTAGCCATATCTTCCTTCTCCTTATCACTGGAAGGGCTATGTTGAGCACTTAGCTTAAAGTGGGTAGCAAAAGGAGTACTAACCACTTTAGCATTGCTCATATAGAATCTATCAAGAACCTTCTTGATATACTATTCCTGTGACAAGAATAATTTTTTCTCATTTCTATCTCGAATGATTCAAATGCCAAGAATCTTCTTTGCTGGCCCTAAATCCTTCATAGCAAAGTACTCACTCAACTGCTTCTTCAATGTGCTAATTCTAGAAGAATTTCTTCCAACAATTAACATGTCATCAACATAGAGCAACAATATGATAAAATCATCATCAGAGAATTTCTGAAAGAATACACAATGGTCAGAATTAATCTTTTGGTAGCCTTGCTCCCCCATAACAGACTTAAACTTCTTATACCATTGCCTTGGTATTTGCTTCAAGCCATAAAGACTTTTCTTCAGTTTGCAAACATAATCTTCTTTCCCTTTCACAATGAAACCCTCTAGCTGATCCATGTAAATCTGCTCTTCCAAGTTACCATGGAGAAAAGTTGTCTTCACATCCATTTGCTCAATTTCTAAGTCTAGGCTAGCAGCTAGGCCTAAAACCACTCGAATAGATGACATTTTCACAATTGGAGAAAATATCTCATTGAAATCAATGCCTTTCTTCTGACTGAACCCCTTGACAACTAATCTTGCTTTATACCTGGGCTATGAAGTAACTTCATCTTGTTTCACCCTGTACACCCACTTGTTCTTCAGAGATCTTTTTCCCTTAGGCAGTTTTACAAGATCAAAAGTGTGATTCTTATGCAATGAATGCATCTCATCTTGCATGGCTTCAATCCACTTACTCTTGTGCTCATCTTCCATAACTTCTTCAAAGCTTTTTGATTCTCCTGAATCAGTCATCAACACATACTCACTTGCAGGATATCTGGTGGAAGGTGCTTGAACCCTAGTAGATATCCTAGGAGGAGCATCAGTAGTAGTCTCTGGTAGAGGGAATTGTTCATCAACAATATCATAGTTCTCCATGGGCTGTGGAGCATCTGTGCCATCTACATCACCTATACCATGTTCTTCCTCAACTCGTGGTGGATCACATGAAATAGGAGGTAGATCCAAGTCAATCAAATCATGATTATTCTCTGGCACTAAAATCTCTGATTTCTCTATATCCTTTATAGTCTGATCTTCCATAAACACAACATATCTACTTCTCAAGAATTTCTTATCTACTGGATCATAAAACCTGTAGCCAAACTCATCAAGTCCATATCCAATAAAGACACACTGTCGTGTTTTAACATCAAGTTTGGATCTCTCATCTTTGGGGATATGCACAAAAGCCTTGCACCCAAAGACACGCAAATGATTATAGTAAACATTCCTACCAGTCCAAACTTTCTCTGGAACATCAAATTGCAATGGAACACATGGTGTGAGATTTAAAACATGAACAACAGTGCTCAAAGCCTCACCCCAAAATGACATAGGCAACTGTGACTGTGAGAGTAAGCATCTAACTCTTTCAACCAGTGTCATATTCATCCTCTCAGCAAGACCATTCAACTGAGGAGTCTTAGGAGGTGTCTTTTGATGTCGGATGCCTTGTTGTCTACAATAATGATCAAAAGGACCTGTGTACTCTCCATCATTATCTGTTCTGATGCACTTCAACTTCTTCCCAGTCTGTCTCTCAATTGAGGACTGAAACTGCTTAAACACATCCAACACTTGATCTTTTGTCTTCAAGGTGTAAACCCATGTCTTCCTTGAATGATCATCTATGAAAGTGACAAAATAAAGAGCACCACCAAGTGTTTTTGTCTTCATAGGACCACAAACATCAGAGTATACTAAATCAAGTGTAGCTGGCATTCTTGAAGGAGGGAAACTCTTGAATGCAACTCTATTTTGCTTTCCTGCTAAGCAATGAGAACACTTCTTCACTGGTGCTTTCTTCAATCCTGGAAGTTGCTCCTTATTAGCTAAAAGAGTCAAGCCTTTCTCACTAATGTGACTAAGCCTCTTGTGCCACAACTCCATTGTATCTTTATCTTCTACAACATTAATTTTCCCTGTAGAGATCCTTGCATGTGTAATATACAATGATGAACACTTCTTGCCTCTAGCCACAATCATTGAACCTTTAGATAGCTTCCATTGACCATCATTGAATGTGTTACAACATCCCTCATCATCAAGTTTTCCTGTTGAAATCAAATTCAAACGAATATTAGGAATATGTTTAACATCATGCAAGACTAACCTTGTGCCATTGCTAGTCTCCAAGCACGCATCTCCAACTCCAATCACATTGGCCAAGCCATCATTACCCATCTTGACAAATCCAAAGTCACGAGATTTGTAAGATGTAAAGAAGTCCTTGCCAAATGTAGCATGAATGCTTGCTCCACTATCTATCACCCAGTTGGTCTCATGACATAAAAGATTAATTGCTTCACAATCATAAACAAGGAGGAAATCTGAAGTGGTAGTAGCAACTCGATCATCTTTACCACCTTCGTCATTCTTATTACCTTTCAACTTCCCTTGTTTATTATCTTTCTTCATTTTTCAGCAATACTTCTTTATATGTCCTTTCAAACCACAATAGTGACACTCAACATTGGCAAACTTGTTAGACTTACTTCTTCCTTTATCTTTATTCTTCGGACCTCGGCTTTCACTTCTCCCCCTTCTTTCAATAACTAAGACTTTTGATTGAGAAGACGAAACTTGTGTCTTTCTTCTCATTTCTTCATTTAAGATACTACTCTTCGCCAAATCCATGTTGATTATATCATCAAGGGCTGAATTAGATAGAGACATTCTAAACATTTCCCACTAGTCTGGCAAAGTACCAAGCAACCATAACCCTTGTACTTCATCTTCAAACTTGATTCCCATTTCTGCTAACTGAAGAATAATTCCTTGAAATTTATTCAATCATGAAGGTACCTTCTTGATACCTTAACATCATCATCTGCTTAATCAAGAAGAGTTTGTTGTTTCTAGTCTTTCTTGCAAACAGTTGTTCAAGCTTGTTCCACAACGTTTGTGCATTAGTCTCATCACTAATATGATTCAAAACATTATCATCCACCCACTGCCTGATATAACGACAAACCTGTCGATGAATCAACTTCCATTCTTCATCAGTTTTATTTGTTGGTTTCTCAGTACCAAAGACGGCTAAGTGATACTCCTTCACATACAGAATATCTTCCATCTTTCCTTTCCATACATGATAATTTGAACCATTTAGTGTAACCATTCTACTTGTATTAACCTCCATAATTAATCACAAGTCAACAGGTAAAATAACACAAGCTCTGATACTAGTTGTTGGGAAAAAGATATCAATTTCCCCTTCTAGGACCTGTTATGAATGGTCTTGCACAAGCAAAATACTTTATGCACAAACAATAATTATGCAAGCAACACAACACAATTTTTAACGTGGAAAACCTTCTCAATGTGAGAAATAAAAATCACGGGACCGATTTCAGAGTCCACCCAAATTCTTCACTATCAATAAAGTGAGATTACAAAATGGTTCCAATAACCATTACAATCAACAAAAAACTTCAACAAAAGTTGTACCAAACCATCACAAGAGGCAAACATACAAAATAGGCTTTTGTACGAAATTAATTTCTACCACCAGAAATAACAACTAACAAATCCCAACGGTCAAATTGACTTATTTCAAGAGAGGAACACACTGACCAAATTTGAGGACAATCCAACGATTAAGAAAAGAGATAACTTGTTCCGGATAAAAGATAGGCCTATTTATGATATTCAAATATTCAAACTTCTTAACCATAAGAGATAGAAGATATAACAAAAGATATGATCACAACTGCTACTAATCATTTATTTAGATAATCCGAATATCTTAATAAAAGATAATGGGCTTCAACCACCATTCCATCAGGGCCTAGGTCAGTATCCTATAAATAGAGTACTCCTCATGAAGAAAGGTACACACAATTTTGACTCTCTCTTTTCCTTTTACACAGCACACACTGCACGCAACTCGTGTTGTGTTTCCCCTTTGCTGTGATATTCTTCCTGGAGGTGTTTCATCTCCATAGGCATTTTCAGAGAGGAAGAGTTTGATCCTACATCAATTACCCAACATTCTTGTTGGACATATCTGTTCTCTTTGAGCAGAAAGTGGTGCCGTCTGTGGGAACGATAAATTTCGATTCCCATAAAATCACAATGGTTAACACAAGAAGCCACCACATTGAAGGACGTGACAAACCACCCAGATACACGAATCAAGAGAACGTGGTAGCAAAAGATGAGGTTTCTAATACCGCCTCATCCCCAGCTATACCAGCATCGCGATTGCCTGCCAATCCACCATTAGTTGTTGCGGAGGAACCAGAGACCACGCAACGTCTCATTCATAATACTTTGATTTCTCTACTAACTCAGATGGAGAATTTGGAGAAACGTTATGAGCTTCAACGCCAAGATGATGTCCAGAACTTGATAACACAACTGGAAGAATGCAGTGCCAAACACCGACAAGATGAAAATCATCGCCTCCAGCACATTGAACATCGGATTCGAGATATAGAGAACCCAATAAGGGAACATGCCGGACAACCTCGAATCACTGCGAGAAGACGCGATCTGACAACCTCGGCTCCCACTGCCGAGGCTGCGAATGGGGAACCGGTCAATCAATCCGAGCCAGGGGGACTATCTCGGTCCCAGGAGGGACTATCTCGTTCCCAGCCACGTAATAGCAGACCCCGCACTTCCTTAACCGCTATTCCAGAACATATTGCAGTTGAGAGCCCTGCAACAGAACTCGTACGCCGGTCCAAATGACAAGACAACACTTACCGAAGGAAGTATCATCGAGGTCAGCAAAATAATAGCCCGTTCGTCGATGAAATCTTAGATGCTCAATTTTTGGAGGATTTTGACGGATCATTCGTATCCAAATATGATGGGAGCCAGGATCCTCAGGTGCACATTGACGAGTTCGACATGCAAATGTGCGTCCGTGGCATTGACGAGTTGATAATCTCACGGATTTTTGTGACCACGTTAACTGGAGCCACTCAAACATGGTTTCACACTTTGCCGCCACATTCTATCCAAAATTTTGAAGATTTTGGACAGAAGTTCTTGTTAAATTTTGCGACGAGCAAGAAGCAGCCCAAGTCCGAGTTTGCTCTGGGTAGAATACGCCAGCAACCCGGAGAAACTTTGCAGAGTTATCTGGATCGATTCAAGGAAGCTGCCTTACAAGTACAAGGTTTGGAAGAAAGGGTACACGTTCATCTCATCTCTGCTGGGCTCAACGGATCATCTCGCCTTGCCAAATCAATTTACAAAGACCCTGTGAAATCTTTAATGGAGTTCAGGATGCGGTCCAAGAAGTATTTAGAATTGGAGCAAATGGAAATCGCCAACTCGGCTCCGAAGGAGAATAAGAAAGCCTCATCACCAAGGAACCGACGTTAGGAGAATACACATACCAGTCGAAATCTTGTGAATCTTCACACTGGCCGACCTCCATGAAATACTTCTGACCCCGGCTTCAGGTCGAGAAAGTATGAATGGAAATTTGACAAGTATGCTCCATTGACTACTTCTCGAGCTCAGATATGGAAAGAAGTTGCTTTCACAGATATGAGGAAAGTAGATCGTCCTCATCCAATATTGAAAAAGGAAGGATTAGATTATTCCCGATACTGTGACTTTCACAACGGGCCGGGTCATACGACTGATCAATGTTGGGAACTCCGAGATGCAATAGAGAAATTTGTTCGTGAAGGCAAACTACGACAATACGTTATCCGGACCCAAGGGCAACAAGGCAAAAGGAGAAACCAACAGGATAATAAAAATCGAGATAAGAAGAGGAGCAAGAAGGATGATGATTTCCCAGAGCCCGAGTTTGAATGTAATGTCATTTCGGGAGGAATGGGAGGAGGAGGCGATACCGCTAATCAGCGAAGGAAATATCTCAAAGAAGTCATGTTAGTGAGAGCTCAACCGAGATTTAAAGAAAGCAGTAAGAAAGCCACGCCCCCGCTAATTATTTTACCGAAGAAGACATGAGAGGGGTGGTACCAGGCCACGAGGACGGTCTCATCATAACAGGGACCGTAACAAACTTCCGAGTTAAAAGAATATTCGTTGATAATGGCAGCTCGACCGATATCATCAACTTGAGTGCATTCAAAAAGATGAACCTGAGAGAAGACGACTTGAAACCATGCAAAACCATGTTAATCGATTTTAATGGTGGAGGCACTAGTCTTAAAGGCTCCATTGATCTTCAACTCACATTGGGAACAAAGGAGGGTTTTAAGTCAGAAAGGGTCACATTCACTGTTGCTGAGTTCACCTCATCGTATAACATCATCCTGGGTAGACCAACACTTCATAAATGGGACATTGATGTCCACTAAACATCAGAAGATGAAGATGGTCGGACATCTCGGCCGAGTCATCACAATATGCGGTGATCAAAAGGAATCCAGCCAGTGCTATTATAATACAATCAGGGAATCTGAAGGCGGTCCATCCTCCCCACCTCGGATAAGGCAAGGAGACCCGACAGAACACCAAATTGAGACACGTTCATCCCGAAAGCCGGTCAACCTGGTGGAGTTAGATATGCGAGACATCGAAGAATGGAGACCGGAACCAGTAGACGAGCTGGAAGACATCCAAATCGAAAGTTTCCCGGAGCAGATTACAAAAATAGGTAAACAAAATAACCCAGAAACCAAAGATAAGTTAATTCAATGCTTACGGGAGAACCAGGATGTGTTTGCATGGAAAGCTTCTGAGATTCCCGGAATCCAGCCGACCTTCTGTTGCCATAAATTGGCTATGTACCCCAGATCTAAGCCAGTAGCACAGAAGAACAGAAAGCTCGGTCCAGACAGAAGGCAAGCCTTGGAGAAGCACATTAAGGAGTTGTTAGAAGCTGGATTCATCAGAGAAATACAGTATACCACATGGCTTTCCAATGTAGTGATGGTGAAAAGGTCCAACGGGAAATGGCGAGTTTGTGTTGACTACACATATTTAAATAAAGTTTGTCCCAAGGACTCATACTCGATGCCAAACATCGATCAACTCGTAGATAACTCCGCCGGCTTCCAATTGTTATCATTCATGGACGCTTACTCTGGATATAATCAGATACCCATGTACTCGGATGATCAGGAGAAAACGGCATTCCGAGGTGTTGAAATTAAAGAGAAAATTAAAAGATAAAGAGATACATTATAGGCAACAACTACATTTTATTATATTTTATTTTAAGACAAAATTAATGGGTGAACTATATTTTATACTCAATTTTGTAGGTTGTATATATTGTATACTCCAATATAATAAACAACAATTACCTTCTCCATTGAGAATATAATGAGTGAATTATATTGTATGCTCATTCTTGTAGGATGTATATTTTTAACTCATAATGGATTATGTCTCTAATACTCAATCGTGGAACAACGGTGTAAAAACAGTAAAATTTTATATAAAAAAATGGTTCTAACACTTTTATTTTCATGTTCTCTTATACTCAATCATTATAATTGGTCAATTTTTTTAACTGTCTTTTTGCCATTAACATTATTTCATAAAAGATTAATTAATCCAACATTATACACATATTAATAGCATATAAGATAATAAATTAATTTGGGTAGAATATCTAGTTTGAAACCTTATAGAATCTTGTTAGTAATCTCCTAGATTTAACACTTAGTGATGTGATTGCTCATAAGTTAGTTTTATATTTATAGTATAATTTAAATGACAGAATTGCAGAAAGAATATGATAATGTCTATTATAATAAGTACATGCAATATGAGATTTAAATGTCAGTATGTGGTTAAGTTCAATGATTAAAATGACAACAAATTACTAAGTTTAGAGGTCAAATTGAAAAAATCAACTTTTAAATGTGACAATCATATAGATGACACGTGACAACCAAGTGAAAGACAAGTGGTGATAGTTAATTGCCACGTTATCACTAAAAGTGTCATATAGGTACAACAATTTGAGTTAAGGGAGAAAATTCAACTTAAGACTAATTTATCATTTGTAAATTCAGGAACATTTTTCATTTTTCAAGAAATTAATCGTCTAATAAATTCAATGATAAAAATAAATATTTTTCCTATTTTTTCAAAAGAAAAATAAATGGTTCTTTTCCATGAACCAAACTGAGTATGTGCATTTAAAAATCAGTTTCTTTTAACGCGAACGTCGGTTTAACTTAATACTGATAAAAAAAGGGTTACATCTGCCTTTAGCGCCACTGCTTCAAAAAGTAGAAATGTTATTTTACATGCTTCAAATAACAATTCAAACACACTTTTAAAAGTTACTTTTCATAAGTTTTCTTAGTTTTGTAAATAGTTTCGTACTCTTAAGTTAATATTTGCTTATACATTAAGAAACTACATTAAGTGCAAAATCACATTAGAATCCACACAAAAACAATTATTTTTGTTTCAAGAAACCATGTTGAGTACAAATCAACGCATTACTAGTCACAACAATACATGTTTGTTTTAAGTACTTTTTTTAAAGCCCTTTTTAATTAAATAAACATTTTTCTATTTTTTAATATATTTATCTAAATTATTTTTAATTACTTTTATGTTTCTTTAAAAATTAATTCCTATTTACTTCTTAAAATATCAATTTTTAAAAATAATTTTTTTTAGAATTACTTTTTATAAGTTTAAACAACATGACCCTTAAACAATTTTAGAGTTGCTTAATCATAAGTATTATGAATCATTTTTAAGTTGATTCCCAATCAAGTTTTAACTATGATAAATATTAATTATCAATATTTTTATGGTTTTATTTTGTATTTATAGTTTAATTTAATTATTTTTTGTCATTATGACACTGATACAAAATATTCATTTGCTTAAATCCAATTCACTATAACCAATAACTTATTAGTAATAGTTTATTTTGAACTTAAAGTGTTTTTTTGGTATTTCTTATTTTAACTTTTCATTTAATGCTAAAATCTCCAAAATATTACTAACGTTGAAACAAATTTTGAAAACTAATCAATATTTTTTTAGGTATTATTTGTGTTCAAATTATAATAAAATATTGAGTATTACACTAATAGTTCAAGGGTTGAAAAAATAAAAATTTATCACTGGAGACTCTACTATAAGAAACGGGGAAAAACTTAATACACCAGGCAAAAGACTTATACATCCAGATATGAATAGTTAATTTTTGTAAATGCCCTTACTTATATACTTAAGAATAGACACTATTCATTCGCCGCTTTCACACATACACCTTTGTCTTCCTTGCTATGATTTTGTTCCCTTTGCTGGCGCAGATGATAGATTGGGGTGAGCGCAGGCGCGTTTCAGGTGACATTGGTTGTTGACGGTGGGAGGTGGTCGACTGCGGCAACCGGCATGAGGTTCGTCTTCGTTTTTGGATTGTTATATGGATGCTACGGATTGGTCAATCCGTATACTCCAAACGGATTGATTAATCCATAGGAGTGAGTGGGATTGGTAATCCGTAAGTAAGGTACGGATTACTCAATCCGTATGAAGTATACGGATCCTGTAATCCGTGAACTTCATACGAATTGAGTAATCCGTACCTTACTTATGGATTAACCAATCCGTAAGACTCTTATGGATTACTCAATCCGTATGAAGTTCACGGATTACAGGATCCGTATACTTCATACAGATTGAGTAATCCGTAAGAGTCTTACAAATTGGTTAATCCGTAAGTAAGCTATGGATTACTCAATCCGTTTTATTTTTAAAATGATTTTTTAAATTAATGATTAAATAAATTGTGTTTTATTGGTTATTGTACATATTTGAGCCCTTAGCAAATTTAATTAGATTAAATTATATAATTAGATATTTTTTTAATGATGATAATATTGATTATTGGATCGAAGAAGCATTATATTTGGTTAATTAATTTGGTTATACATTACATAATAGATCCAATTGTGGTGCTTTGTGATTTTTTATTGATTATGTTTGAACTAGTTTTCTGTGATAATATTTGGTTTGCTTGTAATGTTGGTTTTGGTAGTGGTCATGATGCTTCCATGGATTTATTAGTTGTGGCTTATTGCTCTTATGCTATTATACCACTTATGGTTGCCTTTGGTAGTGGTCATCATGATTCTATCACGGGAAGGGAGTTAGATGGGAGAGTATATGCTGCATGATTAATGATATTTTGGTTAGTGGTCATGATGGTCGGCTTTGGTAGTGGTCATGATGCTTGGCTTTGTCATTGTTTTGTTTGTTGATTATCTTTGAACAACTTTTGTGTGATAATATTGTTATTTTTTATTTGGTTGTTTGGTTTTATTTTCAATGTTGGTTGCTTGTAATGTTTGGTTTTGGTAGTGGTCATCATGCTTCCATGGATTTATTAGTTGTGGCTTATTGCTGTTATGCTATTATACCACTTATGGTTGCCTTTGGTAGTGGTCATCATGCTTCCATGGTTTTATTAGTTGTGGCTTATTACTCTTATGCTATTATACCACTTATGGTTGCCTTTGGTAGTGGTCATTATGATTCCATCAATTAATTAGTTGTGGTTTATTACTCTTATGCTATTATACCACTTATGCTTTCCTTTGGTAGATGGGAGAGTATATGCTGCATGATTAATGATATTTTGGTTAGTGGTCATGATGGTTGCCTTTGATAGTGGTCATGATGCTTGGCTTTGTCATTGTTTTGTTGATTATGTTTGAACAACTTTTGGGTGATAATATTGTTATTTTTTATTATATTTGATATCTTTCAATTTGAATAAGATATGAATTCCAGATTGATTGTGTGGTTTTATTTTCATTGTTGGTTGGTTTTGTAAATTGACAGGATTAAGCACTTGGTATCCTAGATTATGGCTAAAACACGAGGGATGCATCTGGCATTAGGTCAAGATGAAGGCAGAGGATCTGGTAGAGACAATAGTCATACTGATGAGCCAGCCCGTCAACGTCGGAGGCCTACGGCATCTGCCAGAAGACAAAGGCCAGGGGCAGCTGTTATTGACCCTTTGGCTCCAGACGTACATTTGGGGGCTGGTGGTCTTGAGGACCGACGTGTGGAGGCTGGTATCCTTGCCATGGAGGGTGCAGGTGATGAAATTCAATCTTATCCAGGTGGGCCACAGGACTCTTCGGTGTTGATAGAATACGCTGATCATGTGGCTCTTCGAGTGTGGGAAGGACAAGTACTTGTTTTATTTTTGAAAGTGGTTTTATTTTTGAATTATATGACTGTCATCAATGTAATCAACATATTTGCAAGAACGTCCTGAGTTGAAATTGGCGTCGAAAGAAAAGTTCATAAATTTGGGCGGCCTACACTCGAGATAGAATGATTGGTTGCTGCTAGCGGCTTAGCCCCGTTGATTTCATGCTCAATCGAGATCGGTGACAGGGGGGTTGCTCTCGGCTTTTGTAGAAATGTGGCACTCCGAGACCAGCAGCTTTCATCTGCCTGTAGGGGAGCTGACTATCACTCTGGATGATGTGGCTTCGCTATTGCATATCCCCATCGAAGGAGTATTGTTATCGTACGAGATGCTTGATGTTGGACAGGCAGTTCATTTGATTGTTGAATTTCTTGAGGTATCCCTGAAGAAGCTGGAGCGGAGATAGAGCAATGCCATGGGGCATATGTGCACTTGTCTTGGCTGTGAGACATATATGCTGTGAAATGTCAGCAGATGAGGTGGATTGTAGCAGCCATAGCGTACTTGCTTCATCTGGTCGGGTGCACACTCTTTGCCAACAAGAGTGCCACACACATCAGTGTGGTGTTCTTGGAGGCATTTCGCGATGTGGACGACTCAGGACGATATGCTTGGGGTGTGGCAGCATTGGTTCACATGTATGCTAATCTTAACTATGCATGTCAACACCACGGTAAACATCTTGCTGGTTATATCACCTTGTTGCAGGTAATGGTTTCGACTTTTCTCATACTAGGTAATAGGAATAAATTAGTTAATGAATTTACATCATATGAAATTCATGTTGGTCATTCTGCTGTAGTGTTGGATCTATGAACATTTCCCATCTGTGGGAAATGTCACTGCTGACCAGAGTTACCTGGAGAGACAACCATGTGTGTGTCACTGGAAGGGTGCCCAGGCATTACCGTGCATCACCTTATGGTTGGTTATGGACGATATTTGTTGGACTCCTTATGGCGATCACTGTGCGCATAGAGACTTCGACGTCATTTCCCTATTCTCTGGGCATATTCGGTGCGGTCCGATTGTTGTGAGACTTTTACCGGAGAGGGTGCTGAGGCAGTTCGGATATGTTCAACCAATTCCAGAGATCCCCTCAACAGAATCGCCAAGCACAGAGGAGGTCGATGAGACATGGATACAGTTTGGGGACCACCTAGCATCCACCGCAGACCAGGTGACTCATCCCAGTCAGACGGGGGTTGGGTATATGGACTGGTTTTTCCATGTGTCTCATCCATATATGAGTCCCCTTCAGATTGGTGATCCTGTTAGGCACCCTCCGACTGATTGACACATTGAACCAGATCCTCCGCATCGTCATACTGATGACCTAGCACCAGTTCCAGCTTCATTTGAGGAGCCTCGACATGCTTTGGTATGAAACTACTCTATAACAATTTGTTTTCAATTGTATTTATTGTTGTGTTATTAACCATTATTGTTGATTCGATGCTGTTTTTGACATTGGTTCAGGCTACGTGCCAAAGGGTAGCAGAAGGATTGCAAGAGATGATAAACCTGCATATGGTTACTCGTGGGACTGATGCCTATGCCGCTACAGAGTACCTACTGCGTATAGCTCGTTCTGTGACCGAAGAAGGATATGTGTATTCACGGCAAAGACGGACGAGGTAGAGGCACGAGTAGTGATGTTGCTGGACAGACTGTCATTCATTGTACTTAATCAGTATATGACTTTAATGTGGTCTTATCACATGACATTTTGTTTTCTTAATCCCAGTTGATGTACACAACATTATTTTATTTACCTTTTTTATCTAATATATTATGTTTGAACAATACGCTTGTCGACAAACAAATTTTAAATACAACGGAACATGGTATTGATGGTTAAACAAGTCATCGAACAACATATGTGAAATAACACAATGTTAACTAATCTCCTAAGTCAACATGTTCAGTACGCAAACGCTTAAGCTGACTATATGCTTGCATTCTATGTTGGTAAGGAACTATCCATTGCTTTGCAACATTGTAACAATTTTGTGACCATAACAATGCAGGTGGCGGAATAGGACATCCAAGTGTCAATGCAACCTGAAACAATTACCAACACTGGAGTTGGTTAACATTTGCGGCAAAATGAGGCAAAAAAAATAGTATTGACAATCAAATACCTGAACAAGATGGTTACCAAAGACATGACCAATACATAAAATGCGATGAACACCGACATCTGTAGGCGGTTGGCTTCTCAAAGGAAAAAATGTCATACTTTGTTGGAGAGACAGAGAAACGAGAACGATGCTATACCTTGATGCAATGACGTATCCTAAACCGGTAATATCCATCTACTTATCAATGGTTACCTGTCATTAACAAAGAACAGCTATAACTATAAGTAAAATAAATATGCATTAAAAGTACCGACATAAGAAGATTGTAGTTATCTTTGACAACCCATCAACAAGTAGGGACCGTTTCAATTGCTCAAATCTATCAAATCCACCAAACAAAGCTATATATTCATCAGACCATTGTGCAAGTTCTTTGAGCAAATGATTGCGTACCAAAGACCAAGATTCTTCACCATATCCTACAAAGGCAGCAATTACACGAAATCCACAATTACCATCAGCTTTAACATCAGTGATGTCTACAATAAAATTGTGCATGGATGTATGAAATTGATCCAGCATAGGCAGCTTCCTCTTTGTATGTGTGTCATACACCGAAGATGTAGCAGATGGTTCTGGTGTAGAACAACTATTTTGCACATAATGTAATTCATCGACATACTCCCAATAAGATGGATCCCGCTTGGTTGATTTGGCGTGTTGCGAAACTTGTTTCTTTCGAGTACCTTTTGTTTTAACCTTTTTAGGAGGAGGACACATTGAATTTTTGTCAAGAAATGCAATTTCTCTAAGTTTTGTCTTTAAAATTACCTTCCCACATAAGTCAAGGTTGTCAAAGCGCTTAGATATGGCTTCGATCTCTTCAGTTATGTGGACCTGACTCTTATCTAAACCTTGATCTTCAAAACTTAACCTCCGCAAAAAAATATCAACACTATCAATAGGTATGCTCCCAAGAACATACTTAGCTAGCTCACATGCACAAGGCAAACCATAAAATGAGTAATACGGATTACTCAATCTGTATGTTTCATACGGATTAATAACTTACGGATTGCATAATCCGTATAATCTATACGGATTGCATAATCCGTGTAATCTATACGGATTATGCAATTTGTAAATAACGAAAATTTCACTTACCTTCAGCGCCACCGTCTGTGACTCTGACGAACCCAACAACTGCAAATGCTTCTACCACAGCCAAAACGACCCCCCCTCCACCACCTATTACTCACAGTACACTCAACCACTAGCAACAACCAAGAATCAACCTTCAAACCAAAGAAAAACGCAAAAAACTAACCTCTATTGCCTCAGTCCGTTATTTAAATAAGCGAGGGTATTTTTGGCATTTTAATTCATGGAATGGTGTATAAGTCTTTTGGCTGGTATATTAAGTTTTTCCCTAAGAAATGTTGCTACGATAGTTATGAAGACTTGTCCATGGATCGTGGCTCGAATTCTCATATCTGAGCCTAGCCCAAACTATCTTAGACCGTGGGCTATATTGTTATACCAATTGTTTCACTTTTTTTTCTTAAAAGAGAAATCATAACAACATTATTAATCTAATAATTAAAGTACATATGATATTGATATAAAATCCTCATTTTCATATAATATTTCTAAATTAACATATTATGTATCAATTTTTATTCTTAATATATTTATAACTTAGTAAAATTTATTTCAAGGGTCTTCTACCTTTAAATATATGAAAATCAATCCAAAGAAATACAAGACCAAATAATAATAATAATAATGACCTTGATTTTTTTTCTAGGTTCCAATTATTTTTCACTTGAGACAATTTTGTTCAAGTTAAATAGGATTATTATTATAGGTAGCAAAGTTATTATTCCAAGTATTTAATACAGTTACATACCTAAGACTCAAACTTGAGATCACAAATTAAACGGAAACAATCTCACATTAATTAATCTACATGTTTGGTGGTCTAATGAGTTTGATTTGATACAAAACTAGAAGAATTTTTTGATAGTTTTTCTATTAAGAAAAGGTTTTGTATTTTCAATAAAGAAATTTTGAAAAGTTCTTATAATTTGTATCTAAACAGCCCAATCAAAAAAACCTAGTTCATTGTGATCTAACTAGTTTTTAAGGAGTTGACTTAAATTATAAATTATTCTAAATTTTCAAATAAAATATTAGGAACACACTTTTTTTAATTGATTAAAATTTATTGAAAACTATAAAATTAGAATAAAATATTATTAGATATAATATGGGATTCATTATTTTTTATTTTTAATAAATTTCAATAAATAAGAGATAATGTGTTAAAAAAGAATATGTTACATGGTATCTTCTCATTATTTATCATTTTTTAAACTCAATTCACACGTATCCTTTTGACTCTCCTTCCATTTGGATGTCTACGAATGAATTTAGGCTACAATTGACTCAACTTTGGTTAACTCTTTTTATTCTTAAAAATATAAGCTCCTTCAAAAAATTTCTATAAAACCTTGTTTCTCTTAGCTCTTCATCAATTTTTTAAAAATATTTTGTGTTTTTAGAGTTTTTCTTCTTCTTTTACATTGTGTTTCACCCAATTTATCCTTTTTAAGAATAGTCAAACTCAGAATAATTAGATCAATTGTGCTCAACGTCAGAACCCATAAAGCATGTGGTCAAATGGGCCTTGTTATTGTGGGGTTTAGGAGTTGGAAGATGTGTGAGACGAAAAAAATACTAGTGCCTTCAAATTAAATGCATTTAGCGACCATTTAATGTTTAATTTAGGATATGTGTGGTTACAAAACAACTTAGAAGAGATCATGTAGGATTATCATGGCTGGTCAACCATGATTGAAGAAGCAGGGGACATGATTCTTTCCGGGTCAACCATGTTTTCAATCAGTGGATGAAGGATGACTTATCCCTATGGACTTACTTCTTAATTAATTATAATTATAATTATAATAGTTAACAGTAAAAATTGTAAATTATTTTTGAAAGAATTTTCCTTTCAGATTCTATTAATAAATAAATATTTAAGTGTCAGATATATAATTTATCTTTTGATTGCAAATCCTTTTTTGTTGAACAAGTATAGTTTTTAACTTAAGAGAATTGTCTATTTGTTAACAAAAATAATTATTATTATATTGATAATACTATCCATTTTGATAAATTTTATAAAAGTAATCTTGAAACAATTTTGATAGTAATTTTGTTTAGATTGAAATAACAAGTAGAGATTGGAATAGTTAAAGTTTTGAGAATAAATGAAAATTGAATAAAAGTAGAGTTTAGTGAAGAAATAGAGATTGAAAGAAGATTAAGAGTTCAGAGAAAAGTGTAGGAAAGTAAGTCAAACGAAAATAATATTCATTAAAAGTTGGATGAATACATATATTGTGATCTTCACATTAATAGTCATTTTCACGTGAGCGACATGAGCGCTGAATGAGGATTTGAGTGGTAATGATTCAATCCAACGAAAAATGGTCATCAAAGGTCTTATTTATAAACTTCTAATATTATCAGCCGAATTATATGAGTTTGACATGTGTACGATAACTTACTGACTTCTTATTTCTAATGGCTCAAGTTGTTTCGTTTCATTGATAAATCAGTGTTTGCATGTTCTTTGACAATAGTTTTTGCCTTGCTTTTAATTCAATTCATGTGATTTTATTGGCAAAACTCATATAATTCTATTAAGTTTTTTTATTGAAGAAAAGCTCTTACTAAAGAGACCTTAGACAGAAAAAAGAGAATAAAAAGAAAGTACTGACACCTCTTGAGATAAGTGTTCCTTTCTATAAGAGAATAGAAGACAAGAGTGAGGATAGATTATTTGTTAAATTTGTGAAAATGATAAAAGTTTGTATATCAATATTCTTTTCGTTGAGACAATTGTTCAAATGCCAAAATAAGTTGAATATTTAAAAGAAATAATTTCAAACAAATGAAAGTTGGCAGACTTTGTGACAATTGTTCTCAATAATAATAATAATAATAATAATAATAATAATAATAATAATAATAATACATTCTTTGCTTAAAAACATAAACAATATTCTTTTAGTTTTTTTTTATTAAGAAACATTCATAAAAAATAGAGATTTTTAAAATTATTAGAAATTATGGTTATATATATATATATATTTATTTATGAGACTTGGATCTATATATCTTGAGTGGTAAGAGATATAGGAGAAGGAGAAAGAATGTGAGATATAAGAAAAGATGTGATGAGAAAGGAAAAACAAAAACAAAAAGGAAGGAATTATAAAAAATAAAGTTAATTAAAATAATGATACATTTTTTTTATGAGGGAATGATTTTAAATATAGATAATTTTGTATTTTTTTTGGGAGGACATAAATTGAAATGATAAACGATAATATAAGAATATATTGAATAAAATATATAATATATTTATGAAATTTGTTAAAATTATATTATTTATCTAATGTATTAAAAAATTATTATTTTAATATATAAGGGGTCTTATCTACGTTTTCGGCCTAGATTCATAAAATCTTAGGACCGGCCTTGATAGCGTCTCATTCGTAGGCTTATTGTAAGGACTTAAATCAACAGTTTTAACCAATCAAAGTGTTGTCCGCTAGGTAAGAGTTTAGTGACTTTAAGAAAATTGAACTTGCATTCACGAAAAGAATGAGAGTTAATTTGAATTATTAAGTACTTAAATCAAACCATCTTAATTTTAGGATTAATTGAATTTTTAATTATTAATTTTTTTTTAAATTTAAATTTTAGTCTTTAAACAAATATTTGACTAATCACAGTTTCTAATTTTTTCATTAAGATTTTTAGTCTCAACTTTTATTTGGCTACTCAATATTCCTAAATTTTGAGAAATATTACTTTTTACTTTCTCAATAAAAATTTTGTTTAGGTACTAAAAATCAAATTTAAAAAAATTAAAAATTTTGACCAATAAAACTTTTATTTAAGAATTAAAAATCGAATTAAAAAAATAGAGAATAAAAATTTAGTTAACCCTTAATTTTATCAATATATACATGCAAGTATAAGTGTAATTAGATGAGTCCAATCGGGCCTGAGGGATCAAAACTATATGGGTTCCCTTAGGCTTGGAGACAATATCTTCTAACCTTCAAAATCTGCGTCTTAAGGGAAAAGACAACAAAGATACATAAAGAGGTGTCTGAAATTGAAAGTTTTGTATGTAGCAAGATGATAGTAACACAGCTCTTCCACTACCTCCAGTACCTTTTGTTGATGTGATCATGTGACACGGGATCGAGTATGCGGAATCAATTAATAAAATGTTTGATGCCATACATGAGAGGCTCCACCAGTAAGAATCTTGCATAGTTTGTGATAAAGAGGCAACTAATTTATGAAACAAACCAAAGTGCCACATCATGGCCAGCATGAACCAAGTTCCCTATGCGCCTATGCCTATATATAGCATTGTAGCCATTGCTCTAAGAGGATTATAGAAGTGTCAGGATGTGAAGGTTGTAAAGCATCATTATCAGCCACTATTTCAGCACGGTTATTAAATGATCTTTGATGAGAGAAATATGTCCCAGCTTAAACTTGTAGAGTTGTAGATAGTATAGTGTATTACTATTCTTCATCGACCCATCAATATTGGATATTCCTTGGTGGACTTTATAATGGGTGAGTTTCTTTAGACAGAAAATAAGTGCTATTAAAAAAAGTGATTTATTTATAAGTAATTTTTATAAAAATAAAAATAATTGTGTATTTGACTAGAATTATAAAAGTATTTTTTTAATTATAAGTGATTTTTAGCTTGTTGGCTACTAAAATAAGCATATACACAACTTAGTGCATGGAGTAACTTACCCGAAGTTATTTTTTGGTTAATTAATATGTCTTAAGTTTAAATTCTGAAAATACGATTGTATTTTAAATATTTAAAAAAGAGCTTTGCTATCTAGTGAATTTATCCAAGTATAATTAACTTTAATAAAAATTACATAAAGTCTGTAAATATATATATATATATATACACACACTTTCTGTCTTGCAATTCCAAATTTTCCGCCTAAAGCTTTTCTCCATTAACGACGTTGTAAACCTTTTTAAAAATATTGTAGAACAAAGATAAATTATCAATAAGCCTTCAATATTCATCCTTAGTTACCAAGTAAATCAAGCTAATTTAAATGTTTTAAGGTCCTGAAATCTCATAAGATCTTCATGACTTCATCCTTAATTATTTATTGCTTAGTAATCTTCCTCTTTGAATTAAAGAAGTCTCTCAATTTTTGCTTATCCAAAATTATATGTCATTCGATCTGTTTCTCTTTTCAAAATTTTAGTCATCAAATTAGTTTTTGAAAGAATTATGAATGTTTCTGAAGAATTTGTCACTAAATTAATCCTAGAAAAGTTTACTTTGTTATTGAATTAGTTTTTCAAAGATCTTAAATGTCATTTATATTTTTCCTTATGAAAGATTAAAGTAAAGGAAATAAAAACTTTGATAGTTTAATTTAGTAATAGATAAAAAAATTTCAAAGAAACGATCTGAAATATCTTCAAATCCATCCTTATAGAAGATTGAAATATTGCTAAAAAGAATTTTAGAAAGATTAGTTTAGTAACAGATTAAATTTGTGAGGGAATAGATATCTAGGTGATAAAATATTCATCAGAAGATTGACTAGTATGATGATAAATAGAATATTTGAGAGATTAAGATCTTTTAAAAAATAATGTGATGACACATAATTTTAAAAGATAAAATTAAGATAATACATAGAATTTTGGAACATGAAATTCAGAGTTTTCTCTAAAATGTATTCTCTTTACCCCAAGAAGAAATCGAACTTGTATATTGTGAACCTTCTAGTCCTTAAGCAAATCATAGAGTATAAAGTAATAGCTAACCTGTCTGCTTTCTCTATTCTACCACCAGATAACGTTATCTTTGATTATAGTAAAGACTTGCTTCTTCAGTTATATAAAAGGAAGCTCAATCACTTGTCTTGAGCACCAAACATGTGTTGTAACTTTTAAGCAAGGTCTTCTCTATACAGAGATATTCTGCCCTAGATATTTATTGTTAAATGTGCGTTTAAATTAATTTATTTTTGAGAAATCATATTGTTTATTCTTTGTTTATGAATATATATTTTTTAAAGAACTTTGTTTAAATTTATACACGAGGGTTTATTTGTTACAACATTTAATAAGTAAAGTAGGATGGAGAAAGAGAAAAGCAAACTATTTTCTGATACGCAAAATGGAAGAAGTTTTAATGAAAAACAAATGATGTGCTTAGCAATTTTATATTCTTTCTTTTGTTTTATTTTTTAATTTTCTATTTTATTTTTTTCTCTCATATCTCTAATTAGACAAATAACTCCACCTATGTGTGCTTGAATGCATGGCCTGTCCCAAGCCAAGATAAAGGAGGAGGGTTGGTGTCTAGTGTTGCGAACCGAATGTAAAAAATAGTTATTTTTATGAGATGAACCCTTATGATATTTCGTTGAAGCGTACCTTTCATAGCGACGCGTTACATCAGACCTTGAGTGTAGCGAAAAATGGGCTAAGGCCCTTGCCGCAAGGCAAGGCGCTGCATCGATCCCGGGATGTAGTGATAAGTGATCTAGGATCCTTGCCTCAACGCAAGGCGTCAGGTCTTCACCCGAATTTGGTGACAAGTAGGTCAAGGTCCCAACACGCAGATGGACGAGTGTGGCGGGTAAACACTGCCCAGGGGTTCAGGATGCATTGAGAAGCTAGAACATAGAAACCTTAATGGGTAAACTGAGGGAGTTAGCAGATGTTTTTGCCATAAAGGAAAGTGAATATTGTTTGCTTGCAAAAAACTAAGTGTGTTGGAGAAAAGGCCAAGGAAGTGGATGACACTGATTTCAAGTTATGGTATACAGGTCAAAATGATGTTTGAATTATGATCGATAGAAATTTCAAAGATAAAGTTGTTGACGTTAAAAGGAAAGTCGACATGATTATGTTGATTAAGCTTTTAGTGGGTGATTTAATTTTAAATATCCTCAGTGTGTATGCACTCCAAGTTGGACTGCAATCAAATGATAAGAACCAATTTTGGGAAGACTTGGAGGAGGTTTTGAGAGGGATACCACTAGAGGAGAATATTTTCCTATGAGACGTAAATTGTCATGTTGGTAAAAGCAGTGGAGGTTTTGGATATGGGACAAGAAATGAGACTGGAGAAGATAGCTTGAGTGTTGCACTAGCCTATGATTTGATGCTAACAAACACTTTTTTTTTCTAAAAAAGGGAGTCTCATCTTATCACTTATCATAGTGGCCAAAATCGTAGTCAAATTGATTTCTTTATGACTCAAAGAGAAGATAGAAATTCTTGTATCGACTACAAGGTCTACCCTGGAGAGTGTGTCGCTATGCAACATAAGCTGGTAGTTCTAGAGGTTTGATTCAACAAAGTACTTAATATGAGAAAGAGGGTTCAAAACCCAAGGATAAGATGATGGAAGCTAAAACAGGAAAACCAAATAAAGTTCAAGGAAAACATGTTGCGTGAAGGACCATGGGAGTCTGTTGGAGAAGCAAATGAAATATGGAATGAGATGGCTAAGTATATCAAAAATGTGGGAAGGAATATGTTGGGAGAAAGCAAAGGAAACATATTTCTTACAAATGAGACATGGTGGTGGAATGCAGAGGTGCAGGATGCAATTAAAAATTGAAGAATGAATGCTTTAGATCTTTGCATAAAAGTCTCAATGATGAGAACTTGCAAAAGTTTAGATTTGTGAGAAAAAATGCAAAGAAAGCAGTGCGGGAAGCTAGAGGCAAGGTTTTCGCCGGTTTGTATAAAAATCTTGGGAGTAAGGATGGTGAAAAAGGTATATACAAACTTGCAAAAATGAGGGATACGAAGAGTAAAGACCTCACATAAGTTAGATGCATCAATGATGAACATAAAAAACATTTGGTAAGAGATGAAGATGTAAATGGAAGATGGATGAACTACTTTAACAAACTTTTTAATGGGGATGATGATAAAAGTGGGGTGGACTTGGAGGATGCTTATGACGATCTGAATAGAAGATTTGTGCACAGAATTAATACACATGAAATTAAGGAGGCTTTAAAGAGGATGAAGAATAATAAAACTTTGGGACCCGATGACGTCCCTATTGAACTGTGAAGGAACCTAGGGGATGTGGCAATAAAATGGCTAACCAATATTTTCAATAAGATTCTTCATATAAATAAGATATCTAATGCTTGGAGGAAAAGTATGATTGTGCCTATTTACAAAAGTAAGAGAGATATCTAGAATTGTTCTAACTATAGTGACATTAAGCTTATGAGTCATACAATGGAGTTGTGGGAGAGAGTTATTGAACATTGCTTGATGAGAGAGACCAAGGTTTCTGTAAACCAATTTGGATTCATGTAAGGAAGATGTACCATAGAATCCATTTTCTTGATGTGACAATTAAGGGAAAGGTATTGAGAAAACAAGAAAGACTTACATATGGTGTTCATAGATTTTGAGAAAACATACGATAGCGTCTCAAGAAAAGTTGTATGGTGGGCTCTTGAGAAGAAAAAAGTACCATTAAAGTATGTAAATGCAATCAAGGATATGTATGATGGGGCTACCATGTGTGTGAAAGCTTGTAATGACACATCAAGTTATTTTTCTATCACGGTAGGTGTATAACAAAAGATATTCAAGAGAAAGTGTCATGGTGTATGCTTTTTGTAGATGATATTATGCTTACTGATGAGAACAAAGATGGTGTTAATAGGAAACTTGAATTGTGGAGAAGCACTTTGTAGTAAAAAAAAACTCATGTTAAGTTGGAGCAAGACTAAGTATATGAGATGTGAGTTTTCACTGATAAGAGATGATGATCAAGACCGCGTGCATCTACTTGGTCAAGAGATACCCAAGAAAGAGGTTTTTAGATACCTGGGATCAATTTTGCAAAAAGGTGGAGAGATTGATGAAGATGTAAATCATAGAATCAAAGTAGGGTGGATGAAATGACAAAATGCATCTGGATTGTTGTGTGACTGCAAAACTCCCCTTAATCTAAAAGGAAAATTTTATAGAACAACTGTAAGACCGACATTGTTATATGGAGCTAAATGTTGGCAAGCACATAGGCAACATGAGCATAAAATAAGGGTAGTAGAAATGAGGATATTAAGATGGATGTGTGGTTATACGAAGATGGATAAGATAAGAAATGAAGATATTTGACGAAAGGTAGCAGTAGTATTGGTGAGTGAAAAGATGAATGAACATAGATTGAAGTGGTTTGGGCACGTAATGAGACAATCATTGGATTCTCTCGTAAGAACAAAAGTTTATTACAAAGAGCTCGACACAAAGAGAGGTAGAGGTAGACCTAAACTTACTTGAGGAAAGGTAGTTAAGCAAGACTTAATGGAATAGGATATATAAATTGGCGGGCGGTGTGTCTTAGGACGAAATGGAGAAAAGCTATAAGTTTGGTGGAGGGTTAGACCCATTGTTAGCTCTATGTTCCAGATGGTACATTTATAGTTCTTTTCCTCTTCATCTCCCCCTCATTCTTTCCCCCTTCTTTGCTTTTACCTTTTTTTTTCAACCTCCTCGTATCTATCATTTGGTTCATCTACCAACAACCCCAATTAACTTGGGTTAAAGGTATTGTTGATGTTTATGATGATCTCTAATTGGACAAATAAAACATCATTGCCCTTTTTTTGTTAAAGAAAAATGTTATTGCTTTGAAAGAAAGAAAAAAGAACGACGAAAAAAGTGAGCTTAGGTAACGAGCCATAGAGGTGGTGGCAGTGGTGATATGCAAAATAAGGTCTCCTTTCGTGACAAGGTGTGGGCTAATAAGGAGAAGCCATGACCAAGGGCAACAAGTTGAGTTTGCTGAAGAGAAATTGGCAAAAATTGTGTAGGAGGATGACAACCTGATGAAGCCTATGGTTCATATAGAGGATACTATTTTTGATGGACTTTGTGCTCCATGGTAGGATGCCCTAGTGGTGAAGCTCCTTGAAAAAAGGATTGGATACGTCATCATGAAAGATAGGTTATTAAGGAATTGGAAACTAAAGGCAGGTTCCTACATTATGGACATCGACAATGACTTCTACATGGTGAAGTTCGATTTAGAGGAGTATAGGACCATGGTCATGGATGGCGGCCCATGGATGATCTTCGACCACTATCTCACTGTGCAAACCTGAACTTCTGACTTTATGTCGCCAAAAGCATCTATTGAGAAGACAATGGTGTGGATTAGGTTTCCAGGCCTCAATATTTTCTTCTATGATGAAAGTATTTTGCTAGTCGTAGCTATAGTAATGGGAAAGCCTAGTAGGGTTGATTCAAACACGTTGGATGTGAGGAGGGGGGAGCTTTTCCAGTCTATGTTGAAGTAGATCTCAACAAACCCGTGGAATTGGAAGAGTCTAGATCAAAGGACATGTTATAAGGTAGAGTATGAGGGACTTCATAGAATATGTCAAGTTTGTGGCTGCTATGGTTACCTCGAAAGAGAGTGTAAAGTGAAATCTACAGTTGCTAATGTTCCCACAACCTCAGCTTCAACGAACTCAATGGTGGCTGCTAATGGTGCTTTCAAGCAAAATTCTCCTCTGTCTATGGGTTCCACTCAGGTTGTCAGTGACCCAAACCCTACAACCCAGCCAGACCGCATTAATGGTAACAAAATTAATTACGCTAAGCAATCACTAAATGGAATTAATTTTGTTCCCATTAATGAGTCGTAATCCGTTCAATCAGACACAATAATTGACAATCAATAGCCAATTCAGGGAGATTGGTTGGTGGTGCAAAGGAAGAATAAGAAAAATTAATGGATCCCAAAAAATACAAATTAGGAAACAAATCTGAGGAGAATAAGTTTCCTAATAAAGGCAAAAAAGAGGTAAGAATATGCAAGATTCAACAGGAAAAAGCATGCATGGCAAGGTGGGACCAAATCCTATTATTTCGAAACCGCCTAGCAGTTCCACTACTGATCAAAATAATCATAACAATGTGCCAAAGAATAGAAGACCAAGAAAGGATAATGAACTCCATATTTGGCGGCTTTTGAAGAATGCTAGCTTGGCTAATTATTCTAATTCTTAGTGTGGCCATCCTTCTAAACCTAACTCAGCCCAAGGAATTACAATCAATGAGCCCATTAACAACTCCAACAATGATGTGCACAGTCAACAAGCCTCTATCATGGACTAAACCTTGGTGGAGCTGCAGGATAACTCCAACAACATGGTAATGGATATGGAAGATGTTCAAGCACCTATTGGACCTAAGGATAGTAGAAGCACATCCACGCATATCATGAACCAATAATGGGGCTTTGCTTACCCCAGTTCTTACTATTGTTGTTATATATTGGTATGTTCAATGATGTATCCCTCTTATCATGGAACATAAGTGGTGCTTCAACTATAAGCACGTGGAGACATTTGAAGGAAATTGAAAGGTGTTTTCACCCCTCCATTCTTTGTATATATAAGCCTCACACCCCTTTTTTTAATACTGAGAAGCGTTGGAAAAATTTAGGGTATCACCCGACCCTATTGCCATTCAAGATGCTCGAGGTCATTTCAGAGCAATTTGGGTCCTTTCTTTTAGAGCTGACCATAGGTTTTGGTTATTTGAATATCATCCACAATGAATCACTTTTTCTACTTTTAAAGGGAATGCTACTTGGCACAGTTTAGCTACTTATGCTTCCCATATCCTAACATCAAAGCTTCCCTTTGGGATCAGTTGATTAGATTGCGTGATTCTATAAGTGGACCTTGGTTAGTGTTTGGGGATATGAATGAGATTGTCTCCCCTTTAGAAGTTCAAGGAGTCTCATTTTCTCTTTCTAGGGCAAACTCATTTGTCAATTCTATTGATTATTGTGGTCTTATTGGGATGGATACCATTGAAGGTTATTTCACTTGGAGAAGACATACTTCCACTACAAAAAAAAACGCAATTTCCGACAAAAGAAATCCGTCGCTAAATTAGAAAATCTGTTGAAAATTTCATTTTTCTGACAGAATTCCGACAGATACAAATCCGTCGGTAAAATGCCCGTAGGAAATTTTAGCTGACGAAATTTTTTTGTCCGTCGGTAATGACTCGTGGGAAATTTTTGACGGACTTTGTCCGTTGAAAATTTTCCACGCATATTAATCTGTCAGAAATACACATATGGACATTAACGACAGATATTTCCGTCGGAAATTTCTATCAATAACAATTTTTTTTGTCATTTATTTTTAAATTTTTTCCTGCAGCATTTGTTATTGATGATTATTTAATTCTCATTTATATTATTTAACGACAATACTAAAACAATATTCGTAAAAGCAAATAATAAAATATTCAAATTCATTAATCTAAAACTAATTAACTAAAATTCAAAGTAAGGGAGTCATAAAAACACCATGTCTAATAAGTCAATACTGATAATACAATGGACAAAGTCAGGAATCAGAATAGTCATTGTTAAAGTCCTTCTATTGATCATGTTGTTGTTGTTGGTCATGTTGTTGCTACTGGTGATGTGGTTGATCATTATGTTGTTGTTGCTGTTGGTCATGTGACTGGTGATGTGGTTGGTCATTGTGTTGTTGTTGTTGTTGTTCCGGAAGCTACTGGTTAGGTTGTTGCAGTTGGGGAGCTTCTGGTCATGTTGTTCTTGCTATTGAATAATGTTTCGCGCTTCAGGAGGTAGAAACTGAAGTACAACTTCTTGCAACACACGCACCTCCTCCTTTGTTTGATGAAGCTCCTCCCTTAGTCGAATAACTTCTATTGAATCAATTGGTTGATTGGAAGATCCTTGCATATGCTGCATGAATGTGTTATCTGCACATTTATAAGTATGTGCAAGATCTCCAATACCGTAAACACGTCCCTTATGCTTTGGTCCCGCAGCAGCAACCCAACACTGAGTCCTAAGTCTTTGTTCTTCAGCAGGGTCTAAAGGAGTCATTTCTGATTCACCAACACTTGAGGCCACATCGGACTTGGCTTGAGATAGTCTAGCCTCAAAGTGTTCCTGTCAATGATAAACAATTATTAGTAAATAAATGTATTAAACATTGAAAAAAATAAGAGTGCATGGCAAATAATGTTCTCACATGTGTCTACCTAGATCTATCATCCACAAATTCACCAGTATCCTTCCGTAAATGAGTTTGCTGAAAAATTTCATCAACATATGCAGATCGACCAAGCTCCTGAGACTTTTTTCAAAGTAAAAAAAATAGATATGTTTGGTACAAAATAATTATACAAGTACAAAAAAGTGACTTAATCTATTGTTAAAATAATCTTACCAAACGAATGGCGTGATCTTGCAAGGAAATGGAACCACCTGTGTACATACACCCACCCTTTTCAGATGTCTGATTTTTGTTTTGCCTGTATACACCTGGAATGATACTCAGGGGCATTCCAATGTGATAACAGATCATTCCATACACGATTTCCAATCCAATATGGCCTTTTATTTTCATTCCGGGCATCCCTAAACATCTCAAAAAGTCTATGAGAGGCTTTGGAGTTAAAAGCTTTCTTAATTTCATCCTCTTTCTCCGGTCTCTATACAAATTTTCTCTAAAGTATCACACATTCATCAAATGTTTTGTAGTTAGGAAAATACCAATTGGTCTAAATTAAATCAACCCATCTTTAACAAACACTAATCTAAAGTCCCAATATGATGAAGTAATAAATATTCCACACAATTGAATGCCTTTTTTTCCCCCTAAAACAGGTTTAAACCAGTCATCAATTTACCTAATGAAGGTAGAATTCTTGAATCATAATGTATCCATTTAAGCCATTGAAGTAATTGATAAACATGTGAATTAGTTACCTTAAAACGTTGGAAAAAAAAGATCTTGTTGATCTTTTGGAATTTCTCCCCATGTTGCCCATGGGTTGACAAATTGATGTCTAATGGATAATGTCACAGCCTTTGCCGCAACCTTTGATGGATAAAACCTTAATTAAAAAAATCATCACATCATGAGAACGTATGAATTGCAAAGCTTTATAGGAGAATTTTAATGTAAATTTTAAATACTTACGCTCCATTCATCAATGTAATCGTAGGACGATCATTCAGGGGGGGTCTTCCATGGCCAAATTAACACGGTCTTCATCAGTAGCCATGTTCCCTACAGCCATGGATGGGGAAGGTGTGGATGTAGGCACCGGAGACAGTGGAAGTGGTGTACGTACAACATTTGTAGGTCTATTTGGCATAGATACAAAAGAAGGGGATGAGGTACTTGATTAAAGACTTACTCTAGGTGGTCGTAGTCTAGCCACATATAGTTTTTTCTTCCCACTTGTTTGTTTTCCACTATTGTCAGTCAATGGGGGTCGGGGAGGATCAACACCACCTGATGAAATTTCTATATATATACAAAAATATTTTAATAAGCTACAAATTCAAATAGTGTGAATTCAATCAAAATTACTTAAGTCACATAATTCGTTGTTACACACAAAATACCAATTGTCCCCTAATAAAGTCATCACTACATTACAACAAAAGAAGCATACATTCATAAAAGTGGAATATAAATCTTTAACATGTCCAAAATTTCTTTCGAAACTTCTGTCTCTTTGGTATCTGATTTAACAAACATAGCTTCATGATTAGCTTTTTCATTTTGCAAATCTTGTATCTCTAAAGAGTCTTCAACTCTCTCAGCATTGATACAATGTTCATAAAGAGGAACATAAATTTTTAACATGTCTCTAACTACTTTTTGAAGTTCCCTCTGTTGCCTCTCTGTTTTAACAAACAAAGGTTCCGTATTAACTTTTCCATCTATGTCTTGTAACTCTAAATTGTCTTCAACTATCTTATCATCCATAGAGTGTTCTAAATCTAAAGAGTCTTCAACTCTCTCAGCATCCATGCCACCTTCCTCAAAATCTATTGAGTCTTCAACTATTTCTAAATCAAAAGAGTTTTCAACTCTATCATCATCCACAGAGTCGTTTAAATCTATTGAGTCTTCAACTCTCTCTAAATCACAATAGTGACGCACTGTGTCATCATCCATAAACTCCTTTAAATCTATAGAATCTTCAACTCTCTCTAAATCTAAAGAGTCTTCAACTCTCTCAGCATCCATAGAGTTTTCTAAATCTAAAGAGTCTTCAACTCTCTCAGGATCCATAAATTCTTCTAAATCTAAAGAGTCATCAACTATGTCATTGTCCATAGAGTCTTCAATGATCATTGAATGTAAACACTCCTCAACTCTTTTAGCATCCATATACTCTTCAATTATGGATGGTTTCTAAAAAATACAAGAAGTAAATGGATGGCAAATTTTATCAATAACCAACAACATAAAAGATAAGTAAATGATAGGAGTATATGCAAAGCAACATTCTGTAACTACCCCATAAGTTAATGACAATCATGTTCAACAAGTTGCTACGCATATAATGATCAACGAATATGACATAAATCTATTTAAAACATATGTTGTCGTAAGGTTTACATACCAAAACTAGATAAAATAGAGTGGTATGATACAAGTTAACACTATGCAGAATAAAGTCCATATCATGGGTTATTCTCTTCAGAATTGTAAACCTCAAAGTCATCTTCTAAATCCCCTTCATTGTCAAATTCAAAACTATGGTGTTCTGCATCCAAATTATGTGATGGACCTTCGTCTATGAATCCATTACCAGGGTCCACTTCTTCAATCCCGTCTCATAAATCTTGCAATCCTGAAATATTTTCAACTTCAATAACTTCATTGACATGTTACATTTCATCTAGTTGGTAAGGCATATCATTTGCAACATTATTGGATTCTATGTAACCCCTTGGCTTTGTTTTAATTGCAACACATCAACCACGTTTGTCTCTTCTTGTGGCTGGATAGAACACATAATACACTTGCCTTACATTATGTGCAATGATGAAGGGGTCATATCGATTATATGTTTTATCCATTTGAATTTCCACCATTCCATATTTTGGATCCACTCTTGTTCCTCTACTAGATGGATCAAACCATTCACAATAAAATAAGACAACCTGCTTATCATAGGTTGTACTATTATACTGTACCTCATAAATATGTTTAATTACCCCATAAAAATCGTCTGCTTCTCTTCTGTAAGGCCCTTTACGTGAACCCCACTATTTATGTTTTTTTTTCCCTCAGTCCATGCTTGAGTATGAAATTTGTACCCATTGACAAAGTATGTGTGCCATACCTTAACGTAACTCATAGGACCATATGATAAATCCCGTAAGTGTTGGTTTGTCACATTTATACCCGAATTATGAACCTACGAATAGTGACAATAAGTTAAACCAGGAGAAAAATTGATAAAATAACATTGGTGAACTATAACATACATACTTGTTGCTGAAACCAACTTGGAAATTCTGCATGTACATTGGCACTATAGCCATTTGGTTCATTTTGTTGTTGGGATTGCAAGAATGAACTGTGCAATGAAACATTTAATAAGTTTTAAACATTATTATTGCAGTTCCCAATAACAATATTTTACACTTATAAAATGCAGTACTGGAAAACTTACTCAAGGTATGGCTTAACTTCTGCACAATTAATCATGAACATGGGCTGAGTCTTTCTCCAAATTAGTTAACCAGTGAATCAACTCTTTCCCAGAGGGTCGACCATGTTGGTAAAAAATTGATAACATTGGTTGACGACTTTCACTATCAATTGCAGATGGATTTCTAACATTGCGTGGTACCAACATAAAGTTATTGAAATAATGTGAACAAAAATGGGTTATCTCACAGTGTAAGTATGACGCATAAATGGATCCTTCAACCCTAGCCTTATTTTTCACTCCTCGCTTAGAATCGCCCATGAATCTACAACATTTACATAACATGTAAGGATGGATAAGTGTTACAATTTGTTAATGTGTATTTGAGCAAGGTGACAATGAAAATAATTACCTTTCAAATTGATACATCCATCTATAGTGCACTGGTCCACCAAGTCTAGCTTTATATGCCAGATGAACTGACAAATGTTCCATTGAATCGAAAAAACTAGGGGGGAATATTCTTTCCAACTTGCACAAGATCAATGGAATATTTTGTTCCATTCTAATCAAGTCATCCTCCATCAAAGTCGAACAACACAAATCTTTGAAGAAATGACTTATTTTAGTTATTGGATTTAACACATGCAGTGGCAATGAGCTAAAAGCAATGGGAAGTAAACATTCCATGAATACAAGACAATTATGACTTTTCATCCCATGCATGGTTTCTTTAGCAACATTGGCACATCTTGCCAAGTTAGAACAATACCCATCTGGCATTCTTAGTTCTTTTATCCATTGACATACTAGCATGGTTTGGTCTGCAGTTAGAGTGTAATTTGCTTTTGGCTTTAACAACTTCCCGTCAGCCCCCGACATCAGCTCCAAGTCTCTCCGCCTACAGAACAAAGCTAAGTCCTTCCTAGCTTTTTCGTTGTCTTTTGTCTTACCATTGACATTCATGATAGTGTTGAATATGTTGTCAAAATTTTTTCTCTATGTGCATTACGTCAATATTGTGTCTCAACAAATTATAAGATCCCAAAAGATGCTTCTTTTTGTCCAATGATGCCATTCCCCATATCTTTCTAATGTTAGTGGAGGCACCCCTACTTCAGTGACTTTTGGCAAATCCCTTACCCTACGCCAAAGTTGTCTCGGCGTCAATAAACGCGGTGGGTCATCGGTTTCTATTTCCCCTTTCTTGAAGGCATTTTTGTCTCTTCTAAATGCATGATCATGTGGTAAAAATCGACAATGACAATCAAACCAAGAAGTTTTTCCCCATTTGCCAACTGGAAGGCCTTTGTGTCCTCCATGCAGTACGGACATGCCAATCTACCATGTGTACCCCAACCAGACAACATACCATATGCAGGGAAATCATTAATAGTCCACATCAAAGCTGTCTTCATCATGAAATTTTGCCTTTTTGAAACATTGTAAGTGAGAACTCCATCCCACAATTTGTTCAAATCATCAATAAGAGGTTGTAAATACACATCAATACCCACTGCTGGATTAAATGGTCCAGGTACCACACAAGTCAAAAACATATATAGTTTAGTCATACACAATTCTGGAGGAAGGTTGTAGGGGGTTACAATTATTGGCCAACAAGAATATGGTGAAGATGATGCTTGAATATATGGGTTAAATCCATCTGATCATAGACCAAGTCGGACATTTCGGGGATCATTAGCAAAGTATGCATGTACCCAATTAAAGTGCTTCCAGGCTTCACCGTCAGAGGGATGACGTAACATGCCCGAACTGCTTCTATTGTCATGGTGCCATGTCAGCTGCCCTGCACTTTGCATGGATGCAAACATTCTTTGCAACCTTGGGATTATATGCAAATAGAACATTGCCTTAACAGGAACTGGTTTTCTATTTCGTGTTCCGTCAGCATTAGCACGATACCTGGGCTTGTTACAAAATTTGCATTCATTTAATGCCCCATCATTGTTATAATACAACATGCAACCATCCACACAACAATCAATCCTCTTAGCCTCCAATCCCAACTTCGATACTAAACTCTTGGCATCATAAAATTTTTTTGGCAAGTTATCTTTTATAGGTGTGACATCTAAAAGCATTTTTGAGATAAACTCTAGGCATTGGTCAGGCACATTCCAATTTGACTTGTAAGCTAAAAGCCTTGCAGATATTGACAATTTTGAGTCTGATGCCCCTTTATACAACGACTGATTCGCATCCACCAATAAACTGTAAAATTTTTGTGCATCATCATTTGGAGGCTCTTCCATAGTATATGAGTTTCGAACTTCAAATGTCTCTGGCTGTCTGAGAGCATCACACACCATGTCTTGCATTAACAAAAATTGTTCAACTTCATCCACATTTGTTGTGCTATTTGATGCATCCATGTAACTATTGTCGTCATTTATAACAAAATGTGACATGTCTTCACCATGATTAGTCCAAATCCAATAACTAGGCTTGAACCCATTTTTGTAGAGATGAACTTTGACAACTCTATCCCCCAAAATCCGAGTACAATCGCATTTAACACAAGGACATCTTATCCCCCAATCATTGTGATAACTATCTTGCTAAATAGCCTTGGTTACAAAGTCATGAACCCCATCGACAAAAGATTATTTCAAACTGCTTCTACCACTGTAACATCTATCGTACATCCATCGATGATTGGAAGGAATATAGTTCATGTTCTGTGTATTTAAGCAAAAAAATTGGAACATTGATGAATCGCATACATAAACAACCTGAAGTAATTTATTTTGACAAATATCTCAAAGTTAATTTTGTAAACAAACCCAATTCACTCAATTAAACAATTCACTCAAATATCCATTTAATAGACAAAGTAGAGCAAAAAGGTGTAGCCAAAAATCAAATAAATATGTATATATAATGAAAGAGAAATACTTGTTTATGAAAAAAACTAAATAATAAATAAATTAATTTGTATTATGATTCACACAAGTTTAAATGTACTAGTGATATACGTAGTCAAAGAAAAGGTGAAGACTATATGTTTAAATATTCAGTCAGAAAATTAATTATGAACATGAACACCTTACCTAAAACACTCTGACTTGAAGACCAAACTTGGCAACCTCAATAGCACAAAATCAACGAGCCTGTAGCAATAAAAGAAATTGTAATTAATTTAACATTTAAGTAGACATCATTGAATTCCTAAACAAATAGTAGATTGATTAATTTCAATTGAATTTATAAACAAGAGAGAAAGTGTGCAATGATGAAAAGGAGATTGACTGATTATCGTTACAAGACAAGTTAATAAAACAAAACTACAAGATCCACGCCACCTTCCTTTTTATGATTGGATCTTATTTCCAACTTATTTTCCCAGGAAAAATCAATCCTATGCTAAACAACAAATAGTAATGATTATGTTACATTACATTGCTTGTCCCTTAAAGTTCGAAACACCTAATTAACACCAAATGATGGCTAGCCTCCAAGTTTATACAGAGGGTCAGAGAGATAGTGGATCACCCTTTGAATCTGATTACTTTTTTTATTTTGTCCAAATGATTTTTCAACCCTTAACTTTTCCAAACACCTAATTAACATTCCTAACATTTTAGAAACACTTTTCTTTATATAATCCCATACACAATCTACAGCTCACCAAAAAATCTACACTCTTCATACAATAAATTTTCAAAATAAGTAACATTCTTTCTATTTTTATAATTTGTAAAAACTTCTGTACGTAGGAATTTAGCTAACTAGACAAACATTTCTAATTAATAGTTATATGATACTCTTGATCATAGCAACTAGTGAATTATGTTATACAAGGTTCATTCATTAAAACATTAATAGATTTTAACTAAAAACTTGTTTCTGACTAGATTTTCAGTAATAATCTTTAATTTCGTGATAAAAAAATGTATCTGAAATCTTTAATTTCTGGCAGGGTGTTTTCATTATCATGTGTCATCCAAAATTATGTTCAACATGGTTCTTCATGGACGTGCTTCATGAAGAAGGGGGTAGAAGTTCAGTCATAGCTTTAACAAAATGGTGTACCAATCCATTAGAGTGCTCGAGGCTAAGCCATGCAAACTAACTTTTGATTCATGGATATATATATATATATATATATATATATATATATATATATATATATATAT
>CM023960.1:18357506-18410802 GCA_013407115.1 Glycine latifolia
TTCGTCATTATTATTCTTTTGCTCCGAAAAAGAGTAGTTATGTAAAATATTTATGATTTTCCTAGCTAATTTCCAAGGAATTCTTAAATTAGAGTAGTTATGTAAAATATAAAAAATAAAAAGTTAAGGGGAATGTTAAATTTGAAGTCACAATATAACCAAAGATAAGGAAAAACTTAAATTTGGGCAATTAAAAAATAAAAAAAAAAGTATGCGAAGTAGAAGATTATTGATGAAAAAAGCCAAACGTAAAAAATGTTATCTAAATGAGTAACATCATAAGAGAAACGTAAGGGAATTGTTAAATCAAAGCAATTAAAAAAAACAAAAGATAAGGAGAATTTTTAATTTATAGTCCTAGAGGGAAAATTATTTTATTAAAGAGTAATAAATAGAAAATATAATGGAATAGATGAAAATGAACGTTATTTAGGAACTTTTCAACATTAGCAACACCATAACAATTAAATTGGGGCTTCATAAGGGGATTCATAAATAAGGCCGAAGTAGATTGAAGAAAAATATATTAAGGATTGGAGGGAAAAAAAAAAAAGAAGAATCTTAGCAACTATTGCAGTTCCCAAACATAAGAGATTTGATGTTTATAAATAAACTGGAGAAAAAAAAAAAACAAAGGAGGAATCTTAGCAACACTAGTAACAACAAAACCAAACATAAGGGGATTCATAAATTTGGCCAAGCAAAATAACAAATAACAAATTAGCCAAAGATAACAGATTTCATGTATGAAATAAGCACCATCAACATTTATGGAATCCTGTTCAAATGGGTTATGTTTATTCCCATTCCTTTTATTATAGAAAAATTATATACATTTAATCTATAACAGAAAATCAAATTACAACAATATACTATACTTGGTAGCATACCCTTATATGGTAGCTCTTGTAAAGATTCAAAAAAACTCTCTTAGCATTTTATCTACTCTAAACACTATCCTCTCTTATGACCTTCCCCATAAAGTTTCAACTATGTTACCACTTCTTAGAGTAAATATGATTTCACGTCACAGTCAATAGGAACCTTTTGTAATTAACAATAAAAAGCACAACTATCATAGTATTATCAATCAATGATGCTTATTCATTAATTTTAGAACCAATGAGAGATGACAAAAACTAATCATGGAAGAGTAACAAATAGCAAGTTGAAAGATGTAGCTCACCAGCAAGCAGCAACAGAGTTGTGAAATACAACACGGAGATGCAGAGGCATATACTGGTAATTCACCCAACCAACTATTGCCCAAAACTGCAAGTAAAAAAATAATAACTTAAAAAACTAACTTTTCAAACTGTCCTATGAGCTAAACTGCAGAAGATAGTTCTCATTGCCATACCTTCCATGCAGGTAACTGAACAGAAGGGTGATCCTTTTTAACTTTGTTATACATATTGTAATGGTATACATATTCTAATACAGTCAACCACTTGAAATTAGAAATATTATACGTATTCTTAGTATGATGCTTATACATATTCTCAATGATTAGGTAATTAGGACAAAGTGAGAAACCTCTGTCCTATTCTTAGTCCGTCATTCAACAAAATTGTTCATTTTCTTTTCAAAGCTTCGATCCTAACACATACACAGTTACATATGTTCCTTTTCTACATAATGTTTTCAAACCTTTTATCTGCTATTTACTATACACTGTGTCTTACCCTGTGATTGCCCTAACTAGATTCTCACCTTTTATGTTTACTTCAATGTTACTTCATGTTAAATGTCACATATTGACTAGATATATGACCAAAGTAATGTAATAAGACTTATGCAATCCTCTCCTTTGAGATTCATTTTAGGATTCAAGTAGGTCCAGTTCATTTCTAATATAGTATTAGAACCAAGCCAGCGTCCAATCCTAAACATAAGAGGAGTAGGTTAACATGTTTCTCGTACAATGGCCATAGTTGTCATCCCCCCCAAAGCTTTTGGGGTTAAATTTCAGTCTATTTTCATTACTCTTATTTATGTTTCCTCCTTGTAAACCTTGTACCCTTTCTTCTCTAATTTCCCATATAACAGAATGCCATCACGAGTGGCACGCCCCTTCACTTCCTGCCACATCATCATTCTCATTGTGGACCCTCCTATTCTTTCTAGCAGGTAATGGATAACATAACTGGCTTCGGCTATTGAGGTGCAAACTGCCCACTTGGACCCAGATCCATTCTTGAGGTCCTAACACTTTGTGTTCTCTGTCTAAACATACTCATGTGCCATCTAGCATGTGATGACCAATCCTACTCATGCAGCACACATAACACAATTCTATTTATCTGACTGCATATCACAACTAAGCTACATTTCTTTCAATGTAACATTTTTTCCTATATAATTGATCACCCTTCTCTGCTACCATTATCTCCTATTTCTTATCTGTCTTATCACTTAATTGTGTACTTGGCTTTATATTTTATTTTTTTCACACTAATGAATCATCTTTTGTCCAGTTTTAAAAACTCTTAAGACTCATGGTTCAGGAACAAGGTTTAATCAAGGATTGACCTTTTTTAAAAAATACAAACTATGAATTGCACCCGATAGCAAAACAGAAGAAATCACAAAGCAGATCAAGCTGAAAATAAATAAAAGGGCTGTAGGTTTTTTGAAATTAAAGGGCATTCATGAAGGTAGGAATGGTATTTTATTCATTGATGCAGAGATCTTTGAGGTTACTCCACTTTCGCACAAAAACTAATGATTAACATTTGTTTGATAAAAAAAATAAAACTAAATGGTGTGATACCAAAAGAAACATGCTCAGAGATGAGGCCAACATTGAGATTTGATCCATCTGAGAATTTTAGGTATCCTTTTTTTTTTTTTCTTTCAAACATGTCTAAAGCTGAAATAAGTAAGAAGTTGGATGATAAAAGAGAAGCCAATAGTCCAAATTGTCAACTTTAACCACGTTCAATAGAAAAAAAATCTTAGTCTTATAGCATGCCTTCTTACATGAGTCACATCCTTCTTGAAAATTATTCTCATTGAAGGCCAATGAGCCTTATTTTTTTATGCGACCTTAGCATGGTTTATCAATAGCTTTTTTTTGTTGTTACAGGGTTACGATTAATTCTCTGTTAGAATAAACATATTATTATAATAAAAATTAGATTTTACTCAATCATTAAAACTAACTTCAAAACTTAAGAGAAGGAGATGATCCAAGTCTTATAAGAAGTACTTTTAGTGCTTAATGTAAGATTTAACATGTGTCTTCATACAAAACAAAACGAAAATAGTGCCTCAAGATTTTACTTTTTTTTCATTAAAATCATGACACTTGCCATGTAACGTAATCCCCCCTCTCCTCAAAATTATTAGATAATAGTAACAAAAAAATGTCAAATTAAGGGTACTAACCCTCAAGAAAGTGGGTACGCAAGGGTACCAACAATTTGTTCCTCTTGTCCAAGACAAAATAGACTTTAATACATATCATTGGGATATTTTGCCACAAACCCGATATATTTATGAAATAAGGCACATAATAACAGTAATTATTATGTCATCAACACATACCAGGGAGATAAATAATTTGATGTTGAGATGTGTAAACAAAGAACGAAGGGTCACACTTGCTTGCGATGAAGGCAAACTAAAGAAGAGTGGATTGAAGCCAAACTCCTACAGTACAAAAAATTTATCCATTAGTCGATCTTTACATCTGTTAAGACAGTGTAACGCCCCACATGCATCTGATTCATTAACATTGATTTATGGTCGTTAAGCGCAACAATTATCAGAGATAAACAATTTGGAAACAATAAACAAAATGACGTAATCAAACGTCATTAACAACACCCACTGTACATCATATATGGTGAATTTTCATTATATACAATGTATGTATCAAAACTGTACATATCCCTCTCAAGGTACAAAAATAATAGGCATAAATCAAAAGATAGAGCCAACATGCTCTTAACTCTATGCCTAAAGTTCCCACAAAACCATATCCCTCTACTCGGGCCTCTTGCCCTGGGATCTATCAGCCGCTCCCTGAGTATCACCTGTAAAACATAATCCCCAATAGGGGTGAGATAACAATCTCAGTAAACTCAGGGTCCTTGGAGGTCTTTCCTCCCCCCTGGTTCACTTCCATGGCATATAATATTAAAATTTGCATTACATCATCTAGCAATCACGGTTCTCAAGAACAACACATCACATGTATATAATAGTGCCTGAGGAAGGTCATCCACTGAAGGGCACATTCCCTCGGGACTTTCAACACTGCCTGAGGAAGATCATCCATTGAAGGGCACATTCCCTCAGGACTTTATATCAATGCCTGAGGAAGATCATCCATTGAAGGGCACGTTCCCTCAAGACTTACATCACATATAATCTATTCTATTGGCCAGAGAATCTCAACAATCACACAACACTATCACAGTGTATATCATCAATCCATATTCATCATATACATGTTTCAATAAAACAGTAAGACACAATTTCAATACACATGCCTCATGATATATAATAACCATCACTCCCTCGGAGTATGGTGGGACACAGACCATAGGAAACACTCCCAAGAACAAAGAGCTTACCTACTCTGAGCGCTACATTGGCTCTCCCGGCCTTATGGTCACACCCACTAATAGCTTCTGAATCACGCCCTACATAAAGGCATACAAACAATCAATAGCGGTTCTCAACCGTTAGAATGAAAAGAAACGCTATTCCTTTCCATTTAAACCTTTTTGTCCTCTATCTTAAAGTTATCAGAACTAACCACCTTATAGGCGGCTCACAGACCCTCAACAGGATCTATCTCAGCCTAACCAAGGCACTAGAGTCCTTCTAAGACTCTACATCAGCTAGTTCAAAGCATACAATTGCTTAACCACTTTATATCTCAAGAATAACCAAGTTATTCAAAACAATCAATCCAACACTTAATCACCTTCTATACGGTCTCTTGAACACTTTTAGTAAAAGCCCCAAGGCTTATATTTATCATAATACATTTCATTTCATCATCATTCTTCCTACTCATACATATTTCAGAGCCACAACCAAACTTCATCAATAGTCATGATTCAAAGTTCAATATTCATCAGAACAACCTCCTGAGCATACTTTTTTAAAGAATCCAAGCCTAATTCCAGCCCTAACACAAATGGGTCACTATTCATCCCAAGAACAGTTCCACAAATCAATTGGTAAAACTTGAGTTTCTTACCTCTAAACAATCGAGGAAGGCTGGAGGATCACTTCTCCAAGCTTTAGCGTCCTTGAATCGCCTTCTTTCACTTCCAAAACTTAGTTTTGCAAAGTTCCCTAGAGAACGGGATCTCTCCGATTGATGGTTCCCTCGAGAAACTGAAGCTGGAATCTAGCTCATAGAGGAGTTCTAATCAACTTTCTAGTTGGGTGGAAAGTGTTTAGATGAAGAATGGAGAAGATATGAAGCTTCCTACTTCATTAATGGCGGAAACCAACGGAGGAAGAAGAAGAAACATTTTTGGGCCAGAAAATTCGTAAAAATGGCCTTTTATAGGCCCCCAGCCCATTTTCCCACGCTAATAGCGCCATTCTGGCGCTATTTACGCCAAATACGCGAGTCTGGACAGGTTCCTGGAGCTAATCGCGCCACTCTGGCGCTAACCGCGTCAGATATTCGAGAAAAAGAGCCTCCAGGTGCATTCTGGCGCTACTAGCGCCATTTTTGGAGCTAACCGCGCCACTCTAGCGCGCCTCCCACGCTAGCGGCGCCAGTTCCCACGCTATTCGCACCAGAATTTTTTTTTTTTTTTTAGGAATCAAGGTTATTATAGACAGCCATTTCAATTTTCCTTTACCCTGAAAAAACCATCAAAAGATCCAATAATTTTTATTTAGGAAGAAGAGGGACTAGATGTGTATTCTGCCTTCTATAACTTGCATTTCTAGGGGAATAGTTAAGGTTGATTTTAATTTGGTTGAATCTTCCTTTTACTTGATGAGATAAGGATAAGAGAAGAACTTAGACTTGGAATCGATTAATGGGCTCTTAAAAGAAAGCTCTGTTCTACACTAACAAACAAAGAGGAGGTATACAAAATTCATGTGTACTTTTCATTCTCTTCAGAGAATGGGTATACATTTATCCAAATCCTTCTTAAAGTTTCTTGTTTGTAATTTAATAAATTATTTGCTACTGACATTCTTGTTGAAGATGTGATGAAGGCTATTCAAAGAATGGGTTTTCTGTGCTAAACCCAACCATGAACAGGCCTGGATAGAGCCTAGCACCTTAGCACAAATATTCTCTACCCCATGTGATGCATAACAAATCCTACATTTGTGAATTCCCTCACCCATGCACCCCGGTCCCTAGTTACCCTCTTGCATCATTCTTTTTTGCACAATAAATACCCTCTTGCATCAAGTGAATCATTCCTCCAAATATTAACCATTTTCACCTAACCTAACTAACTCAATCTAGAACCACAACGACAAACTTAGAAAAGCCAAGTTCCTAGGGCATAACTCAAGGAGGACGAGTTTGAGTGAGAAAGGGTAACACATACCTGTGACGGAGGAAGCCGTACCCGTGACGGAGGCCGCGATGACGCCGGAGTCGCACAGCTTGTCAGTGAGCACAATGGGAGAAGGCGCTACAATTTCATAAGAGGAACCAACAAAATCACACATGACGGCTAGGGTTCACCTCGTGTCTATTTGGGATAAATGATAATTTCCGAAGGATTCAAAATCCATGGAAAAATGGCCATGGGAAAACCAAAATTTCCGACCGAAGCTTGTCGGTGGGAAAAAGGCAGTCGGAAAATCCTAATTTTCCAACGGAAGATCCTCCATGGGAAAATGGCTGTTGAAAATCGCCGTTTTTTGTGTGGTGTTCTAATGGTACTCACATTTGTAAAAATCTTGATAGATGTTTGTCAAATACAAATTGGAGACTTCTCTTCCCTCATGCATTAAAGGAGCTTCTCCCCATTCATAGTTTAGACCACAACTCCCTGTCGATTAGTCGTTAGTTGTTGCAAGTTAAGTAGTAAGAAACACAAATCCTTCCACTTCTAAGAAACTTGGTTGTGCCACCTTGATTATGCTAATGTTGTTGAAAGCACATGGGAAAATACTAGGGGAAATGCAATCCATAAATTGGGAGCCATGAGGGAGGAGTCCATTAATTTCAACGAAGATATTTTTGGCAACATCTTTTGTAGAAAACGCTAATTGAAAGCAAGGCTAAAAGGGGTCCACATGATACATGATGGCCATTACTTTTCTGATTTGGCTTTGTTAGAGAGGGATCTGTAAAAGGAATATGATATAGTCTTGGAACACGAGGAGATGCTTTGGTTTCAAAAGTCCAAGGAAAAATAGGTTGAATTTGGCAACAAAAACACCGAAATTTTCCATACTTATACTATCATTAGAAAAAGGAACAAGATCACTAGTCTCTTGATTGATGATATTTGGTGCTCTAATGAATAGGTGCTTAAAACTGAGGACCTGAGCTTTTTCAAAAAGGCTCTTCCAAGATAAGTCACCTTGTGCCCCAAGTAGCATTGTTATTTCCTCCCTTCAAACCATAGGCCAAAATTTTCTTAAGGCCCTCTTACTGCCTGTTTCTCTGAGAGAGGTCAAGGATGCAATCTTCTCTGTGAGCCCTTACAAATCCTAGGGCCAGACGAGTTTCAACCTATCTTTTTTTCTGAATTATTGGGAGTCTATAGGATCAGATGTTTGGGAGCTTGTGTCACAATCCTTCTCGTATGGTAATATTACTCCTTGTTTTGCAGAAACTTTAATTGTACCTATCCCTAAAACTGATAGCCTTATGACTCTTAAAGACTTTCTCCCCATTAGTCATTGCAATGTTCTCCTCAAAGTCATATCTATGGTGGTGGTCCTTAGTATCTGTCCTCACCTTAACTCCTTCATTGGCCCTTCCCATAGCAGTTTCATTCCTGGAAAAGGCACTAGTGAGAATGCTTTGATTGCCTAGGAGATTGTTCACAGAATGCATAGGAAAAAAAAGTAAGTCTGGCTACCTTATGCTCAATATTGATTTTGCGAAAGCCTGTGATAGAGTTGACTGGGATTTTCTTCACCTCACTTTATTTGATTTTGGATTTCCCTCTTCAATTATTTCCCGGATTATGAATTTCATTACCTCTACATCTTTATCCTTGAGATGGAATAGTGAAGTTCAAGAGAGTTTTAGCCCTCACAGGGGGCTCAGACAAGGAGACCCTCTCTCCATATCTTTTTGTGTCGTGCATATGGAAAAATAATCCTATCTGATTCAAGAAGAAGTTGATCAAAAGGATTGGCAGCCTGTTAAAGTTGTTAAAAAAAGGGCCATCCTTCTCCCACTTGTTCTTTGCATATGACTTTTTGCTTTTCTCAGCAGCAACTTGTGCTCAATCTCGTCTTATCAATAGATTATTGGAGCTTAGACCATAATCATTGTGTGACTTGGTCAACTATTACTCAACCCAAGAAGCTTGGTGGCCTTGGCATCAGGAGAATAGAGAATAGAGAGGCTAACGTAGCAATGCTAGGAAAACATATCTAGTCTATTCTTCATAAACCTAACAAAACTTGGGTTCAGTTAGTTAATGCTACATATTTGAAAGGAGACTCTATTCTTCCATCTCGTGCTTATCATGGTTGTTCTTATACTAGGGCTTCCTTAAAGAATGCTTCTGAATTTCTTCAACCTGGGTTCAAATTTTGAGTGGGCCAGGTAATCTCTCCTTATGGTATGATCGCTGGTCCACTAAAGGCATTGCTTGTCATTCCATCAACGACATTCATTTAAATGATGTAAGTCTTAACATTTGGGATATTTGGAGAAATGGGGCGTGGTGTTGGTCTGATGTGCTCTTCGATATCCCTTAATGGCTCAAATTGGAGGTGGAGAGCTTATCTCTTAATGATGATATTCCTGATGTTGTTGCATGGGGACATGAGTCTAATGGTATCTACACTGCTTCATCCGCTTGTAGATGACTCACAAGAGCTCGTTCATCTGCTGTGTTCAAGGAGAGGAGAGAATCCTGGGTTTGGCCACTCCAAATTCTAGAGAATATCAAACATTTCCTTTGGCTTGCTGATCATCACAACATTCCAACTAATCTCTTTCGAACTAACCGTCATATTGCTTTTGATTCTTTTTGTTTCAGGTGTGGCAGCAATGAAGAATTCGTTCTTCACCTTCTTCGTGACTATCCCAAGGCTATCCTTGTATGGGTCCTGCAATCCTCCTGAAGATGACGTTTCAATTTGGATAAAGAAGCATGCGACTAGCATCAATGGCTCTCTTTTTGTAGCAACAACGTGGTAGACTTGGAAGCTAGGCTCGCAACGAGGAGATCTTTCGTCAGACATCTATTCCAGATCATGTCCTTTGCAATTTATCGCTCCATGATACCATTCAGAGGGTTTTCTCCCATTCGATTTCTTCTCGCCCTGCTAGATTGGTTCATTGGTTTGGCATTTGCAAATTAAACACTTAATGGCAGTGCTCTGGGTAACCCAGGAAAGACATATTTTGGAGGTGTAGTTTGTGATTCTAATGGTGCTTGGGACGTGGGTTACCTTGGCTCGTGTGGTATAACCACAAACATGCACGCAGAACTTCAAGCAATCTACCATGGTCTAAGTATCTCGTGGCTAGAGGGAATCTGAAACCTAGTGTGTGAATCTAACTAGTTTTGTGCACTCACATTTATTAAGAATGGAGTATAAGTAACTCACCCTTGTTATCCGATTGTTTCAAAGATTATTTCCTAGTGGCAACAGGAGTACATGACTGGATTATTGAGTTCAAGCATACTCTGAGAGGGAAATCAAGTGGCTGATTATCTGGCCAAGGATGGTGCTCAAGGAGATGATCCTCTAGTTATTCTATATATCTTAAGCCTTAGCTTTTTGCTGATGCATTAGGAGTGTTGTTCCTAAGGCAATAAGCCCTTGTTTTGTTTTTGTTCCTTACTTTCCTTCAGCATAAAGAGAGATACAGGATGTATTTTTAGCTTTTTATTACAAAGTCCTTCCATTTTTTTCACTTTATTCATATATGTTTTTATTTTTTTCTTTAATAAAATAAAACTTGTTTATTTGATAAGGTAAAAAGAATATAAATTTCTATTCTTTATTTGAAATAATACCAAATAGCATAAGTCAGACTGTCAAACTCGTATACTCTTCTACTTTATTTAAGACCTTTTTTTATTTAACTTTCTAAAGTGAACAATGATAATTAAAATATGTAATTACAGTTGATATTCCAACACAATGAAAACATTCATGATTTATTATGTATCTACATAATATCAACTATTAAATAATCCTGATAAAAACTATAATTATTTACTTTATTTTCTTAAATAAATTACTCACATTAATATTAATACATTATCTTTTCTAATCATATCATATCAACTATATATATATGAGTATTTGATTCTTTTAAGTTATGTGACGTGACAATCCAAAAATCATTCCGTTCAAGAAATTATTATTTTTTAATTCAAATAAATATAATTAACAATTAAATATAATCAATTCATATTAATATAATATATTGATGTTAATAAGTTAATATGTATCTTAAATTCTAAATTGTCATAACTTTTAAAAATTCTTATAATAAATTAAAATATCAATCGAGTAATATAATTATCAATTTAATATATAATATTTGGCAAATTTAAATAAATAATACAAATTAATTAAATAATTTGAAAAAGGGGGTAGTTTGCAAAATATTTCATAAAATGGGGTCATGGAACACACCCAAAATAGGCGTGTTTAAACACGCCCAATTTAGGCGTGTTTAAACACGCCTATTTGAGGCGTGTTTGGGTGGGCTAGGTCTATATAAGGCCAAAAAAGTTGTACTATTTACCATTTGTAACTTTTCTTGCTTGGGTGAAAAAGTTTGTCTTGGTTCGCTTGGGAGTTTGGGTAGATTTTTCTTGCAACGAAGCTCTGTCAACAAGTATATGGATTTTATAATTTAGCATTTTTTATTATTGAATTGTTAGTGTCGTACATTATATGTTTGTAGAAAATTTTCTAGGTTATTAAAATGTTAGGTTCGTATATGTTAGGAAGAAAATTATTAGGTTTGTTTATGTTAGTGTTAGGTATGTAGATGGTTGGTTTAGGATTAAGGATTTAGGACTTAGGGTGTATGTGTTAGGGTTTAGGGTTTAGGACTTAGTGTTTAGGGTTTAGGGGGTATGGGTAATGGGTTAGGGTTTAGGGTTTAGGGGGTGTGAATTTAGGTTAATGGTTTAGGGTTGTGTGTGTGTGAATTTAGGGTTTAGGATTGAGGGTGTGTGGATTTAGGGCATAGTAGTTAGGGTGTGTAGATTTAGGGTTTAGGGTTTAGGGGGTTTAGGTTGATGGGTTAGTGTTTTGGTTAGTGGTGTAGGGTTTAGGGTCTGTGGATTTAGGTTAATGGTTTAGTGTTTAGGTTCATGGTTTAGGGTGTGTGGATTTAGGGTCTTGGTTTAATGTTTAGGTTAATGGTTTGTGGTGTGTGGATTTAGGGTGTAGGGGGTTTAGGTGGGTGTAGGTGGGTTAGGTTAACGAGTTATGGTTTAGGGTGTGTGGATTAGGGGTTAGGGCTAAGGGGTTAGGGTTAATGTTTTAGTGTTAAAGGTTAGGGTATGTGGGTTTATGGTTGAGGGTTAGTTGTTTATGTGTTTCATTTTTTTTTGTTGAAGATACTCATTAGATGGCTGATTCATCTTCGAGTGATTCTTCGCGCTCTGGATCTGATCATGAGGATGAGAGCATGGATCCGACGACCCATGTTATCCCAACCCCGTATAAGTGAGGTGTTTTGCGTAGGCGTACTCAGCGCACCCACGTTTCCCAAGCTGTGTGGAATGAGGACACAGCTCGACTGTTGAAGACTCGTCGAGGTAAAGTAACGGCGGGGCCACGCCACGATGATATACCTGACATCGTTGGTGACATGTTGAGAAATGCTGGCTTTCTACATGTCGCACGCATGTGACATATTCAAGTATGCAAGTAGAAAATAAGTAAACAATTTTTTTATAAAACTGTACATATGAATTGATTAGTTTTTTTTGTAGATCGATGCTGCGCTTATTAGTGCTCTGGTTGAGCAGTGGAGACCAGAGACCCATACCTTCCATATGACGTAAAGAGAGATGACCATCACGTTGGAAGACGTGGCTGGTATTTTGGGATTGCCCACCGAGGGCAAAGTCGTTACAGGAGTAATCGTAGGTGACTGGGACAGCGTCATTGATGAGGTTTTTAGGCATGAACCTCAGGAAGATACCGAGCTTAAGGGTGGATATTTGCGCTTGTCTTTCTTTGATAGACATTTTGCGCACTGGGGTGAGGTAGTTCCCGATTTGGTCGCCGTGATACGGTTCACGAAGGCGCACATTGCGCACCTTATTGGAGCATGGCTATTGAGCGACAGATCCGAGGGGGAGCATGGTCACGGTGCGATATGTCCCATTGCTTACTGGGGACTTCGAGGATATTGGAGGATAGCGCTGAGGCTCTGCGGTCCTTGCACATTTGTTTAGACAAATGTGCAAGTGTACTGATCCATGCAGAAGTGACATTGGTGGGTGTCATATGCTGCTGTAGGTGTGGGCGTGGCTGAGATTCCCACCCATTGCTCCAGCTATTCCACAGCCTACTCACCCAGAGTGGCACTTCGGTCACCGGTATGTAGCTAGTATATTTTATTTTTTAACAATTGTTGGAATTCAATGTTATAGTTTTCTAATGTCAGTTATTTTGAAATAAGGTTTAATGCTTTAGGCCGGTTTCGAGCACACGAGCTGCTTTGGTACAGGATGAGATTGGAATCCCTCAGTCGGGATGAGGTACATTTACTTATTTTTAAGTGTCCTTAATTGTGCATTTGTGGTGCATGTCCTTACATAACTGTGTGTTCGTTTGGTCTGTGCAGGTGGTTTGGCAACCATATGGGGAGTACGACTTTCTTGGTGCATCTGAGCAGCAACGACTATTGTGGATGGCAACTAGTCCTGTTATATGCTTCCACACAGTTGAGTATTCGCAACCGGATAGATGCATGCGCCAATTTGGGAGGGATCAGCCAATCCCACGTACTCCCAGGAAGCTGAAGGGTGTGCATGACCTTTCCTTGCGAGGTAAACGTGAAGATAACTGGGTCTGCAAGCTTAGACCTTTTATTAGACACTGGGAGGTTAGGCACCAGCACATCGACCTTCCCCCTCTGGTTCAAGGCTTCATGTCACCAAACCATGAGTACATGGTTTGGTACAGGGAAAATGGCAAGCGGTACATCTTGAAGATGGCTGCCAAGACTGGTCGTGGTGTAAGTTTTGTTGACAGTAACATATTTTCTATTTATGTTTATTATGATAAAGAACATGATTCATACTAATGTTTAAATATTTTATTTTATAGTAGGATGGGCTGGAGATGCTGTACTTCGCGCTTGGTCATGAGCAGTGGCCGGGCTACAGCCATGAGTGGGCGCAGGATGAGGTTGGACGCATAATGTCTATATTTAGATAGAGTTGTCGGCTGGAGGAGGCAGGGCCACATGCACCCGAAACCCAGCTTGAGGAGGAGCCACAACTGTCTATTGGCATTGGCCGTCGAAGACAGGAGGGACGTGGGCTAGAGCGTCGATGGAAAGAGATGCACCATGTTCCTGAGCCCATTACAGCTCCTAGTCCTTGCACATCGGGTTAGGTTAGGCCTCCATATATAGCATCCACATACGGCAGCCAGCCCTTCTATTATGACTCCACTCAGCAGGGGGGTGCGATGCCATCAGCGGATGTTGGGACCAGTAGTGACGTAGCTCCTACGGAGTGGACTGGGTGCCGACATTGATGACATGCTATCGTAACTTGATTATTCTGCAGAAGATTGTGAATGTTGGCCACCAATTGTACCCTATGCTACCCCATCTGCTGAGCCTTCCCAGCCCTCAGCTCTAGAGCAGGCCACTCCATGTCCACGTCCCTATGTAGACCCTTATGAGCCAAGCCCTTCTCATCCAAACCCTTCTCCGCGACCACATAGACGAAGGCTACCTGATCGTCAGGCGCGTCAACGACAATGGCCACCGGAGTCTTAGTTTTTGTGGCTTTGTGTTTTTTAATTTTAATTTGTAATATACTTTATTTGTAATAGTTTTTGCGCCTTTGTAAAAATTTTCTTAAGCAGTCGACATATTAACAATGACTAACACCGTGAATAACTGTAATTCATATCAGAGGCTAACAGTAACAATTGAAGATAACCAAACTTGATAAAAACTACTTAATACAATTAATCATTCAATTTCGGTAACTAGTTTGTTAAAAATAGCTAAAATCTCAATTGGACAAAAACATTTCCAGTAGTTGAATTCTGCCAACATCTTTAACACGTCTTCATCGCTTAGCAACTCTTTGATGTGATATTCGATTGTGTTGTCTGAATAAGCGTAATGGCCTAGCTGTCGGAAAAATAATTTTCTAACCACCTGTGAGTTGTGAATTCCATAAGGGGGAACCCCAACAGGCGCAACTTGCTTAATGACATCCTTCAGTGTTTCAATGTTGCATCCTAAAGGAATTTCAAACCTTATTGGATTAGTTCCAGTGAATGAATAACCCACAGAACCGCCTTGTCGGGGTATGTTCCACTTGCCGTTGTAATATAGCATTGCATCATGTGTAGGGAGGATTGCGGATCGAAGTTGGTTAAGTATACCATCGGCTGTTCTGTTGATGCTGCATAATATTTCTATAGGTCCAACACTTGACATTTGGTCATGGCACATTAACATTGTGCGAAAATCATCATCATTTGTGAGTTGCAGAGAATGAAAAAAATATTGCTGACCTGCATGTAGGGATGGCTGTCGGTAATAGATTTCATCAACGAAATGATCGTCGGTTAGCAGAAGGGTGTTGTGCATCCTACTCTTGAGTGTCTGAAAAAAACACTCATTTGGCACTCGCATTGGGATTGGATTAGGACATTGAAAAGAAACACCAGTTTCGTTGTGTTTCATTGATCCATTTGGAAAAATGAATGCTAATTTGGAGTTACCAATGCTCTGACTGGTTGTTTCTCCTAAGAATGCCATAGTATTAAGATTGAATTTCGAAGACAGGAGGTATGTTGTGTTGGAGTAGGGTTGTCTGCCTTATATAGGGGCGTGTTTAGTCACGCCCTATTTGGGCGTATTTAGTCACGCCCTATTTGGTAGGCGTGTTTAGTCACGTCCTATTTGTTACGCGTGTTCAGTCACGCCCTACTTGGGCGTGTTTAGTCACGCCCTATTTGTTACGCGTGTTCAGTCATGCCCTATTTGGGCGTGTTTAGTCACACCCTATTTGGTAGGGGTGTTTAGTCATGCCCTATTTGTTACGCGTGTTCAGTCACGCCCTATTTGTTAGGCGTGTTTAGTGATTTGGATAATTGGTTAGGGTTGATGGTTTTAGTGTGTAGGGTTTAGGGTTTATGGTTAATGATTTACTGGTGATGTTGGTTAGGATGATGGGGCAGGCATAGTAGTCCTTGCCATAGCGTGATTTGATTCTGCAATAGCCATGGCCACAAGGGCACTGTATGTCCCTGTTGGAGGGAATAGTGGAATCTTTTCTAGGTGAGAAAGGTTTGGTTTTGGGGGATTTAGAAGGACAACAATAAGACCAATGTCCTCACTGATCACAGTTGTAACAAGTGCTTTGCTGCATTTGTTTGCCAAGTTCTTGAGAGCAGTTTGGCAGGGATTAAAGGCTTACTCTGAGGACTATGAGCATGAGCTGATGAAGAAGGTGAATAGGAGAAAGACATGATCACACGTTTTCTTTCTTGTTCTGTTTTGCTTCTTCTTTGTGTATATGATGATGGACTTGGCACAAGTGGAAACAATGTATGTCAAGGTTCTTTCTTTAGGAATAAAACAGTTACACATGTCTTTATAAATAAAATACATTAACATCACATTAATTAAAAATACATAATTTCAAATTCATGAAGCACCACCACGAGTAGGACAATTCCTCCGATTATGTCCAACCTGCTTGCAAATTCCGCATCTGACGCGCCTTGGAATTGTTTCCACTTCGTCCATCTCGTTATGTAGTCTAGTGGACCTTGGATGACCCTTTGCACGCAACATCTCCCTGTCAGGTATGACAACTGGATCTTCACTCGGTGGAATAACACGTTCATTACCGATTGGCTGCCAAGGCAATGAATAAGCCTGAACCAAGTTGTTTACCAGGAAGACATCATCCACAAACTGATAAGGATTTTGACGAACATGTAAAGCAGCAGCTGCGGCATGACTACATGGTATTTGAATGCCTTAAACTTGCCACACTGACAATAACGCTCAGCAAGGTTGACAGAATATACCCTATCCCAACCCTCTTCCACCTGAAATACCGTTTGGTCAACATTAAATGTGCGTACATGGTGGCCTGTAGCAACGGTCTAGTTATGTCTCATAGCATCAACCACATTTTTGCAATGTCACTGTGAATGTTGAAGTTGTGAAACGGCCGCCTGACCTCTGCATACAAAATAATGCACCAAACGGGTGTACGTGTGCTTCACAAGAGCGATGATAGGCATGTTCCTTGCTCCTTTGAACACCCTATTGACTGATTCTGACAAGTTTGTTGTCATATGGCCATATCTCCTCCCCTCTACATCATATGCACGTGTCCACTTTTCCTTAGGGATAGCATCAATCCATTCTGCAACCTCAGGACTGGTATCACGAAATCGTTCAAACGCTTGGTCAAAATCAATCACACTGGGAGTATAACCTGCAGAATAATAAACAAATTAACACTTGTTCTGTTTACATAAATGTCTCAACTTAATGCAGTTGAAATATTTGTTAACATACCTAAATTCATGAGGGTCTTCTTCAATCTTGCACTCTTGAACCTTTGATTAAAATTACTAGCAATATGACGAAGGCAAAACATGTGATGCGCATGAGGTGGTTGCCAACTGGCATGATTCTCCACAGCAGATATGATGCTCCGGTGTCGATATGATTTGTTGCATTTGGGTTACGTGGAGGCGAATGTTAGCAAGGAAGTATTCCCAAGCTTCCAGCATATCCCCCTCAATAATGGCAAATGCCAATGGCAGACACTCATTATTTTCGTCCTGAGTCATGGCAATCAACAATTTGCCTTTATACTTCCCATATAAATGAGTCCCATCAATTTGGATGATGGGTTTGCAAAAATTAAAAGCCTCGCAACACTGCCTAAAAGTCCAAAACATGCTATGAAACACACGTTTTGCCCGTACCAACCGATTTTCCACAAAATAAGTAGTTGTTTGAATATCATCAAAAGAACCTGGTGAAAAACAAAGCATGTAGTCACACCACCTTGGCAAAAATGCATAAGACTCTTCCCAATCCCCATAAATCATTGTCATTGCTTTCTGCTTCGCATACCAGGTCTTTCCATATGAAACTTTAAATCCATAGGTATTGGTGATCCTCTCCTAAACCAATGCAATTGACACAGACGGTTCCTCCCTAACCATTCCTAACAATCAAATGGAAACATTGACATTATCAACATACCTCTAAAAACAATATTCTTCATATTAACCAAATTTAATAGAAACATACCTACTACAAGTGAAGCAATAACATCAACGTCAAGCTGTTTGTGACCTTGTGAAATATGATCATTCAAGCAATTGTGTTTCCCACCCCATCTTGAAACAACCCACTTCTCACCATACGTTGGTTTGATTACTCTAACCCTCCAAGGGCAACCATCGTTGTGTCGAACACACTTCATGCTAAACTTTGTAGGCTTGCTCTCAACCACAGTTGCTTCTTGATGCTCCTTCATGAGGTTCCGTTTAATTGCAATTTGGGCATCCATTTTCGATGCAAATTCCTGTTTAACAAACAAGTCTTCCCCTAATTGCCAAGGACCTTGCACTGAACCTGAACCCGAACCCAAACCGGAATCAGAACCGGTAAATGATTCTTCTTCGTCGCATGGATGACTCCAATCAATATATGTGTAATGTGGAATTCCATGCCAAAAAGGAATGACCTCAGCACCTAAACATATATGCCAAATAAAATACGTAGTCTATGAGGAAGGCAAGCATAAAACCCCGATTAAAGAAATTTGGAATTATCTATCACAAAGCCCTAAACCTAAACCATTAAGTATACTCCCTAAACCCTAACTGTAAACCCTAAACACTCAACCATTTTCTTAACACCATACCCCTCAACCCTCAACCATTATCCTAAAACCCTAAACCATAACCCCCTAAACCCTAAACCCCTAATCCCTAAGCCCTAAACCTAACCATCATCGACACAACACCATACAACCTTTACCTCGAACCAGAAACCCAAACACATAACCCTAAACAATCATTATAACCCACATAAACCCTAAACCATAAAACATAAACCCTAAATAACATCTACATATTATGATCATTCAAACTCAGAAGAATTTAACAAGTAAACATATATCACTACAGTTTCACTGATTAAAGCAGTCTAACATACCTTCAACAGGTTCTTCTACTTGAGCAGATCGAACGTTCGCATGATGACGCCTTTGAGACGACCCCACACCAGTGTCTCCTTGGAATTCAGTCGCATGCACGCCAGCATCTTCATCATTATCCGACGCACTAGCATCCTCCGCAAGAAGACGATCTTCCATCGCAATATTTTCATCATCATCGTCCTCATCATCGTCATCCATAACCCAAGTTGGGTCATGTTCAGCTTCCTCAGACACGTTTACATTTGGAGCAGGAGCAGCATATGATGCTTCATTATTTGCAGAATTAAAAGCCGCTGACCTCATGGCTAAGGGCAAAACATCATCCTCTAGTGTGACATAATCCACGTACAATTCTAACAATTCATTCCTTGACTGCTTCAAAAATTGGTCGATTACAATTTCTACGTCTTCATCATCCAACAGTTGACTCCCCGTGTAATGATCGTGTTGCCATAACCTTGTCGTCACTAAACTGATACGTTGGTTGTCGTTTAAACCTATTTTCCTATGTATCTTCTCATGTAATTCACTAAGCGTTGATCTTCGATTGATACACGTCGACTTATTGTTCCCTTCAAAAATAACACTCTGTCGTCCTCTAACTTTTCTTCCATTAAAACATAACATAACATCAACACTCTGACTACCTGAACTCATATTTGGAGAACGCTTAAACTAGAACCAAACCACAACTAATGGACCCAACAAAAAATCACTGAACCAATGCATATGCAGCTTATCAAGGGCCAACTTATATAGAACCAAGGGACTGGAACACGCCTAAAATAGGCGTGTTTAAACACGCCTAAATTGGGCGTGTTCTAATGCCCCATTTTCTGAAATATTTTGCAAACTACCCCCTTTTTCCAATTATTTAATTAATTTGTATTATTTATTTAAATTTGCCATAATATTTGTTAATATTTTTATTTATGCTCAACCATTTAATTACAGAATTTATAAAATATTTATTATTTATTTAAAAAATTTATGAAAGATCAATATATATTATTTTTTTCATATTTAGTTAAAAATAGTATATACACAATTAGGAATGACAATGAAATCTATACCCCACAAATATTGGTAGATAAAATTTGCACTATATACTAAATGAATATATTTAGTGGGAACTCGCGGAATGAGTATAATCATATATTTATTTTCATTACCTACTTGTTAATGGAAACATGATAAATATCGTGATACCTCTTTAAATATATGTTACTCGTTTATATTAAAATACTTAAGTATTTTTTATTTTTCTACCATGCTTAAATAGGTAAATATTCTTTATAAATATTTTTTATTTGTACTTATGTTTTGGAGTATAATTTTATTTAGACTTATACTTTAGTGTATTTTATTTGAGTTTATATTTAGAGAGTAATTTTTAGATCAATTATGTTTGGGGTTCAAAGAATTTATTTATTTATTTAGAATTATTCATTGGCATTTTTAATTGTATAGATCTTAGAATATTTGAATAACTTTTGTTGTAATAATTAAAATTATTTTTTAAGAAAATATTAAAATAAATAAAAATTACAATAAAAATGTTTGGTAAAATAATTTTTAACTATTTTTTTTCAAAATATCCATGGATATCCACATATATCCCATATATTACAAGATTTCATATTAAAAAAACTTCATAGATATCCACTTAATGGGTAACATATGGATACCTAATAACCACATGACAAGTATTTATCTGACAAAGTAGGTAAATGGTGACCACTACATGTGCTCGCTATGTCCATTGTCATCTTTATGCACAATTTCATATGTAATATTTTTTTAGAAAAAATATCAATAAGACACTTATAATATTTAACTATTTGAATATATATATATATATATATATATATATTCATAATTATCTTATATAATTTTTACATATATACATATATACTAACATATATAAAATTTAACAAATAATTGATAAATATATTATAAAAAAATAGAATAATATAAGAGAATCATAAATTATAAACTCAATATCTTTGTAGGATACGAGATATTCCGTTAACTATTATATCAAAGATAGTTGTTGACTGAGATTGTCAGCACACACATATCACGCTCTAATAAGAAGATGTTTGACTCTTTTTTTTAAGTTTAAATTTCAATATAAAGGAAAATATTTTTAATTGATATTATCTTAAGTACTAATTAATTGATTACATGCTAATAAATAAATAATAATTTATAATTAAAAATTTGAAATTAGAATTTAATATTAAAAGTGGCTAAGTTAAGGAAATATTAAATATATAAAGATTTAATTTAATATTAAATTATGATTAAATCAATCAAACGCAAATGATAGTATAATGTGATATACATTAAAAAAATTGAATAATTTTAAAATTACTGTAATGTATAATAGGCCTAATTATTGAATTAATTTTAATTTTTAATAATATAAAAATTATAAAATTAGTAGTATAACTTTTATATAAAAATAAATCTCCAAATTTATCCGTGCATCCTACTAACATTAATATGAAAGAATAATCCCTCAGTGACAGGGGACCAGGAGTGTGATTGTGATCTGATTGCTTCTTGTCATCTTTACTTACTAATACAATGTGAGTCCCCACTGAGAGTTATGATTATCGTCTTTTTGTGTCATTTTGTCTTTTGAAGCTTCAAGCCTTCAATATTCGTTTTTAAGAATCATCCATGTATTACAACTCTCGGAAGCTGGAGCCAATGGCACATGACTGTATTTATTTAACTTTGAAATGTGTGAAACAAAGATACGTTCCTAAAAGCAAATTTAGTGACACATGAATTCAAGATTTAATTTTTACTGGATTTTTTATTAAAAAAAATATAGAGATTTTCAATATAGAGAATGTGTTCTTATAGAAGAACTCTTAAGAATCTGCACATCATTAAAAAAATAATTTTTTTCTCTCTTTCTCTCTCCCTAAGATCTTAAAATGAGATCTACAAGTGAAGAACAAAATGAAAGAAATATTGAGAGATCTTAAATCTTACTTGACACAATGAAATATACTAAAAAGTAGTTTAAGATCCTAATTTAAGATTTATCACTAAAGATGTTTTAAGTATAACAGTTCTATTTAATTTATTTAGTTATCATTGTTTCAATATTTTATTATTGAAGGGTTGAATGAGCCATTTTTTTTCTTAAAAAGCCCAATAATTGTTAATTGATTTAATTATATTTTGGTTATTTTAATTATATTTTAATTAAGAACTTAGAATTATACAATGAAAAAAATATGAAATATTTTTAAAAGTTTAGAAGTTAGAAATTTAGTGAAACTTTGATTAAAAAAATAAGATTTTACAGAATGCGAAATTAGTATTTCAAAAGGGAAATTTTTGAATTTTTTATTTGAGGAAAATTATAATGTTTTGCTTGATGAATTTTAAGTAAAAGAATATTTAAATTATTTAATGGATTTAGCTCATGAAAAATTTGTACATAAAATAAGAATTTAAAAGTTTTCCGTGGCAAAAAGACTTATGACTTTAAAGAGAGAAAAGGAGAGGGATTAATAATGTAACTATAAAAAAAACTAAAATATAGTTTGGGAATAAAATTTGGAAATAGTTCAAGTTAAGGAATTAATATTGTAATTAAACCTTGTTAAAAGGATAATATTGACTCAATGGCGCAACTAGTTAACCACACATGGCAAGTTTACGAGGAAGAATATGTATTTGAATTTCTTTTCTTTGAGGGGAATAAATCATCTTTGTTTCTTTTTTTTCCATCTTTTCCATTTTCTCATTTTGAAAAGCTTTTAGAAAAATAAATGACATGAGGATAATACACACTTTATGGAAAGTGATGTTTATTTTCCAAAAGCTTAGTAATAAAAAGAAATGGAGATAAAAGAAAATGGAGAGGATCTTTATTCAAAAGGAAGGTGGCCAGGAGCTTTAAAAGTGATTAGTTTCCAAACTGAAGATTAGGACCGAAGTTTGTGGGATACCTCAAGGTTCCATTAGTTAGTTAAAATCTCTTATTATGATGATTAAAAAAAGATATTAATTAATTATTAAATAAAGAGCATATTACAAACATTTCTAATTTATTATCTAAGAGAGAGTGAGCTTTGCCGCTTATATTAATTCTATCCAATTTTTTAAATATGATTTTCTAAAAAAGAACAAGTTGGTTACAGTTTTTTTTAGTATTTAAGGACCTTAAGGTCAACTGTGTTTATAAAAAATAAATATTTATTAATCAAATACTACAATAACTAGCCTCTCAAAGCAAATGAGAAAATTGGTCCCATGTAACTTGATAAAACATTTTTATTGGTATATCTCATTTTGAGATCTTAAATAACTTTTTGGTAAGCTTCATAGTACCACACCACATAAGATCCTAGATCTTTCTCATTTTTTGTTCTATTGTTAAATCTTATTTTAAGATCTTAAGCCATGTTTTGTAGGTTCCACAATAAATCCCACATGTTAATTTTTTTTAAAAAGTTTGATTTAAAATACATATATGTAATTAATTATATAAATTTTAATTATCAAAAAATAACATTAAGAAATAGAAATTATAATAATAATTTAAATATTTAATCATAACCATAACTTAAATGTTTAATTATAACCACAATTTAAACTTGCGTTTAATACAAAACATTGATAAGAAAAAATCACAAAATTGACATTGAGAAAGAAAAATTAAATTTCAACATTCTTGTCACCAAAACGTTCCCAAATATGCTTCATCGAATCTGTTTGAAGTTGTTGATGAATTCCTCATGTATGCGTATAGCGTCTTGTTTGCAGATATGTAGCAAAATTGGGAGAACCATGAGATACGTCAACATTTGAAATATCTTGTGATGCCACGACTTCAAGTATTATTGTGGGTTTGCGATGATCACCTCTTCAATATTGGTCTTGTCATGCAACTAGATAATTTTTTTCATTCCCACTGCATGCAATCAATAGAACCCAACAAACCTGGAAACCCACGTGCCTCTCCAATTTGTAGTAGGTGATTGATGTTGTTATTATTAGGCCTTGCCAAGTACTCATCCCAAATATCTCGTTAACACCCTTTAAAAAAGCTTCTAAGCATTGAATTGTAGTGAATTCGACAATTCTAATGTACTCATCTACACTATCGACAAGTGATTCGTATGCCAATATACGAATTGTTGTAGTGCACTTATGCAATGGTGAAAGACCCCTTCTACCAACTGCATCAAATCTCATTCATAAATACGAATCATGATTATTGATAACATCTATAATTCAAAGGAACAATCGCTTCTGCATTCAAAACCTTCTTTGAAATTGACTCTATATGTATATATAATTTTCAATGAAGTAATCATTCAACAAGCGATTATGTTCGTCTTCATGATTGCTATTTATGATTCTTCTTCTTCGTCTAGGTTGACTAATGTTCTCTGCTTGTGTGTTGCCACTACTACAAAAACAACTTTTTACGACGGTTATTTGGTACATACAACGACGGTTCCGCAACCGTCTTTGAAACTAGTGTAGTAGAAAGCTAATACATTCAACGACGGTTGTAAAAAAACCGTCTTTGAAAGACATGTTTTTTTGGAAAAAAATTTTTTTGGAGGGGCACATTCAAAGACGGTTATTTGGAACAACCGTCTTAGAAAGCTGACAATCAAAGACGGTTGTTCCAAATAACCGTCTTTGAATGTGCCTCTCCAAAAAAAGAAAAAAAAAATATCACATTCAAAGACGGTTTTTTGAAACAACCGTCTTTAAATGTCAGCTTTCTAAGACGGTTGTTCCAAATAACCGTCTTTGAATGCCTTATTTTTTTGTAAATTTTTTTTTTTGCAGTCACATTTAAAGACGGTTTTTTGAAACAACCGTCTTTGAATGTCACCATTCTAAGACGGTTTTTCGAAAAAACCGTCTTTAAATGACATGTTTTTTTTTGAATTTTCTTTTTTAAATTTTTTTTACAACTAATCCAATTATTCCATTTTTATACTAGCGTCGTTGTTAGGTGCATTATTTTGAATAATAATAATTAATTTTATTAAAATTGGTGATATTTAAAAAATACAAGCATTTAAAAAAAATTAAGGACATAGCTTATTGATCAATAATCATGGGAAAATCTGGTTTTCAAATTATTGATTACCATTTGCAGTCAACTCTTTTTAACATACACCCTACACTATCAAGGAGCAAGATGCATCATTAAAGAGAGAAAAGGTACTTCACATGAGAAGCAAGAAACATGGCATTAGAATCACAGCAGCTAGCTAGAATTTTATGAAACTATTTATAAAAATGAATTCTTAGCATAATTATTCAGCAACCAAAAGAATTTACAAAATCTAACTACAATATAACACAAGAAGTACTTATAAACTAGCACAAATATAGAAAAAATAACGAACTTTGCAATTTTTCTCTATGACCTATGCATGTCTAACAAGACTGAAACTGGGGACTGTTGGAAAATATAACCCGAGGCCTAAAGGGACCAATATTCTCCCTGCAGTTTAGTATCTTGCAAACACAATACATCAAAGCCTTCCCTTTGGGAAAGTTGAAATGCTGAGAATCCTTCTAATAAAAAAAGACTTTGTAATTACACTAGACTTGATTTTGAAGCATAACAAATCCCTAACAAGGATCTCAGATCCTTTTTTTGTTCACATGTCTTCACTCCAAGTTCTTGATTAGTCCTTCACATACATTGAGGTTTTGCCTAAATCTGTGGCTGACTTGAATACCCTCACTGCTTAATTTGTAGCTAACGCCATGGAGAGGTTGAAGCACATGCCTTCACTAGCAAAGCTACAGGCCTTACTAAGATTGGACCTATCTTTTACTACGATCACAGAAATACCTTAAGGTTTGGAAATGCTGGCCAACCTTAAATGGCTTAATGCTTATGCAAAAAAATTGGTGTCAACAGGAGCATAAGGAATGCTTCCTAACCAATATCTTTACCTTTCAGGTGTGGTTGTATTCTTTCATATGCCACGGGAATGAGATTGCTTAAATATGGAAGGGCTGAACTCAGATTTTCAGACCATAGACCAGTGACTGCCACATACATACAAGGCTGAGGCTGAGGTATCCTACAAGGAAGCTGCAGAAATCCATTACTTTCACTGATGCAGAGATTGAAAGTAAATAAGTGATATAAACAATAATTTTTTATGAGTTGTTTAACATTTGCATGAAATATAGGAAAATGATGAATATTGGATATTAAAGAAAAAATTCTCATATATAGTAATTTTTTTAGAATACTTGACAGGCAAACTCAGTTAAGGAACCTGTTGAATCAAGCATAGCCTACAAAATCAAAATTGACAGAACTATAACACTAGGCATTGGAGCTAGACAAATTTAATATATTTCCAAGGCAGACATAGCAGTGACAAATGAAATTATTAATCAGAAAGATTACCTTCATCAGTCCTTGTGGTGCGAAACATACATGTGACTGCACAAAATCCACCGTAGCTCTACCACAATTAAAAAAGAACAGAAAAAGAGTAAGCAACCATGGAATTCCAAGGCTATATTGGTTTCAAAGGTACAAAGGCATTGTAATTAACCAAAGCTCCTAAATAAAAAAAGCATTAGACAATGGCTACAACGCACTCATACATATCAATTTTAAATTTCAAGGAGATCGGCAAAGAAAGGAAAAGAAGAAGTTACAGATTGTAAAGCCAGACTGGTTAGGCATCAAAATCAGCAACTCAAATGAATACCTATAAAAAACAATAACTCAAATATATGTCCCAATATTGTTCAAGGACCAGCATCTGGAACAATAACTCAGCAATTCAATTGTGGCATTTCATCATTCAACTTGGCACAACTGCTTAAAAAAAGAAAAAAAGAAAAGGAGAAACAGAGAAGAAAGAGGGATCTGCAAGCTATGAAACCAGAATTGTGATTTGGCAGAGGATTCGGAATCTTGTTTAGTTCTTCATTTTCTGATGCACTTGTTTCTAGAGCAACAAATTAGAAAGTCTTATCTGATGTAATAATTCAATTTGTAAGATATGAAATTACCTCAATCCTTATATATAATTCATCATTCATGACATTACTGTATATATATGAAAAATAAAAAAGTGATTAATAGTTTTCACTCTAAATTGTAGCAAGCTAATATGAACTAGCAACTAATGATGAGCTTTTTTAGGCCAGATGTCATTAATAAAAGATCACAACTGTAGAATAGTACCTTTCTACCAAAAGTTGAAGGCAGTCCTCAAGTTTACCCAACATGAATAAGCAAAGGAATGCAACATTATTCTTCCCTTGCTCTTTAGCAAGAGTTGCAAGTTTTGATATTCCTTCAGCATCTCCTAAAGAAGAATATAGCAGCAATAACCCACTCAAATCCATTGCGTGTTTTAAACACTCTTCAGCCATTTCTAACTGCAAGAATAGATAATGAAGTGAAGAGATAACAAAGATATACCCAATACCAACCAACATCAAGTGTGTCCAGAATCATTAACAATTGTGACAAGAATAAAAGAAATATTCAATATCCTAATCATGCACCAGAATCACCATTTAGGCCTCCAATATGATTGGAAGTTTTGAAGGGGATGGGATGGAGTGTTCACAACGGAATGGTTTAAAATGGGATTGAGTAGAAAGGAATACTGCTTTGATTTTGAGAAGTTTTAATGAAGTAATGGAAGAAAGCCACTCACCATTGTTTGGCAGCCACAAAATAATGAAGATTCATTTGATAGAGAAAAACACCTTTCCAGTAGACATGGCTAATTCTCCCAATTGCTTCCATTTGGACTCACTCTGCACTTCAGTGGCAATACCCTGCAAAAGAACAATGATAGCAATAAATACTAATAACAATAATAATAAGGATTACCATTCCATTCACTTCCCAAACAATGAAATAGAAACTTTACTCCACTTTATCATAACAATGGTATAGAAATTTAATATACATGATCTAATATAATAATATAATATACATCTCTTATTTTAAAATTTAATAACTAGTGTTACTAGAGCACCTCTATGGAAGTGCTTATTGGGAGCGTTCTTATTAAGTACAAATTTGTCTTATGAAGTGTAGTTTAACTTGTAAAAATATTGGGAGTTTGTTCAAGTATCGGTTATATATTTTACTGTGGGTTCAATAGTGCCTTGTTTTTTTTAGCAAATGGGTTCAATAATGTACTTATAATAAGATAGTTATTATAAAAAATATATAAATAAAAAGCTATTTACGAGACTTGCTTAGTAATTTTCAAAATAATTGGAGAGTTTGAGTAATATGCATAATGACTTAGTTCTATTTTCTTTTATTTTCTAACGACTTAATTTTATCTTTATTTTGTTATTATATAAAACTAATAAATTTTTCAAAATTTCTATATTGAAAAGAAAAATTACTTAAGTTATAACAAGTAAAAAAATGTAATTAGTGTTGAAGTGATCCACTTAAACAGCAAAAAAGATAATGGATTCTGGACATTGAGATTATGGAGATTATATTTTGCAATACTTGAATTCAAAACTATTGAAGAAATAAACAAGGAAATAAGTTCCCACGCGCTTAATCCAAACTGCTTGTCAACATATAAATTCTCAATTTCACAAATTCACAATCATTAACTTTCAAAAAAGAAAAATTGTTGCAATCTCAAAAGTTATAAAAGCATAATAACAGCAAAATTTATAATACCAACCACAAAAAGGAAAACATAGCAAAGGGAAAAGATGATGATATTTTTAATTGTGCAATTGGATATCAGATATTATAATAAGCATAACTTAAATGGCTATTTTTATATATTTAGCAAAATAAACTAATTGTGTACATCAGAAATTAGCTAGCCATTATATGGGTCAATTATGAATATGATGTCACATTTAAGAGGACAGAATATAAATCCACCAGGAGAAGTAACATTAATTAAAATAACAATAAAATAAAAAAGATTACTCACTGTGAGAGGCCACCCTTTCAAAGTCAAATTAGTGCTACCTTGATTTGATCATGTCACAATAATAGTAATTAAACATCATAAAGAAAATAACACTAAATCCCAAAATATCGTCAACCAACCATGAATAAATTGCAAAGGAAAAAAAATTCCATCAACTTGCAGCAAAACAGTTTCAAAATAATAAAAATCAGTCACAGCTGGAAAAAAAATTGTGGAAAAATACCAGGCATTCCCATCAATGATCCTTCAGGACCCACAGCTCTGGGATTTAAAACAAGACTAATCTCACCCTTTATATCCTGATTTCAAAGGGCAAGTTAGGGAAAACAGCTGATAAGAAATATAGGAATTAATGAGATCCTCAAAAAACAGCTCCATTCTTCACAAACAGAACTTTCTTTTTCATAGGCTTCTTTGTCTTTGTATCAATTTGCTGCAATAGTTCAACAATCTCGCATTCCTCAACCACAGAGTGGATGTGCAGAACAACCTTGTATCCAGCAGTAAAAATAGCCTACAGATTATATATATAAAAATGCAATATTTTAGGCTGAGTGGAAAGGCATATTCCCTAACTAAGTGCTGAAGTGGGATTTTTTTTTTATAAATAATTTCCAACACAAGATAAATTAAGAACAGTTGGTCAATAGCATAGTTTTCTCATAAAAAACAAGAATACAAGTGGACAACATCTTACATTAACTAATAATCTTTTTTCTTTTGTTTAGTTACCTGATCTTGGAAACAATTTATATTTCAACCAATAAATGACTCACTTCTGCCACCCATAAAAACATGGACAGTACTTCTTCTCATAAATAGCACTGATGATTAAATCAGAGATATCTGCTTACATAGAGGATAAGCACTTATAAGAACATTGAAAGAGACACTGAAAACAGTTTCAGGCAGAAGATTCAACATGGAAAGCAATTATTGAGAGAAAGAGATAGATAGAGATATGTCTAAAACCAAGTAAGTAATCAAAAATATAGCTCGAGAGTTCCTAAAAGCTGGCCTAACATTCTTTTGTTCCTATTAACCAAATTTGGATCCTCGTTCTTTGGCAATACCCTTGGAACATGTTCCAAAGTAGGAATGTCAGAAGCCTGACATGGACAACAGGCTAAACTGTTAGATATACAACTTTATACTAGCAATCAACAAGGTAATACAATTGATGTTTAGCACCTTTGAAGTTCTTTGATTGTTATCTCTCTTAGACCATACACTTTGGTGAGAATTGAAAGGGTTGCTATCATTCTGGACAACTACAGCAGCAGTCCCATTGACAGCTTCGTTAGCTGAATCCTTTGTCTTCCCATTCTGTCCTGCATCAGCATCTTCAGGCAACTCCCCATCATCCACCTTTGTTCCCAAACACAGATTAAGTTAAAAACACAATCCTAGATTTCCCTTTGTGGGACAGGGCAAACATATAGTGTAAATACACTACATTCGTTCGAATTTTGAAGCACCACCCCCACTTATCATCAATTATGAACAACGAGGAGTCAGATGACAAATCAAAATGAGCAACCAAGACATTAAATAATTACGATACCTTAACGACAGCAGATGAAAGTCGACGTTTAGCAGGAGGTTGATCTTCAGAATCATTCCTGTGTCCCTGAATAATAAATATATGAATACAATGAATTGGGAGTGAACCCTAAATAGAGAGAGAGAGAGGGAATACTAACATTAACAGGGCGAATAAAGGGTCGTTGGCGAACACCGTTAGAGCGGAGAGCAGGACCTGCCACGGCACCTCTGCGAAGACCTCGAGGATCTCGAAGCCTCTCTGTAATCTACAAAAATTAACAAAAATAAGAAACAATTCCAACACACGCACACAGATATGAAATGTTTGACTGCAAACACAGGAGAAGAGGAAACTGCAAACACACGAGAAGAGGAATGAAATCGATCGAATGATTAACCTTAGTCTAATCGAATGTGAACCGAGAGAGAGAGAGACCTTGATGTCGAAATCGGTGCCGGCGGTGGCGACAGTGGCAGAGACAGGGTGGAAATGGAGGGTTAAGACGAGTTTGCTCTCGTGCCAGCTAATTTGAACCGTGCTTAACTTTGGGTGTTGAAGGAACTAGGCTGGGGAGAGTGCTGTAATGTCGACGGCTTCATAAAACCTAATTTGATTATTGGGAAAGCAATGAACGACGACGGTTTTTTGTAAAAACCGAGGTTGAATTCGTTCAAAACGACGGCGGTTTAACATAACCGTCTACGAAGCTCACCTACGACGACGGTCTTCTTGGAACCGTCTTCGTTTTGTATTTGAAAAATGCATAATTTTCCATATAATTACAAAATTGCCACCGCCTACCCTACTAAGACGGTTTTGGCACAACCGTCGTGGAACGCCTGTCGTAAAAGCATACTTTTGTAGTAGTGTGCATTGCATCTCATGTAAGTACCTCATGATTTCTTCTTCAATGTTATCTTCAAGTGTTTCATCAAAAATTTGTTTCTAAAGTCTATCAAAGTCAAAGTTTGGATCCATTTTACAAGTGAGTGAAAGAAGAAGATTGCAGAATTTGTAGAAAATGTGCATGGCTGAAAGAAAATAGAACAGTTAAATATCATCATTTTCAACGACTTGTTTTGTAATGACTACTTTTATAATAACTAGTTTCATAATGGCTAATTTCACAACAACTACTTTTAAATCTACAACATAATGACTAATTAAATCTAACTTACAACATAATAACTAATTACTAAACTTGCGCAAAATATAGCTACAAGTGATTTCGTGCTACTTGTGTTGATCTTCAGAAATGGTAGATGTGTCCTCCATCAGAATTTTGTACAACACCTTTACGTTCTTCATTTCCTTTGCCTTTGTTAATTTTAAGGTGGCAATAGTTTTTCCCCGATTGCATCTTCCTTGCTAGTCAAGTCCACAATAGGCGAAGACGTTGCAGCTTCATTCCCCCTCATCTTCCTTTTGGCTTCCTTTTTTCCCATTGGTGAGCTATTCGTGTGGGTCTGTCACTTTTTGAAACCCCAATCGATGTCTCCGAATTAGATGACAATGAGTAATTCCTAGTAGTAGAAAACTTTGTTCTTTTTTAACTAGTATCTGTGCATTTTCTAACCATTTAGGTTGATCTTTCAACAGTCGTCATGCATGCTCTAAAGCAAAATCGATTCCTTTGCCTTTCTTCCAAATGACATATGTATTAATCATGACATCATTTTGTGTAACCGCTTTTCTTCAAATCAACAACTTTTTTGTAATGACCCTTGAACCTTTGAATGCTAGCATTAATGTTTTGCCATTGAGATTTCACCTGATTCAATGTTCTATCTCTTAGATTGCCACGGAAATTGTTGTAATTTTTTGTTACTCTCAACCAAAAGCAATCTCTTAATACCATCACTCACAATTGGATCCACTGAGACATTAAGCCATGAACAAATGAGATGTGTGTCATCTTCAATTGAAAAGTAAAATTATGCTCTCTTTTTTGGTATAATTCTCTCCTTCCTTAGAATGATATTTTCTAGCCTAATTTGGGTACAAATTAAGGAAATTACATTTCAACTTCATCATTGGAAGAAGTTTGTGGACCACTAGAACTATTAGAAGGCCTACAAAACACGACAAAATTGTTTCATGGCATTGAAGAAAAATTTTGAGAACTTTGAGATTTTTTTGTGGAAGGGGATTGATTATTTTGCATAAATTTCATTAGTGGTGGTGGTGGTGGCATGAAAGGAAAAAAAAAGGAGGAGGATGTTGAGAATTTTAGTTCGAATGAGCCATTTTGTAATTTTGCAACAAATTGTAATAAGCTTACCAATGAAATTGATTTGGACCCATTTGGTAAGAAAGAAATAAAACTACAATTCAAATTGGGATTGGAGAATTGAGATTGATCTTAAGAATGAGAATGATAAATTGTGTGCAAAATTGCTCCACCAATGAGGCAATATATAGGATTTATTAAAGCCATTCTTTTACAATATTTTAATATAAAAAATTCCAAAATTTATCAAATTGACTGACTTTGCAAGAGCAGTAAATGGATAAATTTTGTGTGAAAATGGTAAAATTTTGTAGGGAGGGATTGAGATTGACAAGCAACACTTATTGATCATCCCTTCAATTGTTAATTTTTTATTTGTCTCCTCTCAACTCCCTCTTCACTTTACCATTTCTCACCCACACTCATCGCTTCATTGATCACCTCTTTAGTTTCCCATTTCGCACCAACACTTAGCCCCACCCCACACCGAACCACTTTCTCTTCTCTTTTCAACCTTCGAACTTCCTTTCCCCTTTGCGACCTCCCTTTCCCCTTCTCGCCCCACCCTTCCCCTCCACGACCCACCCCTAGGTAGATCTCACCTCCAGGGTCACTGATTTGGCAAAAACTGCATAGATCGGCGATCTCCAAAGCTACAACGTGTTTGTCGAAGAATTGAAGCCGCTGTCCACTGGACACCGAGACACTCTCACACGACGGAGGCCTTGGCTGTGATGGTGACAGATTGTTTAGTTAGTTTAAGCTACTTATTTTAGAATTTGTTATATTTTATTATTCTTACTTAATCTATATGTTTTTAAAACATCAAAACTACAATTCAAATTGGTAGTGACCTCATGGTTGAATAATCAATGTTTCCATAAGGAAAAATAATTCATTAATGAGAGACAAAACTTCATCAAGAAGATCTTATTGATTATTATTTGCAATTAATATTATTTGTTGGCGTTGGAGTTTCACAAACCTTTCTATATAATAATTGAAAATGTTTAATGTATTACTAGAAATTCATTTGAAGAGGTTAATGACTGTAAAACCAAAGTGAATCATACTTTGTTTGACATAATTAATAATTCGTCATAAGATTGAGGTGAAACAATAAGTTATATATATGTTTGATTAGGTTTACTGCATTGTGTATGATATTAAGCCAAACATAAGTGCTATCTTGAAATTAATATTTGTCAGAGTGGCTGATAGTTATAAAGTTTTCAACATTTTGAAAAGGTTATAATGTGTTAATAATATACTTTTTTTATCATTACTTGTATCGTCTTGCATTCAATATATGTAAAATTACAACTCTTGAAGATTTTTTTGTGCCTGAGTATTCAATAATCCTACATGTAGTTTTTACATTCACTTCTTATTTGTCAATTTCAAATCTAATTTGACATAATTAATACATCAGCAACATTTTTTGAAAAATTCAAAAAAATCAACTAAATTAATTACTTTTACTGATATGTGTGATTGATGTTCAAAGTGTCTTATAATAAGAATTAGAAAGAATATTTTATAAGGACCAAAAAATTATTTAAGCAAAAAAATTAATGAATGATGAATGACATATTTTCTTTTTGGGTGTGGCAGTGGTGGTTGGCAACATGAGGGTGGGTTTTGTGTGGAGGTGTAGGTGGAGTTTAGTGGTGGTGTTTGTTAGCATTATTTTTAAAAAATTAATGATAGTCAAAATCTCCCCTCAAATTAATAAAATTAATAATTTTTATTTCAATTTTAACACACTATTCTTTTTCACGTCAGTGGAAATTTTTTATTTGTTTTCAGTTTTATTAGTCTCATTGTCACGTCACTTAACATATTGTTAAGTATATTTCTCCTTGAGAATATCATGTAATTAATTGTGTATACAGTTTCTTTCAATTTTATATTCATGCTTTCATCATGTTTCATCTTTTAATATATAACTGGGAAAGCTTTGGTTGAATTTGATAGATAACCATCAAATCTTTCTATTTAAATGCATCTGTTCCAAATCGGCAAAAAATTAAAAATAATATAAATTAATTCTTTATTTAGCAAAAAGGGGCAAGTGAGGCAATATTTAGGGATTTGGGGCACCCTAACACACCCTGCCTAGGCGTGTTTAAACACGCCCAAGCTAGGCGTGTTAGGGTCCCCAAGTCCCTATATATTGCCTCTGAAAATGACATTTAAGGATTTCGCCTTCTCTCTAGAAATAGCTCTGCCTTCTCTCTAGAAAGTGGGTGTTGATTTCTCTGAAGCGAAGCCCTGCCGAATTCGAAGCGCGGCCGACAAGTAATTAGGGTTCTGTGTAGAAGTTGTTGTGCTTCAGGATCTACAGCTTGGGATAGGATATTTTGTGAAGATTAACGCTGGAAAGAAGTAAGTTCTAAACCCTAAACAATGTTGCATATTATTTAAAGTTGTTAGCGACATAGTTGTTAGGTTCATAGGGTATATGTTTACGTCTTAGGGTTTAGGTTTAGTGTTGAAATTGTCATTAGGGTTTATGGGGTGATCAGGGTTTAAGTGTTCCGGCTTAGGGTTTAGGGTTTATGGGGTGAATAGGGGTTATGTCTTGATGGACACACCTAGGGTTTATGGCGCATGTGTGGATTAGGGGTTAGGTATGGGGGTACACACCTAGGGTTTAAGTGTTACAGTGTAAGGGTTTAGGGGCATGGGTGGATTAGGGTTTAGGGCCTGGTGTACACACCTAGGGTTTAGGGTATCCGGCTTAAGTGTTTAGGGTTTATGGGGTGATTATGGGTTAGGTCAGGGGGAACACACCTAGGGTTTAGGGTATCCGTGGTAGGGTTTAAGGCGTATGTGGTGGCTAGGGTGTATGGCTTGGCGTGACTGGACCTAGGGTTTAGGTTGTTGTGTAAACAAGACCACTTCTTTATGCCTTTGTGTCTTTGACAATATTGACTTTCTTTCACCATTTGGTGATTTACTGGGGACTAACTACATCTGTAGAAGCGTTTATGTGGGTTACGGTTTGTTTTGTATGTAGGGTTTGTGTTTCATAATTTAGGGTTTCGGGTGTTTGTGTGCTTCTGACGTTTATTTATGTTGATTGCAGGAAATGAGTTCAAGTGATGCGGAGGTTGTTCGTGTTGTGTTTTTTTTCAATGGAAGGAAAATTGAAGGGGGAAGAGGTGTTGTCTTCGAAGGGGATAAAAGGATGACACGAATCAACCGAAATGCAACATTGAGTGATTTGCATTAGAAGATACGTCCAAAATTGGGTGTGGATGGAAACACTTGTATCACATTACTGACGGCAAGAATATGGCAGCAAGATGAATACATGGGGTTTCCAATACAGGATGATGAAGAATTGGAAATTGTCATTGAAGAATTTTTAAATCAGGCACGGAAGAAATTTTTAGAGTTGTATGTGGATTACACAGTAGTTTAGGAAGCTGTTTTACCCAGGAGGTCAGTTGGATGTAATTTTGCACATATTGCACCATCATATGATGCTGCACCATCATATGATGTTGTAGGTGCAAACATGTCTCAGGAAGATTCACATGACCCAACTTGGGTTATGGATGACGATGAAGATGATGATGATGATGAAGATATAGCGATGGAAGATAGTCTTCTTCAGGAGAATGCCAGTGCGTCCGACAATGATGAACACACTGATGTGGGGTCGTCTGAAATGCGGTACCATGCGGGTGTTGGACCGACACAATCAGAACAACCAGTTGAAGTTAAGTTACATGACTTAAACCCTAAGTGATTTCGTATAATTGTTGTTCATGTATATATTTTGCAAACCCATGCTTATTAATATGTGTTGTATTTAAAGGCGGTGCGGTTATTCCTTTTTGGGACGGGATTCCACATTACACATATATCGATTGGAATCACCCAAGCGAAGAAGATTCTTTAGGCGGTTCAGCTTCAGGATCGGGTTCAGTCCAAGGTCCCTGGCAAATAGGGGACGATTTGTTTGTTGAATAGGAATTCCCTTCCAAAAAGGAGGCACAAATTGCAGTTAAGCGAAACCTAATGAGGGAGCATCAAGAAGCAGTTGTGGTTGAGAGCAAGCCTGACAAGTTTGCCATGAAGTGTGTTGCTCACAAGGATGGTTGCCCTTGGAGGGTTAGGGTGTATAAACCAGTATACGGTGAGAAGTGGGTGGTTTCAAGATGGGGTGGAAAACACAATTGCCTCAACGACCGTATATCACATGATCATAGACAACTTGATGTGAATATCATTGCTTCACTTGTAGCAGGTATGAACTCAGAATTTGTGCTTTTTTGAAAAATATTAAATTGTGTTAAGGTTTGTTGTAAATGTGTATGTTACAATGTCATTTTCAGGAATGGTTAAGGAGGAACCAAGCGTGTCAATTGCATTGGTTCAGGAGAGGATCACCAACAGCTTCGAATTTAAAGTTTCCTATTGTAAGGCATGGTATGCGAAGCAGAGAGCGATGACAATGATTTATGGAGATTGGGAAGAATCTTATGCATTTTTGCCAAGGTGGTGCAGCTACATGCTTCGGTTTTCACCAGGTTCTTTTTTTGATATTCAAACCAATGATTATTTTGTGGCACATCGACTGGTCAGAGGGAAGCGTGTGTTTCAGCGAATGTTTTGGACTTTTAGACAGTGTTATGAGGCTTTTAAATTTTGCAAACCAGTCATTCAAATTGATGGGACTCACTTATATGGCAAGTATAAAGGAAAGTTGCTGATCGCCACGAGTCAAGATGGGAATAATGAATGTCTGCCATTGGCATTTGCCATTGTTGAGGGGGAGACGTTGGAAGCTTGGGAATATTTCCTTGCTAACATTCGTTTCCACGTAACCCAAATGCAAAATATATGCCTCATTTCAGATCGGCACTGTAGCATTATATCTGCAGTGCAGAACCATGCCGGTTGGCAACCACCTTTTGCGCATCACGTTTTCTGCCTTCATCATATTGCCAGTAATTTCAATCAAAGATTCAAGAGTGCAAGATTGAAGAAGAGCCTCATGACTTTGGGTATGTTCACAATTATTTGTAATTTAGTTAGATTAAAAAATGTCTTACCCACCTAACGTTAATGGTATTATAATTGTGCAGGTTATACTCCCTGTATGGCCGATTTTGACATAGCGTATGAACGATTCCGCGATACCAGTCTTGAGGTTGCAAAATGGATTGACAACATTCCTAAGGAAAATTGGACTCATGCATATGATGTCGAGGGGAGAAGATATGGCCATATGACAACAAATTTGTCTGAATCAGTCAACAAGGTGTTCAAGGGAGCAAGGAACATGCCTATTACTGCTTTGGTGAAGCACACATACAGTCGATTGGTTGAATACTTTGTGAGAAGGGGTCACACGGCCACTACACAGCTGCATCAATCACACCGACATTGTAAAAATGTCGTTGATGCTATGAGGCATAATCAGAACATTGCTACAGGCCACAATGTACGCACCTATAACCTTGAGCAAACGTCGTTTGAGGTGGCCGATGGCTGGGACAGGTTATATTCAGTTAACCTAACTGACCGTTTTTGTCAGTGTGGGAAGTTTAAGGCCTTCAAATACCCTTGTAGCCATGCCGCAGCTGCTGCTTTATACATCCATCAGAATCCTTTGCAATATGTGGATGATGTCTTCCTCGTAACCAACTTGGTTGAGGCTTATTCATTACCTTGGCAACCTATTGGTGATGAACTTGCCATTCCCCCCAGTGAAGATCCAGTTATCATCCCTGACAGGGAAAGGTTGCGTGCGAAGGGTCGTCCAAGGTCCACCAAAATCCGTAATGAGATAGACAAAGTCGAAACAACTCATAGAGCTCGTAGATGCGGTCTGTACAAGCAAGTTGGACATACTCGTACAGCTTGTCCTACTCGGGGTGGTGTTTCATGATTTTGTTATTATGTTTGGTTGATAAGTGCGTGGTTAAATGTATTTGATTTTAAAAAAATGTTGCGTAACATGTATGACGATAATGTTTTTGTTGTGGTGCACATCAATGACGATAAAAAATGTTGCGTAAAATTGTTGGTAATGCTCTGCTGACACATGATTTAATTTGTTACAATATTATTAGTTAATTATGTACATTATGATCTATATTTTCGTCAGTTAGTTACGTAATGTATGACCTAGGTTTAGGTGACATATTTGGTGACCTAGGTTTTATGACCCTAAAGATGTTGTTAAGTGGTTCAATCCATAAACCCTAAACAGCTATTCAAGCAGAGCGTGTGTTTACAAATGAGCGTTTTTTGTGTCACTAGACAATACACATGCATTTATTAATATACGATGAAATCTAACCAACAAATTCAAATATAACCAATTTGTGATTTGGTTTAACTTTAACCCTTAGTTATCATGATTTATGTTACACGTACGACGTTAATTGAATACACCTAACTGAAGATGCCTATGAAGGGCGTGATTGAACACGCCTAACGAGGACGTCTTTCAACACGCGTAAATACAGCGTAACTAAACACGCCTACGAAATATTTAGGCGTGACTAGACACGCCCAACTTGGGCGCGATTACCCCTGTATAAGGTACACGGTCGGACACAACATGCGTCGCCCCGTAAATTTCATTTTGCATACCATGGCATTCTTAGGAGAAACAAGCAACCAAAGCATTGGTAACTCCAAATTAGCATTCATTTATCCAAATGGATCTACGAAGCACAACGACATAGGTGTTTGTTTTCAGGGTGCCACTCCAATAGCGATGCGAGTTCCTAATGAGTGTTCATTTCAGACGCTTCAGAGTAGGATTCACCACACCCTTCTACTAACCGATGACCATTTCGTGGATAACATCTACTACCAACAACCATCCCTAGACGCAGGTCAGCACTATTTTTTTCATTCTATCGCACTAACAAACGATGATGATGTTTGCAAAATGTTAAGGTGTCACGACCAAATGTCCACTGCTAGTCCTATAGAAATATTATGCGCCGTAAACAGAACAGCCGATGGGATAATCAACCTACTTCAGTCGACCATCGTCCCCACACATGATGCAATGTTATACTACAACGGAAGTTGGAACATACCACAAAGAGGCAATTTTGTGGGTTATTCCTTTACTGGAACAAACCCAATCCGATTTGAAATTCCTTCTGCATGCACCATTGAAACACTGAAGGCCGTCATCAAGCAAGTTGCGCCTGTTGGGGTTCCCCCTAATGGAATTCACATGTCACAGGTGGTAAGAAAAATGTTTTTCCGTCATCCAGCACATTCACAATACTCAGACACCACAATCCAGTACGACATAAAGGAGTTGGTAAGTGATGAAGACGTGTTGAGGATGCTAGCGGAATCCAACTACTGGAAACGTCTTGGTCCAATTGAAATTTTAGCCATTTTTAGCAAACCACAAATCGATATGGAATAACACATGTACGCCGAAAATGTGGAGGATGAATCAGCCATCTATTCAGTATCTTCATGTACAAAAATTTAAAACCACGGTATACAAAATATTAACGATTAACAAATCATTCGAACAAAATTTTCTTATGTATCAAATACATTAAACCAAATACACTAACACAACATAAGCCCGAAAGCTTAGCCGATATCCATAAACCCTAAGTAAAAAAACATAAGCCCTAAACCCTAATCACAACATAAGCCCTCAGACTAAACCGTAATCCAACACAAAGCTTGAAACACTAAAAACTAAACCGTAATCCAACACAAAGCTTGAAACACTAAAACCCTAATCACAACATAAGCCCTCTTATGTAATGGAACATTTGTTTATTACTTTTTTAAAGGCTGCCTTCAGCAGAGATAATCACCAAACTCAACTTTCAACTTGTAAATCTAAGATGTCTTTGAGGAGGAGAAAATGAGATTTGCTCAACTCCAACATGACTATGTCAACCCAAGCTTTGCTTGAAGCATCATATCGGCATAGACAAATTTGTCTAAACAGGTCTCTAATCACTACCCCAAGCTCAATGAAATAGAAAAGCAATTAAAACATCGTCAGTTGGACACCTAGAAGATAGAGACTCATCTTCGTCATTTCAAAAGGAAGTGTTTGTCAAGGCAAAACTTGAATTGGAAAACTAATTACTCAATATGCCACCACCGCATTGCTAACTAGTCACTACGTCGAGTTCAAGGGTGGGGTTTTGGGTTTACGATTTAGGGGGTACGGTTTATTGTTTAGGATTTAGGGTTTATGCTTTAGGGTTTACTGAGTTACCCTAAATTCTAAATCCTAAACCCTAAATCCTAAACAATAAACCCTACGTCCGTTCCCAGGGCCATAAATCCTAATCACAATGTAAACCTCTAACCTACCTCGAAATCCATAAACCCCAATCACAACATACGACCTACACCTTAAACCAACACCCACAAACCCTAACTCTGTACCCTAAGTCATAAACCCTAATCCCCATGTACACCCTAAACCCTAAACCCGATTTACATACACCCTAATGACCACCCCAGGGCCTAAACCCAAATCACAACATAAGCCCTTAACACTAAACCGGCACCCATAAACCCTAAGTCTATACCCACAATCCATAAATCCTAATCACACTGTCAACCCTAAACGTACACCGCATTACGTACACACTAATCACTACCACAGGCCCTCAACCCTAATCACAATCCATAAGCCCTAAACCCAGAACCTACGTATGTACCCCAAGCCATAAACCCTAATAACAATGTAAACCCTAATGCTACACCGAATTACGTAACCCTAATCACTAGCCTAATCACTAACATAATATCTAGGTCGCTAACAAGTTCATATGATCCTAACAATTTTCTAATTTAAAAATATAACAAACTAAATACTATGCACAATCAGTTAAATCGACTTACTTGTCGGCCGCGCTTCGAATTCGGCAGGGCTTCGCTTCAGAGAAATCAACACCCACTTTCTAGAGAGAAGGCAGAGCTATTTCTAGAGAGAAGGCGGAATCCTTAAATGTCATTTTCAGAGGCAATATATAGGGACTTGGGGACCCTAACACGCCTAGCCAGGGCGTGTTTAAACACGCCTAGCTTGGGCGTGTTTAAACACGCCTAGGCAAGGCGTGTTAGGGTGCCCCAAATCCCTAAATATTGCCTCACTTGCTCCTTTTTGCTAAATAAAGAATTAATTTATATTATTTTTAATTTTTTGCCGTTCCAAATCTTTTGCATTTCCTCTTAAGGCCTATATATACGCTCTTTATAGAGAGGTTGGTTAATAGTAATTACTGATGACGGTTTTGGAAGAACGTCGTTGAATGTACGTCGTTAAAACTAATATTTTTAATAGTGCGTATATGAAGACATGAAGCCATCAAACATCTCAAGCAAATAAGTTGAAACTAGCTAACATACTATATAGTTAAAAAATTAATGGCAATATTTCGAATATACTTATATCTGTTTTTATATAAATTAAAATTATAAAAAAAAAACCATGTTTTTAATTCTAAACATTGTGCTGTTGTATTGTTTAATATTGTGATTTCATCAAATTATTTATTTGTAGTCATTTTAAAGTTTTTCGATAGTATTTTTTCTACCAATTCCATTACTCATATCAACTCTGTCAAATTTACTGTTGTTGGTAATTAATAATTAATGTGTTTAACAATTCCAAGCTTATTTTTACCTACTTATATGTACGATGCATTAAAGTTTTATTTTAACAATTCCATTACCACCTCTTCGAATTCTCATTCCATTGCAATTTATATATCCTACTCCCTACAAATGACATCAGATAGGGGCATGCATACATCTATATCTATTTTTAGAATTTTCTTTTAATTTATTTCATTCCATGTACCAACCGCACTTTATTTCTTAACTATTAAGATTTTATAAATTATAAAACTATATACTTATATGTATATTAATTTGGAAATAATAATAATTTGATATGTTCTGTAAAAAAGACGAGTTATCATTATTATAGTGTATATATGGAAGTCATTGATAATAACCTGGTAATCTGTATCACAGTTGCATTTTTTATGTGGGCAGATATTACTCTTTATTTAGATAGTATCATGCCAACAGGATTTCCACTTCTTTCATATGACTACTTAGCTTTATTTTGCCGTGGTACAATCATGCAGTGAAGTGAAACTTTTATATAATGAAGCTGGTGTACTGATAGGGAAGTACACATAGTTTATAGTTTGCAGTTTACGATAGAAACAATTGAGCATTTTTTATTTTTTCATCCGAAGCTTCCAGTTAAGGAGAAGTCGAGATATTGCGACCATCAAGCGAGTCATATATTTCTATTTATTTATTATGTTATCAATAAAATCTTTAAAAGTGATGATATATTTTTTACAATGTTGATGATTGTTGAATATTGCAATGGAAATTAGTTAAACTATAAAAATATGTTTAACTTAGAACTTTTAAATATTTAAAAAAAATTATTTTTCACAATTTACTTTACTTAATTATATTATTACTTATCTTTTTTTTTTCAGTTGAATGATACTATTGTCATTAGTAATTTATTATTAATTAATACATATATTTATCTACAAAAATTTTGACAAATAACTAAAAACACAAATTATTTATTTTATTTTTTATATCAGAATAGTTAGTGACATTAGTATGTTACTATTAACCTTTTAATTAAATATAGACATTTGACGTACTTTATGGCATTATAAATAAATAGTTATATATATATATATATATATATATATATATATATATTATAATAGTTGTATTCCATATAGTATAATATATAGATAGATACACACATACTAAATTATATAATATTCATAATATAGAATATATCTTAATTTAATTTAATGTTATTAGTTAAGTATCTATTTTTTAAATTCTTAATTATTTACGATGTATTATCACATCTTAGTCATCTTTGGTGATATAAATAGAAAATATTTATTTTAGCTTCATATTTTAGATATTGATGTTATTACTTATAATATTTAATTATATGAAAATCATCATTATCATCTATTAGATTAAAATGAAAAATTAAGGTTAAAATAGTTTAAATTCAAATTAAAGTCTTGTTTAACCATAAAGTCTCTCTATAAGATTTATCAATTAGAAAATTAAATATTTTAAATATTTAATTTACATCAAGATTGTCACCACAACCACCATCATCATGACTATTGTCTTCGCCACCAACATGATTGTCATTGTTGTTGTTGCCATCGGTGGTCATGGCGGCTATCACAGTTGTGGTGGTAGTGATAGTAGGGGTAGTCGTGTTGTTGGTGGCGACGACGGTGGTCATGATGTCCCTATTGAAGTATGGAAAGACCTAGGGGATTTGATAATAAAATGGTTGATCAATCTTTTCAATAAAATTCTTCAAACAAATACGATATTTAGTGCTTGGAGCAAAAATATGCTTGTGCATATTTACAAAAAACAAGGGAGATATTCATATGTGTTCTAACTACAGAGACATTAAGCTTATGAATCATACTATGAAGTTATGAGAGAGAGTTATTGAACATCACTTGAGCAGAGAGACCAAGGTTTCTCTAAATCAATTTGGATTTATGCCAAAAAGATATACCATGGTAGCATTTTCTTGTCGTGACAATTAATGGAAAAGTATCGAGAAAAGAATAAAGACTTACATATAGTGTTTATAGATATTGAGAAAGCATATGATAGGATCCCAAGAAAAGTTTTATGGTGGGCTCTTGAGAAGAAAAAGTACCATTAAAGTTTGTAAATGCAATCAAGGATATGTATGATGGGCTACCACATGTGTGAAAGCTTGTAATGAAACATCAAGTTATTTTCCTATCACGGTACGTGTACATCAAGGTTTGACTCTTAGTCCTTATTTCTTTGCCTTAGTGATGGGTGAACTAAGAAAATATATTCAAGAGGAAGTGTCATGGTGTATGCTTTTTGCAGATGATATTGTGCTTACTGATGAGACCAAAGATGATGTTAATAGGAAACTTAAGTTTTGGAGAAGCACGTTGGAGTCTAAAGGATTCACGTTAAGTTGAAGCGAGACTGTGTATATGAAATGTGAGTTTTCACTGGTAAGAGATGATGATCAATACCCCATGCATCTACTTGATCAAGAGGTACCCAAGAAATATGCTTTTAGATACCTGGGATCAATTTTGCAAAAAGGTGGAAAGATTGATGATGATGATGTAAATCATAGAATCAGAGCAGGATTAATGAAATGACAGAGTGCATTTGGGTTGTTGTGTGACCGCAAGATTCCCCTTAAGCTAAAAGCAAAATTCTATAAAACAACTATAATACCTGCAATGTTATAGGTGATCGGTGGTATCCAGGGATCATCTAACATCAAAAAGTGGCGTCGGATGTAATCAAAGTACGCGTGGAGGCCTGCTTCTTCCTCTACCATGTAGTTGTAGCGGTAGCTACTGATCCAAGTAAACATCCTCTGTGGATGCTCCATGACCTCTCCCTGAAATGGTGGTTGCAAGGGTGAGTCCTCCGCTCCTTAAACGCCACAAACAACATGCAATAGTAAAACAAAATTAAAACATACAATCTGCGTAACCAGTGCATGTGGTTATCTAAACAAACAACATTCTTGCATTCTAAATGTGTAACTATCACACTTATTTCATTAAGGACTCAATCACTATCACCAATTCTCCCAAGTCTTGATGGTCTTATGTAACACCCCGTATGCATCCGATTGTTAACATTGCATTATGGTCGTTAAGCGCAGAAATTAAAATAACAAAAATAATTAAGGAAGCAACTAATAAATGACGTCATCATACATCCACAATTAGTTAAAATCGTTGCATTATGTATGGTAACAATTCATGAGTTGACAACTTATAAGACCTCGAGTATGATACCCTCTAGGGATGGTTTACAACCATGCAAAAAATATACATAACAAAAGTACAGAGCCACATGCTCCAAAATAGACTATGGTTCACAAAGAACCCATCCCGGCTCGGTCTCTCGTCCGAAATCCCTCAGACTGTCTTGCTACCCGGGATCCGCCGTCCTCCCTGTGCTCATCACCTGCAATAACAATATAATCCCCAACCAGGGTGAGATAAAAAAATCTCAGTAAACTTCGAGTTTTGGAGGGCTTCTCCTTTCCCGGGTCCACTTCCACGACACAAAGCATCAAAATGGCATTACACAAGCTAGCCATCCAGACGTACAAAAGAACACATCACATGTATATAATAGCACATATATAACAAGAGAGATCATCCAACTTAATGGGCACATTCCCTCTGGGTTCCATGCGAACGTCCATGACTCTAAGTCCATATTTGTCCATTCTACTGGCCAGAGAATCTCAAATATCACAACAAAGCGATCACAGTGCAAATCATATACATGTTATCAAACAGAAAGCAGTAATACCCAATTTCAATACATGCATCATGACATATAGCAACATCACTCCCTCGAAGTATGGTGGAACGCGGTCCAAAGAAGGACTCTCAAGAACAGGGAACTTACCTGTCTGGCGTTCCTCACTGGTTCGTCCAACCTCGTGATTTCGAACACCATGATCTTCAGTGTTGCGCCCTACATACAGGCATGCAAGAAATCAATAAAGGTTTTCACCCGTTGCATGTAGAGGAACTTGCTACATTGCCAAGTTATCAACATAAGTCACCCACAGGCGACATGCAGAACCCCAAAAGGGTTCATCACAACTGACCCAAAAATGATAACAATTATATCCTAAGGTTAGACCGGTGCCTCTTACCTCTAAGGTTGTTAACAAGGCTAGAGAGCCGCTTCTCAAGCTCGATTGCCTTGAGAATCACCTTCTCTTCTCTAGACTCGAAACTTCCTTTCATTCGTTAATGGCGAAAATGGAGGAGGAAGAGAGAGAATGAACATTTTTTATGGTGAAAGGACAGAGGAAGAAAATGAGTCGTGCACGAAATAACCCACTCGCACGCTATTTAAATATTCTGAGAGTTAACGCACGTCACATATGTCACTAAGTCAACACGTGTTACTCTAGCAACCTGACGATCAGTACGGACCACGTGCATAGGTCAAGCTTGTGAAAGCACCAACTACCGGGCTGACGAGTCAACCGCATATGACTTTGCATTGGTACGCGTAGTCCAGACAACCTTGTCTGGGATTCTATCCCAGCCATCACTACCCGACCTCTTTTAGGTTCTTGCCTTGGTACTCCATGAGTCCGAGGTTCCGTCCTCCCCAATCTCGTCCAACCCAAGCCATGATTACTTACCCGGATATATACATGATAACCCGGTCACACTCTAACCCGGTTTACTTGTAAATACCAACACAATCAGGACAATCCCGGCTTCAAAAGGTTTTATTTACACCCCTTCCTTATTCGAGTTCCAATTTGGACCCCCCTTGTATAACACCCCGGTCACACGAATCCGGATTAGTCATAGGATCATTACCATAATAATTATTACTACTGTGTAATTTCAACCTTAAAACGTTAAAGTGCCCCGTGGACACTCGAGACCTTACATCTTACAAAATCATGTGGATGACAGACGGGAGCGATCGCTACATACAGATACATCGTACAACGATCCCTCATCTCCCAACTCAAAAATCATAGTCTTGAAGCTCGTTAGGAGTAGCAAAGTGAGGCATGTGAGTTACTCGTACCAAATGAGTGAACCAAATATCATGTAGTCACCACTTGCTAATTCTCCTACGTTCCTCGAACCTCTTTACCTACTATACCCCAGTGTATTTCTGTCCATCATCCATTCCTCAATGTAACCTCACATTCTCACAAAAGAAAATAGAACCAATGGTTCCTTAATCTCTATCCAATCCTCTTGACTATTGTCATTGCATCGCATGCATAGTCCTTGTGCCACGTGCATCAATGGACGCGTACAAACAAACAAGAAAGAAAGACGAGGCTCGTGCCTATGTACTACTCTCAAGGAATTAATTGGGACCCCTTAAGCTGTAAAACCACTGGTCACACAAAATAATCGGAGGGTCGAACACCCTCGAACCCAAACCATATTGCGTACATATAAAAATGACAATATGAACACACACACACACACACACACACACATATATTATAAAGTAAATTCGTATGTCCATATATAATTGTTGGAGTTAACACTTTGTCGGTCTTATCATTCAATAATCACAATAAAATACAAGCACATGTTTCAGTAATTTTATCAGTAAAGAATCATCACAATTTCAAAACATGCACCAATAATCAGATCTTGCATTTATCTCAGCAATATAATAGTAAATAAATCAGTAGTTCAAGAAAATAAATAATTATTTTAAGATAATTTATATGAAGGCCCGGATTTCAAAGTTAAGCTATCTACGGTTTAAAATCACTTTGTCGCTCGATTTTTCAAAGTTTTGCTCCAAACTTATTTTTAGTGCTCTCGATGCTTTGGAAGTCAGATTTTCGCAAATCTTATATGTTACCCTATATTTTCAAATCTAAGGAACTCATTTTTAAGGTAAAAAATTTAATAGAAAATTCCATACTGTTATAACTCTCAGTCCAAATTTGTGACGAATTTGTCATTTTACTAGAGGTCCTTAAACTTGTTTTATTTGTAACTGTTGCTAGGAAACTCCGATTTAAAGTGAAATTTGAGGCTAACTCTATGTTTTAACATGTAAATAACTCATTTTTGGCATAATAAATTCAAGGAAAATATCTTAGGGCACAGATTCAGGACATGATAGCAAGCTCAAAAATTTTAAAGCAACAACAGGTTCAAGGAAATTAAAAAACAAGCATATGGTTAAAGAGTTGGAGACACCCTTTTTACCTCTTGTAGGCTCCAAAAAATTTAGAAGGAAGAATGAGGGAGTTTAGATTCAAGTTTTCAACCTTTAATAGTGCAAAATAAGGTTTCAAAACTACAAGGGAGAATAGAGCAAGAAAATGAAGTGAAAATCAAGCTTAGAGTTGAAAATGGAGGTCACTTACCTAAATTTGATGGAAGAAGGGCTCAAGAAAACTTGGTAAAACTTGAAAGAAGAATAAAAATATGATCCCCTCTTTCTCCAAAAGCTTCAGGAAAATGGGAGAACTGGCCTAGGATTTGGCCTTTAAAAAACAACACTTATTGTATGTGAAACACTTGGACCAATGGAATCGCAAGGTCTGATCCATATCTTCTTAATCTAAGCATTTTGAATGAACATTAATATGACTAATTGGCAGTTCGGATAGCCTTTGAGGTGCTCTCGACGAGCTTAGCGTTGCCTTATATAGCTTCTTGATATCTTCCAAAACTAACTATAAAAGGATAAAATAGAGTTTTGCCAAAAATGGTAAAAACTATTTTTGTTAAAATTGACAAATCTTATCCTAATCTTCTAGATTAGTGTGCTAACCTCCCTTGAGATATGTGTACTCAGAGTGAATCTTGCATAGAGTCCACTCACATAGAGACAGATTACACTGCGACTCAATGCACAATGCAATTCTTTTGCAGTTGAAAATCTAGCTCAAACAATTTCTATTAATGAGTTGATCATTATTTGACCTGAGAATTTTCTTTGAATTATCGTTATTATTTCTAGACTTTAGCTTAAAAACTTAAAATTTTAACCATGCCTAGGTATCCTATGGTAACATGTCATTTTTTTTCATTTCAACAATCTAAAAACACTACCCAATCATACGACAAAAGCAATAACAATGTCTACCACACACACATGAAAATTTGGGATGTTATAAGTAGCACCAAAAGATCATGTTTGTGGACGATGCAAAAGCACTAGGCAGTCCAATACTATTATTTTAGGTGACGAGAGTGTGGTCAAACAAGTGATGGAGGAAAAGGAGAAGCTCGCTCTTGATAGGTCAAAGTTAAACATTGGGAGATGACATAGAACAATATTGGACTGCCTAGTGCTTTTGCATCCTCCACAAACTTAATCTTTTGGTGCTACTAGGTATTAAAGCCAAAACCATTGTGATCAGCGACAACGACTGCAAGGTTGTGGTTGAAGAAGAAGGTTCGATGCAACTTTCTGCCATTACAAAGCATGGGAAGGTGTTGCCAAGGCCATGTTCAAGGATGTTGGGGTGAAGCTCCAATAGAATCAGACTAAGAGAAAGGTGACATCATGATAGTGGGAAGACCTACCTCCCACTCCATCACACTCTTTCCCAAATGTGGGGATTATGAGAGGAATACCTTTTTTTTTTTCTAATTTTTTTAGAAGAATAAATCTTAAATTACCTTAATACCCCCTTAAAGCAATTAATTGAAACAAAAGATAAAATTGATTTTTTTTTCCCAAAACTCTTGGTGTAGGTTACTGACATATTCCAACTAAAAATAAGTGAAAGCAGAGTTATTAAAACTGGTCCGGCTCAGGCAGTTGGATTGGGACCCAGTAGCATAATCGGTCCAGTTCCACTATTGGACCGGTTATACACTTGACCCAGTCAAACGTGATCAAACCCGACTAGGTCAGGTCGGGTTTACAATTTTTTTTTTTGGATTTTTATTTTATTTTTTAAAAATTTTGGATTATTATCAATTGTTATTTTGGATTTTGGAGTATGAATGAACTTTTGTTACTCAAATAATGTTAGTTATATACTTATATATAATACATACATATATAATTTTGAATTTTTAATATAATTGGGTCAAACCGGACTAATTACTAACCCAACAATTAGACTACTAATCCACAACCTCAACTAATGACCAAGCTGATTTTAATAACATAAAGTATATTAACAATATATTATATATATGCGCATGAGTGTGTCCAACTCGATCAATTAAGTCATAATGCATTTTAAAAAAAAATACAAATACTAAAATAAAGTAGTATGCACATACAAGTTCCAAGTGATCTATACTAGCAAAACAATATTATTTTAACCAAAGAAACTGTGATATCATATTTTAATATTATGGAAAAGATTAGCATGGTACCAAAATGGATATAAAAAACGTTAATAAATTCTACACTATCAATTAATTAAATATTATTTAAGATATCACTTTTAAAATAATTATTATCAAATTTAATAATTTCCAATTATATGATAACTCATAATTGAATTATTATAAAGTGCAATAATTTTCAATTATAAGACAACTCATTATTAAATAATTATATAAAAATTTATATTTTCAATATATTAAATTAAATTAAAATTAAAATAAAAATAGATATTGAACACTAAAATGGTTAATAGTGTATTTGGATTTTTTTTTCTTTTTTTGGACGCTTGGATCTTCGCTATTTCATAGTGCACTTATGTCAAAATCCGAAAAAGATGTAAAAGCAAATATTTTTTTTTTTGTTAAATAAAAGCAAATAATACTTGTTTCACAACGAACGTGCATCAACTCCAATTTGACACACATAAAAAACACCCATAAATTTTATCTGGACTAATTTAATAAAGAATAAATCTTTCACATACGAAAATAAACTTTTACTTTTAAAAAAATAATAATATAAAAAGAAGTTAGGAATGGTAAAATACCAAGTGGAAAATCTTATTTTAATTTTCTAATCCCAAAAAAGATAAATCGTAATGATACTTTTGTAGTAAAAGAAAAAAATAATCACAATAATGTTAAGGAACTATTTGGCTACTTTTTTTCCCTTTAGAAACCAAATTAGATCAAGTGATTTAAATTTTAAATAACCAAATTGAATATTTTCTCTTAAAAAAATAAAGACACTCATAATACTTGGGTTATTGGCTCATATGTGAATTTTTGCAAATATAATCTTGATGTAACTAAACAGAAATAAAAATACAAAAATAATTTATGTGAACTAATGAATACATAAAAGCCTTAATATCTAAGTATTTGAGGGGAGATAGAGACAAGACTCTTGGAGCATGGGAGGGCTGCAACTTGCAACTTTTTATATAGCATAAAGTCAATGAACAACTAAAAAAAAAGGAGTCATACAGTATAGAAAATAAGGAAAAGAGAAATAACCCACATGGCTAAAGGGTAAGACCAAAATTTTGACAAACATTCATTCTGTTGGATAATTTACAGTTACACCCTTGTCAGAAAAAAATCTCACTTTCATGTTCTAATCATATTGCTCTTCCCAATAATAAAATCTTAACTATCTAGCTACAACAATCATTACAGTGAACCATCCTGTAGTATTGTTTCTGTATCAAGCAAAACTCTATTTACCACAAAATTTCCATTTTCCACCCTTCATCCATCAACTAATCTTGTAAAAACAATGCATCACAAAGAATAATTTGGCCTTCTCAGAATTCATTTTCTGCTTTCAATAATCTGTGCAAGATAATAATAATAATAATAATGCAAAATGAGTAAATGAGAGAATCAAAACACAAAATTATTAGTAAGAGCATAAAGTATATATAAATAATAACAATGTGAGTAACAGATAAATGAATAATCCATCAGAACAGCACTTCTTATTGCCGCTCGTAACTCATACCATCATGTTTCTTCTTCAAACTCCTTGCAAATAGCAACAATATAACCAGAAAAGCCACCGCAGCTGCACCTCCTAATATTATAGCAGCTGTTTTCCCTGGATTTTGCCCTGTCATTGCACCAATAGGGAACATATACAATAGTAGATTAAAGTATGATCATACTTAGCATATACTAGCACTCTTTCTTTGAACATTGGAACAATGAATTTAATTTGTTTAGGTGAGTGTTTGTAAAACCAATTTTAAATGAAATTGATTTTGCAAAATTGATTCTGATTAGAACTGATTTCGAGAGGTGAATTGATTTATATTTGAGTGTCCTTTATTATAAAAGCAAGTTAGAAATAAACAAATCACGTCTATTTCAATCTTATTTGAAAACATGAACATAATACTATAAAATAGACAAGAGTTTTCAAAACAGACAACGACAGTGACAGATTCTTCAAGATTTAGCATGATGTTAAAACTGATACTTCTCTTTTTCCTCTCAATTTTTGTTGCATTCATATCTGTTTGGTTCAGTGTGTTGGTAGGTAGGTTAGTTATAAGACATTATTAGTAATGTATTACCTGAAGAAGATGAAGAGTATGAAGCTGATGATGAAGAAGATGATCTAGAAGGAATCCCATTTGGGTAATAGCTATAACTAATGAAGCACTTGTGCAAAAACACTTGTCCTGAAATAGAGCTACCGCATTCAACCTGAGCTCTCTGCACAGCATTCTTCACACACTCCCCACAATCTGAGTCACCAACATCTCCCTCACACTGCCCCATCACATACAAGGACTGGTAGCTAGTAGTGTAGAAGCCATGGCCACTAACCACCCCATTTTCCATCACTGAGAATGCAGTGTCCCTCCTCTCTTCAAACCCCCTCCCAGCAGCATTTGTTGCCCCACAGGTTTTGTACAACATCTGCATACCTGCAGGCCGACTCAACGGTAAGTGAGGTCTAAAACAAATTTTAAGACTTTTTTATTGGGTTTTTTTTGGCCTTTTTTCTTTATGAAAAACTAAAAGTAAAAAAAAAAATTGTTGATCAACCTAAAACTTGAGCAGACTTGAGCTTTAGTTGTTTTACCATTAGGCCGATCTAGTGTACCTGAGATTTGGGAGAACCCTGCAACCTCATAGAGAATATAACATCCTAGAAGTTGGACTCTGGCAGCATTGGTTTTGCCACAAAGTTTGTCACACAGAACTGGGAGCCTGCTGACACAGTTGTAGCAATCAGAATTGGTGAGATCTCCTCTGCATTGGAAGAGGCCAGTTATGGTGTTCTGGCCAGAGCCAGAAGTGGTTTTGTAGAACTTGGCTTTGGTGGATTGTGAAACCAATGAACCAAAGAGTGCTGAAAGTGCCTGAGAGTACACCCCATTTGGATCTGTGAAAGGCTCCTTTGAGCAGCCCTTGTAGACCAAAGTGGAGTAATCAGAAGATGTAGATTCTGCAACATGGGGCGGCTCAAGAAGACTTGTGATGAACAAAACCAGCAAAAAAGGAAACAA
>CM023960.1:18420802-18481049 GCA_013407115.1 Glycine latifolia
CTGGGCGTGACCAACAGCCCCAGATTGGTAATATGTTTCAAAACAGCCCCAAATTCGTAATTTTTTATTAAAAAAGTATTATTTTGGTTCTTTTGCCAAAACATAACGGATGTTTCAATACCGGATTATGTAGTTTCAGTTCTTAGCAAGCTGGAAACAGAACCTTTTTCAGGTATTGAAACAAAACAAAAAAAGTGAGGTTTTGAAAAGAATAATCACATACAAACCAAATTGTCTAAATACCGGATTATGTAGTTTCAGTTCTTAGCAAGAGAAGATAGAATAGAATATAGGCTGGCTTTTCAAGGGGCTAAATCACCACATAGAATTTCCAAGCAATATTGTCAATGGAGCTTTCCAAGTAACTTCCCAAACAGTATATCATAAAAGGATTTGATTTAAAAATCAATCCTATATGTTGTAACTGTCAACTTAAATAACTAAAAGTAAACTTAAAAATAATTTATTAAATCGAATTTATTTTAAATAAAAAATTACTAGATGTTTACACCTACTCGTGGCTAGTAGTTCCATAAAATATCCAAAAAGGTAAATTGCTTCTCATATTACATCATTATTTTTCAATCTTAACACAATTCTCGCTTTTATCAACCTATTAATGGGGAATGAGGTGTGGGACCAGAGCACCATGAAGCTAGGGGTACCACTTCCCTTACAGCAAGCATAAACTGGTGATCCTGTTGTTTTTCCAAGCATATGTTACTACATCAAAACAATAAATCATCTATAACAGCAACATACATAAGACCCAGATTTACTCCCACATATATTCTTATACCAGACCAGATACCAAACCTGCCCTCCTCCTTTTCATATCTATTTGACACCGTTTGTATTTTCCAACCTTAAATAAAGCATTCCCTTCTGTCTTTCTTTTTTTCCCACCTACCTTAATATTTTCTTATGTATTCAAATTCCATGACTCCTTTACTGCATTCGTATTTTAAGTAATTAAATTTATATATCAAATCTGTTAAAGCAAAACAAACTCAAGAAGATAAAGACAATTCTCCCACCTTGACAAATAAAAAGGAACTCAACTTCATGTTACACAGATGAACCAAAAGCATATACTGGCTATATAATCACCAACGCAATTTCCCAGTTCTTCATGCTCTTCATAGCTTTATCAAGTCCATCAATTACTTGATCTACATTGAGAACCAAGCATACAACCCATATAATATTATTCTTTTTCATGTTGCACTATGTAGTGCCAATGCTATGATTGCAGAGTTTCAATTTTTAATTTAACATGACAATTGAAATAGAACATTAAGTTTTTCTCTTCAAACATATTGTTGCCACTGACTACCGAAAGCACCGTTTCTGTCAACAATTGTGTACATCTCCTGACTGCAATATTACCTCAAAAACAAAGACATGAATCCATCATTTGCCCATAGCCAGTCACATGCTTCATTTGTAACAAACTGCCCAACATTCGATCCATTTCATTATTAAACTACACACCTCAAAATTTGAATTAATGCTTTGCAGTACAACCCTGCGATCCACTCTGCCATTAACTCAGACCCTGCTTGCAGCAACACCTACCTCATACTTATTATAACATAGACGTTATTATGAAAACTTATTAATGTGCTGCTTAAGTAAAAAAGAAATATTTTCAGTGCATAACATATGCCAACTTTTCTATCCAAAGACACTTGATAAAAGGAATTGCAATCCAACTAATAAAGATGTGGAGTTTTCAAGAAGAATTTCACACAACTAAACATTAAAATAGCGCAAGAGAAGCAACAAAAATATTGCAAAAGAAACAACTCTGTGATAACAATGAATTTGGCAAAAGGCTTTACAGTTTGGAAAAATCATCCAATTTTTTTTCTAAAGCTTTACATTTATCTACATTTGATGAAGAAGAAGCACACACACACACACCCATTGGCTTTGTATCTTGAAAGAAGTTTCTCATTATCTTCTTTCAACTTACAAAGTTCAGTTTGTTATGCTACAAGTTTAGTTACTCGCCATTTAAGGTTACCTTTCAGCCTATTGTTGGATTTTGCAAGCTTTTGATCCTCTTCATGCATATTATGGAAAGCATCAAAAAGTTGATCAAGTTCAGAGTTTACTTCTGATTCAGCACTTGATAGTTCTTCATCTTCATCAACTATTGATCTTAGACATACATTTGCTTCCTCATTCTCACTTGATGATTCAGAGGTTGTTGAGGCATTGTCTTCCCATTCATTGCAGGCTTTCTTTGATTTCTTTTCACCTAACTGCTTCTTCAAAAATATAGGGCATTCAAATTTAAAATGTCCTGGCTTACCATATTCAAAGCCGGTGAAGTTTGTGTTGCTGTTGTTATTGTCATTTCTTTTGTTGAACTTTAAGAGCTTCTTGTTCTTTTTGTTCTTCATGAATTTGCTGATTCTCTTGACTATTAGGTTCAAGCATTCATCACTTTCATCTTCACTTGAGTCTTCTTCTTTTTCCACACTAGATGATGAAGCTTTCAAGGCTATGCCCTTTTGTTTCTTATCTGTATCTTCTGCATGTGTTAGTTGTGAGATTTCTAGTCCATACTTAAGAAGCTTACCAAAAAGTGCAGTCATGGACATCTTGGAAATATCTTTTGATTCCTTTATTGTTGTCACCTTCGGTTGCCATGGTCTTGTAAGACACTTTAGGATTTTGATATTTAATTCTTCAGCATCAAATATCTTCCCAAGACCAAGAAGATGATTTACAATGTGAGTGAATCTTGTTTAGAGCTGAGATATGTTTTCTGTGGTGTTCATCTTGAACATTTCATACTCATGAATCAAGGCATGCTTCATTGATCCTCTAATTTCATCAGTTCCTTCATGAGTGACTTCCAATATCTCCTACATTTCCTTTGTGCTTTTACACCTAACAGTTCTAAAGAATTTGTCAAAAGAAAGTGCAAAAGTAATCATGTTCTTAGCTTTAAAATCATACTGAACAACTCTCTTTTCTGCATCTGTCATTTCATCCTACTCTTTGGGAATCATATTATTACTAACAGTTTTCACAGGAACTATAGGACCTTTTTTTATTACATTCCATGGATCGGGGTCATTTGATTGAATGAAAATTTGCATTCTATTTTTCCAAAACTGAAATGTTTTCCTTCAAACATCAGAGGACGATTGAGGGAGACACCCTCCTTGAAGGTAATTTGTGTGGTATTCATTTCTTTTAAGAAAAGATTGTGATCTTGAATAACACTCAAGAACTTGCTCTTGATACCAATTGAAAAACAATATGAACACACACAAAAACCAAGAGGGGAGTGAATTGGTTAAAATAGGATCTTTAAAAATTTCTTTGAAACTAGCAGCGAATTAATGATTGTATCACAAGGACACCCTTTTGAACATGAAGCTTTCAATCAATCAAGACTCACCCTTCACAGAAAGCAATAGCAGAAAAGTTATCTATTGATCTTGAAAAGATTAACCAAAACATTAGCAAATAAAGACAACAAGATGAGAATAAGATAACACCAAAACTATATTGGTTCACTCCTCAATAAGAGAAGCTACATTCGGTTTCTTCTAACCAAACATTGGCTAAAGTTCCACTATAACAAAATCTGTTATTTACAAGCTTACAAATGATCACCCTTTATCAATCCTAGATAAAGAACTGAAATCTAAACACCATTCAGACTTCTAATGATCAAGACATAGAGAACCATTCTCTACTTTTCCCTCTAGAGAACCCTATTCTAGAAAAGCTTTAAAGAACCTCTTTAAGATAGCAACTTACAAGTAAGAATGTAAAACGAATTAAAACAAAAGTTTAAAGGAAAGATACAACCTTATGATCCACAAAATGAAAGTGAATGAGTTTACCAAACTGAAATCAGGTTAAAAGAAAGTAATCTTCAAATCATCTTTCCAAGAAAACTCTTTTCAAATCTTGTCCAAAACAATTTTATCAGTGATGCAAGAGGATCTTGATTTTTGGAACAAGAGCTTTGAATCTCAGTATATCTTCTCTTAGAATCAGAGGGCTTTTGAAAGTAATGAAAATCTTGACGTATCAAGTTCTTATTAAATCAAAAGATCCAACAAATTTTTATAGAAAAACTGTTTCCACTGAATGTAATCGATTAAATCGTCTATGTAATCGATTATTTTTACTTAAGTGATCGATTAATATCCTATTTAATCGATTAAAGTGTTCTTAGTTCTTTCTGAATAAAATATATGAGCAAAGTAATCGATTAAACCGCCATGTAATCAATTATCACAGTCAGTCTAGCTTCAAAAAAGTGCTAATGTAATTAATTACGATTAGATGGTAATCGATTAACACAGGAAGACGTATTATGTGTTTGTGTTATGTAATCGATTACCATTACCTTGTAATCGATTAAGTAATTCTTTGTGGCTTTAGTAATAGATTACCAAATCTGGTAATCGATTAAGTCAGTGCAAAAAGTGATTTTTCAAAACTTAACCATGAGTAATTGACTTCTTTATGCAAACATGAAAACCTTATGCTTTTTCAAAAATCATGTGACTTGACTTGATTAAAATCATGTATGCATGCTAATAGATGATGTTTAAGCAATGCAAGGGATCATAAGATGAGGCTCTTAAACAACTTAACAAATTACATATGCCTTCAATTGAATGGCATGTAAGAAGCTAAAATATGTCTAAGACAAATGGCTTCATCCTTGTCTTGATCCTCTTCAAGCTCCCCTATTTCTAACACATTACACATAGGCATGAAATTCCTCAGCATCCCATTATCTTCTGTGAGATTTTTTATGTATAGGGTATTGATTTTATGGGTCTATTTCCTGTTTCTTATGGTCTTTCATGTATTTTGCTTGCTGTTGATTATGTTTCTAGATGGGTTAAAGCTAAGGCCACTAGAACTAACGATTCTAAAGTTATTTTGGATTTTGTGAGATCTAACATTTTTTGCAGGTTTGGTGTGCCTAGAGCTATTATTAGTGACTAGGGAATCCCATTCTGTAAAAAATCATTGACATCCTTGCTCCAGAAGTATGGGGTTGTACATAGAGTTGCTACAACTTATTATCCCTAAACTAATGGGCAAGCAAAGATTTTTAATAGAAAGATCAAACAAGTGTTGCAGAAGGTAGTGCAACCTAATAGGAAGAATTGGAGTAAGCTACTTAAAGATGATTTATGGGCTCACAGGACTGCTTACCGAACACCTTTGGGGATGTCTCCCTATAGGGTGATTTTTGGTAAGGCATGCTACCTTCCAGTGGAGATTGAGCATCGTGCTTATTGGGCAGTGAAGAGTTGTAATATGGCATTTGATGAAGCAGGTATGTAAAGGAATCTTCAATTGCAAGAACTTGAAGAGATTCGCTTAGAAGCCTATGAGAACTCCAAGATTTACAAGGAGAAATGTCGAGGAGATAACGACACTACAACTAGAAAATGTTGAAGTAAGAGTGCAAAATCAATGCTCACATTCATCTTGATTGGAAGTTTCGCCACTATTTCAACTGGAAGTGTCCAATGCACCGTAAGCCAATCGCATGGGAGGAACTGCTTGTCCAACACAAACTAACACTACTTCCTTTGTTCTCGGTCCTAGGAATCCCTTTGTGGTTGGTATCATAGATACACCCTTACCTCCCACCTGGAAAAGTGTGACGCTAGAAAGTATGATGGTACCATCGATTCAAAAAAACATATTGACATTTATGTTGTGCAAGTAAGACTCTATACCATGGATGACGTTATCATGTGCAAAGTGTTCCCAACTTCCCTTAAGGGATAGGGGCTAAGTTGGTTCACCCGACTCCCACCAAACTCCATAGATTGTTTTTAGACTTTGACATCTAGATTTGGAATATAGTTTGCAACTAGTTGGCTGCACCACTTGACATCGATAGTGTTGGTTAGTTTGTGGCAGGAAAAGAAGGAAACACTATGGTCTTTTATAGAGAGGTTAGGAAAAGTCACTTTGGATATCTGAAACCTTGATCCAACAATTGCTATGCACCACTTGGTTATGGCATTATGATCTGGTCCTTTTGTCAACAAAAAGCTGACAACAGACCTTGATGATCTCCATTGTTGAGCAACTAAGTATATGCAGTTGGAGAAGCTCACTGAATACAATCGACAACTAAGAACCAAGTGTCCAAAGAAGGAGGTGAATAGAGATATCCAAAAAGGAAAAAAAACGTGCACGTGAAACTCACGGACCTCGCTACAACTACTACACTCCCCTTAATTCTAGTAGATCAAGGATCTTGGAGCAAGCCCTTGCCATTAAGGTTTTAGCAATGCCAAAACATGCCAACACTCTACCAAGGGTTGATCCCTCAAAGCATTGTTGATACCATAGAAATCGAGGTCACTCAATTGAAGAATGCACGATACTTAAAGATAAAATTGAGGATCTCATCAAAAAAGAGTGTTTAAAAAACTTTGTCTACAAATCGACCACTCAACATCAAGGTTCCAGGTACCAAGACCAAGACAAAAGTTGTGTCCCAAGACAAGAATGATCGAGAAACCCCTCTAAAGAAAGGGGAGACAAAATGGATCAACCTAGAAGAGTTATAAACACCACCACTAGTGGTTTCGAAGGTGGAGGATGCACCTCCTAGGCCAGTGATGTATGTCTAACCTCATTAGACATTGATTTCCCCAATCTACTTTGCAATGAAACTCAATCTTCAATAACTCTTCAAGAACTTAACCTTTACTCGTGAATTTGGAGCAAAAATGGCATGAATGAGCTTCAAGGAATTAAGCAATGGAGTATGGATTGAGACAAGGAATGGAGATGGATGACACAATGGAGAAGCTCTCTAATGAGCCTAGGAAGAATCGTCACAATAGCATCGAGAAGCCATTGATAAGATCCAAGAAGTTATTGCACAAGAACAAGAGAGAAACTCTCACAATAAAATTCAGCTTTCTTATTGATTAAAGCTTATATTGCAAGCTACCTAAGCTAAATGCAAGTGGAATGAAATGGCAAGTGAAATAAAGCTTGAGGTGCAAGCTAAGGAAGCTTGACGTGCAAGCTAAGGAAGCTTGAGGTGAAAGCTAATAAAGCTTGAGGTGCAAGTTAATGAAACTTGAGGTGCAAGCTAATAAAGCTTGAAGTGCAAGCTATTCACTTAATGACTCATGGCTGAGTCAGTTATGTGCAAATTACATTTTGCAAGCTTACATAGGACCTAAAAAAATTACATAGAAGTGCACCTACACTTATTAAAAATTGCCACTAAAGGCCAATTTATTGCCACTACAATTGCCACTAAAAGGTGTTGAAATTAAATTCAACTTGAGAGTACAAAATCCAACCCTTGTTCTTCTTGAGTTGGTGGGCTTCTTCATGTTTGTCTAAAAGGTGTAAGTTAGCTTTGATGTGCTCTTGAAGGGCTTGAGTTCTAGCTCTTGTCATGGGTCCCCTAAAGCTAACCAAATGAAGCTCTTCAAGTTCTCCTCCTTGGCCTTGAGCTTATGATGGACCTCCATCAGCCACGAAAAATTATTTACACAATGTTCGATCCATAAATATGGTGGCAATCCAAAATAAGGTTAAGATACTCAACATGACGTTCACAAGTGCAGACTTCAAGGGTATGGATCCTAAACAAGATGACCCTATGGTCATTACCATTGAAGTAGTCGATTGCTTTTTAAGAAAAATGCTCATAGACCAAGGGAGCTCAGCCAACATCTTGTTTTGGAACACCTTTTAGCAATTGGATGTACCAGAGTCAACACTACAACCCTACAATGATTCGTTCTTCGGATTTGTCACTGAAAGGGTAGGCACGATAAGTTTGTTAACATTTTAATTACGTTAGGATTTACATCGGTCAAGTGTAACCAATTCCCAATTGTAGTACAGAACCAAAGCTCAGGTCGTCCCCCAAGGGAATAATGCAACAATGAATATTAAAATTAAAACCTTTCAGATAAAGATATTTTCGTGTCTTTATATTTTAAATTACCTAAAAACAAAACTAATCAAAACAAGAAATAAAATATATATTTTTCTAGAGAGATTAATGTGCTAAAATTTAATAATAAAAATTAAAAGAAAAGGTAAGAAGTTATATGTTGATGCGATAATAATTGTAGACCAAAATAATAACATTGAGATGCTAAGATTGTACTTAGAATCCCCATATTTGCTGCAATTCCTCACACTTATATGTCGTTATATCTTTCATACCAAATTCACTAATGTATTCTATCGACAATCCCTTAGGTAATAGACCCTAAATCACTTGTCTTGATTCTCAATCCCTTTGCAAACTAACATAAGCAATCAACATTATCGTTTGGCAATTAACGAGGCTTAACCAAGATTATTCTATCCCTAGAGATAACTCCAATTAACTATCTGATTCAGTTCGTGATAGAGGACTATCCAAAGAGCATGAAGTTCTAGAAGCACTCAATGAATTGAAGGTTTCAATGACAAGGTCCAAAACCAAGCTTCTACAAGAAGAGATGACTAAGAGAATCATGGTTGGACTATTTAACAAGGGCAAGGATGGAGGAAGATATAAGGAGTTGAATTGGAGCACCTTGAAGATTGTAGGAGAGCTCGCTTAGCGCGAATGTCGCGTTTAGCGCAATTCCTTTCGTAATTTTCCTAGTTTTCGTAATTTTTGGAATTTTCGTATTGTCGTAATTTAATAATTTATTATTTGTATAAAGGGCCTCAATGTGGACTAAAATAGGCCCAAACAATGCGTTTTTAGGTTTTATTAGAAGCTTAACTCTATAAGTACTCAGACATTGTTATTTTTTTAATAACTTTTTATCAATAAAATTAAGCATTTGCTTGAATTGAGAGCTTAGCCTCTTCTTGGTTTTTGGTTGAACCCAAATTGATTTTTATCAAGGAAGTTTTCCTTTGTGGAGAATCCTCCTTAACTTTTCGTTTTAATATGGATCATTGCGTTATTCATTACCATCTTCTTTATCTTCCCCACCTTTTATCTTTATGTTATAATACCTATCATTGTGATATTGAAATTGGCCTCTAGAAACGATCCAATCCAAGCATTCATGCCTTGATTGTCATCAGTTCGGGTTTCAAAGAGACTCGCCAAAATGCACGTCATATTCTTGGAATCATCTAAGTTACACAGGCTCACAAAAGCATTAAGTATAGAAGGTGAATAATGAACTCAAGCAATATATTAATGTGAGAAAATTACATCAAATAGGACTCAATCTTTTCCTCTCCTAGCTAAGAAAGAGTTAGTCACTCATGAAATACAAGAAGAGAGAAGAAAATAGGATTTTTCAGTGAAGGGTGGTGTGTAGAGGAGTCTTTTTTGCTACTGCCCGTGTCTCTCTATTTATAGAATCATAGATGTGTTTAATAGAGACAAATAATCTCCTTAATTTTCAAAATAATATAATCTATACAAGGAAATTATCTCTTCAGCTGATATAATCTATTTTAATTGTTGCAATTATCTTCCAAGTGATTTTCTTCATGTTTCTTCGAGTTATATCTCCATAATTATCTTTGTTTTGAATTTATTCAGTTTTTGGATGCACTGTCGGGTGCGCTCCTCTGTTTGAGCAGCCTATACCTCACTGGAGCGAAGCTACCTTGTAAAATTGCCCTATTTCTCTATAAAACTTCTAAAATTGTAATTCCTATAAAAAATATATTAAAAACTAAAAACATAATGAATTTGATTCAAAACAAGACCTAAAGTATACTAAAGTATCAAATAAACGTCTAAAATTGCTTATGAAAATATGGTAAATTTGACGTTTATCAACACTCCAAACTTAGAACCTTACATGTCCTCAAGCAAGACTGAACTAAAAACAAACTAACCAGTAAAAATTTAAAATAAAACCAGCCTAAAAATAAGAACAAGGATTCATAATGATAAGTTACAAACACCCTTCTCTTGCATTCCCCTTTTTTATTCAATGATTTATTTGATTATGTGCTTTAATCATCTAAGTATGGTGCCTACATTCATCTTTTTATCTCAACCAAATTGTTTGAAAAGTTCAAAACATGCAACAAGAGTGCCATTAGAAATCTAATCACATAGTAACTTGTTCTCTCATAAAGTGTTTCGCTCTTAAGCTCATGATTTAGCTTGGGTAAGTGTTTCACTCAATTCACATCTTAGAACACCACAGTTCAACTTTGACTTTCATCTTAAGTTAATCAATACATCAAAGCCATGCAAAGATCACTAAGGACTTTATTGGCTTGTAAGGGGCTTGGCTAACAAGGAGTATTGGTTTTTCTAGATATTTCAAAGTAACTTAGAGGAAGGAAAGCATTAGTCTATTCGTTTCATTTCATACACTTCCTACCAATCCTTGGTACCCAGATTTTCAATTTCATACATACTTTGCTTTGTCCTCAATTTTTGATTTTTTTCTTTACTTTGTTTCTCTCTTATTTTTCTTTATTTTTATGTTTTCAGATTTTTTTCCTTTTTCAATACTTTACAAGAGAAAATGAGGATATTACTTTCAACCTTTGTTCACGTGATAGCTTGTTAGTACCCTTTATTTTGTACCCTTTGAGTGGTGCATTGCCACTCCAAACTTAAAATTTTTCCCAAATCCTAGACCTATGCTCTCCTATCCGTTAAATTTAGGGTAGTAAAGGATATATAAACATATAAATTTCAAGGTTAAGGAATTAGAAAAGAATACATCAATTAAGCTCAAAATAAGATGCAAGGGATAAACAATGTAGGCTAGGCTTTTTGGCTCTTGGCTAAACATCCAAACATGGCCTTGATTATTCCAATGCATACAATTGCAATCAATCTACAAGAGATTCAGTCAAAGTCTATTGTAAGTGACATAAGAGTATCTCTTAATATATGTTTGTATCATTATAAGGATCACTCACTCACCAAGCTAGGTCTACAAGTTGCGTTATTTGCTTTCAATTTTTCATGCCAAACTCATTACACATATCAATCAAGCAAAATCAATGGTTTTCACTTTTAGTATGTTGTCCTCCAAACGTGATAGTTATTTTTTGAACTCCAAACTTAAAGCTAAAACATATCCTAAACAAATGTAATATAAAAAGTAATAGTTAGAAAGTTGAGTTGCCTTCAGTAAGTTGTTCTTTAATGTCACTAGCTTGACGTTTGGTGTCGCTCTAAGAATCTTCGAGCTTGATGACTATGGTGTGTTGTGGGACTTCTCCATCAAGGTAGATCTTTAATCTTTGGTCATTAACCAATTAGCTACAGTCTTTGGATTTGTCCTCTATCTCTATAGCTCCATAAGGCTTAACATCTTTGACAATAAAAGGACCACTCCATCTTGATTTTAATTTTTTGAGAAACAACTTTAATCTTGAGTTGTAAAGCAATACTTGTTGTTCAAGCCTGAATTCTCTATGGACAATCTTTTTGTCATGGTACCTCTTGGATTTTCTTAGTAGAGCTTGGATGATTCATATGTGCTGAGGTGCATCTCTTCAAGTTCATGTAGTTGTACCTTTCTTTTTTCTCCGGATGCTGAAGAGTCAAAGTTGAGGAACTTTATGGCCCAATGAGCTTTTATTTCTAACTCCACTGGTAGGTGGCATGCTTTTCCGTACACCATTTGAAACAAAGAAAGGCCAATGGGTGTTTTGAAGCCTGTTCTATATGCCCATAGGCAATCATCAAGCTTTGCAGCCCAATCCATCCTTGAAGTAGCTATGGTCTTTTCTAGTATCCTCTTGACCTCTCTATTTGAAACTTCAGCTTGTCCATTTGTTTGTGGATGATAGGGTTATGCTACTTTGTGTTGAACATCGTAGTGTTGAAGGACCTTTGAGAGTTGAGCATTACAAAGTGTGTACCTCTATTACTAATCAAGAGTCTAAGCACTCTAAACCTAGCAAAGATGTTTCTCTTTAAGAACTTAATCATCGTCTTTGCATCATTGGTTGTATTAGCAATTGTTTTCACACACTTTGATATATAGTCCATCGCTACCAAGATATATTTGTTGTCATGCAAGGATGGTAAGGGACCAACAGAATTAATTCCCCAACAATCAAAGACTTCTATCTCATGCATGTTCTGCAATGGCATTTCATGTCGTCTAGATATGTTACCAATTTGTTGACAGTTGTGACACGATCATGCATGGTTATGAACATCTTTAAAGAATGTAGGCCAATAGAGTCCAACTTGAAATTTTTTTGCATTTGTTCTTTCTCTGTTGAAGTGGCCTCCATATGGTGAGTTGTAGCAATGCCAAAGTATGCTAGCTTATTCTCCCTTTATTACACATTGCCTTAACAAATTGTTAGCACCGATATGAAAAAAAATAGGGTCATCCCAAATATACTTGGTGGTTTCTCGAAAGAACTTTTTCCTCTCATGGAATTCCATGCCTTCTGGTGGTTATCCCATGGCCTTAAAGTTTGCCATGTCAGTGAACCAAGGGTAGTCCTCATCCTTGAAGCTTACTACCATGAGTGTCTCATCTGGGAATTCTCATTTGATCTCCTTTTCTTTCTTGGTTACTTCTTCATTGACCAGTCTCGATAGATGATCGGTTACTAAGTTGTCATTCCTTTTTGTCTCGGATCTCTAGATCGAACTTTTGTAGTAGAAGAACCCATCTAATTAATCTTGGCTTGGAATTCTCTTTAGCGAGTAGATATTTTATAGCTGAATGGTCAGTGTGCACAATGATCTTTGATACTACAAGATATGATCAAAACTTTTCAAGGGCATAAACCATTGCTAGCATCTCATTCTTCATTGTTGCATAGTTGATTTGTCCATTTAGCACTTTGCTGGCATAGTAGATAGCAGGAAATCTTCCATTCCTCTTTTTTCCTAATATTGCTCCTGCCATATAGTCACTAGCATCACACATTAATTCGAATTCTTGCCCCAATTGGTTGCCACTATAATTGGTGACGTTACTAGCTTTTTTTTCAAGAGGTCGAAAGCTTGAAGGCATTCTTCATTAAAGTGAAGCAGGTTCTCTTTGACAAGTAAATTACTGAGGGGTTTGGAAATCTTAGATAAATCTTGTATCAACCTTCTATAGAAACCAACATGCCCTAAAAATCTTATTACTCCTTTCATGTCTCGAGGTGGTGGGAGCTTTTCAATTACTTCAATCTTGGCTTGATCTACTTCAATACCTCTTGCTGAAATTTTATGCTCAAGCATTATACCTTCGATTACCATGAAGTGCGATTTTTTTCCAATTAAGCACAAGGTTCTTTTCAATGCATCTTTATAAGACTCTTTCCAGGTTATTGAGGCATGACATGAACGAATCTCCGAATACAGAGAAATCATCCATAAATACCTCTATGTATTTTCTACCATGTCAGAAAATATGGCATTCATACACCTTTGGAATGTGGCTGGTGCATTGCAAAGTCCAAAGGACATTCTTCGATAGGCAAAAAGACTCCAAACGGGCAAGTGAAGGTTATTTTCTCTTGATCCTCCGGATTAATAAGAATTTGATTATACCCAGAGTATCCATCCAGAAAACAATAGAAAGCTTGACCGGCTAACCTCTTAAGCATTTGATCCATGAAGGGAAGAGGAAAGTGATCTTTTCTTATTGCCTTGTTAAGAAGGCGATAATTGATACGCATTCTCCAACTGGTCACGGTCCTTGTGGGAATCAGTTCATTCTTGTCATTTTATATTCATTGTTACTCCACCCTTTTTAGGGACTACTTGCACAGGGCTTACCCATGAACTGTCGAAAATGGCATATATCATTCCAGCTTTAAGAAGCTTCGGTACTTCTTTTCGGACTTCCTCTTTCATCATGGGGTTGAGTCTCTTTTGTGGATGTTATGCATGCAAATGGATGGGCTTATTCCTTTGAGGTCAGAGATTTGCAATCCTAAGGCTTGTTTGTGCTTCTTTAGTACCTCCACTGGTCTCTTTTCTTCCTCTTTGTGCAATGTGTTACTAATGATGGTTGGTTTCTCATCCTCGCCCTCTAAAATTACATATTTAAGGTGATAAGGCAAGGGCTTTAATTCCAATATAGGTTTTTCTTTAATCAAGGTTCCTGAATCTTCTATTTTATTTTCCAGCACTTCCTTTAAGGAATCTAGGTGCTGGATGCATTCCCGCATCTCTTCACTATGCTCAAGTGTGAGGTCTTCCACGATGTTGGTTAAAGCAAGCTCTAATGGTGTTGGTGTTACGATTTATGGAGTTTTCTCTTCTATTTCTTCATCAATTATATCAACCTTGAAGCAAGCTCTTTTATCCTTAGGGTGATTGATAGTTTCACGCACATCAAATGTGATCTTCTCGTCATCCACTTGTAAAGTGAATTTGCCCTCCACAACACTGATGACGACATTAGCGGTATTCATGAATTATCTTCCTAGAATTAAAGGGAAAATGGTGTCTTCTTTGATATCCATGATGACAAAGTCCATTGGTATGGTGAACCTCCCAACTCATACAAGCATGTTGTCCACTTTTCCAAGAAGAAATTTAATGGAACGGTCCACTAGTTGTATCATTATGCGTGTTGGTTTCATCACTACCTTTCCAATTTTGTTTAGTAGAGATAATGACATTAGTTTGATTCTACATCAAAGATCAAGGAATGTTATTCTACTAATAGATTCCCAGTTGATATAAGAATAGTAAAACTATCGAGACCACCCAACTTCTTTGGATTCTCCAAGATGGCACTGCAATCCTCTTCAAGAGTCACAACACCATAGTCTTTCAAACTCTTCTTCTTAGTTATGAGGTCTTTTAAGAGCTTTGAGTATTTTGGCATCATGTATATGTCATCGGTGAAAGGAATGGTGACATCGAGTTGCTTAATCAAGTCTATAAGCCTTCTATATCGCCTCTCCTTATCTTGCTTTGTTGGTTTGCAAGGATACAATTCTCATGTGTCATTGTTTGTTTAGCTTCTCGTGTTAGTTGGCTATTTGTCTTAATTGGCTCTCATGCTATTTCTTCAACTATCATGTCCTCCTATTGTATGTCTTCCTTCACTCTGTCATCTACCTCCGTGTCCTTTTTCACTGGCTTTTTAGTTGCTAACCCGCTTCTTGTGTTACAACATTGTAGTAAACATTGTTGGTGATTTCTTTTATTTGCACCGCTAACTCCTTTACTTGATCTTTTAATGAATTTATTACCTCCATGGTGTTCTCGAGGTTGGAGTAGGATGTGGTGCTAAGATTGATTACGACTTCTTCAAATTTTGTAGTGTGTTCTCTCATGAATTAGGCTTCCTTGCTACTTCAACCATACAGTAAGAGGTATGGTTGTTACCTCTACACTATTCACAAGAGAGAATTGGTTTTTTTGCCAGTATCAATGGTTGAAGTTGTTTTACTATTTTTTTGGTTATGTTCTCCATCATAACTTTCATTTGTGTTTGTTGTTTGAGGGATTCATTTTCAATGTCTTCTTTGGGAATGTCCTTTGGAGAGGTGCGATTGCATTCACGACCTCCTTCACTAGGTGTTACATCTTCTATAATTTTCTTTACTTTGGTCGTGGTTCCATTAACATAGTATCCTCCTGCTAAAGCGTTTATCATTCTTTTATATTCATCAATTGTTCCTTTTATAAACATGGAGATTTTGGTGTAATCGAAGTAACCATGGCAAGGACAACTCCTAAGTAAAGCTTTGTACCTCTCACATGCATCAAATAGAGACTCATATGCCATTTGCCGGAAGCTAGATATCCTTTCCTTGATAGCTTTGATTTTTTATTTCGAAAGAATTGTTTGAAGAACTTGTCTTTGATTTACTCCCTTGAGGTTAGAATATGGTATGGTTAAGAATTAAGTCATTCAAATGCACTTCCCCCTAATGAAAATGGAAAAGTTGTCATCTTGATGTGACTATCTTTGATTCCGAGTATTCTTACTAATGTGCATATTTGTTGGAATCGCATAAGGTGGGTATGCAGTTCTTTAATGTTGGATCCCATAAATTGAATGTAATAGAGAGTATTAATGGTCTCGTTAGGAAGATTTACTTGATGCTCTCCTGTGTCCAATGGATGAATATGTTCATTTATATCAATGTCTTGGCGGGATTTTAATTTGGCCATGGTTAGGTCATTGGCCATTTTCATAATTATGTGCAATACTAAAGAAAGAAATATTTATTATTTATTTCTAAAGAAGGGGTAAGTGATATTTTTGGACAATACTAGATAATAACTAAATAGAAATTTTATATAAAGAATAAATTATCTTAAAAATTTTCTGATTATAATTTTTTCCTAATTAAAATGAGTAAGTAAAAATATTTTTAGAAAAAAAAATAAGGGATAAAAGGTAATATTAAATTATTTGAGATTTTGAATATTTCAAATGGGAAGAGAAAACTTTTTTTGAAAAGTAAAATATAAAAATAGGAAAATAAATCTTAAAACATAAAAAAAAATATAAATCTATATTAAAAACTGAAATTTATATTTATTTATTTTCAAAAAAAATTATCAAAAAGGGAAACTAAAATTTAATGCTGAAAATTAAAGATACAATAAAAACTTAAATATATTTGTCTAATTTTTTTTATTTTTTCAAAATTTATTTATCAAAAGGGAAAATAAAAGCAAGAAAAACTAAATGTTGAAATTATTCAAGATAAATTCAAAATATAAATCTATGATTTAATAAGAAAACTGGATTATATCTTTATTTATATTTATATTTTAAGATTTTTAAGTTAAAAAGGAAATAAAATAAAATGTTGAAAATTTAAAAACATAAATTGAAAGGATAAATTAATTAAATCTAATAAGATAAAGATAAAAGATAATACAAATAGCAACCTAACAAATAAATAAACTCTAGACAGAAAACAAATATGATAACTACCTAATAATATTAAAGATAATTACTTAATCTATGAATATAATTCAAAGATAATTTCTAAAATATTTTAATTTGAATTTCAAACAATTATTCTCCGACAATGGTATCAAAAACTTGTTAACATTTTAATTACATTAGGATTTAAATTGGGCAACTGTAACTGAATCCTAATTGTAGTACTGAACCGAAGCTCAGGTTGTCTCATAAGGGAATAGTGCAAGGATGAATATTCACATTAAAATATTTCAGATAAATATATTTTTGTGTTTTTATATTTTAAACTACCTAAAACTATAAATAATCAAAATAGAAAATAAAATATATAATTTTATAGAGAAATTAATGTGCTAAAAATTGAATAACAATAATTAAAAGAAAATGTAAGAAGTTATTTGTTGATGAGATAATAATTGTAGACAGAAACAATAATATTGAGATGCTAAGACTGTACTCAGAATCCCTGTATTTGTTGCAATTCCTCACACTTTACGTCGTTATATCATTCATCCCCAATTCACTAATATATTCTATCCATAATCCCTTAGGTGATAGACCCTAAATCACTTGCCTTGATTCTCATTCCCTTGGCAAACATACACAAGCAATCAACATTGTCATTTGGGAATTAGCGAGACTTAATCAAGATTATTCTATCCTTAGAGATAACCCCAATCAAGTATTTGATTTAGTTCAAGTTACAACGAGACTCGCCAAAGTGCAAGTCAATTCCTAGAATCATCTATGAGGTGCATAAGCTCACAAAACATTAAGTATAGAAGGCGAATAATGAACTTAAACAATATATTAATATGAGAAAATTACATCAAATTGGGTTCAATCATTTCCTCTCCTAACTAAGAAAGAAACTAGTCACTCATGAAATACAATAAGAGATAAGAGAATAGGATTTTTCAGTGAAGGGTGGTGTGTAGAGGTGTCTTTTTTGTTGTTGTCTATGCCTCTTTATTTATAGAATCATAGATGTGTTTAATATAGGAAAATAATTTCCTTAATTTACAAAATAATATAATTTATACAAGAAAATTATCTCTTCAATTGATATATTCTGTTTTAATTGTTGCAATTATCTTCCAAGTGATTTTCTTCATTTATCTTTGAGCTATATCTCCACACGGTCTAGCGTACTCCTTTGTTTGAGCTGGCTTGAGCGATCTATACCTCACTTGAGTGAGGCTACCTTGTAAAATATTCCTATTTATCTGTAAAAACTCACATAACCATATTAAAAACTTCTAAAATCATAATTCTGATCTTAAATATATTAAAAACTAAAAACATAATGAATTTAATTCAAAACAAGGCCTAAAGTATATTAAAGTATCAAATAAAAGTCTAAAATTTCATATGAAATTATGGTAAATTTGACTCTTATCAAGGATGCATAGAGTTTTTAACAAGATTTGGTACCAAGAAGATCGGGTACAAGGATATTGTAGTCAAGTATGTTGTGATTCATGTTAGCACCTCTTATAACATATTGTTTGGCCGACCGCTGATTAATGTCATTGGAGCCATTGTATCTACCCCACATCTTGCAATGAAGTTCCCATCCGTCAAGGGGGCCATCATTACCATCCACGTAGATCAAAAAGCAACTCAAGCATACTACATGGCTAGTTTGAAAGTCACTCTTATTAAGGAAACACTAATGTTGCAAGCAATCAATGTGGTAACTTTGACAAGCATAGATAAGGGGGAGACTTTGGATCTAGACCCAAGGACTAAGGAAGATAAAATAGTAAATCCAAATAAAGAAGTCAAATCCCACCTGTCGCAACGTGGGCCACGAAGGGATGACGATAAAAAAAAGATAGAGAAAGTGTTTTCCAAAAAAGAAAACTGAGGAGTCACCACCAACATTTATTTAAGGAAAACGTCTGGAAAACCAAAAGATCAAGAATGGTCTACAATTTGAGAAAAATGATTTGTTAGTTGGTTATGCACAAGGAAGGTGTTAGCACCTCACGCATCCGTCGTGAAGACAACAACCTTTAATCGAGTGTGATAAAAATAAAGTAACTTTTCAATTATTTATCTTCCCTTGAGAACATGAATTATATTTGTTATATTTTTGTTTATTTAGAAAAATAAAGAAAATTTTTATTTTTAGAAAAAAAGGGATTTTATGTGTTTTTTTTTAAGTTTTTTAGGTCAATAAGGGGTTTTCCCTCACTTCTACGTATCCCTAGGTTCAATGAGGAAATCAAACTTACGTAGTTCTTTGGGTAGAAACAGTTTGTGTGTTAAGTTGGTTTTTTTAAAAGATTTGTTTTAATTGTGTGACAAAGAGTCATTAAGGTGTTGGACCTTGTAACGACATTGGTTTTTAAGAGAATAGTGGTGAGAATCGCTTAAGGCATTGGACCTTGATGCGATATTGGGTAATGTGTAATTTTCATTGAGAAAAAAAGAGAATTGAGTGACTATTTAGTTTAGCAAAAGATTATGGTTTTGTGGTAAAATTTGTGAAGTCAAGCAAGTAGGAGACCCAACATGACATTTACAAAATATACTCACATTATTGAAACACCACAAAGCAAGTCGGAGACCCAACATGGAGTGCATGAAACATAAGCGAATACTAATGCATAATTGCATGAATAAATGAATTAAATGGATGAGACATGTGCAAATAAATAAAATGGGAATGGAAAGGGATAGGATAGGGGCAGGGAGTACACTTAGTAATCAAGGGTGTAGAGTTGTAATGTGGGAGGAATAAAACAAATAAGTAATAGAATATTTACAACACATTGCTAACTAATTAAACAATATTAATGATAAGACAATCAAATTGAAGAATAAATAAATAAAACAAACAGAAAATAAATAAAGTAAAGAGTTGTCCACTAATTTGTTTATTTCTTGTTATGATTTATTTATTCAATTTTTTAGGATCAAAGTCAAAGATTTGACTTTGACTTAGTCAACACTGATGGAGTGCTGACATGGCAGGCCTGATTTTAGCCTAAGCGATAGGAGTGCATACATGGAGAAAGGGTGTAACTAGAAAGTATTTATTTTATTTCAGACTTCTCAAAAAAGGGGGCTAGGCGCAAATTGAAAAAGGGTGTATGTGTAAAAAGAGGGAGTACTTATTAGTATTTATTTATTTCAGCATGTGTAGAAAAAGGTATAAATAGCAATTTTTATTTTATCTCAGACTTAACAAAAACGGGCTAGGCAGTGCATGTCAAAAAATATGGTGTAAATAATGGTTTTATTTTGTTTCAGACCAGACCCATTTCACATGACTCTCACACTTTTATTTGTGGGTTGGGTCGGTGATTGAGTGTTTTTAGTTTAATATTTTTGCTATTCTTCTTAGTTTATTTGACTTCTCTTGAACTTTTATTTTCTCATTCTAAGTCATTTTTTGTCTTAGGCAAACAAGTGGGCTTAATTGATAATTGTTACTTATTTTCATATTTTTTTTGCTTACTTGACCTATCTTCCTTGTCCAGGACATAGAGAGTTCTACAGAACTCAAAATGCCGCATTTGAGAAGTCCCTGGAAAAATAAGAAAATATCTACAATTTTGTTACAAAAAAGCTGAGGCCAATTTTGTCATTTTAAGGGTCATTTTAGCCTTGGAAGTCATAACCCCTACACTCGAGTTTTGGGCTGCGAATTGCTGTAATTAGTAATTAGTTAGATTAGATGGACCTAATCATGGTTCATCCTTTCCTACTGACTCAGTCACTATATTTTAGTGCAATTAGTTAGTGAAGAGACACACTTCATTTGAGCAAAAATAGAATTTGTAGTTTCTTTTAGAAGTTTTCAGAATTAAAAAGTTATCTCTCTTTTTCTCTCTATTGTTCTTCATTGTTCTTTATTTTTCTTCTTCCTTTCATCTCTGCTCTTTTATTTTTATCATACAAATTTTGTGGCTTTTACATTGATGATGATCATGGAAGGCTAAATAATCAATCAATCTAAGGATCCAGTCCAAGCAAGGAGAATTTGAGTTTTGGTTTGGTATTCTAATTTCTATGTGAATGTTCATCTTCTTCTTCAATCCTCTTTTCAATTTTCATGATTATGAATATGTTTAGGATTGAAAACAAATTAGGTTATAGATTTATTTCCTAATTTTTAATTTTAATCATAGATTGTTTGGATGATATTCCAATCTGATTTGTGATTTCAATTGATTTAGGAGTTAATTCGATTGAACTGCTTCTAATGATATTGAATGAACCTTCATAATATGATCATTATATGAGAACGATGATAATTTGTATTGCTTGGTTTGATGAATTAGATTAATATTCTTGAATCTGTTTTACAACACATTTTATCAATTCTTGTTTGTGTTTCTGCAATTTTTATTCATTGCCTACACACTGTTTGATTAAAATCCTCATATTGTTTATTAGTAAATTGAAATTGGAACCAAATTGATCGTGTCTCTAAGTTGACTTAGGTTAATCATGTGCTACAAAATTAGCATAGTTTAATTGTTTTATACTGATTCAATAGTCGTTATCAGTCAGGTCCCTCTAACGTAGTTCCAATCCTAGCCCAATAATAATAAATTAAAAAACAAAAGAGGAGAAGAGATGGAAGGAAGAACGAAGAGAGAAGGGAGAAAGGAAGAGAGGAGAAGGAAGGAATGAAGGGATACCTGGAGAGTCATCCTCCTTCTGGCTGCAGTGCCAAATGATGCAACATTGTTGACTCCTTTTAACTCCTCGAAATTTGTGCCTTTTCAATTTTTTCTCTGTCATTGATGGCTAGACCTCCCCCTTTTATATTGTTATTTCTCCTTCTCTTCTCTTTGACCTAATAGGCTCTCAAAGAGAGCTCATTAGATCCCTTTGGATTCTTTCCCTTTTTCTTATTTTTTTGATTTTTTATTTTTTTTCTTTTTCTTTTTTTCTTATTATTTTTTTTCATTTTTATTATTTTTTATTTTTTATTTTTTTTTTGTTATTATTTTTGATTTTTTTTTTTAAAACATCTCCAGAAAGAATTATGGTCTAATAGCTGTCCCTCTTTACTTGTCTTTTATTGCAAATAAAAGATAAGTAAAGACAATAACATTAATTCTATTCGGGTGATCCTTCGAAAGATCATAACATGAGACTGAAATGTCTTCGAAAAGATCACAACATAGAACTTTGAGTCCTATGAAATATAAAGCAGAGGACTTTGAGTTCTATGAAATTAAAAATTGAGAATGTTAAATCTTATGAAACATAAAGCGAAGGACGTTGAGTTCTATGAAACTAAAGCAGAGGACATTGAGTCCTATGAAACATAAAGCAGAGGATGATGAATCCTATGAAACATAAATCAGAGGACATTCAATCCTATGAAACATAAAACATAATACGTTGAATCCTACAAAACTAAAAATGGAGGACGTTGAGTCCTATGAAATATAAAGTAAAGGACGTTGAGTCCTACGAAACATAAAACAGAAGACGTTGAGTTCTATGAAACTAAAAATAGAGGACGTTGAGTCCTGTGAAACATAAAGTAGAGGATGTTGAGTCCTATGCACATAAAGCAAATGACATTGAGTCCTATGAAACTAAAAGGAAGGATGTTGAGTTCTATGAAACATAAAGTACTTGTCTTTTATTGTAAATAAAAGATAAGTAAAGACAATGACATTAATTGTATTCGGGTGATCCTTCGAAAGATCATAACATGAGACCGAAATGTCTTCGAAAAGATCATTACATAGGACTTTGAGTCCTATAAAACATAAAGCAGAGGACTTTGAGTTCTATAAAATTAAAAACAGAGGACCTTAAGTCTTATGAAACATAAAGTAAAGTATGTTGAGTTCTATGAAACATAAAGCAGAGGACATTGAGTCCTATGAAACTAAAAATAGAAGATGTTGAGTCCTATGAAACTAAAAAAAGAGGATGTTGAATCCTATGAAAGATAAAGCAGAGGACGTTGAGTTCTATGAAACATAAAGCAGAAGACGTTGAGTCTTATGAAACATAAAGCAAAGGACGTTGAGTCCTATGAAATATAAAACAAAGAACGTTGAGCCCTATGAAGAGGATTAAGTTGCTAAGGATCTTAATTAAAGAAAATTTTTAGCTTTTACATGCCATTCAATTGAAGGCATATGTAATTCCTAGATGTATGAGAGTATTCATCCTATGATATATTGCATTGCATAAACATCATTTATTGGCTTTCATTCATGGTTTTATAAAAAGCACATGTCTTGTGAAAAAGCACTCATGATTGCATAAAAGCCAATTGAAAAAACAATGAACACACTACAAATAAACCAAGAGGGGGGGGTGAATTGGTTTAAAATAGATATTTAAAATTTTCTAAAACAAATTGCGGATTAAAACTTGGATCGTATCACTTAAACACTTTTTGAAAAATCCAGAACTTTTCTTTCAATCAAGATCAACCTTGATATGCATGTAATGACAGAATTATTTTCTTTGCTAATAATATTTTGATTACCCAAATCCAAGCAATGAAAAATACACAAAATAAGAACAAGAGACTCAGCAATTTATACTTGTTCACCTCACTAACATGGAGGCTACATCCAGTTTCTTCCAACAAACACTAGGTTAGAGTTTTCACTATATCAAAATATCTTTTACAAGCAATATCCAAGTGATTATCTTTATCAACCCTAGATAAAGAATCTGAATTCTAAAACACTATTTGAAAACAAATCACAAAGATCCTGAGAACCCTACTCGGATCTTTAACCCTAGATAACCCTACTCTAGAAAGCTTGAAAAGAATCAATTTGATATATCACAACAGAATTTTAGTACACAGAAAAATTCTAAAGAAAGATTCAAAAAAGACACAACATGTGATCCTTCAATGTATGAATGAATGAATGAATGAAGTTATCAATCAATCAGGTTTCAAAGCTCAGAATCAAAACTTTTAAAAACCCTTTTTTTCTTTAACACATCATCTCAAAGACTCATAACTCTTGATCTCATAAGATGTGTTTCACATTCAGAACAAATCAGTATATGGGACACTTTAGAAAACTTAGTTTCTTTTGGGTAAGTCACTCATTTATACGTAGAATAATTCGTACAAGGTCTATTTATAAAGAGCAAACTCAAAAAGCTTTTATAAAATTGATTTGACTGACAGTAATCGATTAAAATGATAGTGTAATTAATTATTTTACCATATGTAATCGATTAAAATATCAGATAATCAATTAATATGTTCTTGAGCTTTCTGGAAAAGATTTCATAATCAAGATAATCGATTAATACGCAATGTAATCGATTAAAGCAGTCTATATGTATGTGAAACAAAGAATAATAATTGATTACATAAGATTCGTAATCGATTAAACCAGTAAAGCTCAAAATATGAAATAGCCTATGTAATCGATTACTGATAATGGTAATTGATTATACCAGTAATGCATCATGACTAAAGAGCTAAGATAATCGATTACATAAAATGGTAATTGATTAAAGCAGTGATGCATGGTTTTCATATTGCACTATGTAATCGATTACAAGAAACCTGTAATCAATTAATTTGTTCTTCAAGGTTTTTCCAGATTTAGAACAAAGGTCTTTAATCGATTAAAACACTGTGTAATCGATTAAAGCAGTAAGTTTTCATTTCTCAAAGACTTAGCCATGAGAACTTAACTTCTTTTGAAATCATTGAATTGCTTTAATCATTTAACCAAAAACATGTATGCATGAGAATGAGAATGCAAATGCACTGAAGGATCACAAAGCAATGAACTTGAACCACTTAGAAAAATTACAAATGCCTTCAAATAGATTGGGCATGTAAAAAGCTAAAACTCTAAGTCATCCTTGCTTCAATCTTCTTGCAGCTTCCTTTAAATCCAACACCAAAGTCCTCATGGTTTAAGTTTTTGGAAAAACCAATTTTACACTGTCTTAATCTATTACCACAATTTGGTAATCTATTACTTGAGCCATGAATAGCAAAATAATCGATTACAGACATTAAGTAATCGATTACTAAGCACATTTATGAAAAAGAGAATCCCTGCAGCAATCGATTACAGGACGAATTAATCAATTATTTTGCTCATATATCTTTTCCAGAAATCTGAAGAACATTTTAATCGATTAAATTTGTTTACAATCGATTACATTGGTGGTTTTAATCGATTACACTGGCGATTTAATTGATTACATTCAGTTATAACAATTTGTTATAAATAGTTGTTGGGTCTTTTGAAAATTAGAACACACTACTCTACGAAATTTTCATTGTTTCCAAAAGCCTTCTGAAAGTGAGAAAGGATATTCTAAGTTCTAAAGTACTTGTCCCACAAATTCTAAATCTTCATGGTGTATTGAAAGATTTCTTCTTGGACAATATATCAAAGAAACATTAGGAGAAAAATTTCTTAAATTTGTTTTTCATTTCAACTCTGATTGGTAAATCATATTCATTGGATCATCAAGTTGCCTCTCTCCATTAACTTTGCTTGTAAATTAGTTTTAGAATTTTTGGTTGTTTGTAACTATTACAAAAAGTTTCTTAAAGCTTTTCTAGAGTGGGTTTCTCTAGAGGGAAGAGTAAATAAGGGTTTCTCTATATCTTGATCATTAGAAGTCTAATAGGGTTTTAGATTTTAGATCTTTATCTAGGGTTGATAAATGGTGATTGTTGTAAGCTTGTAAGAACTGAATTTTGTAAATAGTGGAACTCTAATCAAGTTTTGATTAGAAGAAACTGGAAGTAGCTTCTCTTGTTGAGGGGTGAATTAGTATAAGTTCTTATGTTGATTACTTTAATCTCTTCTTGCTATCTTAATTTTTGATACTTTGGTGAAATCTTTATTGCTTAACAAGTGAAAGTTTTTGTAATTGTTTTCTTGAGTTGAGTGATTTTGATTTATTGAAACTTTCTTGGTTTAATTGTGATAAAGATCCTATTACTCTGATTCTTTTAAGGTTTTAAAAGGTCAAGTTTAAACCAATTCACCCCCCTCTTGGTTATTGTGTGTGTTCATATTGTTTTCAGATATTGAGTCTTATGAAACTAAAAACAGAAGATGTTGAGTCCTATAAAACATAAAGCAGGAGATGTTGAGTCCTATAAAACAAAAAGCAAACAATGTTAAGTCCTATGAAACATAAAGTAGAGGACTTTGAGTCCTATGAAACTAAAAATGGAGGGTGTTGTGTCATATGAAACGTAAAGCAGAGGACGTTGAGTCATATGAAACATAAAACAGAGGACGTTGAGTCTTATGAAACATAAAGCAAAGTACGTTAAGTCCTATGAAATATAAAGCAAAGAACATTGAGTCCTTTGAAACATGAAGCAGATGACGTTGAGTTCTATGAAACTAGAAACAAAGGACATTGAGTCAAGATTACAAATGATGAAAAAAGGGTATTCAAGTTTGCAGATGATGAAAACCTAATGTACGTTCCTTTTAAATGGAGAAAGAAGGCCATGACCTTTTAGAAACTTGTAGGAGTTGAAACAACCCCCTGAAAAGTCGTGCCAAAATGTAACCCCATGAACCACATAACGCGTCTTTAAGACGTGTCTTTTCATGAAGTGACACATGTAAAAAAATGGCGTGCGTACATAAACACGCTCACTTTGAGTGAAACAAAATGCCTCTCCCGAATGTGCTGCCTAATAGTTAGAAGGGTCAAGATGGTCAAATTCAGGGACCTCCCAAATAAGACATTCCAATACCTAACTCTACCTGAAGGGACATAAATTACGCTCACCCTAGACAACCTATTAACCATAGCCCAAACAATGCTCATCCAGGCTGGGGAGCTTGTCAAGTCTGTGACCTTTAAATTTGTCAATGTTACCACCCTCGACACTGGATAATCTCTTTCACCAACAAATTGGACTCAGAGCTTTGGGGCTTGTGTACTATTCGAGGTTAGCAGTGATATGGAGAGTGACACAACGTTAAAGTACACACGTCAACCCTCCTCATCAGTCCTAGATCCCGATTGCAAATGCTTCTTTTATAAAGTAAACCTTAGCACCCAACAACCAAATGGTTAGGCCGTTATGTTTCTGATATATGAGAATCTTGATGATAAGGTTGTTGCTATGTTATCAAGTTGTACAAGGAAGTTACACGTGATCAACAAAGTTGTTATGCTGTTACAACAACCCTGACAAGGGAGGAACCAAGGTTCCATCCATCACTATAAAAAATAGATTCTATATTCACTCCAACTCACTTTTTCACTCAGTATCAACTCACTCAAACAATTACTTGAGCGTGAGAGTCCTTTTTGTAAGTACCACCATTCCTCAGATGAAGGATACCCAGAGTCTGCCACCGAGGGGATCACGAAGTCCATTATGATGACGATCAATCCTAACATTAGACCGGCTCCAGATTTTAATAAGTACATAAATTTTATTTGACTCTCAATTGTAACGACCTGTCTCGTTGCTACTGTATCACTAACTCTTAATTACTCTTATCCAGATTTTAATGAAAATCCATTACGTTTGATTATCAAAATGATAGTAAATTTTTTTTGTTAACAAGATAATCATCACCATGACGCAATTACATAAATAAAAGTACATTTTAAAAGATTACGATTCATTCACGGGTAGAAACGTGATTTAGTTGTGTTTACAATTATCCAAAGGTACAAGTTTTTCGAAAGAAAACAAGAGACTAATCTACGGAAGAGTTGACTGTCAAAACACAACTCCTTGCCGGGATCTGATCCATCATCATCCTGGCCGCTCGGCAGCTCCGACCAAAAAGAGATCTCCCTGCAAGTCACCTAATGTTGTCCGTCTGCTCACACGAATGAAAGTTCGTGATCATCACAGGTACCAATCCACACGGTACAAACAAAGCAAATGTGAGTTTATCATTTAAAACAACAATAATAGATAACAATAGTCAGGGAAGACAATCCAAACATCACAACGTCATCACAGCACCCAAGCATTTCATCATGCAACCAACATGGACAAACCATCCAAACACATTCCACAAGTCAACCTATAATGCTTATAATGATGCATGCTCCTGACTTATTTCTCAGCATGCAATGTGGTACCATCCCGGAAATAGACCATTACAGGCAGATGATACAGCAGGATGTCAGGGTCACTCTGTCGTGCACAGGCCACTCCCCCATTATTGATCAGCCACGGGTCTCAGTAAAGGAGTTTCAAACAGACGTACCCCCCAGTACTTCCGTACTCTGAAGCCAATCATCCTATTTCCGCCGTGCAAATGAAGTATGTCACATGGGCATCATCAATGCATGACTCAGCTAGGAACAAATCCTTCCTCGTAAGGGTGACCCGCCATGCACCTCCCCATGTACATACATACCGCTCCAATCCCGGACTCACTGATGCACTAACCGTGGCTAGGAACTAATCCTTCCTTGCTAGGCTAGCCACCCAGTCTCGGCATCCTACGTGTTTATACATAGCCTACCACCAAGGCATCATCAATGTATGACCTGGCCATGAACAAATCATTCCTCGCAAGGGTGACCCGTCATACACCCCCCATGGTATCAATGCAAATATCATCATCTCAAAATAATCACATATACTGACCTCGCATGTTTACAACAATCACATACGTTTATAACCTACATACCAATCATAAACACAACATAAACTAGTGAGCCGGAATGGCTCACCAACCAGGCAGCATTAGAGAAAATAGACTAAGCTCGGGTCACTAACCCGACGGCTCTTAAAGAAAGAAAAGGAACGAGCTTACAGCTCTAAAGAGAAGAAGCGAATGTGGAACATTGGAATTTATGAAATATCGAGGACGGACTCAGCACTATGCAATCGATTACATAAGCGTTTGTAATCAATTAAAACATACAGCACTTACTTGATACGACAGGTAAGACTTTTGATTATATTAATACTATGAACCTACACAAGGTTATCTGGGTTACGAATGTCGAGTTATACAAGGTAGACTTTTGGTGGGTAATCTGAACCCGGCAGCGAGTGTGTATGATAACTAGCTAATTTTGACATCTGGCACTATTGGCGTGTGACACACGCGCCAGGGCCATTTAAAACAGACCATTTATCTACGAACCCGGTAGCTCTCTCAAAGAAAAGGCACATGCTCAACCGAGTAGGAAAACTAGTAGCTCTCTCAAAAGAAAAAACAACACGAGCTCAATCGAGTAGGAGAACCCGGTAGCTCTCTTAAAGAACAGAACACGAGCTCAACCGAGTAGAAGAACCCGGTAGCTCTCTTAAAAGAAAAGAACACGAGCTCAATCGAGTAAGAGATCCCGGTAGCTCTCTTAAAGAAAAGACACGAGCTCAATCGAGTAGGAGAACCCGATAGCTCTCTTAAAGAACAGGACAAAAATGAGTCCAGCAGCTCGAAAGAGATGATGAGCCGCACTAGATTCTACAGCTCGGCAGACCCCTCCCTTGGTTGTCAGAAAGAGTCCCTGGACCCAAGATATTGGCGTCCGCCAACAAAGGACTATTAAGAGTTATATCCCTCATGTACATACTACATAATAAGCTCAACCCGGCATACCCAACCCGGTAGCCGGCACATTCACGAATATTGCTAAAAAGGTGTTCTGGGAGTTTACATCGACAACACCAACTTCACAAACAGGTAGTTCTTACAACATCAAACTCTTCACACAAGAACACCATCAAACATCAACATTTTGCATCCCATTCATTAGAAGACATAGTTTTTCTGGAAAAACAGCACATAATAGAGACATGCAGTTATCTTCATAGATGGACTCCCTGGCCCCCAACTAGGGTATCTGAAACTGTTATCAACATAATAAACTCCCCTTACCTAACCAGGAGTTCTTCTCTTATAGTCTAGCGAGGCTATAGCACTATCTTCTTAAGCTTGAGCTTATCCAAACACAGCGCTCTAAAGGAAGCCAAGAAGGAAAGGTTAGGGCTCCGTTCTCGTTCGAACCTCAAGAAGGTTATCGAATACCTCTGCTCCGATCACAAGGTTTCTCTGGGCGTAGGGATTCCGTTGCAAGCTACGGTGGTTCTAGGTGGTTGAGGGTATTTCAGAGTGGTCGGAATGAGTGGTTTCAGGGTGTGGGTAAGTTTAAAGAGAAAGGGAGAGAAAAGCGCAACAAAAGAAACATGCTTCTGCGGCACCACTCTGATGCTTATTTACATAGCTGACTTGACAAGCCCACTTTGCGTGCACGGACAGTAACCACAGACCAACAGAGTTGACTTAACATATCAATCACCAAACACGCATACCAAGACAAAAGCACAACAAACAACAAATTATGAAATAAATCAAACAATCAAGCATCGTAACATACATCAAACACCTATCTCAGAAAGTCAAAATTTTAGGGTGTTACATCGATTATATTCAATGACAGGTCCATTTTCTATTGTTAAATATTGATTAACAATAAGAAGCACTTTAGGTCAAAAGAAAAAAAATATAGCAAGGACTTATTGCATATTATCAAGGAAAATAACCTAATTGCATAACGGTGTATTTGGGATTTAAATTGGTAGCAACACTTCCAAGTTCACAATTTGAATGAAAAAAAAAGGAAACTTGAATGCAAAAAAGTAGAAAGCAGTCAAATAATAAAACCAAATAGAAATAATTATCTTTAATAACATCAAAGTACTTCTATAATTTTCTAAATGGAATGTCATATATATAAAACATGTTTACGTTAATATGATTAAAAAATTACTTAAATAATCTTTTTTGTTAATTTACTAAAGTGTATAAATAAATATTATTAACTTAATACTATATATAAATATGATTAATGTCAATCTTTTTATAATTAAAGAATGAGTTAAAAGGATATAATTTGTGTTAAGTTAAATCATTTTATAAATCTCCCAATAATGAATGCATAGAAAATGTAAATCATTTTAAGTTAATAACTTAATAGATTTTTAATATACAAAATTGTTAGCCATTAATTACCTATACATTCAATGTTTATTTAAAGTTATATGGTTTATAGATTCAGAGTATAATTAGTTGGAGAAAGATGGAATAAAAATGTACAATATAACGGGGAATAAAAAATGGATAAATTCATAAATTTCAATTTTTAGACTTTGATTTGTAGATCCTCATGGAACTAAATTTGTAGTCTTGCTGCAAAAATCTAATAGCAATGGAGAATTAGTCCAGGGAATTAAAATTGTTTGCAAATATTATAATTTGAAACAAATAGTACCGCCTACCATGAGTATTAAAATTGTTTGCAAATATTAAAATTTGTAGTCTTGCTGCAAAAATCTAATAGCAATGGAGCATAAACATTCAACTGTTGGGTATATATAATACCGCCTACCATGAATGTTTTGCACTTTACCAAAGCCTCATACTTTCCCGATATTATAATAATAAATGCTACATTGATTAGAAGAGGCGGGAGGGAATAGAAGAATACGAAGAGACTAAATTAGAACCATTCACACCAAATGTATGTTGTAGCTGGATTTGCCAATATATATTTAATATGTTTAATTATACAACATGACTTTTAATTAATCATTATCCTTGTGCAAGCATAGGTTTTCATTTTACATGATTGAAAGCCACAATTTGGGAGAGAGAATGCATGCAAAATGGGAGGGAAAAAATTGTTGTGCAATTGATGTCACAAAGATAGTCAACTATTCCTTCTAATTGTTTGATTTAGCCATCGTAACCAAATAAAAATCATATATTAGAAATTAAATGAATTTTTCACCCCTTCATTCCAACCCATTAAACAAAAAAAACCTTAAATATTTAGAAAATGAACAATGTACATCTTACTCATTCTATTAGGACTAAAAATATACAAGAAAATAATATGTAAAGTCAAAATACCAAAAGTGTTTCATTTTTCAGTAGACAAAAAAGTTGTTTAGGGCAAAACTCAAAGAGGGTTTGTAATTGTTCTTACAAATGACATTTCAATCTTAGTCCAACATGGAAAGAAAACATGAAAGGATAAAATGAGACAGACATTATTAATTCAATAGTGAAAATGCCTTGCTTGAAACGAAGACTTGTTAATTTATAGATTTGAAGTAAGATATTGATCCCATTTATTGCTTTTGTAATATCAATCATTTTTTGCATTTCCAATAATAAATCATCTACTTAACCTTGTGAGTTCTCAAGTTGAAATTAAGCAAATTATTTATGTAAATTTTTCTTGTTATTATTGAACTACCAACACCTATAGTACAATTTGGTTTTCTTATATCATAGCAAAGTGTTCAACCAATAGTACAAGTTTCTTTTAAAATATCCCCTTGTTATGTATCTTTGACATTATTCAATTCATCCTATGAAAAATTTAAGAAAAATATAGTTTTCATAATGACATTAATTTTTTTATGTTAGTGGTTGACAAACAAAAAGAAAACATATCACAAATGCATATTTCTATAAGTTAGTAGCTACTACCAAACAAAGAATTTTTCACTATATAAAATGTCACATACAAAATAATTAATGTTTTGAAATCTAATTAATAACAATATCAAGTCTTTAAAACTATTTTTTTTGTACTTGTAGATCTCATATGTGTGACCTTTATTTAGCAAACATAATAATTTGCAAATATTGGTGGAGTAGAGTGGATTTGAGTAGTTTTTCTAATTGAAAAATAGATAAATCTCAACTAATGTTTGCAAATTATTTTGTAGGCTAATGAATATAAACAAAATATAACAATATTAATTACATTTAAATGTTTTATGTTATTAATTTGATTTCAAAACAATAATTATATTGTATGTAACATATTATATAGTAAAAAAATTGTTTGTCAGTAGCTACTAACTAATAGAAATGTTTTTATGATTATTTTATTTGTCAACCACTAACAAAAAATTTAATGTCAATATGAAAATTATATTTTTCTTAAGCTTTTCATAGGATGAATTGAATAATGTCAAAGATACATAACAAGAGGATATTTCAAAAGACTCATGTATCATTAGTTGAACACTTTGATTTGATACAACAAAGAAAACAAAATTGTTTTATAGGCATTGGTAGTCCAACAATAAGAAGAAAATTTTATATAAATAATTTGTTCAATTTCAACTTAAGAATACATTGAGTTAAGTGAATGATTTACTATTGAAAATGTAAAAATTCATTGATATTACTAAAATAGGAAATGAGGTTAATATCTTACTTCAAATATATAACTTAACAAGTTTCTCATTTCAAGTAAGACACTTTTCATTGTTGAAATAACATCATCTATCTTGTTTTATCCTTTCACGTTTTCTTTCCATGTTGAACTAAGATTAAAGTGTCATTTGTAAGAACAACTACAAGCCATCTTTGAGTCTTGCCCTAAACAAGTTTTTTGTCTACTGAAAAACCAAACACAGTTTGTATTTTTGCTCTTCATGTTCTTTTCTTGTATACTTTTAGTCCAAATACAACGAGTAAGATGTACATTGTTCTTTTTTGAATATCTAAATTGTTTTTTTTGTCTAATGGATAAGGATTGAGGGATGAAAATTCCATTGGATTTCCAATATACAATTTTTATTTGGTTATGATGGTTACAATAGACAACTAAGAGGAATAGTTCAAAAAACAAAACAATGAAAAACTCATCTAAAACACAATAAGGAAGAGTGAAAATGAGGTAAAGAGCATGTTTGAGAGATATTGACACATGCTAGAAAGTTGTTGCATATCAATTTTTTCAATTTTTCTCTCCTTGTCTTTCAAATTTATTCTTTGTGGTTCATTATTGGTGTTTAGCTCTAGTGCTATTTGTTGTTGGGGGCTTTCTCTTGTACTTATAGGAAAGAAATAAAAAAGGTTATGAGCTTGTGTGAATTATATTGTTCTTGCTAATTTGCTTTTTGTTTGTTCTTTTCTCAAGTTTTGATTTAAAGTCTCATTTGAACCTGATGATTTATGTAGTTTTAACTAAAAATTGTGGGAAAAAAGTGTTATTACTCGATCTTGGATTAACAAACCATTTTAGAGTTTTCCTTTTGAAGATGTTGTGATAATTCTCAAGTGTTGTATCAATGAATGATTCAGTACTAGTATAAAATTCTTACGGTGGTTAATAATGATTTGGTATTAAATCTAGAGATTGGAGAAGAATTCATTATAACAATAATCAACACATTTAGAAATATAATTTTGCACTCCTTTGAAATTATCTCTCTTTTATAATAATTAACATGTGCTAAACATTGCACTTAGTGCACTTAGTGTTAGCTCAAGTTAGTAAAAGTAAGGTAGTTGGAAGCTATAGGCTTGAATCCTTGTAAACCAACAAGAGAAAGTGTAATGAACTTAGGAAGTAGTAGAAGCAAAACTAAAAGGAGCAATTCAATTATCATGATAATATTGCGAAAGACTTATAAAGGAAATAAAGGGAAATATTAGTTGTCATCCTAAGCAAATTAGCAAAAAATTTATAAACTCATGCCATTACGTATGTTGACCAATGTTAAAATGAATAAGAGGTTATTAAGTATTAGATTTAAATTACGTTTTAATTTGTTTGTGTTTGCTATTTTGCTATTCTAATTTTTTCATCTAACAGTAGGTTTCAAGATATAATTTTAATTTGGTTGTGTTGGCTAAAACAGACAACGAGGAAGAACTCATAAAAAAAAACACAATGAGGAGGAACTCATCAAAAAACACAACAAGGAGTAATGATGAGGTAATGATCCTGATTGAGCAATGGCTTGTGGAGTATAGGAAGGTGTGCAATACTCCCTGAATAGGAGAAGAGGTTTCAGATCTTCAAAGATAGACTCAACTATATCGACAAGTGTAATGCTCAGAACTTGACATTCAAGCTTTGACTGAACAATTTTTCTGATCTTAGCACCAAGGAGTTCCTTGCCAACTTCATGGGAATGATGTATGGCTAAACCCATTAGACATGAATTTTCACAAATCTACCTTGCAATGAAACCCAATCTTCAAGCAAACTTCAAGAACACACAAGCTGCCCAGCATTTCACATGAAACATGTGGCTCTTTTGAAGCTTTAGTGGCAGCAATGGAAGATGAAAGAAAGGTTAGAGATGAAGATGGAAGACACCATGGAGAAGCTCTCCCATAAGTCTAGGAAGAATCACCACAATAGCATTGACAAGCCATTGATAAGACTTAAGAAGTTCTTGCACAAGAACAAGAGAGAAACTCTCACACAAATTTCAGATTTGTATTAATGAACAAAAGTTTGTCACAATCAGTTTTTGGCAACCATATATAGCCCACGAAATTACAAGGTAAATGCAAATTGAAATGAAGCTTGTAGTGCACACTAAAGGAACCTAAGGCAAGCTTAATGAAGCTTGTGGTGCAAGCTTCCCTAAGTGACCCTTGGTTGTCCCAAATTTGTGAAATGGTGCAGTATTTTAGCTTCTAAGTGCATCCAACTAATTTACTAAGTTGCTACACAAATTACACACAAGTGCACCTACACCTCTTTACACAATTGCACTAAAAAGCCTTTTTTTATTGTTTCTACTTTTGCTTCTAACAAATGCTGAATTTAATTGGAATTAAATTGAACTTGAGACATTAAAATCTAGCCATTGTTATCCTTAAGTTGGTGTGCTTCCTCTTGCTTGTCCAAGTTAGCCTTGATGTGATCTTAAAGTGCTTGGATTCTAGCTCTTGTCATGGGTCCTTTAAAGCTCACCAAAGGAAGTGCTTCAAGCTCTTCTTCTAGACCTTTAGCTTGCAATGAACCTCCATCATTTAGGCAACCATAATTATTGCCAAGCATTATACCCCACATGTTGGTTACAACTTTTGATTTACCTTGTTTTACATTATTCATTTTCTAAAACATGAGGTGCACTTTTAGAATAAAACTCGTTCACTTATTTTTCATAAGTAGGGTTGGTAATGAGCCGAGCTCAATTTAGCTCAACTTGACTAATTTACGTTTAACTTGGGTTGAAGCTTGACTCAAACTCAACATAAACATTTTTTTCAGGTCGAACTTGACTCATTTCAAGCTTGCAAACAACTCAGCTTAACTCGTTAGCTTGAATCACATGAACCAAGAGTCAATTTTTCAATTTATTAGTAGATTTTAGATAAAATGATTGTTTGATTTTTTAAAAAAACACAAAATGAAACTTATTCTATTAGCTTTGTAGGGTCACAAGGTATGACACAAAACATAATTACAACCAAAGTCTGCATAAATAAAAACTATCTCACCATGCATATATAAAATAATAGAAAACTTAATCTATATATATATATATGGCATATTGGATTTATTTAATAATATCCATAATTTATTAATATTTTTTAATAAACAAAAAGCAGGCATAAGAACATGTATAGGGGCTGACGCTTGCCCAGTGTTGTAAGGTCAAGGAAGTTGGTCACCTGATGGTAGGGGAGCCAACGATCAAAGCCTAAAATAGAATTTATTCTATTAGCTTTGTAGGGTCACAAAGTATGACAAAATAACTATAATCAAAGTCTACATAAATAAAAACTGTTTCACTCTTCATGTAAAAAATAATAGAAAATCTAATCAATTTTTAGCTCAAATTCAGCTTGTTTGTTCATAAACCAAATTTAACAAAATTATTATTGAATCGAGTTTGAACTATTTTCAAATTGGTTAGATTCATTGCCACGCGTACCCATACGAATGGTATGTCAATGGATTATTAAAGACCATTTTAGAAATTATTTTTAATGACATTGGCTACCAATTGAAAAAAATAAACATACAATATAAATTAAATCATTAAATAAATTAAGAAAAAGCTACATAATAATAGAATGTTTGGAGAATTTCCTAATAATTCAAATCAAGTATGTTTGGGATAAATTAATTTTTCCTATTTCTACTATTTTTAGGAGAAAAAAGTTGTTTATATAAAAAAAAGCAAGATGTTGGGAATCTTCAATTTAAATTTGGAAAAAAGTTTGTTTTCCTGAAAAAATAACTTTTGTGTTTTGGACTATCCATTCCATATTCTGCCTCTTCTTACTTCTCCCACCGATAATTTTCATATTATCTCCATAATAAGAAATCGCAAGATAGATAGTGAAATAAGAAACATTGGTTGATACAAGAAGGCTCACTGGTGTAATCATAAATAGTGAAATAAGAAACACTATTATGCAATAATAAAGTCTTAATCTAAAGAAAAAATGACTAATATAGTTTGCTACCGGACCAAAATAATTATACTTTAATAAATCATGAAACTGTCATAAAAAATAATACAAATGTTTTCTTCCAATTTCTTATTGTTTGTCTTGTACAAGATAGAGCAAATTCAATGGCTTCAATGACATGACATCGGTACTCCACACAACTAACATGGGATTTTGTTATGAAATGTTTAATGGAGCTAGCATTGTATTATTATATTATAGCTTTAATCCTAAGCAAGTATGACATGGGATTTTGTTTAAGTTGTGTTAGGAAGTTATGTTTACATATGATGCATTTAAAAAAATTGCTTGAATTGAAGATAGTAATTGATGACAAAAGGGTCTCATTCTATTTATAAATACTTTATCTTCATATCTTTATACCTTTGTAATGAGTTAGATTCCATCCAGATGGCCAGATATAACCATGTACTCAACTACTTGACGACTTGATTTTCCCATATTTGTAGTTAAGCTAATCTTGCCTACACTTTTCAATTGTGCCTGTAATATTTTCTTCTCTACCTCATATATCCTTAAACAATCATTTCAAACTATTTTTTAACTACTTTATGAAAATCAAAATTTGCCTAGTGAAAAGCCTGCGTCCAAACTTAATATTCAACAATGCTAAAAGGTAGTTCATGTCTATAACGACAATAACAATAATTTCCTTCATCTTCTCATTAGAACTAAAGCAAAAGAAGGAAATGGAATGACTAGTTATTTATTTTTTATGACATGTGTAGCTTCCTTTGTATGAAAGCATCTGCATGCCTCCTAAGATGTGTTGTATTGGATCCTTTTCCACCAGTTGATAAGTGACGCATATAATACTTGCACAATCCTTCCACACATATTCAAAAATTTCAATCTCATTAAAGTCATTTTAAACCATTGGCGACTTTTGCCTCTTCTTGATGACAAACTATTCTTCGCCTTGATCTTTATTATTTTCAAATTTGTTACCATTTGCTTTACTTGAATTAACATCTGTAATTTTTGTAGTGTAATTAAAAGTTGCATTAGTAGTTGTAGTTGTTTCAGCACTGTCAAATTGGGAACCCATTTTGCATTAAATTAGGAAAAAAATGCCTGCAAGATTGCAAATAAGTTATTAATTGAAAAAAAAAACATATTCACAATTATTTTATAATTTAATAGCTATTTTAGATACGCAAAAACCATACAAGAATCCAACCTAACGTCATAATATAGATAGAATCAAACTCAACTTATAGTTAAAAAAGCCTACATAAATAAATAAAAAACAAATGCATATTTCATAATGAAGCAATCAAATAGCAGAAAAATGTTTGCAAAAATGATTTAATTTCAAATGTTTACCAACAAGCATTCAACAAACCTTACCTCACAAATAAAACACATAAGATACCTTATTATTATAACATTAATTTCATATTCATATACAAAGAGAGTCAAACCTCATAAGCAATTCATGTAACATATGGATGTTAATAAATTTTAAAAAATGAATAAACCAAAATCAAAACTATGTGAAGGCAAATCCTACTAATTCAACAAGTGGGTCTAGCTCAATTGGTTTTGCAGGGTGCATGAGTTATTGTAAACTCCCTTGTACTTGTCTTTGATTCCTATGAATAAAAAAAAATCATACTAATTCAAAAGGAAACAAAAAGAGATATAGAACAAAAAACATAAACACTAAATGAATTGAAGAAAAGAGTTGGATAGTGAAGGGCACACCAAAGATTGAAAGATGTCAACTTCAAGTTCAGCAGTAAGTCTCCAATTAGAAAGCATATAATACATGTTTCAAACTAGGCTTAAGGTTCATCCACATATTGGACTGTTTTGACCCAATGTATCGACAATTGAAAGTATTGAGTGATGTTAGTGCTTAAGTGGAATATCCCTAAGATACAATTGTAAATAATGGGTCATATACTATTCTAGAGTAAAGTTATCCTATTTTTATACCAAGAATTATATTGCTCCTTGGTAAGTCTTTGGCCTTATGTCAAAAAATGCAACCTATTAATTTCTCTTATAAATACAATCAATGTTGTTGTAGTAGGTAAGCATTTATTACATATAATTACTCAAGTATAATCATGACTTGAGTGTGGAAGTGTCTTGTGCAAGTACTCACTCTTTGCTTATTAGAATATTCAGCCAACATTTTGAGACCTTAGACTTCAATCCACATGGAAGCCCATCTTAATAATGTTTTTCAAAAGTATACACAGCTCACACAAATCACAAATGAATTTTAGAAATTAAAGAGAAATATTAGCTTGAAGGCTCAAAGGGAGACAAAGAGCATGTAAAATATAGAATGTACCTTCTTGATTGGTCCAAAGTCAATGTGTGATGTGGGAAGCGTCTTGTCATTGTTGGTGCATTGCAACAGAGGTGCGACGACTCATGTGATAACGCCCTAGTAGAGGTTTTGCCTTCTATAACTATTTTAGAATTTGAAAGTAACCCAATGTTCTAAATTTAGAAGCATATTGTTGCATATATGGGAAATGAGAAACCGATCTCCATTTATCGACAAGCCAATGGTAGTCGACAATGTTTTAAAACCCAAACCGACTCGGCTCTCGAACTGTGAGTCGATGGTTAACACTTGATGGAGGTCCATGGTAAACTAAAGGTCTAGAAGGAGAGCTTGAAACACTTCCTTTGGTGAGCTTTAAAGGACCAATGACAAGAGCTAGGACTCAAGCACTTCAAGACCACATCCAAGCTAACTTGTATCTCTTGGAAAAGCATGAAGAAGCACACCAACCTAGTGGAAACACAAAAGAAGTGTTGTCTGTTTTAATAGATTACTAGATTCCTATAATAGATTAAAAACATCTTGTAAAATAGTTTATGATACCTTTAATCGATTACCAGATGCCTATAATCGATTACCAGATGCCTGTAATCGATTACATAAGTATCAGGAAATTAAAAAAACAAGACTTGTCTGCTTTAATCGATAACCAGACATCTGTAATCTATTACATAAGCCTGAAAACGATAAATAACTCTGTTTTAATCGATTACAAGTGCGAATTAATTGATTACTTCAGCATAAAAATTGCACTGCACATGTTGGGGCAACCAAGAGTCACTTTAGGGAAGCTTGCATCCCAAGCTTCATTTGGGCTTCATTTCAATTTGCATTTTTCTTACATTTAGTGACATTTAGCTTGTAATTTCGTGACCTATATAAGGTGACAAAATTGAATGTAACTAACTTTGGTTCATTAAATACAATTCTGAAAATTGTTGTGAGAGTTTCTCTCTAGTTCTTGTTCAAGAACTTCTTGAAGAGTGGGTTTCATTGCAAGGTAGATTTGGGAAACTTCATGTCTAAGGGGTTTAGACATAAATCAACATTGCTGAGTCAATCTTCAGATCAACCATGCATTTGACTCGATGGAACTCAGTGTAACCCGATTGAGTTACTGGTTGAACTAGTGAATTGATGACTTAGTCTGGGTCACTTTTGAAATGAAAATGATGTAATTTTTATTAAAAAAAAAATGGAACGTGGGAAAAGAGAAAATGCTAAGGAACGTGGTCTCTATCTGGCCTTGTTGACCTTAGACCACCATTGTTCTACTTTTAATGTACCACTAACACCACTTTCATGTGAAACTCTCTTCCAAATTCAGCAAATGTCAGCCACAGTCGTTCTTTTCGCTTTCAATATATGGGAACGACACAAGCACCTATATGGTAGACAACTAGGTAATGTTAGTGAATTATGTTTTAGTAAAAATGAACCATTTGGGCCTGATGTATTTTTATTGGTTATGTTATCTTTGTAAAAATTTATCTTCTCTTGTTTTTATTTTTTATTTCAATCATAAAGACTAAAAATTAATCAAAACATGTAACATAATAAACAAATAAAATAAAAATGAAATATGATAAATAAAATATAATAAACTAAATATTAACAATAATAATAATAATATAAAAAATTATTAAAAGCATAACATATAATAATAAATTAAATAATAATAGTAATAATAAACTAAATAAAGAAAAATATGTATTATGGTAAACAAAAAATAATAGTAATAAGTATTAAACTAATCAATTTAAGAGTGAAATTATATTAATTAGTGAGATGTTTTTTCTTTTTTGGTTTTTTTGAGACAAGGTATAAAATTTTAATTTTTTTCATACATACTAAGTCATGTAGGTCAATTCATGATCAACTGATTCGACCATTGATCCAGTAACCCAGTGTCTAGATCAGGTCGATTACCGATTTGATTTTTAAAACTATGGTAGTGGGCCACTAATCATGTCCTATAAATCCAACACTTTTCAAATTTAAAATTACATTATTTTTAGAGCAAATTACAATAACACTCCTTGAGGTTTACCTAAATTACACCCACCCCCTTTTTCCAAGCATTTGTTTGACACCCATATCTAATCATGTTAACTTTTGTTAAACTTTTTAAAGTAAATTACATATACATTCTCACTCTTTTTTTAAAAAGTACAATGGTAAAAAGATTTTATTTTATTTTTTAAAAGTATAAGTTAATAACTCCACCACCACTAAAACAAACCCACCAACACTGGCATTGTGAAACTCAATAATTTCACCACCCCAAAGATCAATAAGCAAGTAACAACAATTTCCATTTCAAACTCACAAAAGCAAGTAACAAAACAATAAAAACCCACCACTGCCAAGGACAAGAAACAAGCTTAAACAACAAATGTAGATCAAACTCACAATGCAACAACAAACAAGAAACAAAAAATTCCCATCGCGCCACACTCCCTCAGTTGCGACCCTCACCCCTACCGACGACACACACCATAAAATCAATGTCAACATTGACCTTTCCGACAAGAACAGTTATGTTGTCCACTACAACAACTCTAACAAGGAAGTTATCAATAGTAATGATTACACGCACAAGCTCGAGGATGACTACTGTAACGATCCGTCGTCATTACATGGAACTAATAACTAAATTTAGTGGAGGACTTTATTTTAATTCATTTAAAACTCTCAATTTCAAACAGGTGTACACTTTTCGTGTTCCAATAGCCAAAAGATAAAATGAAGCATATCAAGATAAAACATCATGTGATATATACAACATCATAAACTCAAATCTCTTTAGTACATGCATATAAACATAAACTACACTATAAGGATATACTACATTAGCTCTAAGTTGGTCTCCACTATACATAACTTTAAAGAAGAAACAAAACGATATTGCATCTTCACATCCAGATACACATATCCATGAAGTCTCCGAAGACATGGGGTCAACTCCTAGCTATTTGCTCCCCATGTACATCAGATACGGAATCATCATAGGCACGAACACCACATACAACAACCCAAAAGTTAGCTTACCAAAACCAAGCATACTAACACGATATAGAACTTAATGATTAAAGCATAATCTATAATAATCACATATATAACATAATATGTAGAAATCATTCATAAAGCATAAATCTTAGAATTCACATAACAAAGAATATCTCATGACAAAGTATCTCATAATAATAATCAGTTCATTAACCATCACATCAAGATTCAATCATCATACACCATGATCATCATTAATAATCAATCGTCATCACCATGATTCATTCATCAAACATCATTATCATTAGTCCACCAATCATCAACACCAAAGATAGACTCGACTCCATGGAGATTCACACTACATGAGCAATTAAGCTGAGTACATCCCTTAACATAGTCGTACTCTATGATCTGACCATTCAGAGAGACCTAAATTAATCTTGTGGAGGTTTTGTGGTTTTATTAAAAATAGATAAGTGTGGATGGTGGCTTACCTCAATAAGGCATGCATTAACCTTAATCTCTCTAGGAGTTCACCCACCCATCAATCATATACACCCCTTCGGCGTTAGCCACCACAAAAAGCTCCAGCACTAAGTTAAGGGTAATGTGTAAAATATGTAAGGCTCGCACAAGGGCAAGTGTATCCTACCCAATAATAATGTATGACTTGAAAGTTTGGATATTGAATGCCAAGAACCAGTTGTATTCCCAATCAGTTAAGTTTATTAAACTAACAATACAAATGATTAAAAAATAAGGATTTAAATATTTTCATGGTTTTGGTTTTTGTAAGAAAGCAAATAAATGAATATAAAGAGAGGTTTTGAGTTACGATAAGAATGACTAGGGGCTATGAGTCACTAGTACCAATTTTCTCTCAATCCTAGTCCTAATGAAATTCTTTCGCCAATTAATTATTGATTCCCAAAATCAACTAAAGCCTATGATCAAGGTTAGAAGATTCTATTTGCCTTAAATCATACCCCAATGATCATGAATCTATTGATTTAAGTCAAAGGACAAAATCAATTTTAGGGATGATTAATTCAAGATTAACTAATCTATCAGAGATTACCTAAATAGTTTGATCATGTAATTTGGTGAAAAACATTTGTTGAGTCAAAAGGACATTTACATCGTAAAAAGGAATTAGAAATCTTAATTATTTTGATTAGATGTAAACAAACACAAAGATAAAAAGTTGTGTCTTAAGCGTCTGATTTTTGTGTTTGATCATAACACACCTTATAGTATATGCATCTGATGTTTTCAAACAATAGGCCAATAAAGTCATGATCTAATACAACATGTGTGATGGAATTTAAAACTTTATTTATTACTTTGTGTCTGAGACTCTATTTGCAGAAACGCTTTTCTAGGATCTATCGAATCATATGAAAAATAAAAAATGAAGTCAAGATTTGGTATGTTAGATTCGCTATCAAAAGAAAAACTCTACTACATAGGACTTGCTTTGACACAAAGATATGACTACCTGTTCCAGTTTTCTTACACACAAGTGTTGAAGAAAGGGCTCTCAGCATTAGGAAAGGGTGTGCATTAAATACACCCAACAACCTTCTTTTCTTATTAAACGAAGATCAAGTGAAGATTTATCCGTTGTGAGACAACAAATACTTGAATATGAGACCTATATAAACCAGAAGCTTTAAAGACTAAAGAAGAAGATTTTGCTCATTTTGTTTCATCTCTCTTTCTCCAACAAGCTCTATGTATACTCTTGAAAAATTAGAAGAAAAAAACTCTCAAAACACCTTGAGAGAAAAAGACTAAGCATTGATTTGTATATTTGTCTATAAGACAATTCTAGATTTAGTCTCTGAGCAAAATTCAAACACAAATCTTTTCTAATTTGTTTAGAGCCTGCGGTGGCTTGGTAAGACAGAATACTGGTTGTGGATCAAGCTTGGGGTAGAGCTTGATTTGTAAGAGCTAGAAAGGGTTGTGACATAATACTTGTAACTTTTGAAAAGTTAGTGAAACTTGATGTTTTACCAAGAACTAGACATAGTCTTAATGGTAGAGATGAACCAATATAACTCTCTATGTTTGATAATTCTTCTTTTTCTCTCTGCTTTTAACTGACCCTGGGTCTGAAATTTTTTTAGTCGTTTGAGAACATCTTGTGTTTTGCAAACTTGCTTTCTCATCGTCTTAGTGTTCTGGTTATAAAATATGTTATCTATTTTTACAAATTTTTCTTCTTAGACGAAAAACTTTGTTGGTTTAAGAAAAGGTTTAAAAAATTAAGCTAAAATAACAATTCAAATCCCTTTCTTGTGATATTTATCTTTACAACATTCTCTACTTAGATCTACCTATTACATGCAGATGATCACTACTATGCAATTAATTGAGTATTAGAATGACCAATTCCAAATAAACAATAAAATAAGAAAGATAATTAATTAACATAAAATAATGAGGAATTTCATTAAGGACAAGGAGATGAGTACATTTGGACAGTTACACCATAACCTTCGGACTAGGGGGACTAGTGACTCATGATTAGAGCAAAACTAACAATCCTATAAAAAGTAAACGTATACATATCAATAGGCAGGAATGATGATCACGACCCGCCCTAGCGGTGTCGTCCTCACTCTTAGGCTCTCAAAAGCCCTCAATGTTCTCTCAAATTTATAAAAAAGATAAGAATAAAACTAAAGAATGATTTTTACAAAGACAAAGACCTCTATATATAGCTTCCTAAAAATAACTACACGAAAAGGCTCACTACGGTCGTGGTCAAAAGTGGTGTTGAAGCCTTGAGTCTTTATGTATTGACTACGACCCTCTTGGTTGACCATGACCCTCATGAATTGACCATAACCATGGTGAGACCTTTATGTTGTTCTAGAAGGGTTGTTATCATCTGATTATGGTCGTGCTAAATAGAACATGGTCATGATTAAGTGCAAAGTCTTCAAAGCTTTATAAATTTGTGCAGTTTCTAACTCTTTCACTCAATTGAGTTGTACTTCTGTAATACAAAACTAGTGTTCAAATATGAGTTCTGTCAAGAAAATGCATGCAAAATGACACAAAAATTCACACAAAATACCACCCATAAAGTGGTTTATCAGAGGGTCTTCCTAGCACCCACAACTTACTTGTTGATAAATGTCAAATTTATTAGATTTTCATATGCATTTTGTGACGTTTATTTAACATTTTAGTTAACTTTAGGCCTTGTTTTTAATCAAATTAGCTTTAAATTTAGTTTTTACTTTGTCTTAGGTAGAATTTTATGTTTTAGTTAATTTTAAGGAATTTTTGATAGTTTTTCTGCAATCTCCCCCTTAAGTGCCAGAGCTTTAGAGGCCCAAAATCAGCAGAAAGTTGTGAAAGGAGAAATTGAAGATAAAAGCTAGGAAAAATCAACAACACAATATTTTTCAAGGATAAATCAGCTAAAGAATAAGATAATTACTTGAATTAAATAGAGATATTATTTGGTTGTAATTTATTATGATTATCTCCTTAACTAAATTCAGTGACAATACTATAAGTAGGAGGCTACGCATTCATTGTAAGTGTGTAGAAATCTCAAGTAGTTCTTAGAATTATATTTTAGACTTCCACATACTAGATAACTCCATTATTCCATTAGACACTCTAAGTTTCATTGTATTATTTTTATGAGTACAATTCTTTCCACCTAGGAGAGGAAAGGATGAACATTGTTTCGCTTTAATTCTATCAATTCAATACTTCATCTTGAGTTCTTTATTTATTTTCGTACTTAATTCTTCTATTTGATTGACCATCTTATAGATGAATTCAGGAATTGACTTACACGTTCGTGAGCCTTGCTGAAACCCGAACATGAATCAAGTACTTAATTGTGATTATCTCTAGGGATAAAATAATCTTTGTTAAGCCTCACTATTATCGACCATTAATGTTGATTGTTTGTGTTGGTATATCTAATGGATTAAGTATCAGGCAAATAATTTAGAATCTGTGACAATGCAAGAGCTGGGGTAGAATACATTAATGAATTGGGAATGAGTAAGAGAGATGAGTAGAGAATTGTGAAGTTATAGTGGATTAAGCAAATTCCAAGTCCAAACCTAGACATTCATTCATCAAGATCGATGTCACCATCCCAGTCTACTATTTCTATTTTTACTTAATTATTTTATTGTCATTTAATTTTTATTGCATTTTATTTTATGTTATTTATTTCGTGACAATCACAAAATAAAAATACAAAAGCCTAGTTTTTAGTTATATAATTACATGAAATCCCCCTTTTATTCCTTTGGGAGACGACCTAGACGATAGTTCAATTACTACATCATGATTGGGTTACAATTGGCTTATAAGTTGAATCTAACATGAAATAAAACCCTAACGCGTGTCTACTCACAACAACAGCAACTAAATTCTGATTCCTTGAGGTTTCAAATACAACATATGTACCTACCATCTTACTCATAGTCGGTCTCAAGGATCTAAGTTTCACCATTAACAACAATCCATCCCATATACATTGAAAAATTATTAAACCTCTTGGGATGCAATTCTCACCACTCCGACATGTCATCCAAAGTCAAAACATAGGGGTAATACTTGGGAAGTTAGCTCACAAAGTGGGACACCCGGGTCACTTTAGTGAGGTGGAGTTCTAACATGGAACTCATCCTCCCAAGTATACCATTTTCATTTCAACAAAAAAATCTTCCTAAAGACCATAGCTAACCCTTCCAAGTTCCAACACATATGGATGATTCCAAGTTTCAATTCATAAGTTTTGGGTTACTATCTTCTTAATTTTCTATTATGCGCTTATGACCTTCATAAATTATAAACATGATAAATAAATACATGCTAACTCAATTAAGTTGATTATTTCCAACTTTTATATTTACCCAAAAATCTAGTTTGGAAGCGTACTATGCCTAAAATCACAATCTATATGAAACTATTACTTATTATCGACAACTTGACCTTTGTTCAATAATTTAATCATTTCTAAAGTTATACAACATGTTTTAAAGTGAATTCAAAGCCATTAGTTAGATAACATCTAGGAATACAACTTTAATGAAGACCATCTTCCCTGATTCCCAGTCAAAGATTGACTTTTGGTTGATTTAGTCGACTATGTCTTACTATAGTGGACTAAATCTAGCATAAATGTTCCAAGGGTTGTTAATGATATAAATAGTCGATTATCACACCAAATAATAGACTATTTGTGAACTTGAAATGAAACACAACCCCTAGAACTAAAAATAGCCGATTACCAGACCACATAATCGACTATTTGCACGAGCTAAACCAAAATTCAACCTCTGAGCTTGTTTTAATCGATTATAGAACAATATGGTTAACTAAAATGATTCATGGAAGCAAAGAATACTAATTTCACACAAAAAACCCCAACTTTCTCAAATCTAATACCATCCCACATTATGAGAACATCACCACAACGAATTCAAGCATGCATAAGACATTCTCAACCATCAAATTCCATTTATATCCATACATATCAAATCAACACCCAAATCTCAAAATCACATATATCAACATCATACATAAGAACCATTCTAATACATCACAAGGCAGCAGAAAACAAGAACAAAGTAAGCTTCCCTTACCTTTATAAACCAAGGAGCAATATTTGAAAGGAAGAAAAGGAAAAATGAAGGGGCTTTGGGTTGAAGATGAGAGCTTTCCCACTACCACTCAACCACCACATAACCCAGAACCCATCCACCAATAGAAACAACATTAAAACCACAAAATTAAGTACTTACATGAACCTCTATGGGTGATCTATGAAGGAAAACAAAAATGGAGACTAAGGGAGGAAAAAGAGGAGCTTACCCCTCCATGGCTCAGCCAAACAACATCAAAGGGAGAGAAAAATGGTCTCATTCGATTACCAACACCAAACCTCAAGCTTCTAGGATTTGGGTCTCTCTTGGAGAAGAAAAAGAAAAGAGAAAGAGAGTCTTTTGCAAATGCAAATATGAATTGTGATGGCTAGGGAAGGGTTTATGATACTTACAATTCTCCTTTTCACACTCAAGCTTTCTCTTAGCACACCCACACCTTAACATACATCAACGTCTGTATGCTCAGACCCAAACTTACTAAAACTCACTAAACATACACTTGCTAATTAATTACAATTTCTAAAACATGCATTACGAAGATCACAATGTTGCAACTACGACACCTTCACGATGTTCAAGGTCACGAATCTTGCAAAACATTATTTTTCCACCAATCCATTTCCAACCAATACCCCCAATCAAAACCATTATAGATTGTTCATAGTTATGGATTATGTTATGCATGTGTCTGTGTAGATTGAGTGATATTGATTTGAGTATAGGATTTGTGTTCTTAATCTTGAGAATTTATGTATTTTCTTTTAGATTTTTATGTTTTCCTTCTTCATTTTTGGTATTGATTTTTAGTGTTGATTCTTGTTGTTTCAAATTGTGTAATAATTTTTTGTATGAGATTTTTTTTTGTTCTTCTTCTTGATTCCATACAAAATTTCATGACAATTTTTTTAGTTAATTATTTTTAAAAGACCACATGCTAATAATGTGCCTTATATTTTAAACGAAGTTAACACGGTTCTAAGAGGATTTGTTAATGTAATGAGAAGGAAAAAGTTAGGAAATTTTCTATAAAATAAAAAAATGAAAAAAATGCATATATAATTTAAATAAACATAAGAAAATATCATTGTAATTCATTCTTATTTTTATTATAAAAAATATTATTAATATTAATTATTATATATAAAGTTTAAATTTAAATATTATAACATATAAATATAATATTACATATATTATTATATAAATAGACTAGCTTGTCAACTTTAATAATTATTACAAATATTAACACAAAATCACCATTTAATAATCAAAGAATTATTTAAAAATATTATAATTTTAAAATAAAAATATAATTATTAATAATTTACCATATTATATTATTAATATTAATAGTAACATAAAATAATTAAATTATTTATACTAAGGGTTACTAATTTAACATTAAAATAAAATTCTAAAAAAAGTTATCTAGATATTTCACATAAATTTACAATAAGAAGGAGTACGTTGTAAAAAAATAATATATTTTAAAAAAAATTTTACCCCGTGCGACAAAGTATAATTTATTGTAAAACCCATGAAAGGGTTAATTAATAATTAATAATTAACAATTATATTCTGTTTTAATTTCTATTTTTCTATCGTCTCTACAAATTAGGGTTTGCTCATTTGCTGTGTGTCGGCCTCTACCTATATATTCCACTCACTACCCAGAAATTAGTGTTTACCGTCACACCCGAGTCGTAGCCGTCGCACTTTGCGTTTTCTGCGTCATCTCTGATTCCCCGACAATGACCACCCAAATGAGCAAGAAGAGAAAGGTGACTCACTCATTCCTCAATCAACCTTCACCAATTGCAATCGACCACATCAATAACTAAAATTTCAATTGTTTATTCGTGTGTGCGCAGTTCGTAGCTGATGGAGTGTTCTTCGCTGAACTGAACGAGGTTCTGACAAGGGAGTTGGCCGAGGACGGATACTCCGGCGTGGAAGTTAGGGTCACGCCGATGCGCACCGAAATCATCATCAGAGCCACTAGAACCCAAGCCGTTCTCGGTTCGTGTGCCTCTGTTCTGTTCTAGATTCTTCTATTTTTTTACCCCTTTGGTATTGAATATTGATTTTTTTGGGTTATTTGTATTTATAGGTGAGAAGGGAAGGAGAATCAGGGAACTTACCTCGGTGGTTCAGAAGAGGTTCAGGTTTCCCGAGAACAGTGTTGAACTTTATGCTGAAAAGGTCAACAATAGGGGTCTTTGCGCTATAGCACAGGCTGAGTCTCTCCGCTACAAGCTCCTTGGTGGCCTAGCTGTGCGCAGGTATATGCATTCTTGTTTTTATTGTTGTTTTTACTAAAATGATATGCATATTCGTTTCTTAGTTGTTTACATTGTAGACAAATCAGAAACCTTGATTTTGCTGTTGGAATTGTGAATGTGGGCTGTTTTTTTTTTTTTTTTATAATTCTTGATTGCTTCCTAATCTAATTAATATTGCAAAAAATTGTAGACAAATGTGGTGCAGCTGCAATTCCGGTTGGAGATATCAGAAGCCTTGATGTTGCTGCCGGAATTGTGGTTGTGGACCATGTTTTAGAATCTTGATTGCTTCCTAACCTAATTGATGAACATAATTTCTATTAGTAACTTGTTTTTTCTTTTGATCTGACAACTTATTATTTGTGAATGTTATTTTACTTTCTTCTTGTATCTATGTTTTAATTATTGAAAAAAATGTGCGGAGATGCATGTATTTTTGTAAGGAAAATTTTATTTTTTAGAACTAATTGCTTCCGTGAGACTTAACATTGATTAGTATCTTGACAATTTATTTAACTGCTAATCTCTGTAGTGATGTCCTTTTTTCCCCCTTTCCATGAATGCAATTCTTGTGTGGGTTTGTAGTGACATTGCAGACTGTTGAACTTTCTGTTTCAGGGCTTGCTATGGTGTTTTGAGGTTTGTTATGGAGAGTGGTGCTAAGGGATGCGAGGTTTGTTCTGGAGAAGTGACTTGCCTTTGAAGTTGTGATATTGTGGTGTTGCTTTGTGTGATCGTTTTGGTTGTTTGATTTGAGCAGGTCATTGTGAGTGGAAAATTGAGAGCCCAGAGAGCCAAATCTATGAAGTTTAAGGATGGTTACATGATTTCTTCTGGGCAACCTGTCAAAGATTACATTGACTCTGCAGTGAGACATGTGCTCCTGAGACAGGTTATTTTGCTTCTATTCTTCATGCATCTTGATACTATTTATCATTTTTGGGTTGTTGATTCATTTTGTTTTACTATGAAGAAATGATGCTAATTGTTATTTTGTTGCTGTCTCATAGGGTGTTCTTGGCATTAAGGTGAAGATCATGCTTGATTGGGATCCTAAGGGGAAACAGGGTCCTAAAACTCCCCTCCCTGATCTTGTCACAATCCATTCTCCAAAGGAGGAAGAAGAATACATCCAGCCTGCTCCAGTTTTGGCTGCTAATGATATTGAGGTCCCTGTCGCTTGAAAAGTTATACACTGGAGCAGTAATTCATAGTAGCTGAGTGCCTAGTTTTTCTTGTATGCAATGTTTGCTGTCAAAGACATGTTCAAAAATTTTGTAGTTTCTTGAATTTTGAAGAAATTGTTATACTCAGTTACAAGTATTTTAAGTCATTTGTTTTATCTTTTTCATACCCTTTGTCTTATGTAGTTCTCTGTTATTTTTCTTGTTCTAATGCTATGTTTGTTAAACAATTTTTGAAGTGCTGGTGAATTTAAAAAACTATAATTCCAAGTATTTGATGTTAAAAAGTTATTATAAATGCCTTTATAATTAGATAAATTTTTTTTTGTTATTAATTCTGTAGTTGCATTTCCTGTAAGTATTTTTAATTTATATTAACACTTGTTGAAGGAATAGGAAGATTGAGGCCTTCCATAACCAAGAACAAAAGCAATTTTTTTTCCGACAACTCTTTTGCATTGTACCATTCATATCTATCATTTGGTTTATGAATTGGCCCGGCTCTGAATCTTTGCTTCCTAATGACGAACATAATACAATGAATGACACATATTTGGCTTGTCTTGATTTACCATTGTGACTATGGAATGGCCAGCAAGATACTAGATCCTGTGTGTATGAGTAAAGTCCTTGTTTGTGTGGTTTCCTTCAGAGCATTCTTAAAAAGATGGAATGAAGCATCAGCATTCATCATCTTATGGCACCAAATGATTAGGATAACTCAAGTTTTTGTATGTCTATTGCTTATGATGCATATGAATCTTAATATGTTCCAAAGTGTCACTAGAAAACAACGCACCATGCCCTACATTTTATGTAATCCAATGTTCTGGCAGCAAGATGGTCTTGAAAAGGTTTGTTGGACTGGTTCTGGATTTTCAACTGTTAATAATGTTTCACTTAGTGGATCAACCTCTAAACTGATGAGCGGAATAAGTATGGGTTAGTTGTGATTTAGCAGGATGAGTTTACCTTGTATGTAGAACCTTTCTGTATGTCTCTTCATGAAGTAGTGCTTTTATTTAGCTGGTTGAGTAGTGTGTGTAATGTGGATACCTTGTCTTTGACCTTGAAAATTTAAATTAGATGGAACTTGAATCTTCATGGACATACTGTTCTAAAAATAGGTAGTAATAACTCTAAAATCCCTATTGCCATTGGAATTTTATGTTTCTCTTATTCAATGATTTGATTTGTTTTTTGTTTGATTTTGGATGAGTGAAATATGTCAAAACTCGGAAGGGATGGAGAATAAGGGAGCAGCTTGTCTTGGTGCAGATGGGGCTCTCCTGACTATTCTGTTAGGCCAATAATAGGGTTCTTTGTGCTATTGCTGCCTAGTCCTAGTTTATCTGTTTAGTGTTTGTGGAGCCATGTTGTATGGAGGTGTATGCCTTAAATTAGTCATTAGACATGGAAAATGAACCTTATTGCTAATATGTAGTATGGTGGATTTGAATTGTGCCATGTTTTTAGTAGTTAATTTCATGTGTGCTTGGAGGCTGAAGTGTGATTATAGCTTCTCCATTTGTTGTTTTTGTTTGATGTATTGTGTAATAAAAAATCATTATATTCAGTTAACTAGTGGCATTGAGCAATCTGTGACTTTGGAAATTTTTTCCGTGGAGGTGTAGGTAGGTTCGCATTATGTACTGGTTTGTGTGTTAAAATGGACTAATCTATTGTTTTTTATGGATGTATACTGTGGCTTTATGGCATTTGAATTAGTTTTTCATGGAGCTTATCTTTATATGGTCATCCTATAAAGCAGATTGGTGCTCCTGTACAAAGTTTGTGTCGGAAGTTGACTAAATCATTTTTTGCCTCTTATTCCTTCAAAACTCATGAAACACTTTGTATCAGCCTCAGGTCTCTCTACCTTCACTATTTATTTTGGTAAACATGTAACTTTATTAGTCTTAAAATAGATTATGTTAAAAGCTGACTTGTGTAGTTGTAACTAATTTGTTCGATATTGAGGAGACTTTTACCTGTGCATGCATGCTTTCGATTGTTTACACCCTAGTATTGTTTGAAGACTTTAACAAATGTCTCTCACTGAACTTAATAGTGAATAGAAACATGATGATGGTCTTGGGAGAAACATTTAGCAATTGTTTGTTTCGTCATGGTGGTTTAATATGAAAGCCAAATGAGGAAGTTGATTAATATGACTTAACAAATTTTGAATTGTTAATTTGTGCAATATTCTTCTAAAGTGTACATGTAGTCTCGATATGTTAATATGGTATGCCATTGCTTAGATGCTATACCATTCATGGTTTAGATGAGTTCCTTTTATACCATTCCCCGGTAGTAAGACTGAACCTTCCATTGCGTCTTTTGGCAAAGAAAACTGGGCCTTTTGAAAATCCACATTTTGGCGGAGTCAGGTTTCTCGTTTGTCTGCAATTTTTGTTTTCTGTTGAACGTTTGAAAAGCTTTAAAACGAAAACGAGAAATAGAATAATGGGGGGTGGGGTATGAGTAAAAGTAGCTGGTCATTTAGACTTGTTTTAGGACGGAATTTTAAAATTGATGATCCGACATCGTTAATTTTGGGAGTTGCTAATTCTATTTCTCTTAATTACTAAAACATTCCTTCCCTTTTATATCCTAAATCTCTAGGAATTGATCTTCATGAGCAACTTTGCACTCCCCTTCTTTCGACCTCTTCAATCGTTGGTGAAGGAGGCAGCTTTCCCTACTTGTGATCCAACGAGGAACATATGCAGTAAAGGTGCTTTAAAGGTTTTATATTGACAAATCACATTCTGTTACACATTCCAATGATTGTAAGGTAATTGCATGCTGACAAAAAGATCTTTTCAAACCTTAAGAAAAGAATGAAAATCTACTTTGTCCATAAGTACTATATCTTAGCGTTATAGGAGCACTAATGTATTTCATTAATTATACATTACTTGATATAACGTTCTGTCAATTTATTTTATTAGCAAGATATAGTTTTTTAACTACTAAAAATATTATGGAATAAAAAAAAAAAAAACTACTAGAAGAAATTAGAATGAAGTACAACTTTGTTATCTTAAAAGGATAGAAAATGGATCTGTTTTATTTAAATTTTTGAAAGTTACATTCGTAATGTAGATGCAAGTTATTTGTCATATCCTTGTAAGGTATATCATAAACAAGATATTTATTTACATATAGTGGTACAACTGTTTCACGGAAATTTGTGAAATAAACCATCACATCATTTAATCATTAAGAAATATTAGCATTATTTGAGGTAAGTTGTGAGTGTGCTTGGTTGAGATATGTGATTCAACATATGGGATGAACTTGTGATTTATCTTCAAGAAAAGAGACATGGACAATTATGTGTGAATGATGTTGTATGTATTGTTCAGTTGAAAAAAAAAATTACATTATAATTGATAAATTCTTTTCCAGTCATGTTCTTCAAAAGAATGGTAATGTTTTTTTTGAAGGCTGTTAATTGTTAGAAATGCTAGTTTTTGTTAGTAGATGAAATCGAATCCGCAACATTTTCCCTCCTTTCCTTCTCCTTTAACCATCCAACTCACCTTATAACTCCAAAATAATGGTGATGTAAACACTCAACAAGTGAGAATCTCCCATATCTCTTTACAAAGTTGTTGTCACAAGTAGTGACGGATTCAGGATTCTAAAGAAGGATGAACACTCAATAGTACATATTGCATGTTAAACAAAAAGAGATTAAAAAAAAAAAGGAAAAGAAAGAAGACAAGGATTGTCTTCTTTTTTCTTTTTTAATTTTAGTACAAATCAAATTGCATACATAGCTGCCAACACCATATTCCTACAGCAGAGCAGAAGTCTTGCTATAAAGGATATTTTCTGATACATATTCAGCTAAACCTTCACAAACAAAAGAAGGGTTGCTTAGATTCCAGTTATTAGATTGGAATTTGATAGATGGTCTCAAATTCAAAGTTCATGCTTCAACCCAAAACCCGACTTTGAAAGAAAATCTGGGTGTTAACAGCTGAGACAGTAAAACTAGCACTACATAGGCACATTCCAGAAATACACTTGATTAATTATAACTAATATGGAAAATATAGATCGGTGTTCTCCTTCTCATGAATTATTAAAATTAGTATATATAAAGGAAGCCAGTTAAAAGTAAATAAAGGAGATGAATAAGACAGGACAATCAACCTACTCAAGTGAAATTCACAAATGATAAAAATAAATTTCAGTCAATTAATGGTCAATTCAATTTCCTAAATGGTAACAAGTACTATTTTTTTTAATATGATCCTCTTAAAGTGACTAATGACCCTCCTAAAGTTCATTTTAGCTTATTTCAATATGCTAAATGGGAAAGCTAATAAAAAAAAGCAAAATGGAAAAGGTAATCAAAATAAGCTAACATAAGCATGACAGGCCATTTAATAAGATTTACCTATCAAAAGCTCTTATGTGATAAGCACTCAATTAGGTAGTTTATCCAAAAGTGTCCTTGATCATACAAGAATAGTTTGTAAAATATTTTACCTACCACATCTACACTGTAGTTCCAAGCAATAGGGAACAAATGGCTATGAACCTCAAAACTATTGTGCCTACCACATCTAACATAGAAAACCAGCACCATTTCACCGCTTGACATTTTTGCTTTAAAAACTAGCACAAATTCATAATTTTGCTTTAACACAAAAAAAAATACTATAAAAATAACAAAATGAGAAATTTGACACGAAATGGGTGAAGGGCAAAATGAAAAATCTGACATTTAAATCTGAAAATTATTTCTTCCATGATGCAGAAATAACCCAGGGTTGCTTCAACCCGAATCAATTTTCCCATGGTGAATCATGTTCCACAAAAAAACCAAAATCATGGTCTTACAACAGTCAATTACTACAAAAAGGATAATCAAATTCAAAGGTACCCAATAATAAAATTTATATTTTTTTTTCATGGCATAGAGAAAATAATAAGAAGAATGATAAAAAAAGGGAAAACCTTGCAGTTGCAGATGTGGCAGATGACTTTGGCCGTGCCATGCGTGCCGCGTGCGTGATGTCTCGGATTGAGATGGAATCATTGGCCGTGACCATGAGCAATTGCGAAGGACTGTGTAAGAGTCTTGCCACTGGCGTCGCGGCGTCGGAGTCTCGCCACTGGCGTCACTGCATCGGAGTCTCACCACTGACTTCGTCGCGTCGGACTCTACGCCTTGCGTGACTGCGTCTGCGTTGGAGAAGAGAAGGACTGAGTCTGAGATGGTGAGATAGAGAACGAGAGGTCCGGAGAGGAGAGAGGTAATGCACAGGCCATATATTAATTTTTTTAGAGAGGGATATTTTGGTAATTTCACCCCAAAATTTAAGGGTGGACACTTGCCCTCCTTCTCTTCAACGTGGGTCTGCCTCTAGTCATAGGAAAGAGGAAAGATTGGACTTCGTCGATTCAAAGATGATTACTTGCATGAATAGAGAAAATAAATACATTCTTTATTATTTTTTCCTTTGTCATGATTTGGTACATTGGATTTTCTTGACAAGTAAATTAATGAAATAACATATGATAAAGAATAATGTATATTTTTTTCCTTTACTACTGTTTTAACGAGATACGTTTTCAAAATAATGGACTTCCAAAGAGGTTAATTTTATTGAAACAACACATGAGAATCCCTCCATTCTTTGTATTCTCATTCTCTCTTCCCTACGTTTTCTACTCCAAGGCTTATTCTAATAATAAAATACAATTAGTAGACCATGTGATATTTTCTTAAGTTTGACAGAATATCAAGTGTGTCCTGAAAAGATGGTTTAACATGTTTATGTTCCTCTCCCTAAATCAATGGTTAAACGAGGGTGGTTAACATGTGGGGTTTTATTTATTTAAGAATAAACTGCTAATTTCAAACTATTATCTTATTTCTTTAATAGTCTTTCAAGTAATGAAAATATTTAAGTAATTTTATTTTAAAAATAAATATTCATTACTTTAGTTTTCACAGTGATGTATTTCAACTATTTTTTTTATTCTTTTTTTCTCTCTCCTCGTTGAGACGACTTTCTCTCCTTGCTACGGTTTCTTCCCTGAGTTGTTGCACTTATTGTTGTTGCCATGGATCCAACTGCTTTTGAAGGACTGCATGTTCAAGATGATGATGACAAGGTCGTCTTGCCCAATGATGTCCCAACTGAAGATGTCCCAAACTTCTCCTTATGCCTGGTTAGAAAGTTCTTAACAGAGAGATTCATTCGAGTCCCCATCATGAAGGACAGGATAATTGAGATACGACACCCTTTGAAAGGAATTTCGATCAAGGAGTTAGGCAAGGGTCTTTACCTTTTTGAATTCTTCCACACCTTGATTTTCAGAAGGTTTCTAAAGCAGACCCTTGGACCTAGATAAACACTTGCTCAATCTCAGTGTTATTAGCAAAGGAGAAGTCCCAAATTAGATACCTCTATTGCCTATTTTATCATTTTAGTTTATTTTCTAAAACTATTTACCTAAACAGGTGGGTCAACAAACAATTTACTAGATTTGGTGATTCTTATCACTTAGGATACACAAGACACCAGTCAAAGGTGCTCCTATTGGAGGTGCCACCTTGATCTGTGCCACCTTTTTAGGTGGCTTGTCATAATAGGTGGCACCACCCTATACGTCTCCACCAATGGGGCATCACACTGCACCATTTCTCTAGTGGATTCGTTTCCGCAATGTTGAAGTGTGTGTTCCTAAAGCGATGCAGGTTGATCGCATGTTCCCTAGGTTGCGCCAATGCGGGAAGCGGTAGGTCAAAGTTTTCTTCCCAGGAGACACCAACTCATAGTTTGTCTTCAGTTTGGTGACACCATCTCTTCCTTTGCTTATGAATATAAGTTGAGGTTTCATTCCATTATGCATTCGTGTTGATTTTTTCATAGGTTGATATTTTCAAATAGGGTGAGACAGATATTGTTATGTTGTTATTGCTGTGATGGTGGTTTGGTGGTTGTTTTGGTGGTCAGGTAAGTGGTCTTATTTATTTTATATAAAAATAAATTGTTTTATTTATTTTACTGTTTTTTTATAAGTTTTGTTCATTTGTTTTAGTATTATTTGGTCTTATTATTTTTAAATTTATATCTCATTAGGAGAATATAGTAAGAAATATTGCTACTTTTTAGTTTGTAGAAAATGATGTAGGAAATATTTTTGTTGAATGTTTTGTATAAAAATAATTTTTTTTATTTATTTGATTATTTTCTTTAAGAGGACAAACCCTGATACATCGGTAAAGTTGTGTCTTGGTGACTTGTAGGTCATGAGTTCAAATCCGAAAACAGTCTCTTTGCATATGCAAGGGTAAGGCTACGTACAATATCTCTCCCCCTTACCTGCGCATAGCGTTGAGCCTTCGGGCATTGGGGTACATGGTTTTTTTTTAATTTGATTATTTTCTTTGTAAGTTTTCTTCATTTGTATTAGTATTGTTTTTTGTTATTATTTTCTTAGTTCATACTTCATTAAGCGAATATAGTAGGAAACATTTTATCATTTTTTAGTTGTAGAAAATGATGAAGGAAATATTTTTGTTAAATGTTTTGTATAAAAATAATTTATTTTATTTATTTTAGTATTTTCTTTGTAAGTTCTATTGATTTGTTTTAGTATTATTTTGTGTTATTATTTTCTTAGTTCATATTTCATTAGGAGAATATAGTAGGAAATATTTTGTTATTTATTAGTTGGTAGAAAACGATGTAGGGAATATTAGTTTACTTACTTTCAATTTAACAAACTATAACTGTTTACTATTGATTATTTTGGCTTAACATGTCAAAGAAAACAACCACTATGGAGTTTGTCGTCACATTTTTTCAACGTGAATTGGGATCATCCTGACCAAGAGATGGATGTCCCAGGCTTGGATGCACCTGGTTCGTGGAACATTGGTTGTGAGTTCTACATATGGTTATGTTTCCATTCAACACAGTATGTCCACAATGTTGTAGTTGCTTACTCAATGAATGTGCATCAAAAGTTCGAGATTCTTGAAAGTAGGCCAATGACACGTGAATTAAAATGTTCATGAAGTGAAGTCGAATGTCCTTAAAGAATGAGAGCTTCGTTGTCCCACAAGACTGACAAATGGACAATAACTAAATGGGTCGGTCCACATCAATGTATCAACATTAACTAAATACAAGATCATGCCAACCTGACATCATAACTCATCAACAACAAGATTCTCGGTATAATGTTAATTTTGTATTTATGTTAAGCATGAATGATTTTTTTAATATAATTATTTTTTTCTTGTAGCCATAATTGAAAATGACTCATTTGTCTCCATATCCATGATACAAGAATGAATTGCAAGCCAAAAACATGCTAAGATATTGTATCGTAGAGCATGGAAAGTTAAACAAATAGCTTTAGCAAGGCTTTACTCAGATTGGGAAGAATCGTACGATTTGTTGACTAGGTGGTTGGAGTAGACGGTTTGAAAATCTCTAGATTCTGCTTATGAGATTGAAACCACCAAATTTTTGTATAGAGGTGCACTTCACACAATTTATGACAATTTAAACGTGTTTTTTGGACGTTAAATGTAACACCCCGTGTGCACCCGGTGTATTAGCATCATATAATACCAGAAGCGCGCTATCAGCGTTAAACAACGCATTGCGGAAGCGAAAGAATCGTTTCTCTTGATTACATTATGTATAGAATAAAACAACCACATATGACACAAGCCCCTGCTGATCAAGATAAAACATAACATAACCACAACTATTAAGGCAGATATA
>CM023960.1:18501049-18545196 GCA_013407115.1 Glycine latifolia
TTATTGCTAGCTAGCATTCCCCCTTAAATTAGTAAGACATATATAGGCACATTTGAAATTAAATTAGTATGTTATTATATCAATTGTTTTCTGTCTTTGTTTTCATTTTTTAAAAATAAAGCATATTACGAATTGAAAAAATCAAAAATAAAAAATAGAAACAAAAGGAATAAAAAAAAAAAGCAAACAAAGACGGTTGTATCTTTAACTGTCTTAGAATGTACATCTACTAAGACGGCCGTAAGTACTAACCGTCTTAGAAAGAAATCAAAAAAAAAAATTACTACAGATTCTAAGACGATTATCCGCTAAACCGTCTTAGAATTTCGAAACATACTAAAACGGTTGCATCCGAAACCGTCTTAGTTTGTACCCATACGAAGATGGTTACAGCAGATAACCGTCTTAGAATCTGTTTTATTTTTTATTTTTTATTTTTTTCTTCTAAAAGTACCTTCTAAGACGGTCATAGTCTGTAACCGTCTTCGAATGGAAACATTCTAAGACAGTTGGTTCAGATAATCGTCTTAGAAAGTACTTAAAAAAACAAAAAAAAAAAGAATTTAAGACGGTCCGGCAACCGTCTTCGTAAGTCTTACTTTCTAGGTCGCGCGATACTAGGACGATTCGGGAACCGTCTTTGAAGGGGTAATTTAACCGTCTTAAAAACCTATTGTTGTAGTAGTGAATGGACCTATTATTGTTCCAAATGAATCCAAAATATGTGAAAATGATCGACCAAAGTCTACATACATAAGGAACGAAATGGATTGGGTAGAGTCTCAACATACCCAAGCATGTAACCAATGCAAGCATCAAGGCTACAATAGGACTAATTGCCCATATAATTGACATCAATTTGTTCATTGTAATTTTAATTCATTTTTCCATTCTTAGTTTTTCGATTTTCAATTTTTAAATTTTTTATGCCTATACTATCTTTATTTTTCTCGTAAATAAGAACAATATCTTTACTTTAAATATTATAAAAGGGAAATACAATAAATTATCAAAAAATACAAAACACATGAACAATATTTAAATATTATTATCTGGTTCAAATAAAGCCTCAAATAAAAAAATATATACAATATTAAATTTTTTAACACCTATACTTTAAATCCTAACCGGTAAACCATAATTCTAATCACTAAACCAAAACCCTACACACAAAATAAAAAAAAATTGAATATAAAAAAAAAACACATGAACAATACTTAAATATTATTATTTGGTTCAAATAAAGCCTTAAATAAATAAAAGTACATACAATATTAAAATTATTAACACCTACACCTTAAACCCTTACACGTAAACCAAAACCCTAATCACTAAACTAAAACCATATACACAAAATAGAAACAATTACATGTCATATTACAATTATTCAACCCAAAACACTAGAACAACAATACTACACCTTAACCCTAAGCCCTAAACATTGAACACAGCATAAAAGATGATGAAGCACCAAAGGTGGCGGTGCCTCATGTTTCTAAAGACATGGTGCAGTGTGACACCTCCTTGGTGGAGACGTATAGGGTGACACCACCTGTTATAACAGGTCACCTTAAAAGGTAGTACAAATTAGAATGGCACCTCTAATGAGAGCACCTTTGACTAGCTTCTTGTGTATCTTACGTGGCAAGAATCACCCATTATGGTAAATTGTTTGTTGACCCACCCATTTAGGTAAATAGTTATGAAAAATAAACTAAAATGGTTAAATAGCCTACCTCTATTCAAGGTACCATGTTGGATTTAAATCCATGATCTCCCAGTGGGTTTGATGTCCATGGCAATGGGTAAGAATATTGCAAATTCTCTGGGCACATTTTTGGACTACGACGCCAAAAATAACTCCAACTTTTGGCGCTCTTACATAAGGGTCAGAGTCATGATTGATGTCAGGCAACCGTTGAAATGGTCTAAGAAAATCCGTAAACAGGGTGGAGAAGCGAATGTGGTGAGGTTCAAGTACGAAAAGCCAGGGAACTTCTACCACTATTGCGGGTTGCTAGGCCATAAGGAAGGCCTTTGTAAAAAGTTGTTTGCCTTGCCAGCTGATGATGACACTCGTCTATGGAGCTTGGAGATTAAGGCTATTCCTCGAAGCATGGGTAGCTGCGGCTGCTCAATGTGGCTTGACGACAAAGGCTCAACGATAATTCAAGGTCATGTGCATACTACAGAGGGGGGGCGTAACTGACGCGAAGAATATTGGTGCATATCCCACAAATCCTGCATTTAATGCTGACAATAATGAGAGGAATGATTTGTTACTGGTAGTTTTCAAAAACCCATGAATATTTCTTCCTAAAATTGTGCGGTCCGAAATAAATGCTGACAATCACTCTAATATTATGAGTCATTAATCTCAGGAGGATATTATGGAAACTGTTGTGATTTCTGGGGGAAAAAAAGAAAGACAACCAATGCGGTTGAAGAACCATTACCGAAATCACCGTGGATCAAGCAAGTACCACCAACAACAACGAGACTCCATTTGCACAAACCACGAAGCCTTCTTCAATGGCAGGACTCCAAAGTCGGGCCTGCCCAAAGCCATTAGTCTTTTGCCTTAGAACTGCCGAGGTCTGGGTAACTCGAGATTAGTTCTGTCTCATCTTGATGTAGTCCATACGAATAAGCAAGACTTTATCTTTCTTTGCGAACCTCTTGTTCACATAAAAAAAATTGATGAAATAGAATTATCCCTTGGTTACAACTATTGATGTTTCTAAAAGAAGTAAAGGCTTGGCCCGCTTCTGGAAATTGCATTACGATTGTCATCTTATTAATTTCTCACAAAATTTTATAAACATGAAGATCTTTTACCCAAGAAAACCTTGCTAGAGATTTACTGGGTTTCATGGCTTCCCTGAGAGAGTTAGGAGAAAAGATTCTTAGGACCTCTTGAAAAACCTAGCTCGTGACAACTCTTTACCATGGTGCACTATGACTCCCATGACGCGATTGGTGAATCCAATCTAAAGGATATCCCCATGAAAGGCCATCAGTTTACGTGGGCCAAAAGTAGAAGTTCCCCGAATGTAGGGGAGGAGAAACTAGATCGTGCCTTAGCTACCAGAGTTAGATAGAATATTTCTAATTGTTTTCTTCTTAATACCATCTCCAATACATCTGACTGCTATCCAATCCTTTTGAAGCTCAACCACAATGATCGCTAGTTTAGATCAAGAAAGTTCAAGTTTGAGAATTCTTGGCTGCAGGGAAATGACCTAAATTCAGTGGTGCACTCCACTTTTCAGCAACCGCTCTCTAATGACATCATCTCTAAGCTTTATCTTTGCGCAAATGAGCTCTTTGAATGGGACAAGAGAGTTCGGTCCATATTTTGGCATGAAATTAGAGAGTGTAACTGTGAGATTGAATTCATCATCATGTTGATACACTACTCCAACAAGAGGAGTCTTATTGGAAACAAAGACCTAGGCTTTTTGGTTGCGAGAAGGGGACTCAAATTCTAGCTATTTCCATGCTACAGCTAATACTAAAAGGAGAACAAGCATCATCTCCCAACTTCATGGTCTTGTGATGGGTAATGTAGTTTTTTTTGCCATGATGAGCTTTATGATGTGCCTAAAATTTATTTTAATTCTTTTTTCACTAGCTCTGGTTTTGAGGCAAATGCTACTGTTGATACAATCACCTCCAAACTGGACGCAGTTGATAATGCCTCTTTGACAATTCTTAGATTTGGTACAACCATATGGAAGTGTTTTGAGTAATAACTTTGCGAGAGTGAGATAACTTTATGAGTAGGTGTCCCTTCTATTTTCTTTTTTTTCATTAGGCACAAACCATTTTAGCTTTAAGTCTGTTACTTTTGTCCCTTTTTATTGATCTCTATTTTTGATAGCTGCTTAGTGCTTACCTATTTAACCTATATTCAAAAACTAGTGAGAGTTCAGCTCTACAGGTACTTGGCTGTTTCTTGGTATCAATTATCAAGTGGGAAATACTTCTTATTTTTCTTATCCTTTTAGCTTGTTTATTTCCAAATGGCTGGTATGGTGGTTTTACTTTTGCTTGCTTTATTTGATAGAGGAAAAAGTTCACAAAGATGATAATGAATTACATTACAAGCAGGAAATGACAATTTTGTTATGAACTCAATTTTTTGGGGGGGATATAAGCATTTGACTTTTCTACCTTTCTAATTGGAAATAGTGGAGTACTTATGATTTGATACTGCCATGGATCTTGCCAAAATTTATAGGCTGTCACTGTGCCTATGCATTGCTTCCATAGGATATTCTTCTGGAACATGGCTGAAATTTCTTGTAGATTTAAGATTATTCCTGCAAGTTGATGATATCCATTATAGGTAAGCTCTACAAAATAATGTTATTTTCTACCCGAATTAGCAGTTGTGATATCTGATGTTTGACAATTATTTATTTCAGTTGCTGATTATACACAATAATAACTTTTGTTATTTAAGAAATATCCAAAATATGCTTCGCTGCTAGCATTTGACACCTACAAATTAAATGTTATTCTTCTTTGGACCTTGACAATAGTTGTACCCACATGTTACGACCTATGGATCCTGCATCAAATTCACTTAAATTTTGTCTATCAAGACCATGCAGATCTGGAGAAGAATGTTGGCTAGGCTACGAGAATGAACTTCCCCAGCTCTCATCTAATTTCTTGTTACTGTTTCTTACAACAAGGAGACAATCCGAATGATGTTATTCCGTAAGGTAAGGTCTCCCTCCATTCCATAAATAATTCTAACTAATTGTCGTTTGCAGACATAGTCAGTTCTGATGTTGATTTTATTGAGGATATACCCGTGTCCAACTGAACGACTCACATGGTGCGTGGTACCTGGCTCTTCGACTATCATAGTATATTCCACTATGTCCTTCCCTCTTTTAGGACTCTGGTCCAATAACAAGTGAAAACTAAAGTAAATTTTAAGAGAAATACTTTACTTTAGATGAGAAAATAATATATTAATTTTTTTTGTCAACATATGTGATATTTGATAAGCGTTTGTCGCTTCGCCTCAAAATAATTAAACTACGCTAATTCTGTAACACAGGATTAACCTAGGTCGACTCAAAGACACTATCAATATGGCTCTACAATTTACTATTAATAGTAAAGGGGATTTTTGTCGAACAGTTTGCAGGCGCGAAATAAAAATTGCAAAAACACAAACTACGATTAAAGATCAATGCAGAAACTAACAGGATTGATAACAAGTAATGTAAAATAGATTAAAGAGCATCAATCCAATTCACCAAACCAAGCTATTCGAATCATCATCGTTCTCAGAAATTTATCCTATTGTGAGAGTTCATTCAATTTCATTAGAAGCGGTTCAATCGAATTAACTCCTAAATTAATTGAAACCACAACCCTAATTGAAATATCATCCAATTAATCTGTGATTTATATTCGAAATTAGGAAATGAATCCATAACCTAATCTGCTTTCAATCCTAAACGCATTCATAATCATGAAAACAGAATAGCAATTGAAGAAGAAAGTGAACATTCACACAGAATTCAAAATACCAAACAAAAACTCAAATTCTTCTCTTGCTTGGGTTGGATCCTTGGATTGATTGATTATTTAGCATTCCATGATCATTATCAATGAAAGTCCCATGAAATAAGTGCACGAAAATGGAAGAAGGGAAAACGAAAATGAAGAACAATGAAGAACAAGGAAGAACAGTTGAGAGAAAATAAGAGAAAGAGTTTTAATTCTAAAAACTTAAAAAGAGAAATGTAAAACTGTTTTTGCAAAATGAAATGTAAAGTAATAATTCCTCCTAATGTCAGTAATATATAGTGACTAAGTCTGAAGAAAAGAATGGGTCATGAACAACCCATCAATTCTAATTATTTATGCTATTTACACCAACAAAAGTCCAACTCGCAGCCCAAAATACAAGTGCAGTGGTTTTGACTTCAAAGTTTAAAATGACCCTCCAAATGGCAGAATTGGTCTCGGCTTATTTGTAGCAAACTTGTAGATCTTTTCGTTATCTTTCCAAGGACTACAAGAACGCTAAACTCGGAGTTCCATAGAGCTCTATAGGTCCTGTACAAGGCAGATACATCAAGTGAGCGTAAAATATGAAAAATACGCAACAATTAGCAATTAAGTCCACTAACTTGCCTAAGACAAAAACTGAATTAAAATGGGAAAATAAAAGTCCAAGAGAAGTCAAATAAGCTAAGAATGATAGAAAAATATTTAACTAAAGGCACTCCATCAATATTTTTACTAATAAATGTGGTCTCTTTTTGCTTTATAAAAACTATAAGAAAATAAGTTATTATTGGTCTCATTCCATTTGTTATTAACCCCTACTCACGGGTTGATCCCCTTTTTTATTCTCAAATTGTCCTTTCATGAAATTGTCATTCCCTTGAATAGAAAGCACAACGATATTGTGATTCTGTTGTGCATTCATTTTCACACCCCACACAAATCAATGAATCACAATTTTATTGTATAATATACATCACAATCATGATTTTGTTGTACATTCTTTTGTCAACCCAAACATTACAATGGAATCACAATTCCATTATAGTTTTTTTTTCATCCCTCTTAACATAACATAATCATAATTTAGTTATACTATTTTAAAAATACAAATAACAAATAAAAATACATTTGATGTTTTTTATTGATTGAACACTCCAACACTGCATTTATAATTGAGCATTGTTTTTTTCTAAGACGTATTGACTGAATACTACTTTTTTTATGATATGTATATCAATCGTATTAAATATAGACGCAATCTAAATCTTTTATACTGTCAATGCAATCTCAACTGTTGGTATGGCTCATGAGAGAGCAGAAAATCATCTAATATAAATAGCAGTAGGGGTGTGATGCACCTCAACACCTTTGCTTCTTGATATTCACTATATTGCTTAAAACATGGAGAATGTATTTATTGTTGTGTATTGCGAGGGTGACATACTTTCATCATCTGAAGGGGTATTGTTTGAATGTCCTATTGTTCCTAAAGTCATCACAATAAGTAAGTACATGTCGCTTAATGCTTTAAGGAAAACAATTATGAAGGATGCAAAACTTGATTTTTTTTTTACCGTCAATTTGTTTACGGAGATGATGATTGTGTTGAATATGAGTGTATGAAGCTTAAATGCGACAATGATGTGAGTGAAATATTTTTCATCTTTTCAAAATTTAGTAGCAAAGTTCCGAATGAGTTGAATGCAACGTTTGATCGATCTCTAGATGAAATCCTTGTCCTATTGTGCAAAGCAATGAAACCAAGATTTATTAATGAGATCATTGCTCTCATGCATGATAAATTTGTGTAGTCATTTTTTTACTTTATATATACGCTGTTTTTTAAAAGAAAAAGAAGAAAAATAATATATTATTAGTGCTTCTTTAGTTGTTGAAGTTTGTTTTATGGCAAGAGTAGTCTCCACCCGATACATAGTCTGCCAGTGGTTTCCTAGGTTGTGGTTGTACTAGGATGGGTGATAAATATACAAGACCATGTGGTGGTTGTCCCTCCTTTGGCAAAATGACATAGGGGTGAGAAAACTTGTGAAACCAAGGCAAATTGTTAAAGGTGCAAGCCCAAGGACCATTAGTTGGCACAATATCACCCAGAGGTATCATGTGTTGTTTCCATTCCACCTATGCCTTATCACAAAGTTGATACGTAAGATGAGTAGGTGGCTGGCATGGAATCGTTTGTACATGGCCAAACTGTCTCAGCACCCTCTCCGAATGATAAGGCTTCATGTCAGTAATGCATCTGGTCAGGCCAGAGAAAAGGGTTTGTGTGAAAGGCATCACATCCATCTATAGGTCATCAAGTCTCTCCCTGACCGGAAGGGCACGCTTAGTATTTCTCAACGGCTTTCATTTGGTGGTTATCGGGTCCTCCACCACAAAATCCTTCGACTCTGAGTAGCCAACATTGGGCAAATGCCCAAACATCCATGACTTTAAAAAATATTAATTATAGTAACAATAAATAATTACAATACTAAAATAATTCACATATCATGAGTAACATCATATAACATCTACATTACTTGTTGGTATATTGGCTCACATAGAAGAAATGGTCGTAGAGGTACGTCAATGCAGCTACTCCCCATGTGTACTTGTGGCAAGCATCTAGGTTGTTAGAGTACTGGAGGTAGGCGACGTGGATGTGAGTCAAGGACTTGTGGAAAAATATTGTATTGTCGATCAAGCGCAAGAGATAAGGCATGACAGCCCAAACATAGGAACCTGACTCAACATAGCAATGATACAAGTTTGTTAGCCACGTCAACCTTACCCTGGCACCTGCGTTGGTCGCCATTACAGCCTTTGCCTCTGTCGGAATGCCAAGATGAGCTGTCAGCAGGATCTTCATTGCCTCTCTGTCAAACTACAAGGGGACATGATCAATGGGTCTATCTGTCATAGGCAAGTGCAACAGACAAGACACGTCATCCAGAGTAATGATCATTTCTCTGACAGGCAAGTGGAATGAAGATGTTTCCTAGTGTCACCTCTCAAAAAAAAGCATTCACCAAGCCTTATTTGTGGCAGGATATCACACCATGGCAAGAGCTGATAATCCCAATGTAACAGCCCGTATGCATTCGATTTGTTAACATTGACTTATGGTCGTTAAGTGCAACAATTAATTAAAGATAATTAATTAGGAAGCAACGAATAATGCGACGTCATCATACGTCATAAAAACCTATGCATTAAGTATGGCAAACACTCACGAAATATACAAAAATATAAGTATGAAAGTACGTCCTCCCCCTTAAGACCGGGGTACAGAGTATAAGTGGACATAACAAAATATGAGCCAACATGCTAAAAAAATAAAACTAAAACTAAGGTTCACTCAGAACCCGTCCCGGCTCGGTCTCTTATGCCGGGGTCCACCAACTGCATCCCTACCCGGGCCTCTTACCTCGGGATCCACCATCCTCTCTCTCTGGCGATCACCTGCAAAGACACAATATCCCCAACCGGGGTGAGATACAATCTTAGTAAACTCCGGGTTCTTGGAGGCTTCTCCTCCCCCCACCTCCCCTTAGTTCACTTTTCATGATACATAGCATCAAAACAGGCATTACATAATCTGGTCATCCCGGCTGTAATAAGAAAACACATCACATGTATATAACAACACAAATATAGCAAGAGAAGATCATCCACTTAAGGGCACATTCACTCAGGGTCTGCTCCGATGTATATGGCACTTTTAAGATAAGATCATCCACTTAATGGCACATTCTCTTAGGATTTTTATATATATAATTAACCATTTAAAGTTGTTCCACATGACTTTGGCTCCAAGGGAAGTCCATATTTTGTTCGTTCTACTAGCCAGAGAAGCTCGTCAAGCACACAACATATCATCATATACATGTTCTCAACCAAAAAGTAGTAACAGACAAGTTCAATACCACATGCATCATGACATACCAGGACCATCACTCCCTCGGAGTATGGTGGAACACGGTCAAGGGAAAAACTCCCAAGAACAGAGAGCTTACCTGCTCTAAGAGTTACGCTGGTTCTTCCCAGCCTCGAGGTTGCGACCACCTCTGTCCTCTGTATCACGCTCTGTAAAAGCATACAAGAAGACAAAATGGTTAACACTCGTTGCATGCAAACAATCCAGAATGGTCATCGACCGTTGCATGCAAGTCGTCCAGCTCAGGCCCACACAGGTCTCTAAACCTCTCAAAACACAGACTTAAGGTAATCGAGAAGACGTGAGTGTCTTAGCTCTACAACTTCCAGGAAGGCTAGAGAACAACATCTCCAAGCTCGAAAGTCCCTAAAAGCTTTCTTTCTCTCGAAGTTGAAGCTCTATGAGAATTGTTGGAGAGGACGATCTCTCTGTCTGAAGGCTTCCAGAAGAACCAAGGTTGAAATCTAGCTATGGGGCAGTTCCTCTCAAACGTCCAATTGCATGCAAAGGTAAAAGGTTAAGGGTGATGGGTTGTGAAGTTTCTCTCACTAGGAACTGGAGGAAACGGAGAGAGGAAGAAGATGATAGAGTTGGTGTCGAAACGTGGAGAAAATGTCTATATAAAGGGTCCTGGCGCGTGTGCCACGCGCCAATAGTGCCAACTGTCAAAATCAGCTTCGTCATCAAACACACTTGCTGCCAGGTTCAGATTACCCATCAAAAGCCTACATTGTATAACTCGACATTCGTAACCCGGATAGCCTTGGGCAGGTTCAAGGTATAAGACAATCAAGTCTCACCTGTTGTATAAGTATGTGCTGGGTCCGTCCTCGTCACTTTATAACTTCCAAGGTTCCGCCCTTATCCGACCTTACCCAACCTTCTTCGACCTTGTTCGGGGTCTACCTTGACACTTCACTGCCCCGTAAAGGTGATATATACTCTCCAAAGTGGTAACCCGGTCAAATAACTATGGTTTCCTCAATAACGCTTACTTTAAGAAAAAGCAAACTCAGATCTATAACAAGATCCTAAAGAACATATCTACCTCCTAAGCATAATATTAAATTTAAAGTGCCCATTTGGACACCCCAATCCTTACACCCAGCTGATCCGCATAAGCCATAACTTATGAATGAGTAGGTATGCTAGCATCATGACTCAGCTCTAGCTGCTCCTCACAAATCTAAACATGACAACACAATGAGTCTTGTACAATCAAACAAGGGAAAAATCAACTAGACCTTCTCCAAATAAATGTGCAATGATCCTATCAGTAATTGGCCTTGCTTGTGGTTGTGGTTGTGGCTCTGACTCTGCCGCTGGTTGTTGTTGTCGTTGACTGTTAACAAGTCGGGTGCGAGCTAATGTAGTCACTCTACAATGCCTCTCTTCAGCATCTTTCCCTTCTTGTGATGAGCCTTCATGGGAAAAAGGTGTCGCATCCAACAACATACGATGTCTTCTTCATGCGAGCCATAAAAAAATGAAAAATATGTCAATAATCGACCATAATAAACAATTATATTTAACTTAGAAAATAAAATTAAAGAACATTACATTAGTTTAAAGTAATAAAAAAAATCAAAACCACAAACGGAATCAAGATTTTGTTGTGTGTCTGAAAAAACAACACGACATAATTATGATTCCATTATGTGTCTAGACAAACAACAAGTGTTTTGATGAAACATGCAATGGAATCATGATTTCATTATGTTGTTGGTCCAGACATACAACAAAATCACAATTTTGTTGTGTTGTTTTTCCAAACACACAACGGAATCAAGATTTCGTTATTGTATTCAAACCCCCTCCCACAAAAAAAGTAACAAAATCACAATTATATTACTTAGTTTTATATATAAAAAACAACAGAATTGTAATTCCATTGTAGCATCATAGTTTTATATTAAAAAAACAACAGAATTGTGATTCCGTTGTAGCATCATTTACAACGGAACAAAATCATGATTCCATTAAACACAAATTTGTGAGAGAGAAAAATACCAGTCAAAGGAGCGTTAAAGGGGGAGAACGAATTGAAAAGGGAAGGGAAAGGGTTTTTGGAAGGAGATGGGAAGGGAAGAGTTTTGGGGGCAAATAAGGGGAGAAAGGAAGTGAGGGGCGAGGGAAAGAGGAAGGGCTGGAGAATTTCAAATTGAGGGCATAATGGTATTTTCTTCTATAGATAAGGGTCAAAAACAATTTTAATAGGGACCAAATAGCAAAGCACCTAAGAAAATATATTTTTTATAACATGATATTTATCATTATTTTAAAATGCAAAATAAAATAAAAAGTATATAAAACGCATCAAAGATCTCCAAATTTAAAAATTATTTTCACTTCACACAAAGAAAGAAAAGAGAACGAAAGAGAGGAGAAATGACTTTTATATAACATGAATTGATTGCATCTAAATAGCGTCGACAACACCATGGAAATAGCAAAATTCAATTTCTTATACCTTTTTCCTATTTTTCACATGGATTTTTGCCATTGACATACGTGAATCAAAATCTATTTTTTTATTACTTATTTCTGTGGGATCTGTTTTTTGTCTGATATAGTCACAACCTCACAATTGCTCCTTTGGCTGCGACGCCCAACAACTACAATGGAGATCAAAATCTATATTTTTGCCTACACAAGCTAGAATATAATTTTTGTCAAATCTGGGGTCTTGGGGTTCCTGTGATGGAGTGATGGTGATTGACCGAGGGATCATAGAGGGGGTTTTGATGTCGAAAATGGAGACATCTTTTGTGGTGAGGGTGAGCGATGATAGGTGATGGCGATGGGAGGAGTTGTTAGAGAAGTGTAACCCAACAAAGAAGAACGTGACTATGACAAAGAAGAACACGATCTTGAAGAGGGTGAGTCTAGGGAAATCAACATTGGTAGAGGTGGAGGGTTTCATGGTTTAATTTGTGAACGGAGGGTTCGAATTGAAACAGTGACAAAAAGGAAGAAGAAAACAATATTGTTACAGTGGATGTGTTTATTTTAAAAATAAGTAAAAATCGCCACAATTCGGAAACAAATATCGTCGGGCTAACATGTCAACCCAATTTGATGGAAGAGACATGATATATGCATTTTTTTTTAAATTAAGCACCAAATTGGATCTTTAAAAACTCTAGGACAAAATTTAATCTTTTAATATAATTTGATAACCAACTCGATAAGTAATTCTTCTTTTTTGGGTGAAATGAATGGTTCTACTTTCACATGTTTTTTAAAAAATATTTGATGAACACTAGTGATGCTATTTTACATCTAGAAAAAGTTGAAAAAGAAAAAATTATTGATGTGATAGGATTTATGAAGTAATAGAAAGAGAGAGATAGAGAGAAATAAGAGCATCTCCAATGGGAGATCCTTAATTGGGTTTCTTCACCACCTTTTTGTGGTCTACACAGTGACATGTCACTCATAAGGAACTCACACAAAATTTTGCTCCAATGCAATAAATCGCAAGAAACCTCAAGAAACTTCAAAAAATTCACACATTTATATTTTTTTGTTAAAACTTAACATTTTTTCAGTTTTTATAAATACAAATAAAACATATGAAAAATTGAAGGAAAATGAAATATAAATTAAAATGTTTCAATTATACTTTTCAGCCTTTAAAAAATAATTATATTTTGTATGAGAACATTCAAACAGCTATTTCCTTCAATGTGTATTGCAATTTTTTTTTAACTAAAACCCAACATAAGCCATTAAGCCCACTCCCCATCTACACACGCGTCCACTGTCTCCAGAAGCTTTCGTGTCCTTCTGTCTTCTCCACGCATGTCCCTTCTTCACTTCTTCTTTCTTTCTTTCTTCTCATCATTTTTTCCAAACAAAGAGCATCCCACTTCTTTTTCTTTTCTTTTATTGGGTAATTGATCTAAAAATGATATTTTATTATTAAGTTTGGGTTCCTTATATAATAAGCACATCTCTCTCTTCAAGAAATAATTCCACCGCGCAAGTACTCTTCAGTGTAAGATTTCTTTATGAAACCAATTCTTCAACTGAAGAAACGCTTGAAGCACTCCGTGTTGGAGATGCTATAAGAAATGTTGATAAAGTGTTTGAAACATATGGATATGTGTATCATTATTATTATTTTTTTCATGAAGAAGAAAGCAGTTGCTTGCGTAATTAACTATTGGTGCCACCTGTTCTTGATAGTGCTAACCAATGCAAAACCTACCACATCCAAAATGGTTTAGAGAAAGATTCGCCTAAATAAAGGTAAGGTGTGCGCATTTGCATTCCTTTTAAAATATACTGCCAAGAAAGTGCTGATAACTATTATAATGAAATCAATCCTCATGCATATTTAATATAAATTTATTCTAAATTGATTTTTATTGATGTTATGAGTTGACGTATTGATATTTGTTATTTTATATTAGTTATTAAATAATAAGGTCATAAGAAAATATATTAGATATTAGCACATGTTATACTAATAGTTTATATCAAAATCATTTAATAACTAATATAATATAATAGAGTAAATTTTTAGGTATAATTTTAGTGGTGGTCTGACCTTAAGCACTATCGTTTTGATTATTATTTTGCAGAAGCCCTATCAAGATTAGTGTTGAAATTTTAAATGAAACTCAATTTACACAGTAAATTTACATTATAGTGCCCAACCAAAAGAACAATCACACTTTGACAAATTAAATAAAACTCTATTTACATTGAAAATCGGCAATATAGTGTCCAACTAAAAAACAATTACACTTTTTTTACAGAAAAAAAAAATCACACTTATATTATATGCATCATTTACCTCCCTTTCAGAAAGTAGTATAGCAAAAATATATCATGCGCATCTCAGTCATCATGTCACACAAATGCGTTGACTTTTTATCTGAATCATACCATGTGATTCATGCATTGCTATATAAGTTCTGTTGGCTTCAACATCCGATGCCACCGACAAAGATTAGAGAAAATGTTATTTTAAGCATTAAAATATTATTTAATATGTTTTTAACAACCAAAATGGATGTTTATATTATTTGACTTGGAAAATATTTTTTTGTCATCGAGATACAACAAATAAAGTTTAAACTCTTGATATATGACACTGATAAAAATATTTTTTTTCAAATTTTATTTATTTTTTAATCGAATTTTAGATTAGTTAGAATTTTTTTCTTTTGAAGGTTAAAATATATAAAAAAAATTCTAAATGACAAATAAATGACCACTTCTGATAATACATATTTCTCTATCTCTAATTATAAGATTATTTCTATAATTTTATTTATCCCTTTTTATAAGATTTTTTTAAAATTTATGGATGTACTAATTATTTTTTTTCTATATACCCTTTTCTAATTATTTTTTCTCCAAACATTAATGAGAAATAATTAAGTAGATAGAGAGATAAGAAAATTATAATTTTGAACTGATGATATAAATAATTGAGATTTAATGTGACTAACTAAATTAACTACTTTTTTTAATAGATATAAATTAGTTGAAAAAATCTTATAATTAGAAAAGGAAGGAATAGTATTCTTTGGCACATAGACCATACATATTATTTCTCTTAAGATTTAAATTTTATATGGAAGAAAATCCATTAACAGTTATTTCTATCATATAGTAAATATTTTCAATCCGAATTATTTTGTATAAGGTACTTGTGAGTTTTTACTTATTAAAAGAATGCTTCAGAATAAAAGTTAAAAAATAGAAGAAAGAAAATCATTTTGCTCCAACGAATTTTTGAGTTAATTAACCAAACTATTGATTTGTCTTATTCTTAATTTAACTAATCAAACCACGCCATTAATTTGATTCTAAAAACTGTGTCCTTTATTCTTTATCATGGGAAATGCGTAAAATATTCATCGATAATCTTAGTCAATAAATCTGATTGACTATTTTTATTATTAAAGAGTTTCTAATTACATTTTTTATCCATACTTAATTAAGGAATCCAAACTCTATTCTGTTATGAAGACCAATGTAATGTGATGAGTATATCCTTTACTTTCTAGTAATATGTAATATATTCAATAATAAATAAATAAGCTTTTATTTAACGAAAATCATAATTGAAATGTATTGTTAAAATTAAATATTATATTTTTGAATAATTACATGTTGTATTAATGATTTTGTAATTTTAACAAATTTTGACCACTAAAAAATGTGTTAAAAGAAGTGTGTCTCAAAAAATAAGTTACAAACACCTTTCTTTTATAATATTCAGTTAATGTTGCTTTTAATTTTCTCTATTTTAAATAGAATAACAATCCCGTTTCGAAAGTCCAAATACAATCAATCTGTTTATTAAATGAGTCTTAAATTTTTTTTACAAAATTAAAAAAATAATCAAATAAGCCCAAAGTAAATATATTCTTGTTTCGGGCCAACAAAAAACTGAGAACAAAAGAACACGTTTGGTAAGTGAACTGTGACTAGGATGCATTTTAGGCACGAACTCTATTCTATCTTTTTTATATTTTGTCCCACGGGAAAAAGGAAACAGTTTCTTTTATCACTAGTGACATAATTAATGGCATTATTAAACAAACCAAATCATCAGCCCAAAGTCACCAATGGAAATAATATTTTCCATATCACAGACTTAGAAAATAAAATACTATAAAATACAGCAGTAATTAAAAGATGGACCCCAATAAAACAATATAATAAAAGGGAATTGATATTGATTACTCCAAAATTATTTTTAACCCCTCTTATATAAATGTGCAAATACCAAAATGTTCTTTTTCTTTCCTTCTATATTGGTATTCATCCCATTCTTTTTGGCAAACCAACGAAGTGTTGTATATTTGCTGCATAACAAAATTATGATTATATTTTGTTATTAAATATCAAATTATGATTTTATTGAATAACATGAATTATGACAAAATAGAATTATAATTTAGTTGTGTAACAATTTATGCACTAAATCATATTTCGATTGTACTTTCTTAGAAAAAAAATGTACAATAGAACTTTAATTTTGTTATATACTATATAACGAAATCAATCTTCTGTAATAATTTTTTAATTGATTTCCACTTTATACAATAAAATTGTAGTTTCTTTGTTTTTTTTTATACACTCGAAACACATTTCCATTAAACTACTAGGATGTGAAAAAATAATAAAATGAAATCACTATAAAGGAATCAAGTTTTTCCATTGTGTATTGTAGGAAAAGATTTCTTTAAAATTTGAGAATTTTAGTAGAAACCAAAATTAATGTGATTGGAACCAATAGTAACCAAGAATATAAATGGCTTGGTAAACCAATGAGGCAACAGCCATAAACGCACTGGCCTATTGTCCTTTTCTTTCTCCAACCGCCGACGCCTCTCTCCTGCCCTCTGCCATCATTCTCTTCCTCCATCCTCTACGGACTTCCATAATAACCCCCCAAAACAGAAACCACTAAAAACCCTGCACGTCACACTCCAACTTTGCCACGTCTGCACTCTCACACGTGGCGGGTAATCTTTAGTAAAAAGCATAAGCCCCATGGTGGAAGTTGCAACACCTGATCATAACCAACCGAAAAAAGAGAAACTAGTTGAGCCCGGAAAAACAAAAACAAAAAGTGGAGGATAAAAAAGAGAGAAGGGTCGCTTAAACGTCTTTCTCTGTCTTTGACGGCTTCTTTCTCTCTCTTCTTCCCTTGCGCCGTAACACAAAAAAGGGAAGAGAGAGAAAGAACTACCCACCCAACAGCTTTTGTTCTTCACAAGACTAAGCTTCGCGTGTGTGTGGGTTTCTTTTCTTCCTTCCAGCTTGGAAGGATTGAAGTTTCTGTCTTTTTCTGATCTCTGCGTTCGTCGTTTGGTTTTGTTGTTGAAGATGTTGGTAGCTAATAGCTTTGATCTATGGCGAAAGGACGCTTTTTTCTCTGCGGCGGAAGAGGTGCAGGAATCAGCTGATATGTACGTTCCCTGATTCGTCTCTATGATTCACGATTCCTGTTTTGGACCCCTTTCAGTTGTTTTTCATTGGCTTAATTTAATCACAAGATTAGGTAAATTTCATGTTAAAGTATGCATCTTGGGGATTGTGTCAATTGTTTTTGTTTCTGGTGTGTTGCTTTTCCTATTGTCGTGTCTTTCGTTGTTCCTAATTTCTATTTGTCCTTTACTCGCTTGTATGATCATTGGGCTTCGGTTTTAACTTTCTGAATCACTCACTTGTTCAGGAGCAAAAAGACAAAAATAATAAACTATTTTTTAAATTTTTATAGTTTTTTCCTTTGGCGCTTGCAAATGGAGTTTTTGGTAGTTGAGCGGAATAATAGAAACAAAGGAGGAATAAGAAGTAACAGAATCTAAAATATATTTTTTCCCTTGTATCAAAATTTGGAACTATTGCTGAGTTAGCCTTTTATTTGATCTTATTGTGCATGTGAATGACATGCATACCCCAACTTATATCTGGGTTCAAAATAAATGAAGCTATTTGGATGGTCTGTGCACTACCATGCCACTTTGTTGAGTTATTCCTCCTGATTTAGGAGGGAGCTTGGTCAGTTGGTCATGTATTCAATGCACTATAGTGTATAAGTACTATATTGGACTATGTCATATCTGTCTTACATAAGTTTCATGTTTCTTTTTATCCAGAATGGAATCGGCGTACAGGGCATGGTTAAGAGAGAAGAGAGAAAGGCCAACTCCTGAGGAATTAAATGAACTATGCAGAGAGCTGCAAACTGCTTTAGGTACCGCAAAATGGCAGGTATCTCAATATTTTATTAAAAGTTAATATCGAATTCATCTTCTTCTGTATTCTCAATTGAACATATATATATGCAACAAAAATCTTAAGTTTTCAAAGATAATGTTCCTTATTGTGTTTTGAACATGCTGAAACAGTTGGAAGAATTTGATAAAGCCGTTAGGCTAAGCTACCGATATCACAGTGATGACAATACATCCACTAGGCATAGGCAGTTTATTTCTGCCATTGAAAGCCAAATTACCCAGGTTGAAGCAGCACTGAGGGAATCTTACATTGAGGAAGGTAAGCAACCACTTCGGTGGGTAAATCTTGATGAAGAAGACCTAGATGATCTGGCTGCCTTTCTATCTGGAACTTCTCAGACCACACAAAGCACTAACGATGAATGCATGGAGGTGAAACAAGTCAAGAAAGGAGATAAGATTGTAGATATAAACACTTTCCGCAACCGGGATATATCTGCTAGTGAAAAGTCTTCAAAGGATGTCATTTCTGTTAACAAGGACACAGATTATCTGATAGAAATAAAAGCAGATGCTGTTTCTAGAAGTAATGATGATGTAGTTTCTCAAACAGATAGAACAACTAGTACAAGGAAGACATGGAGTCCGCCTAATTATGGTGCTTTAAAAATTGTAATTGCTGATGAAGGTGAGCAGAGAGATAAACCCACACGGACTGTTGATGCCACCCCTAAAGAAAAAGGATTCAGAAATCTATTTTGGAAACAAAAGTTTGAAGATTATCCTGAGGCCACGCGAGTAGTTCGTATGTTCAATCAGGTTAGATGAATAAATTCATAAGATAGGAACTTTTTCTTCTATTTTTCTTTGCTTACAATCAGAATTTTGTACTCTGCAGCGTTTTGGGGGCATTGGTATATGCGAGAGGCAGTTTCAAAGTCCCTTGCACTTGCGATATGGCTGTTCTGTTCAAGTTACACTTGCTCTAATGTTGACCATTTTTCTCATTGGTAAGCTTTCAATTTCCTGCTCCTGGGATTCTGTCTATTTATTTTGTCTATTTACCACTGGGAATTCAGTCTATTTATTTTGTCTCCAATTTCTGCTTATTTAAGATATACTCTTTCATGTTCCTGTTAGCAAAGTTAATTGAATGGATGGGCATTTTCTCTAACTGGGTTGTGACTTGTGAGTAAACATATTGGTTCAAAGATCTTGAAACTTGTTAATTGTTTTCATCTCTGATATGATGATTAACAAAAAATGCACAAATATTGGTCAATAGTGAACAATAATTATTATTTTTTGTTAAAAATCACTGGTTGAGATTAAGATTATTATTTTTTCTATTTGTATGATTAATTTATTGGGGAAGAAAGAAATAGAACGAGGACTGAGGTAATCACTATTCAGATAGAAAGCATGCCAATATCTAGGGAAAGATCAATCTAGTTATTAGTTTTGAGATCAAAATGATGGTTCTCATAACTAGGAACTGTCAATAATTATTTGCTGATTAGCTATCCTTCTCCCTTAGAAATCTGGTGAGGCACCCTCTTCTGCAAGTATCTTTTTTATGCACAATATCCAAAATACCAAATGTTTTCATTATCTTGTTGACCATGCCAAAAAAATTTACAATAAATTATACCCTTACGTTTGGTTTTTTGGTTCAATTTTACGTTTGGTTTTTTGGTTCAATTAGATATGAAGTATTCATCAACTGGTTGTTAATGATTGTTGGGGTTTCACTTGGGCTTTGCTTTTATTTTACTAATTGTATTTGGTGTAGTACAGTAAAACAAATTATTATTCTCTAAACTGTAACTCGTTCAAATCTTTAGATGTCTTGACAATTTCAACACAAGCTGGACTTTTGTACTTTTTATCTTCTTCTGTGCTGCCTATCATGTTTTGGCGCAAGACTAATCATTTTAGTGTTTAAGACCTTTCTTAGTTTCTGATTAAGCATTGTTAATTAAGAATATTTTCTTGCCTTTCTCTGTAGTTCCCTTTGTACTTTATTCAACTTGAGTTAAACGGCTGCTTCGCTCAATCTGTTTGAGAGGTATTTCTATAACCTTTTTATAACTTACGTTTTTGTATTCTGCAATGATTAAAATAATAAAACCTGAAAAGTGAAAATGTTGCAATTGCAAGTATGTTTGGGGTCTAAGGAAGATGTTTCCTTTCTCCTTAAAACATGGTTCGAACAATGAAAGATTGCATTCTCTTTTTCCGCAGATGGTTGGTTTGGTTTTCTTGCAAGATAGTTTATTCACGAGTAGATTTGTCCTCACGCAACTAACTCATTGCAGATGCAATAGCTTTCATCATCCGAAACATATTTTAATTCAAGTCAAAATTTGACATGAAAATAATTTTTAGCTGCTTATGGTCTTGTGTCTGAAAAATAGAGATCTGATTATTTCTACTGAGATAAAATTTTCAAGGCCTGGGCTTTTATATGGAGGCATTAAATAAATATATATATATTTACATATATCTTTATGTCATTTTTAATTGGCGGGTGGCAATATTATATCAATCAATGTTTGGCTTTTGTAGGGTTTTAATTGGTCATATGAGAACTCAGCCACTGCCTTCAAGTATTGGTGGGACAAGTTAGCTAAAGGGACAACGAGTGCCAACTTCTATTTTGTCGTGGTTGAGTTACCTATGTGAGTGTGGATACTGATAGGATAACCAACCTCTTCGTCCTACCGAGACACCTGTCTATTTTAGTTTCTCAGGGCTGTTAAATGTATATACATTCATCCAATATTTAACGCAAGTTCGGCTTTATTTGGTTGCAATACTATATCTGAGTGTTACCTTCTATTGAAAGTTAAATATGACAAGGTGGAGTGTCTTATCTATCCTGAACAAACACATTTAGTAATGGGTAAATGGTGGTTTTTTTTATTTTTCTAACTTCTGAAGGAACCAAGGAGTAAAGACAAAATAATTGTCGACGTTTATACCGAAGTTGTGTTTGTTTATTATGATATTAGTTGATTTGGTTTCACGGGATTGTTTGGACTAATGCTTTTGAACACAAATTAATTATTATTTAACAATAAAGTTATTGACACTGAAATTAGACCAATGAAGATTATGAGCATGAAATGTATTCGTTCATAGACAAATAAAACACCATTCTTCCAGTACAATGATTATTTCCCAACTGGAAATCTAACTGATCTGCGCTATAAAAAATAAACATGTCTTTTATGGAAGTCCTTAAAGGGAAAACTAACGAAAAACAACCAAAAATAATAAGTTATATTAGTTTTTAAAAGATGGAAATGATCATTTTTTGTTCTTGAAATATGAAAATATGGAGAGAAAAAAAGATTAAATTGATAGGTTTTTTTTAGACAAAAATAACAGTTTCTATCTTTCAAAGATTATGTGAATACCCCAATCTTTTAGAAATCAAAATAACGTTTTAATGGAAACAAAACATATAGGGTTCGCATTCCGCAACTATCAAGTCAAAATTATCTTCTTTATCCCCAATTCTCAATGCAATTGAGAAGTATGCCTTGGCGCACTATTGGATAATGGATTCTCATACGCAGACCTTTGATACGAACGATGTGATGTCATAGACTCGTGTCATATCTTTTTTTTAAGGGAAAAACTAGTATTGAACTCGTGCGGATGCACAAATGATCTATACATTTAAATACATGAGTTGAAGGAATGTAAATTTTCATTTTAAAAAATCAAATATAGTAAAACTTCATAATGTGAAATATATAGTATGAAAACGGTGTAAGATAAGTTCATAATTTTAGTTATAAAACATATCATCATCATAATAGAAAAAGTAATAAAGCTAGACTTCAGACTTTGGTAGAGTTAAATTGAAAAAGTTACAATTAACCCATGAACCAAAGCACAATGTTGGTTGTCAGATCTAAGAACTCCATGCTAAATTCCAAGTTATGTTTCAATTCATTGTCCTTCGCAAACGTTCTCGAGCCAGCCCCGATTTTCGCACTTTTTCGTCAATGGTTGAACACAATCTTGTATTGTGTTGTTCCTTCAAATTTGATGTGTGTGAACCTTGCATCCTTTAAGAAGTAGTACATACTACTTGGGACATCCTGAAATAGACATTATGTATTGTTAGAAATTTATATATTGAAACAAATTTGAAATGAAGAAATTCTTATTATGTGTAGGATGTAATAACTTACCAAGCTACTACAAGAAACCTTAACATTCATTGAGAAGGATGCGGAAGATAATGGAGCTTGGGTTCGGTTTGTATAGAGAATGTCATTTTGGAAAGGCATGTGGTTCAAAACAGCTTTTGTAGATGGTCATTAAGAACACTAACTGTCCATAATGTGTCAACGTAATCTAATGATTACCTTGGAGACCATAGTAGTCTCTAATGGTTGTCCATCCAGCGACAATTGTTGGGTTTTTAAGGGATTTGTTATACTTGAACAGATGATGTTTTCCATGAGCATCTATGAGATGCCATGTGTCTTCTAAATTATCTTTCCACCTTATTGCAAAGCTCTTGCTAATTTCTACATAAGGCTACATGAAAAAATAAAAATAATAAAAAACAATAGAAAACTGTAAGTTACATAATGGCTTTTATAATGCATAATACATTGTTAACAACTAACGTGGTCCTTAACATGAATAGTGTTCACGCAGTTAGTGGATTTCCTATTAATTTGCATCATGCTCACAGCCATGCCTTCAGACTGAGTTGATCTCCATCCATTATTGCTAATTTGCACATACAACTTAACAAATAATAATTTGAAATTTGTGAAGTTAAAGTGAATAAAAAATTCGTTTGGGCAGAAATTAATTAAAATGATAGATAGGAGATACCCAATTACAACATAATTAGTTTAATGTGCAATTGGTGAACGCCAAGTTTGAATAAAAGCAGCATTGAAGAAATAAAAACATATAAAATATTGGGGAATTAACAGTTATCAAATGACAATCTTTAAAATGAGTAATACAGGACTCATCTATTCTAGAGGACAATAATACAGGATCCACTGCATTAGCCTTTTTCATAGAAAAGTTGTGGTGGATGACATACATGCTAACAGTGTTGGCTAAATTCCACATAAATGAAATTGATAAAAAAAAAATTGTTTCAAATTCATTATACAATAGGATTGTTTTGGAGCATTCAAGTCAATATAAAAATTTGTTTTTTGTGGTGGAATAACATATATAAATTTGTGCAAAAAGTCTAACCATTTCATATGCATAATTTAGTTGGAAGCAAAAAGCCCTGAGAATTCATGAAAGAATGATAAAAATGCTCTGATTATTGACACAAAAGCTGTGTTGGATTCCTATTACACAACCTATAAAATAATATAGAATTTGACCATGATTTTTCCATCTAGTTTTTTCTATATTTACACAAAAATATAATGAATATATAGTTGTTGAATGAAGAATGAAATAATAGAAGTAATCAATTTTGAATATTCTATCTCATGTAATTACTATAAAAAAAAGTATATAAATTTGAAGATGTAGGCTATTACAAAGTATATAAACAACGAAAAACGGATAAAAGAAAAGAGTATTCACACAATGCATGTGGTCGATATTCCAAATATGTAAATGAAAAAACGACAATTGTATTGTCTCATATCATGAACGCAACCATTATTTGATGAATACTTTTACGATTTTTGTAAAACCTAATCACTTCTTGTCTGAAGTTATGTATTCACACAATGTTTGTGGTCGATATTCCAACCATGTAAATGAAAAAATGACAATGGTATTGTCTCATATCATGAACACAACCATTATTTGATGAATACTTTAACGATTTTTGTAAAACCTAATTACTTTTTGTCTGAAGTTATCTATACTATTGGTAGTTATTCCTTTTAAACGACTTGATCACTTAAAAAATGTGAGCTTTGTTGATTAATTTGGGAAAAAAAGAAGACTATATTGTGTTATAGTTTGGATGTATTATAGATGTACAAACAAATAATCACATCGATTTAACTATTTTTTGTTAATGTAAGGCACAATGTAGATGTTTACAAGGAGCCGTGCAGGCTCGCATTTCTACCGTGATCCTCACACTGTGTTTCTTCACCATCGTTTTGTACAGTCTCGCCTAAATGTTGTCTTCTTAATCGTGGGTTTGCACAGTCTATTTGCTGGATCAACCACAACATCGTATTGTGTCTTCTATTTGCGCCTAAGATAGAGTGTCCCTTTGTCTACCAATGTAGTTTCTGCTTTGTAGTGGAGTGGAAGAATGTGAATAGACTCGTCATAAATGATTCACTAAAGTGTAGTTCATTTGAGGGAGTGTCAGTTTTGTTGTTACCTTCACTTTGAGTATAATTATTTTCAATGTTTGCATGTGTGTGATGTAGCAGATTATCTGTGGGTTCCAAATTATTTTCACAGGGTGCATGTGATCGATGAAGAGCATTATTGGTGTGTTCCTGTACAATGTTATCTCATTGCTCTGATTATGTGTGTTTTTAGTAGAAGTTGTTGATGTGGCATGAAAATCATTGAGCAAATAATTTGGAAGCCTAGACATAGTATTGACAGTTTTGAATCTTTTGTTGGATAGTTCATTATTTTGTCGCTGACTATTGGTGATATCGGCTAATGGAGTAATGACAATTTGTTGAACACATGTTGTTGCAGCAAAATGAAGGCATTAGATATATTTTATAACACAACATAATATTTCACTTATAGCAACAATACAGCTGAATTAAATACACCAAGTACAAGTTTTCAAAATGAGTAAAGAGATGCAAAACCTTGGTTTTCATGGGTTATGTTTGTTATTAGCACTATTATATTTAGATTCTCTCAAACTCTTGCCTCTTAGTATGAGTTTTCATTTTAATCTTGCAGCTTTAACATAAACATTTGTATTAGAATTGTCTTCTTCCATGTTTCAGTTACCTGAAAAATACATGTTGTTGAAACATGAATTACTATTGCACAAATGTGAAATGGAGGAGATTCGTGTACATTGACTTTACTCTACTGAATAATTGATGGACAGAATATGAAGGCTAACAAATTGTGATTCTTCATTTTGATATAATACTAAGTCAATAAGTGAGGTTCCTTCAAAATTGACTGTGACTTGAACAGTGAGGATATAATATGATGGTCTGTGTGTACTAGTAAGCAATTCAGAGTAAGTCAGCTTTAATTTCAGCAGAGGAATGGGACTAAGTGGACCATGCTTTTCAATATTATTAACAAGTTGTATATTTAGTGTTAGGTTTCATGATTGACCGCAATAGCTTGGTAGAGGACTTACATAGTAAAGTTGTAGATTGTTTTTAGTAGTTTATAGTTAGATATTGTACATAGTTTGACTGATATCTGACATCAGTTGGTGCTGTGTAACAAATATATGGCCATGCTAGTGTACATACCCACACATTTCTACTAATTTTGAAGTGGTTAGCTTGAATGTTATTTAATTTGAAAATAGTATATATTTTATGATAAATATATATAAAGTTATTGGATTCAAAGTATCTTGGTACAATAGCAACATAATATACGACTGAATGTATAAATAGCTTAAAATATTTGATGTTGAATGTATAAATATATGTAAGTGTTTTGCTCAATGTAACCATATCAGCTAAATTTTGGTTTTTCATTATAAGTTAATTGTAAGATATATATTGAAATAATTTGTAATGGTGAACTTTGATATAGAACCCTTTTTTTAACATTGTATTGACTTCTAAATTTGATTATGCCAATGTGACCTATTGGCCAACAAAAGTTAGATATTGTTGTACATTGTTTAACTATTTTCTGGTAGGTTTGATGCCATAGTATTTTAAAATTGAATATAACATTTACCACATTTAAGCAAGAAAGATATAAGAGTTAACATGTCATAACTATTGACTGTTATGAAGTGAATATTACAAGTTTCTTGTTTATCAATGTACAACATTGGAAGAATTACTTAACACAATCCAAACTTGACAAAAAAAGGTCTTCTGCTGTGGTTTGTGATCATCACTCAAATGTTTGGTCAACCTAGTAGAAGATAGTTGTATTTGTGATAAATCTTCAAATGTGATGGCATCCAATTCAATATCAGATGACACCAAATTGTGCTTAGTTGGGGTCATGGAGTCCATCAAATGTGCATTAAACTCTGCAGTGGCTGAGAAGGTTTACTACATCAAAATATGAAGGAACCTCAATTAGTAATGATTTGTTTTACATTCATAATACCACATTGATGAAGCCATCATTTAAAAATTCAACAACAGACAAACAATAAATAATTGACACTGTGAACACCATCATAATTCTGCTGCACCAATGACATAGATGGCTCAGCTTCATCCTTCATAATGTAACAATGAAAGCAATTAGTAACTAACCAACTGAAGCTTCAAAATACAATGCAGTATTCATTTATAAATGGTGCAATTTATAATTAAGGTTACATTTAGGTGAAAGGTTAGAAGCTTAGCAAGAACACTGCTGACTAAGGTATCGTCTTCCGATAGCTACGAGACAAAATGACATTTATTGTCAGGCACAACTTTGAGTCTAAAGGTCAATTTTTTCCCAATATACGATCCAGAGCTTTTGGTACATCTCTTGGATCAAAATCCCCTTCCTGTGTAATTACAAACATGATACCATTAAGATGGGAGATCAATATTTATGTGTGAATTTAAGCATTATATTATGATCAAATGCAAGATACAGTATGATTAACCTTAGTAATAATTTTCTGCTTAATTTCAACTGCACTTTCTTCAATCAGTGCTTGCGATTCACAATCCCACAGTGTGAAAATGACGGATTCACATGACTGAGTTACCCTAACATCAATACAATGCCTATGGCACAACTTGATTAAATTACAGCAAACGTGTTATTTAATCATCATAGGTTGCTACACCTACCTTGGTATGGTGGTTGCACTTTGATTACCACAGCCAACACAAATAACAGGCAAAGCTAGTGCATCAACATTTTTGTTACACTTGGGACATGCATCATAAATCTAACCATTGGCTATCAGCAACTTCTGTATAGTAGCCACAGTGACACACATACACTCCTACAACAAAGTTAGGAGATGCAATTATAATGGATTATAGTTGTTCAATCAAGATGTCAGAAAAAATAATGCACCAGCTAACAATGAAACCTTTTTAACTTTGCTAATTTCATCTAAATACTTGACATGTGCGTTATGCAGAAAGTGATCACCAACAGAATACAAAGAAGAACCAAAAATCTGACTCTCAAGTTGGGTATAGGTATTCATTGTTAACTGACTTGGATCCATCCTGTAAGATTAAATTAGATATGACATTAATGGAAGATTAGTGTATTCATAAGTAAATAATAAAAGAGATTTGATAATTACAAATAAGTCAATCGATCCTTCAATTCCACAATTTCTTTAATGTTGCTATTGACAAAAATGTGCGAACCATACATTGAATTATGTATTGAAATAGGATAAGGGCCTTATTAAAATGAAAAAGTTAAGACCCTAATGATTTTCTACACAAAACCATACATTGCAGCAAAATCTTATAAACAACAAACCTCTAGCTTCTTTGATTTTAGCCATAGTGAGCAGCAATACCAACATCAAAATTGTCCTTAACCATTCCAAGATCAACATTCTTCATTTGAGCCAGTATTTTATCACCCTGGTGAATCAACATTTGAAGTTATAGTTAACTAAAATTTGTGATATCAACAACTAACAACAACACATAGATACAAAAAGGTTTAATATTTGTAAAAAGTCTAACTTCCTTGTGAATTAATATTAGCTCAATCGTAAACCTAATTGATATGGGAATAGTCCACATGTTTAATAGTCGAACAACAATTTTCCAAGTTTCTTTATCATCATTTATTTCGGCTATCAGATTCAATCTACAAAATAGTGTTAAACAAACAAAAGAAATCCAGTAAATTAAAAGTGAAATTAGATTTGTATAATCAGGCAAATGAAAGGAGAAGACTATTATTATTAGATGATTAAATACTTACCATCCACCATTAACAAATTGATTCAAAAGTAACTTGAAATGGCTCAGAAATGTGCGGTTTTGTTTGTAAACATTGGTGTTGTTGTCAAATTTCTTCAATCACTCAGTTTATGTGCTCTTGTAACACTCGCGCGAGGAGTCAAGGTCTGTAAAAAAATATTATGTGTAAAGGCATGTTAAAGGCTGGGAAATACAACAACATAAATTAAACAAAAAAATCCTCAGACATTTTTGAAAGAGAAGAAACCAAAAATGGTGAATGTGAAGGAAACCCGAAAAATGGGTGGGTGAAGAAGGAGAAAAGGGAGAAGAAATTTACACTTCTTTGCTGATAGCAAATAACTGAGCACTCAACAACTAACAAAACATGTGAAGGAAGAAGAGTTGCTCAGACAGACATGTTGTTTGCAAGACAGAGAGACTAAGATGGAGGATGAATATGAATTTGAAAATTTTTTAAAAGAATTTCGCAATTCTACTTCGTGTTTTTCAAACCAATTTCTGATTTAGGTGACAAATAAAGAATGATGGAGACAAGAAAGTAATTGAGGTGAATCATTACCTGGGGACTGACGAAAACAACCGTGTCAAGGAAGAATAGTAGGTGAGGAATCACCGAAAATGTCAACATTTGAGACGTGGGAGAAAGAAATAGTGTGATTGAATGATGAAGGCAGAAGAGTTAGTGGATGAAGAACAAATTTGAATTCCAAGTGCACGGTTCTACTTTGCTTCTGGTTGCTCATTGAACTCAACAAAACTGAGGGCAATAGAGGTTAGGAGGCATGGATAAAGTAATTGAGATAGAGTGTGAGGTTGACACCTGTTGTACGAAGCTGAGAGAGCTGGTGGGATTGACACGTGGATGTCGAAGCTGAGGTTGGATATTAATGTGACAGGTGTCCAAATAAATGTTGTTTTACTATAGTAGATAGAAGTATGTGATAATGTTTTATATAGTATAGTATATTTAAGATTAAAATAAGTGTAGATTGAAAAATACAAAAATCAAGCATCACCTAGTAAAACTTGCCAACTCTATTATTTTCATATGAGATGCAAGACTAGAGGTAAAAAAGGAGAATTGGCTCTTAAGATTGATATTTTAGTAAAGCTTTTGATATGATTTAGTGGGATTATCTTTTTAGTGTCATTGCCAAGATGGAATTTAACTAGAAATGGATTAGTTGGATGAAATCTTGTTTAGAAACAGTTCACTATTCTATCTTGATAAATGAGAATCTTGTGAGAAATATTTCTCCTAGGAGAGGTATGATAAGTGTCATATTTCAGTTAAAATTATGTTTCAAAAGCTGGCACTTATCATTTGATTTCGATAACTTTGCTTATAAACTTGCCCTAAACCTAGTTAAATTATATTTAGTACTTAGATAATTGTTGTTTTTCATATTTTGGAAGATTAATCCAATCATATTTTGTATTTTGATAGGTTCCGAGGATATCCGAAGCTTCCGAAGCATCAAAGCAAGCAAAAAGGGCATATGGATCAAAACTGGGGGTGTAAGAAGTAACAAGGCCCAGGCCCAAAACCTTTCTTCATCACTAAGCTTTTAACTTGCCCAGGCGAGCCTCCACAGGCCAAATGACTCGCCCAGGCGAGCTGCAAGTTCCAAGGAGATAAACATTAGCTCACTCAGGCGAGCAAATACAGGCAAAATCACTCGCCTAGGCGAGTGGAAGCAGGCAGGAGGCAAATTCTATAAATAGCCAACGAATTTTTGAAGCCAGAATTCCATTCTTCATTCTTTTGCTTCCTAAAGCTTGTTTTTTAATTTAGAAGCTTAAATAATAGTATTAGGTAGGTTAGGAAAGTGAGAGAAGTGAGATTTAGTGTGGAGACTCTGTCGGAAGGAAGCGGTGATGGGGCCCTTCATCAATTCTTCCCTTGTGGAGGTTCTCTCCACAATGACTAGCTAGCTTCTCTGAGGATTGGATGTAATCTTCTATCCCTGTGTATCTTTTTTAATATTTATCTATGCATTAATTTTTTCTATTCCTTGTTGGTAATTTCATTCTGTGCTTAATGCTTGATTCTACTTGATCACTAGTTTCATGAGTTAAAATCCTAAGTGAGACTGGAAAGTAATCTTAAGTTTTGAACCGAATGATTTTACTCATTACGTTATGTTGCTAGGAATAGGGCATATCGTTTTGATTGCATAAAGCACGCGATTATAATTCTTAATGCTGGGGTATTTACTTCATATGTGAGGGATCGATATTCGGTAGATATCCTTAGGATTCTCGAATGCGAGGGATCGATTCAGGGTGAAATAATGTGTGCATCAATAAGGATAGATAATGATTTATGCATGGTAATATTAATTGGATATAAAAGGATATTGAATGATGAAACTCAATCCCACTTTCCCATAAATATATTTCATTTTACGAATTTAGTAATTTTCAGTTACTTTCTTTAACAAATGAAATTTCGCTTATCCTTCCTGTACATAACTATTGAACTATTAAATTCTATTTGGATTAACTGAGAAGCTTAAGTCCCTGTGGAGACGATCTTATAAATTTTGTAACTTACAACGACAAATCGATGCACTTGTCGAGATTACGTATCAAGGTCTTAGACATGATGACCAACTATCACTTTATTTGTTCATTATTTGTACAAAAGGACTTTCCACACTGTTAAGAATAGCATAAAGTGAGGGAGAGAGTCATAGTGTCAAGGTGTGTAGAGGGGTCTCAAATCTCTCACACCTTTTATTTGTTGATGATTATTTTTTATTTTTAAGGCAGAAGAAAATGATGTAAATACATTGAAGGATATTCTTGTCACTTATGAGAAAGCATCAGGACAAATAATTAACCTTTGTATATCAGAAATATTCTACAACACCAACACCTCTCAACCTCTCAAGAAAAACATCTCCTCAACTTTGGGAGTAACTAATCAATTAGGAAGAAAGTACCTAGGGCTACCCTTAATAATTGGCAGAAGCAAAAAATATATGTTAAGCTTCATGAAGGATAGAGTATGGGCAAGAACAAATCATTGGTCAACGAAGTGTCTCTCAAAAGTGGGTAAGGATACTTTAATCAAGTCATGTGCTCAAGCAATCTCATCTTATTATATGAGTGTCTATTTGTTACCTATGTCGCTTGAAGATTAAATACAAAAGATAGTGAATAGCGTTTGGTGGGAAAATAGAAATGGAGCATCAAGAGGTATTATTAATTGACTAAGTTGGGAGAAAATGACAATGAAGTAGTTTGGTGGAATAGGATTTCAAAATTTCCATGATTTTAATCTTGCAATGCTAAGGGAAGATAAGATGGAAATTGTCCACTCATAATGATGCTATAGTAACAAAAGTTCTCAAAGAAAAATATTTCCCAAGCGGTGGGTTCTTAGAGAGAACAACCCAAGCTATGTATTGTGTAACATCCACGCTTTGCAAGTTCTTGTCAAGATAGTCAAGAAAGGAATGCAATGGAGATTGGGAAATGGCCACCAAATAAATGTTTGGAACCAACCTTAGCTTAAGGTGGCAAGATTCCATGCTAGCATCCAAGTTCATGATTATGTTCCAGAATGTATTCATTCTCTTATTTTAAATTAAATGAATTAAGTGTCTTTTTTGAAATAAAAAACCAAGTTTTCCACTAAACCTGAAGCTAATTTATGGGCCTAGTCTCTGGATGGATCGGCCCAAGATTATTCGTAAACCGAAGGGAGAGAGAAGAAAAGGTTCGCCCAAAAAAAAAAAGACAGAGAGAAGAAAAGAAAGGGAAGCATCGGCTGCCAGATCCCTGTAGCGAGTCCAATAATCAGTCCTCCACCACACTCAGATCTGCGAGTCTTTCTTCGGTTTCTCGGTGTTGTGTGCGAATTCAATGTTCAATTTCAAATTTTCTCAGAATTCAAACGGTTTAGTTTAAGTGTATGAGATCTGCACAGAAATCAGAAATTTCCATCGGAAACTGGAACCCTAACCGAACTTGATCCGAATCTCCAATGTCTTGTCTAGCGCTTTCCCTGCAACCTGCAAATGGATCCGACATCCTTCTCCAGACGCGCGAGTGGTTCCCTCCCTCACGCGCCCTCGGCGCCCTCTCTGCCTTTCGCCAGACGCGCCGCGCCTTCGCCGCCAACAAGCACTCCGCGCCCGACGACGCCTACGCCGCGGAGTCCATCGGCGACGACCCACTGGCGGCGTCCAGCGGCCAGGTCATCGTCGGTGTCGAGAGCCGCTACCGCGTCGTGTACCGCCTGGTGAACGGCATTTACGTGCTCGGCATCACGGTCGCCGACCACGACAACTCGGTGAACGTGTTCGAGTGCATCCACATCGTCAACCAGGCCGTGAACGTCGTGGTGACTGCGTGCCGCGGCGTCGACGTCACGCCGGAGAAGCTCAGCCGCAAGTACGCCGAGATCTACATGGCCCTCGACATCGTCCTCCGCGGCGTCAGCAACATCAGGCTCGCCGCCATGCTCGCCACCATGCACGGCGAGAACATCGCCAAGATGGTCCACTCCGCCATCGACACCGAGAACAAGATCCGCGGCGCCGAAACCTGGGCCTCCGCGGAGGTGCACTCCCTCGAGCACCAGGCCGGCATCGACGCCTTCACCACCGCGACCTTCGAATTGCCGCCAGAGACGCTCGAGGCCGGCGACGAGGTTGCGGCCAGCCTCGCCCCCGCGGCGCCTGAGCCGCAGGAGGAGCTGCAGCAGAAGCAGGAAGAATCTGAGGTGGAAAAGGATCCTTTTGCAGCGAGTGATGCAATTAACAAGCCACAAGAGCTTGTTGAAGGGTTCAAGAAAACAAAGGATCCTTCTGGTACTGATTTAACCTCAGCGTTGGAGGGGCTTGATGTTACCACATTGCCCCCTCCCGAGGCTACTCAATCCACGCAAATAAATGTGGAGGGTTTTGAAGGGAACTACGGTGGTGTTGAGTTTGGGCATGAGCAGGCTTCTATTGGAGAAGCTTTTGAAGGTTTCAATGATGCTTGGGGTGGTGGACTTGATCCTTCTGAGTTTGTGGGTCCAACCAAGCCTAATAAACCGCAAGGGCTTGGTGGAGTTGAATTGTTGCAGACTGGACCTGATGCTGCTCCTAAAGCGGCTGGTGAAAGCGGTGCAGGAACTCCACTTGAGAACTTGTTGGTGAAGAAAACTGACATGAGGGGTCCTGAGATGTATATCTCGGAGGAGATTAGTGCCGAGTTCAGGGAATCGTTGCTTGCTAGGGTGGGTTTGATGGGTGTTGTTTACCTCAGAACTTTGCCACCCAAAACCACTGGTGATAAGGAAACTGAATTTTCATTCCAAATTGAGGGAACAGAAGCTGTTAAAAGATTTGTTATACAGAGTTCGCGTGTTAGTAGCCTTGGCAATGGGCTGTTTCATGTGAGGACTACGGCCTCTGAGGAGCCGATACCGATTATGAAGTATAGTTTGGTTCCTAGGTCGACACCTTTGCCTTTGAGGGTTCGGCTTACAAAACGGCATACTGGGAGTTTGCTTTCTGTGATGATACAATATGCTTCAAATCCTGATTTGCTAGTTCCCTTGCATGATGTTACGTTCACTCTGAAACTGCCTGTTGACCCGACACTGTTGAAGGTTTCTCCAAAAGCTGTGTTAAATAGGACTGAAAGAGAAATTAAATGGCTTGTGCCAGAGATTCCATTGAAGGGCTCTCCTGGCAGGTTGAGAGTACGGATGCCGGTAGATTCTAATGAAGATGATGAAGAAATTGAGGTGGTTGGTTATGTGAAATTTACTGAGCAAGTAACTCAGTCATTATCTGGAGTTTCTATACGGCCTGCTTCGGATGGTAAGACAGACTTCTACGAGGTTAGTCACAGACTTGAGAGTGGGGTATACATGTGCGATTGATTTTGTAATCATAGTTCATTAATAGGTGTTGTACTTTTTCATTTTGTGGTCATGAGATTTATGGTTTGGTTGTGTTTATAGCATTCTTGGATATGGATCATGTACCTTGAACTCTAGAATTATCTGAAAATCTTTGTTTCTCTGTTGTTATGGCTGTGAATTTACATCAATGGATTGTATTTGGTCTTCACAAATCACAATTGACAATACATTACTTGAAAGTACTTATTAATGCCTTATGAAGATATTAACAATAACTAGGAATTATGGATCCTTGAAAAGCTCGTTTGAAGTACTGTTGTTACTTGCTAATATTAATCCGTGCTGCACTGCTGCATTTAAATAGTTCTTTTGAATCAGTGATTCAGTATTCATGAGGATATACAGAAGACACAAATTAATGCTTTAATATGTAGATTGGATCACAAAAGTTTCAACTTTTTTATTCTATCTATCATTTTAGATGAACACTAGGCAATAGATTACTAGAAAGTACTTGCTAATACCTTCTGAAGATATTAATAGTAACTGGGAATTATAGATACTTGAAAAGCTGGTGCGAAGTGGTACTGTTGCTACTCCCCGTGCTGCATTTTAAGTTCTTTTAAATGAACATTCCCAAGGCATATGCAGAAGACACAATTTAATGCTTTAATATTTAGATTGGTCCAGATAATTTTCAAAAACTTCTTATTCTATGTATCACTTTAAATGGACACTAGGCAAGGGTTTTGCTTTCTGGATTGGGTAATGGATAATAAACTAGTATAATGCCAAGCAAGGTTATGTTAAATTAGGAAATAGCCACTCTAATAAAGGAAAGAAAATTTTGAATTTTTGTTTCTATAATCCAATCCCTCTCTTTTCTTTCCACTTTCCCCCCAACCAAAACAAAAGAAAATATATTATCTGTTTTTCTTTCTTCTCTATTTTCTTTCCTCTCATCCAAACATATCATAAAGTAAAATTTTCTCTTTAAGTGAGCAAAGGGCCCTCGAATATTAGAAGGTTGAAGGTTAAGTTAAGATCACTATATTTTAAATTTAAATCATGGGTAAATATGCCTTACTTGCTCATTTTAGAGTTTAGAAACAAGTTCACTTTAATAGTCTTGTCCATTAAATTTATTAGATGCTACAGTTGCTATGTTGTGGAGGTAACTTAAAATTTAACTAGTTTTCTATTTGTATTACTCATTCATGTCATTTTAGACTCTTGAGGTCCTCAAGTCATGAGAATTGAAATTTAACAATAATAGAGCATTTTTTTCCTATGCAAAGTAACAAAGTAATATAATGCTTCCTAATCTTTCTTTGTCCTGCATTACCTTTCTCATTAATGATACAATGGTGTTCATATATGGTAGAACTTGAAAGGGTTGTTAATAGCATGCTATAGTGGGGCGTAGCAGCCCCTGGCCACTATTTGCACTGCCATAGTGTTGCAGTTCACTGTAGCACAGCCAAAATAGTGGCATTTCATAGTGTTATGGCACTGCTATGCTGATGGTGTCCAAAATCCTAAGAATGGTCTTCTATAGTAATTATTCATGTCTCATTCTCAGGGTTTCTTTTTCAGTTTTCTCTTGTGAACTTCATCTCATTGTTCTCTTATTCTCATCAATCTCTTTTTTCTGGGTTTTTGTCTCTCTACTCTTCATTTTTTTATTTTGTTTTCTCTTGCTCTTACTTTTCTTTGTTCTGTTTGTTCCATCAGTTTATGTTCTCTGCTTATTGTCTCTGTTGTCTTGAGTCGCTGAGACCTTTTTCTTTAGTTTGGCCATCTATCTCCCAAAAAACCCAAATCCATTCACTCTTTTCTCTCTCTCTTTGGTTAGTCACGGCTTCCTTTGTTACTATTAACTGGTATGTTTGCTTAGGAGCTAAGACCTATAACTGTTTATGGTTAATTATGAAATAGTGCCATTTATGTGTTTGGTGTGAATTATATAAGCTGTATAAAAAAATTTCAAAATTAGCAATCGTCCTACAATAACATTTTTGGGGTTAGTCGCTCCGTACCACTATCCTGGATGGATTACTATAACTGAATTACTGAAGAATTATTTTTTTTCAAGTAGTATATATCTAATATCCATGGTTAGTTAGAATTATACATTATTTCAGAACTTGTTTGTGCATGTTCTCTGGCCCCTCGGTTTTTGAAAATGTCAACCTGAGTTGGAACAAACCCTTTTCCAGGTCTGTTCAATCAATTTATTAATCGTAATGTGTCTAAGCTCAAATTGTCATGTCTTCCTCAAATGAGGTTTCACTAGTACCATGCCCCAGGTTGTTGGACGATTGATCTCCGCAATTGGAAAAGATGATGTTTTCAAATTAGTGTTTTATCAATATACTTTCCGTGGGTCCATTATATGGAAGAAATGGAGGTCATAATGATCCTTTTTCAACAGCAGGAATTCTTACCTGCAAAAATGTCGTCAGTTGTCTTATGAAGTATCCATCACCTATAGCTTTTCAAGAAGCATCCGCAATGATGGGAAAAAAAAGGCATTTTTCAAGGGCAATATTAGATATACAAATACATGAAAATTCACATTGCCAATGAAAATGCATCAAAAGATAACATAACTAATTGAAACCTGTAAACTACCGAAAATTTTGAAAGACTTGTTTGGAACTACACATGATGGTTAAGCTGCAAGTAGTGTGATTTCATTTCATCATGCATTAGAGGCCTAAGTAAATGAGACAGGAGGGAAAGAATGGAGAGTGTAGTTGGACGGAGAGTTAGTTGGTGAAAGGTTGAATAACATAAAGGGTAAGTATGGATGGAAAGAAAGAAAATAGAGAGAAAAGAAAACATGAATATGAATATATATTTTTTTGTTTGATTGAAGAGAATGAGAAAAGAAAAGAAAGAAAAAAGTTGAGTTGTAGAGATAAAAAAGAAATATTTTCTCTTTTCATTTCAAATATTGAAATTTTCTTTTCTCTCCCATTTTTTTTCTTTTCAATCCAAATGGAGGGAAAGTGTATGGGAAAAAGGATATCGAGGAAAAATTGACAAAATTCAGCACATTGCTCTTTTGTAAGGGGGAAACTTTTGAGGAGAATAGTCTCCTTGATTCTGTAACTACGGCGGCAACTTCTTCATTCTTGTTTTGTTTCTTGACGGATTCTATCATGTGAAACTGAAAAAAAAAATTCGTACTGTATGACAGTTTTTTTAACCATGGGATGTGTTACACTTTTAATATTTAAGTATATCTAACGGCTCAGGTTAGTTTCATACAATTTATTTTCGCATGATATAATTCATCTTCTTTCTCTCTATACCTGTTATCATTCTTTTTGCATTTGAGTTTTTATCGATAAACGAGAGTTATGCCAAAGTCTGCTTAGGAACATGTACAAAACAGATGTTCCAAACTAGGGTATCCAGTGGCTCAAAGATGCAAAATAACTTGGAGAGAGTTTTTAATTTTCAATTTTTGTCTTAAATATATTATTTTAGTCCTTGTAAATTGTAATATACACTTTTTAGAAAAAAAAATTGTCCTTTTAAAATTATTTTTTAGAAGTCCTCTTGATGGAGGATGTGAAATGGATGATTTTTTTGTGTGTGTGTGAGAATTGTGAAATGGATTATGATAATTAATAATGAAGTGTTAATGGTCTTTACCCCAAAAGCCTTATTCCTCATTGACCAATCAAAAAGAAAATTTACTCGAGCAAAGAAATCCAAATCCCATACTTTTCTTCTGTTAAGTTAAGCATGTGAAATACAAATCTCATACGTATGCTGCAAATAATATTTCCTTGTTTGTGAATATGAAAATTTTATAAGAAAAATTTCAACCACAAAATTTATTTGTAGTTGTAATTTTAAGAGTGAAACCTCCATTTATTTTAATCTCTATATCGCAAACATCAATTACTTTAGTTCTTGATTTTGCAAATAGTGATTTACTTTAATTCTTTTTTTGTATAAAACAGCAGTAAAAATAAAAGAGAAAACAAAACTAAAATAAATTACTCTTCAATTTAGAAAATATTTTTTTTGAAAATCAAATTTTAGAGTGACCGAGTCTTAGAATATCAAGAATTAAAATAGAAGACTACTCAACACTTTATATTTCAGGTCCAGAAGGAATAATTGCTCAAAGAAGGTGCCAGTTATCGTCTGTTCAAATTTCTGTTTATAACTTGGTTTGTACTAAGGTAGCGGAACATTGATTATGTATCAATTATTCTGAGGTTGATTAACTTCAATTCATTTCAAACACTACTGTGATTGGTGTAGCTCAAAAAAAAGAAAAAAGAAAAATCAAGCGACTGAAGTAAAAGATAGTATTAATTTCAGAAGAATATTGATTTTGCCACCTCATAGAGGCAAGTGAAGTGCAGAATTTGATAGAAATTAGCGAACTTTCTGTCTTTCTTTTGCTGCTTCTGACCATTAAGAAAGCAATCGATGTGCATTCCTTTTATTGTAGACACTATAATATTGGTCCTATTATAGTGTGTTCGTTGAGTGAAAATCATTACATATGAAGAGTGAAGACGGGAACAGTCCCGAAAGAAAGTTATGATAATTTAGCTTTTATCATGTTCATTGTTCAAGAAGCCAATCCTCAATGAACTCGCAGTTAAAATGATTACTATATACTCATCAACATTCAACATAATTGTGTTAGTGTTTGATATTCAGTTAATCTTAGCCTTCTTACTTCAGGGATAAGGCTCTCTTTACTCTAGTCCAAGGAATAGTAGTCCCCTAATTATGATAGAAATGCAATAGAGAATCTAATTATGCGGACAACTAGTCACAAATGATTTTTAACAGTATTTTCTCACTTAAGATAAATCATTAAACCTTATAACAAAGGGGATTTGCATTTTTTTTAAGTAGGGATTTTTTTTCTTAATTCTCAAATTCATTATGGAAACAGATCTTAACTAATTCGGAATTCACCCGAAAGATAAGTAAAATTTTACCAAAAATTATTTTTCATTCTTAGGGATTAAACTCAAGTAGTACTCAAACAATTTAACCTTAACTTCAACATATTAATCACTTGTGTGAAATCACTTGATAGTTTTTAAGTAAGGATTTACATATTTCTGTCTAACCTTTTAATTTAAGAAAAAATATAAAATTATTATATATTAATTTAATATATAAGCATAAAATCATAAATGTCCGGTTATTTTAAATATAAACTATACTAAAACAAAATGAAATGAAATTGCAAATACTATTTAATCTATAATTATATTTTTTCAACATATTTTAAATTTTTGCTATATAATTAAAATTATTTTAAAATTATATTAGTATTACTTTTTATCTTAACTATGTATAAAAATAAAAAAATTGTTAACACTCAATATCTGTCGACATAATAGTAGTAATTATATGCTTCTAGTTAACCCAAATGAAATCATGGAAACCATTTTTGTCTCCCACTCCAACTTGCCAAAAGATTGGTTAACTCTATGCTCTATTACAATATTTCACTGTGAAAGTACATTAAATTATTTCAAGATTACAGTCTTTTTTCTTAATCAAATGTTTTTTTCCCTTAAAATGGAAAAGAGAATTATTTTCTTGAAGCAAATTACTACCATATTTGCAATTAAAATACATTCAAATGACTCGCATTTTCCATCTAAAGATATGTTTCGGTATATTTGTAATTTAATACTTCAATCGATTTAAAATAATTGTCATTTAAATTTTTTTTATCGAAATTAAAAAATATTATATATTCTCTATTTTAAACAAATGTCACGCGTACTTTTAATTATATTATAATATGTTCATTCTTACTTGGCATATTCTTGATCACTACTAATCTACGCAAACAAGCTATTTTTTGCTCAAAGCCTAAAACCACGAATTGTAAAGAGTCCAATAAGTAGGTTGATTACAGGAAGCTTTGTGAATGATAATTTTGTGATTGCTGAACTCACCATCAACGACTTTTGAGTCTATAAGTTTATCATATATTCTTATCTTTCAAAAGTATACAAAACAAACTATCATCCTCAATTTCAGTGCATTTTAAATGTTTTTTTTTATTCAATGTTGATTTTCAAATATGTTTATTCAATTCTATCTTTTGTATTTTATTAATATTTATTAAATTGATTCTATATATGTGTAAGATAATATGTGCAGAGCACAAACTCATGCAATAATTTGATATAAATTAAATTTTTGAAGTAATAATTATTTAAAACAGAACTATAAATAAGAAAGCAAGATCATTCCTTCTTATTGATTATAGCGTTGGACAAAAGTCAGGTTCTGCTTTTTCCACTAGGAGCAGGGTGGCCTAGTCTTGAAAACTTTGTAATGCTTAAGCAATTTGAGCATAATTTAATGGAGAACGCGAAAAAGTGTTTTTAGAGAAATGCTTAGGGAGGGAAATTAGTATTGTAGCATTTCAACTTTATTTATTTATTTTAGTTCTTTAATATTTTTATTTCACTTACTGCCTATATAGGTTTATATATATAAGTAAATGAAATAAAACTTGTAAATCATAGAATTAGAACAGATTGATGAAATGATGGAGCGCATCAGGATTTTTATGTGATTACAAAATTTTCCTTAAGTTAAAAGAAAAAATTTACAGAACAGCTGTAAGACCAACAATGTTATAGGGAGCGGAATGTTGGCCAAGACATAGGCAACATGAGCATAAAATAGGAGTAGCAGAAATGAAGATATTAAGATAGATGTGTGGCTATACGAAGATGAATAAGATAATAAATGAGGATATTCAACAAAAGGTATGAGTGGTACCGATATGTGAAAAGACGAAAGAGCATATATTGAAGTGATTTGGACACATTATTAGACTCCCGTAAGAACAAAGTTTGTTACCAAGAACTCGACACAAAGAGAGGTAGAGATCGACAGAAACTTATCTGGGAAAGATAGTTAAACAAGACCTAATAGAGTGAGATATAGATTGGCGGACAGTATATCTTAGGACAGAGTGGATAAAAACTATAAACTTGGTAGAGGGTTAAACTCATTAGTAGTTTTATGTTACAGTCGTTCCCTTGTTTTAGATTTATCATTGGGTTCATCTACCACCCAATTAACTTGGGTTAAATGTGTTGTTGATGTTGACGCCCTTTTGTACCTACTCGTATTAATATATTACCTTTTGCTGATTATATATATTTCATTTTAAAACTTATAACTTTTTAATTATTTATTTTGTTAAATTATTGATTTTAGTAACAATAAAACTATCATAATTGGTTAAAAATGTTATAATTGTGTCTTCGTAAACCCCTACTGTTGTCAATTGACAAAAAAAGAAAATTCAAATTAAAACAAAAGATTAAAATGAAGAAAATAAAACTAAACAGGAGAAAATAAAACTAAAAGATCCATATAGTCAGCTTAAATCAAATAAAAACTATTATACTATAAGTATAGAATTACTTAATATTTTTAAATAATGAAAATATTCATAATAATGTTTATCTGCGTCAACAATGAATGTTTATTGTGTACCCAATAATCAAATCCTCCATGATAAGTAGCTGGGGAGATAAAATCACAAGTAGAACGATGAAAGAATTAATAATTTGTGGATAATTATATAAAAAAAGGGGGAAATTGGCATTAGTAGGGGGAGCCCTGAAAATTAGTAACACCAATTGCTTAGTCCAATAATCTTTGAGTAGATACTAACACATACGTGGGCTTATTGTTTATGAGTAACAGAATCTAACATTTTAGTAAATGGTAGGGTCATAAGCATGTTTTGTTAGCACACGCAATTCATAGTCCATTTAAAGCATCTTTCACCAACTTCACTAGCCCACCCCATCATAAGGGGGAAAATGGTAAAATAACTCAAAGGTCAAAAACTACATTTAATTACTAATTTAAAAATCTCACCGTTTTATTTTCAAGTCTTTAATGTCCCCATCTTGTTGACAAATCACACAATATGTGCTTAAACATATATTTTCTCTTGTATGGTGATTAAAAAAAAACGTTTTTCTTATTAATACTATCAGATTTGAGGACTGAGATTAAAGAAATAAAAGCAAAAAAAAAAAGTAGTAATTAAGAGTGAATGAAAATAATTTAAATAACATTAGTATACTTTTAATGTAATAAATGTTTGTAATTTTAATAACTTCAGCATGTTTATCTCCTTAACCTTGATCTTTAAAACTGACGCTATCAAATTGGTGAAAGAAATAATTGCATTAATTATGAAATATCTACTTAATTAAACAAAAATATACTCGTAATCACTTCACCTCAGTGACAGGACAGCATTTTATGTAGAAGCCAAAGGAGGAAAGACATTAAATTCATCAAACAACTAATTATTTTCAATTGCTTGGATCTCTCTGGTATTACCTCCATTTCAAGGTAGTTGTGTTAGAGTATTATGAATGAAATAAGATTTGCTTTTATACAATTGAACTTTATAATAAATATCTTTTAGTTAAGTGAATTATATTTTAAATTTATAATGAATAATTTGAATGAGAATGAGCCCTAATATATTGATAACTTGTTAGTCATCAATTTAAATTTGTAAACAGCTTATTTATATATATTAGAAATAAACTTGTACCATTAAAATGAAAATCATGAAATAAAAATATTTAAAAAAATATTATATTTTACATTAAGAAAAAAGAATAGATTAAGAAAGGTGGACAATTAAAATATCCAAAGACAAATATTTACATCATGATTCAACATCAACATCCCAAATATCCTCGTAAAAAAATAGAAGCTTCCCATTCCCACATAAGTAGTGCTTATCTTTTTAAAAAAAATACTATAAAAAAAGGGGCTAATATTTCGAGGCATACAATACTACAAGCAGGAGCAGCCATTCTTTGTGTGTCACTGTCGGATTTCTCGTGATTGTCATTCACTCCTATAATTAATAGCCACCAACCTAACGAACAAAAAGTAATTTAGAATTCAGCAAAATTAAAAAAAGGTTGTAGTAACTTGTAATAAATAAATAAACAAATCCCCTAATCCACTTGGAGGAACCATGATCCTTCAATTTCATGACTATGAGTCACTCCCACTGTACACATAACACAATGTACCCCTTCTACGTGAAGTCAATATTATATTTTCCTTTCCCTCAAGCAACAATCCAATGACAAAAATACCCCCAGCCAGGTAATTCACCTCCACCCAAACCACAAGGGCAATCCCGTCAATATAACAATTAAAACCTCTCGTCACGTAACTTCAAACCTACGACGCTTGCGGTAACGGAAACGACGTCGTTACGGCGACGCTGCTGTGATCCTTGCAACTCAGTGCCTTCAGTATTCTCCACGACACCTTCCCGGGGCTGCGATTCACGGCCATCTTTCCGCCGGAATCCGCCGTGAGAAACATCGTGCTCGACGGATTTCGGCGAACCTGCCGGTTCTTCATGTCGTTGAGCTCCATCTCCGGCGGAATCTTCATCGTCCCGAACATCAGAGAGTACCAGCGCGGCTTCGTGGCCTTCTTCACCGCTGCCTCCGGCGTCACGACGTTCCTGCTAGAGGAATTCCGATCAACCTCCGGCGCCGCAGACTCTCGCAACCTGCTATAATCCAAGCTCTTGCTGTTCCTCATCATGAGGTGGCGTGAACCGGTGAACGTGCTCACACTGTTCGATCGGGTCACGGAGGAGAGAGACTCCGATCTCCGGCGGCCCGTGGGAGATTTTTCCTCTTCGGCGGCGATGAGGTTTTTCAGCGGCTGTTCGGCCTTGAAAGGAACGAGTTTGCCGCAGAAAATGATGTCGTCGGCGGGGCACATGTCGGAGCTGCTGCTGCTGCTGAAGCCGTTGAAAATATCGCCGGCGTGATCGGGTAACGAGGACGGTCGGAGAATTTTCTTAAACGACATGTCGTCCAAGCTTGGAGTTCTGGAATTGCGGTTAAGTGGAAGGTCGCAGAGCGAGAGTGCCTCCTCTCGTTCTTCTTCTTCTTCTTCTTCTTCTTCTTCTTCTTCTTCTTCTTCTTCTT
>CM023960.1:18558621-18611478 GCA_013407115.1 Glycine latifolia
AAAAAAATATGGTGCAGGAAGCTCACCCCTTATATCTTGGAACCTATTGGGTCATGGGCCCATAATGCTAGTTATGCCACAACCCACAAGCCCAATGTTAAACTTTAACATTCCTAACTTGTTTGAGGCTTAGTGGAGTCATCAGGAAATTTTGTTGAACATGAGAATCTATAGGTTAGTAGGGGACTCCCGATTGAAGGGAGTGGCACCTGTATACATTATCATGCAAAGTTAGAACTAATTTAAGGTTCAAATAGCTTGTATGGGAAATTTAGATTTTAGAGTATACCTTTGTGGGACAGTGATGATGTTATTTACAAGTCTAGTTATATAAATTTTTAATTTTACTATAAATCTTTGATGAAAAAAAAAGTTATGTATTAATAATATAAAAAAAAAAATTACAGTCATATTTAATCATAATTTATTATATATTATAAATTTATTAACTTTTAAAATAATTAAAACTGTAATTTATAATTAAATAATATAAAATTATGAATACATAGACATTAAACATTAAATTCATCTATGATCATGACATGTACAAGGATCAAAATCTTATTAGATCATCTCTAATAGGGAGTGCTTAATTGGATTTTTTATCATCTTTTTGTAGTGTTTGCAATTTTTTGTGATCTCCACAGTGACAAAAACTCATCTAAAATTTTGCTCCAATGTAAGAAACCGCAAGAAACTTAAAAAAATCCACACATTTATATTTTTTTATTAAAACTTATCATTTTTTCAATTTTTATAAATACAAATAAAAATATGAATCATTGAAGAGAATATTAAATATCAATTAAAAATAATAAAATGACAACATTTAAATGAAATGCATAACAATAAAAAATAATTTTTTACATAATAATATATAATTAAACACAATAACATTGAATAAAAAATATTACATAAATTTAATTATTGATATTTTCATTTCCGAAACATTCTCAAATATGCTCAACTAAATTTGTTTAAAGTTGACTGTGCTTTTTATTTGTCATGAACTTCTTATCTCATTTGATAGTATTTGATCTGATTCTAGGGTGAACATCTAATGATACTTCGAATGTTGACGTGTTGTTACCTATATTATCATAATCAATATTATCTTGATACATGTCATGTTCATCCTCAACAATCATGTTATGCAATATGATGCATGCATATATGATATTCTTCATTTTAACAACATCCCAAAAACGTGTCGGACCACGTATAATTGCAAATCAAGATTAGAGCACTCTGAACGCACATTCTACATCCTTTCTTACTGATTCTTGTTGTTGAGCAAATAATTTTCGCTTTTCTCCTTGTGGCATTGAACAGTTTTTTCCTAATATGGTCACAATATTTTTCGTGGTCTTGGCGTTGTTGTTCCTACATGTTAGATGTATCATTCATGAGGATTTCATACTCTATATGCCTTTCCTATTCTTGCATACGCCTTTCCCGTGTCTCCTTTAACTGAATAAGTTTTAATGTGTTTGCATTCTTGTCCTTTATTACACTTTCTATGCCAAATAAATTGAATGTCTTAGAAGCTTCTTTTCCTTTGCTCTTTCTTTTTGCTACTTTTTGTCCAATTGGGTGAAACATTGGCGATGGTGTATCATATTCTTTGACTTCAATGGATGTGTCAGCAGAAACATTTGTTCTTTTTGAACACTTTGACGTAAATTCTACATCGAATTTTGGTTAATCCTTCAACAACAACCAAGCATGCTCAACCTCAATTTTTTTACCTATATCTTGTGAATAAATCATATGAGCATCAATCATAACATCCCTCTCTAAACTTTCGCTTCTCCTATGTTTATCTGCTTGTTTATAGCACCCATTAAACTTTTGAATAGCAGGGTGGATCCTATTCCACCGAGATTTCAATTGAGTCCAGCTTTTTTCACAAAATTGTTGGTCCCAGATGAACTCAAGAGGGGGGTGAATTGAGTTTTATAAAATAATTCACAATTTAAAATCAAACTCAAAGCAATAATATGGAGATAAGAGATAAAGAAGACACAATCAATTTTAACGTGGAAAATCCAATTGGATAAAAATTCACGGCGTCCAAATTGGATAATCAATCCAATGAACAACTCCACTATGATAATTTTGTGTACAAAAGTTCCTAGTATCCTAATTTTCTAGTCTACCCTTACACGAAAATTATCCCAGCTGGTATCCTTGTTTTCCAGCAAAAAGCTTTCGTCTCAATTCACCAAGAATAGAGACAGACTGGTATCCTAGTTTCCCAGCTGCGACCTCTTCCAAAGTCAAGAAGAAGAATACAATAAAATGGTTACCTTTACGCTTTTATTCCTTAAACAAATAGGTACCTTTAAATCCTGATGGAGAGTTGAAGAATCAGACTTACTAAACGCTTCTATATGATCTCACAACAATTCTCTCAATGATGTAAACATAAACTCTCTAAAACTCTAATATTATTTGGAATGGAATGCATACTCCAAACACAAAAATATGTTTCTATTTATACTAATTTAAGCATTTGATTTTAACCAATTTTTGAATACAATCCAAAAAGATATTCTATCATATTATGCAATACAATCTTAAAGATATTTTATTATATTATGCAATGCAATCTTAAAAATATTTTATCATATTTTTTAATGTAATATTAAAAAATATTCTATACTATTTTTGAACGTAATCTTTTTAAAAAATATTTTATCTTATTATGCAATACAATCTTAAAGATATTATATTATACTATGCAATGCAATCTTAAAAATATTCTATCCTATTTTTGAATGCAATCTTAAAAAATATTTTATCTTATTATGCAATGCAATCTTAAAGCAAATATCTTGGCAAGATCAATCTTCTAATCTCCTTACATAAAATTTAGTAAAAATAAATAGAAACAAATCTTCTTAATTCCATGTCATCTTGAATGATATCAATCTTCAGAATTCTTCAAATAATCTTCTCAATTATGTTGATCTTCATAAATCCAAAATATCAGTAACTTCAAAATATCAAATAATCAAATAATTATCATTAGTGCAATAAATCTAATAATGTGACATTCATTGTTTGTTATCATTGAAACTTTATAAATCTTTTTATGCATTAGAGGTTCAACAAATATCAACAAAAAATGTCCCGCTTAGACGCACATCATCGTTGTTGTATGCATTCTTTATCCTTACCCAATATTGCTTTGATGTTTTGGTGACTCCTATAATTGAATCCTTTAACACATTGAGCCTAAGCCTCGATCAAATGAGAATCACATCTTTTGTCACTGAGAATGTTGTACGCATTTTTTCCCGCTACCATTGTGGTTGCCCTCATCTAGTTGAATATTGTCTACATTGATTGGTGATTGAACTTCATTTCTTGGGGGATCAATATTGGATAAAGAAGGCCTATAACACATGTTCGGGTTGGTAGGGGTGATGGTTGACTACAAAATTGTGGATTTTGAGAACTAACATTGATAGGTGACTCTACATTGGATGGAGGATGTATATACCGTATGTTTGGAGATGGTGGATACATAACATACTAAGGTAGATTTTGAGAATTTTCACTGGTATAAAGTAGTGGTGGATACATAACATATTGTGGTGGATGTGGACTCCTTTGAGAATTTTCACTAGTAGAAGGTGGTTGAAGATACATAACATATTATGGTAGATGTGGTGGATTTTGAAAATTTTCACTTGTAGGGGTAGTTGATTTTGCAAATAGATGTAAACACTTTGATAATTATACTGATTGAAATCCATTTTAGAGAAAATAAAAAATATTGAGGATTGATAGGAAGAAAAAAATTAGAAGTGTAGATTTTGTGTGCAAAAGTTTATGCATATGACCCAAATTTATAACAAATCTCCAATGATTATTTTTTAACATTCATATGTACTTCTCTTTTTTTTTTTCATGCAATTTTTTATTTTTTATAAAAAAAATCACCCACAGCCCAGCCGACTGCCACGCATGCTTCTTTCTCCTTCTCCAGAAAGTTCCATGCGTGGCTTTCTCTCTTCTCTCTTCTCCATGGGTGGCTTTCTATCTGCCCACTTTTCCACTCTTCTCCACTCATGTTTCTCTCTTCCATAGCCCACTGCTTTCTCTCTTCTCCACGCCTCTTCTTTCTTTCTTTTCACTCATTCTCTTCTCCACCACAACCCTTCACTTGCACGTGGCCTCTTTCTCGCACCACCATCATCGCGGTATCTTCCTCGCGCCACCATCATTGCGACCCATCAACCTTCAGGGCTGACCTCCCCCTCACAAACAACAGCACCCGTTGATTTTAAGAATCTGATTTGTTATGCTTTTATTAATTATTGTTATTTTACCTATTTTTTAACAGAATAGTTTATCTGCATAATATTATTTTATTCTTAAAATTCAGTTTCTTATATAAAAAACACTTCTCTTTCTTCAAAAAATCATTCTACCATGAAAACACTCTCCAATGCACAATTGAACTAAAGGAACCATGAAAGTACTCCATTGAAGATGCTCTTAAAGTCTGTCGTTAAAGTGTCCATCATCTGCTCAATCTTTGTTCCAGCACATTCAAACCACGGGATTCCATACTTCAAACATACTAAAATCTGTCCTTACATTTGTTACACTTGTGTATCATACTTCCTACCTTAATCATATTCTCAATGTTGATTATAAATCGTACAAGTTCGATTTTATCCTAAACCTAAATCAATCTAACCACGAACACAGTTGGAGAAACTAACGAAACTGCAGCTACATTTAAACATCACATTCAGGGTGCATAACAAAACACTACGCCCAGGAAATAACGAAATATAAAACCTGAAAATGATAAACAAAATTACCTTTCTCTATTTTTTCAAGCCTAGTAGAAAAATTTACATTAACCAACATTCAACAAATACATATTACCTGTCAACCAGAAACTTCCTTTAATGAAAAACGTGTATTTTACTGGAGATAAGAATTAACAATTGGCTAAATAGCTAAATTTGTCCCTATATTAACAAATTAAAAAAAATCTCTAAATATATAAAAAAATATATATAATAAATTAATACTATAAATAATTTATTATTAAAAATATAACTTACTATTAAATTTACTTAAACATCACAGTTTAAGGATCAAAATAATATCACAACAAGAACTAATTTATCAGATAAATTTGTATTTCTCATTTCTTAAAAATTAATTTGTCATCATACCATAATTTTAAAAACGAATTTAACTATTTATTCATTTATAATTACACCGAAGACTCTTGTCACCAACCTATTATGCCTTTGCCATCCTGTTTAACCTCAACTGAGGCAACAAAAATTGCAATCCGATTAAATTACAATATTTATTCCTTTCACGATTTAAATTGAACAATCAAATTCAACTTAGGCGTAAGAACATTGCAATTAAATTTCAGTTCATCGTTGTATGCTAAAAAACAAGAAGGCATAAATATATTAATAAAAAAAAGTTCAAGTTAATCAGATTGACATATTAAAAATTCTCATAGCTACAACTCAAAGAACAATAGTTAAATCTCAAGCTACAGCTAAAGAACCATTGCATAATATCAACAGCGAAATTAACTGACACCATAAGAAACCCTAATCCACGACGCAATGTAGAAATGGACAATTCTCTAACCGCCAAAACCGTAGAGGGTCCTGCCCTGCCTCTTGAGGGCGTAAACAACGTCCATGGCAGTGACGGTCTTGCGGCGAGCGTGCTCAGTGTAGGTGACAGCGTCGCGAATTACGTTCTCGAGGAAGATCTTAAGAACACCGCGGGTTTCTTCGTAGATGAGACCACTGATACGCTTCACGCCGCCACGTCTCGCGAGACGGCGAATTGCGGGCTTCGTTATGCCCTGAATGTTATCCCTCAGAACCTTACGGTGTCGTTTCGCTCCTCCCTTTCCGAGACCCTTTCCTCCCTTTCCTCTTCCAGACATGGTTATGGTTTTTCTCTCAGATGAGATTCAACCTCGATGCCAAAATGAATATACACGCAAATTAACTTGGTAGGTTTTCGGGGAGAATCCGGAGGCTCATATATATTGTTGCGGAAATAGATTTACTGCCGTTGGATTTGTTAGCGATCCGTGTGAATGGGTATGGATACCGTTGGATTTAAAAAGCTTGATTCTGATTGGCGGAAAGGGTGTGACGCGGATCGTGAGGTTTGAACATTTGAACTTTGGGCCAGTGTAGTGGGTACTCAAATTTTTTTCGTTGGGAATGGTGTCTGAAAGAAAACACGTTTTATTAGCACGTGAGGGGGAAAATAATTGTGTGGAGCCGATGGCGAGCTCAATTGAATACGGGAATTTAGAACGAAATTTGAAAATGTACCCACATTTTGGTTAATTTGAGATGTGGCTCTACAACGCGGGAAAATGTAATTTGAGATATGAGACACCAAGCTAGAAAACCAAGTCACAGAATTGAAAGGTTTATGGTATGTTTTGGTTGGATGGAAGGATGGAAAAGTTTAAAATTTGAATTGGAAAAAAATAGCAAGAAGGAAAATTTTTAATTTTTGTATCTACAAAAGTAATTTTTTCTTTCATTTTCTCTTCAAATAAGTAGAATAAAACATTTCATTAGTAGTATTTTCTTTCGTCTCTATTTTTTCTTCTACCAAAGGAACCATTAAATTCACTTGTTGTACTTATAATTTTGATGATTGCACGAATTTGATCATCAAATAAATTTAACATATATTTTAGTATTTTATATCTTTAAAATTTTACATGCCCCAATTAATTTAGATTAAAGATGTTCTTAATATTGATATGTGTATATCTTTAAAATTTAACAATTTTAGAACTTTGTTAGTTTATCTTCAATTTTTTAACACAAATTTATGAGATAACATTTAAGTGATGATAAGGGTTGGATAAGAATCTATAGTACTTATAGTAATATTCGCATCTAAAAAAATATTTGTACTTGATCATATATCTATGTGGATAATATCTTTAATTCTCATCTTCATATCCTTTAGGTACATATATACACATACTCACATCCATAATTTATACTTTAGTAGTTATGTATAAAGTTAATAAATTAATAAAAATATATTAATAAGAAAAATTACTACAAGTAAATTAAAAGTGTCCACACATTATACTATGTTCAATCGTATATATAAGAATAACTACATAATTAATTAAGACCAATATAAGTGGTTATTGGATAGATTAGTTTGTTTGTCATAAATTTTATTCTAGCACTACCTATGATATTAAATGGTTTAAGAGGTGATTATTTCCAAAGATGATTTTTTAACCAATGAGTACACATTATTTTGTTGATAGTGTAATCAATGTTTTCACTTTCATGTAGAAATGAGTATATATCATTAATAGACTTCACAATTAATTAGGGGTGAAAAAGAAATTTAACAATAAAATAGTCTTATGTTATTATAATTAGGACCAAGAAAATGTTATTTTTATTTCTTATATATAAGACCAGAGATAGTATTAAAAACAAGCAAACATTGTATTGATTAGTCTAAACTTAAGTCATAAATAAATAACATTACAAATGTAATCATCCAATATTACAAAGATGTGTCATTAAATAGGTACAAATCTACACTACTAATTTGAAGTATCAAACTATATAAAATATCAGTTCACAATTGAAAGATAATCTTAAAAAAACTTATCAACAAATTCATAAATGTATAAATAAAAGTAAATGATAGTTCAATATTCTTAAATAGAATGTAAAACAAATTTATATATATACTCTTTATTAGGTTGCTAGGGTTAATCTTAAAATTAGAAAAATATATGTATATTATAAATTATTTACTTAAGTAACATATTTTAATTACATTAATATTATATATACACACACATATATGTGTGAAGCAGGGTGAGTACTATAATACTCATACCCGCCCCGATCCCCACAAAAAACAACATATAAATATTCGCCCCCATCCTTAGCCCCAATAAGTGGATAATTACATTTTTCACTTGCAAATACTATTGCAAATACACGTAGGATTCAGATCCATTTTGTCATCGCCAATAATAGATAAGTAAATTTAAGTTGGATTATGGTGTAGCTTATATTTGAGAAATCCTTAATTTATAGTTTTATTATAAATAGAGTTACTATCTAATTCAATCAATTAAATTGTCATATTGTTTTCATACTTGTTTGGAACTTATTGTTATTGGCATGCTTAAACTGATTAATTGAATAATGATATCATACTATGATTATTTAATAGGCTTATAGGATAATTGAGTTTATGATAGATACTTGATCAAACTTTGTTTCTTAGCTTCCAATTAGGTTAATTTCTTTTGCTAACCATCTTCTTTATACGTAAAGTTCTTTTCAGAATGAATCTCTTACATGATCACTTGATAAGTTAATTTAGATAAAAATATTTTCAATTCATGATCAATAATTGTTAATAGAATCTTAGGATGAAGAATTGGAAGTTGAGAATTAAATTATGGTTATTAAAGGATTGGAATTTGGGGAATCAAGGTATAGGCAAACCATAATTCTAGACATTTGTAGCCTAAAAACAGGGAGTTGAAATCCTTGGAGATTTGGGATCCACTTATCCCCAATAACATTCACACAATCTCCAATGTCAATTCGCTAATAGTTGTTTGCCTCCATAATTAAATGTGTCGCATGTATACTTAACAAAGCATAGCCTGCTTTATAGCCTTTAGGTGCATCCCAAGGTTTTCAACATGGATAATATCAAGCCTTGTATACCTACCAAGTTTTTTCATTCAGAATGATCCCCCACCACTATCTAGATAAAATAGCATATCAAAAGCTTTAACTTATCAAATCCTTAGTCTTTTATTCTTCTTGTATTAGTTCCTTACTCCAACTTAATCAATGAATCTTCCTTTCCATCCCAATGAAATTTTGTTGTAAGGCTCTTGATCTCCCTATACATTGCTTGTGAGAACTCAAAGCACCCCACGATATAAGTGGGAATTGATTGTACCATCACTACCATGGACTTAATGAGCACGTTCCTTCTTGCGGTTTGTGGATTAATCCGACCCACATTTTTGCTAACGTCGTCATGGCTCATATTCCTGACTATCTCAAACACACCATTCAAATTATTTGATTAGTTTCTACTTCTTTTACATGAACAAAACTTCCCCATTGATAACGATTATCGAGTCGCTACAAAACAAATAAAACTACGCTAATTCTGTAGCACAAGATTAACCTAGGTCGACTCAGAGACACGATTAATTTCGTTCAAAATTCAATTCACTAATAAAAAAATAGGGGGATTTTAATCGAACAGTTTGTAGGAAATGAATAAAAATTGCAGAAACACAAACAAGAATTGAAGAAAAATACAGAAACTAACAGAATTGATAAAATGTGTTGTAAAACAGATTCAAGAATATCAATCCAATTCACAAAACCAAACAATCCAAATTATCATAGTTCTCATATAATGATCGTATTATGAAGGTTCATTCAATATCATTAAAAGCAATTCAATCGAATTAACTCCTAAATCAATTGAAATCACAAATCGGATTGAAATATCATCCAACCAATCTATGATTAAAATTCAAAATTAAGAAATAAATCTATAATCTAATTTGTTTTCAATCCTAAACATATTCATAATCATGAAAATTGAAAAGAGGATTGAAGAAGAAGATGAACATTCACATAGAAATTAAAATACCAAACCAGAAGTCAAATTCTTTTTTCTTGGACTGGATCCTTGGATTGATTAATTATTTAGCCTTCCATGATCATCATTAATTTAAGAGCCACAAAATTTGTATGAGAAAAATAAAAGAACAGAGATGAAAGGAAGAAGAAAAATAAAGAACAATGAAGAACAGTTGAGAGAAAAAGAGATAACTTTTTAATTCTGAAAACTTCTAAAAAAGAATACAAAAATTGTTTGTGCTAAAAAGTAAAGTCTTCTCTCACTAACTAATTGCACTAATTTATAGTAGCTGAGTTAATAGGAAAGGATGAGCCATGATTAGGCCCATCTAATCTAACTAATTGCTAATTACACAAATTCCAGCCCAAAACTCAAGTGCAGGGATTTTGACTTTCAAGCCTAAAATGACCCTCAAAATGACAGAGTTGACCTCGGCTTATCTTTGAAAAAATTGTAGATCTTTTTCTTATCTTTCCAGGTACTACTCGTATGCTCCATTTGGAGTTCTGTAGAGCTCTCTAGGTCCTACACAAGGAACATAGGTCAAGTAAGCAAAAAAATCCAAAAATAAGCATCAATTATCAATTAAGTCCACTTGTTTGTCTAAGAGAAAAATTGAGTTAGAATGAGAATATAAGAGTCCAATAGAAGTCAAATAAGCTAAGAAGAATAGAAAAATATTAAACTAAAAACATTCCATCACTCATACCATATTATGCAGGCGATGATCATCACTTATGCCCCTCTTATTGTACCTTTTCTTGAATTTCCCTTGATCGGAAGTATATAAATTCTCTTTATCACACGTAAAAAGTCCCTGAATAATAAATTAGTCACTCCTATATATAATATGAGAAATAATTTAAATGAAATGTTAAATTTCCTATGTAGCTATATATATATATATAATAAATAAATAAACAAAAGCTTATATCTAGAGAAGAGAGATAATAACATGTTAAAAACTTAGATGTATTTGTATCATTTTTTTAATAAGAATTAGATTTTCATTTTCAGAATGTTATGTAAAATAGGTTTGTATTAAAGGATTATATAAGTGATTCAAGTGAAAGTCCAATTCTAATCAAAAGAACAGTACAAACAATACATCTAAAGCTAAGGAAGGGTATATAAAAATTGTCTTATTAATAATAGCTCATTTGGACTCATATATAAGAAAAAATAACTAATTTTACATTAATTAAGAAAGTTAGTTCACATCATTTAATTTTCTAATTTCAAATAAAAAAATATAGTTATTTTTAAAATGTTCTTTATTGAAACTTGTTGTCATGAATAAAAAAGAATTATTGAAAATAGAATTAAATGAAGGCTGATTTAGAAATGATAACATTAAACATGACAAAATTAATTAGATTTATTTTATATTTGAATCCACTTAAGTCCAAAGAAGTAACTAATAAACATTAATTATAAAGAGGTTTCCAACTAAGGTCGCTAGCTAGAAGAAGATCGTTCTCCATGTCCTCATATACAATAAGGTGACTAGGAATGGCATTGGAGTGGTCAAGGTCATCATCACTAGTATTGTCTCCATCATCATCATCATTCACAAACATTTGACGTAAGGCCTTGACAAGGCTTTGGTAACTATCATGGCTATGGAGGCTGATGTGCTGGTAGATGGAATGACCCTCTAGTACTATTGTCCCTGCAGGAACCACAATGGAGACAAGATCATCATCCTCAAGCCCAAGGAACCCTTTGAATTTTTTGTTATAATTGTTGTTGTTGTTACCAACATAGAAAGCCAAAGAAGAAAAAGAAGTTGAAGGTGAACTTGTGATTTGTCTTCTATGATCTTGCCATCTTTGTTTCAACAAGTTTTCTCTATGAGGGTCAAAATTGTTCATTGCGTAAGAAACTGATCAATTTTTTTTCTCTTGAGGGCAAGAGGCTGATAAACTTTATGAAAGATAAAATATAGTGCTATGTGCAAATGGTTGGTTTTTAATACAACATGGGAGCTAGGGAGAAATGAATTAAGGCCTTAAGGTTGTGAATGGGATCAAAAGCGAAAAGGGCTAATTAACTTGAACAGAGTTTGGTAAAAGTTCATATCATAAAGAGGGTAGTGATCAAAATTTGAGAGCTTGTGGGGTTCTAGGGCACTATCTTTGATGGTGCATGTATTTGATGAATTGTTGTTGAAAAATGAAATACATATAGAGAGAGACAGCAAAAATGTGGGGAGAGGTTAGATAGGTGTCTAGAATCCATCCCAACCTCGCTGCTTAGTTTTCTTTTTTCAAGACCATTTAATGGAGTCCCTTAACTCTTAATTTCTCCATGTCAAAATATCTCAGTCACTCATCTTTCTATTACTTAAATTCACTTTATGCCCCACCACCATATTTCTTGTTTTTCATTTTCCCACTTAATTAAAATGTTTTCTATCTGCACTTGTTCTCTTTTCTATTTTTTTTATTATAAATTTTCTTTAGAGAGAATTGTTAGGCAAACGTGGGGTAACTAGGAAAAGTACGAGATTGAAAAGGGTTTGGATGTGTTTGCTTGTGATTGAAAATGATTGCAAAGGATGGTGTTACCATAGATAAATTAATAATATATTTAAATATATTTTATAGTATGCTTAATACCCAATTTAGTCCCTTAATTTATTAAAAATGCTCAATTAGATTCCTTAGTTTTGGGACTATGCAATTAGGTCCTTTAGTTTTCTAATTCTACTCGATTCTACTCGGGTCCTTTATTTTTCTAATTTTACCCAATTGGATCCTTTTCGTTAGATATGTTATATTGATTGATGAAAATGATATATGTGGCACTGTACCATCGCCAACTCGCTACCATCACTGTTAGCATCGTCGTTTACCGTTGCCATTGCCAACAACTATTCACATGTTCATCAATGCATATGTGATCCTATCTTTCTCAAAATCCCCAAATCAACTTTTCTCCAAATTTCCAACAACCCTTGATTCCACCTCCAACCTCAACAATGAGCTCTCACCGAATTCTTCAGTGAACGATAGTGACAGACAACTCGTAGAAGAAAGATACACATATGTAGAGCCGTAGAGGGAGGAGACACGTTCGCAAAAGAGGGAGGAGACACATTCTCATAAGTAGGAGGAGACATGTATAAGGTTGATTCCAATAAATTGGAGTGTTATGTCTTTTGCAAACCAACCGCTGCATTTGCTGTCGATCGAGGACCAGTTCTAGAACCCTGAGGGTGGGCTAGTTCTGGTTTTGCATTTCTAACTCAAGAGGATTAGTTGTCATCAACAACGATGCCCGATGCCACAACCAGTCGCTGCATTGGTCGTCAATCAAGGAGTGAGCGACCTAGACCATCGTCGTCGCCACCAAAATCATATAAAGAAGGGAGGGGGGTTCAACTTTCTGGTGGAATTATCAAACCTAACATAAAGGACCCAATTGGGTAAATTTAAAAAATTAAGTGACCCAATTGCATAGTTGAAAAATAAAAAATCTAAGTAAGCACTTTTAATAAATTAAGAGATTAAATTGGGTATTAAGCCTTATAGTAAATAGTTTAGGAGTATTAAAATATTAGTGTTGCACTTATACGCTTATGGTAGGTCTTGTCAGTATTTTTTTTTTTGTCAGCATCTTGTTGTCAAGATGAATTACAATAATACAATTTTCACGGGGATGACCACAAATATTAATTTAATGCGTCAACAAAAAGCAAGCTTAGCTATGCACAAGAAAATACACTAAAGAAAGGTTAAAACAGTCTTGAAAATTGCAGTATGCATGAGCTAGCAATGGAGACGACCGCGTTGCGGTCATCCAACGATTTGCTATATATTAAGGAACCCAAGTTTTTGAGTTTAGTTTGTTCCATCACTGAAACCTTTCGGAACAAAATTATTATAATATCACTGAAAACTTGATTTTAAAATAGTTATTGTATTTATTATGCATATATAACATGAACATTGATGAAATGACAAAACTTGTGATCTATATAAACTCAATTATATATAATTCATTCTTAGTCACAAAAATTGCCAGCCTATTTCTAAATTAATTAAATAGCAATGACTTTATGTGATTCTTTATCGACTAATATAAATTTGGATTTACTATCTTTGTAGTCCTTAAATTATTTTAAATTTTTGTTTAGTTCTTAATTTTTTCCATTGATTTTTAATCCCTTAATTTTTATTTTGTCCTGACTTTTAGTCTCTTAATTTTATTTTCCATTTTTACTTTTAATCCCTTAAAAGAATTAAAGTAAGAATGAAAAAAATGATGAACTAAAATAAACTCGAAAAGTTTAACAACTAAAAATAAAAATATAATAAAATTTAGAAACTGCAAAATTAATTTACTATATAAATTTTGTAGTCACACAATAATTATATACGTGCGATCTAGATGAATTTAGTGGCCCTTCTAAACGTGCCTAGAAAAACTCAATTTGTGTATCAGATGTGCAGCTATATGTATGTAGTAATTAATTGTAATTATTTATGTTGTGATTTGTAACAATTGCATTGGTATTATTATTCTTTTCCGAAGGTCAGTTTTTACTTAACTGGTTCACAATGTGTGCATGGCGTGATTAGAACACCGTGATGACGATTTCAAACTGGAAGTAGGTACGTAGGGCCAACTTTCAAGGATAAGTTGGATTTTGTTGACCTTAATCACTCTTAAGTGTTGGTAATAACTTGAGAAGTCCAGTTTTATTGACTATTTTAAATCATGTTATTTAGCTTTTAGCAAAACAAGTAGGAGAATTGCCTTCAAACTTTACTTATGCATAATGCTAACAAAGTTTTGTTTTATGACAATAATTCGTTAAATAGCAACAATTTAACAAAAAATGATACTCACTAGTGTCACATGTGGCCTCCCTGGGAAAAAAAAACATCAGACACTAATCACTATATGAAGGATACTAGGCTTAAATTTATATATATGTTCCCGACTCGAGTAATTTGGCATTCAAAATTTGTTGCTGGGTTACACGGTTTACGTAGATCACAAGACCACCATTTCGTTGTTGTTAAATAAACAAAGAGGCTTCAAATTGAAGTACACACCATCAAAAACACAAAGTTCGTAGCCCAAGTTTCGATTTTCAGGTGACAATTGGCTTTATCAACACGCAAGCAACCTCTTTCAACTTGGGATCATAAATTTCTCACTTTAGGATTCAATGTTAAGTGGAGTTTGTATCATTTGTCTCTGCCAATTGGCTACGGAGGCGGACCTACGTTTAATATCGGGGGCAATGCCTCCCCCCCTCTAAATTTTGAAAGGAAATTATCAATATGCCCTTGATTTTAGTTATTTTTTTTCACAAAATACCCTTCGCTTGGCTTCTGTAGAAAACGCGTTCTGAGGCCCTAGCAGTAGCAAACCCACGCCAAGAGCCCGAGACCACAAGAAGTCCAGAACCAGAGGTCCAGAACCACGCCTCCACCAGTCGCCATCGTCGGCCACCACCTCCTAGGCTCCTGCTCAGTCGCTCAGCCTAAGACCGTAGCCATCATCGTCCGTGGAGTTCAAGTGCCTCATCCGCGAGAGACGACAACGACACCTCACACAGTCACACCAGACCATCGTCTTTCGTTTTCACCGGCACGCTAGCACCGGTCGCAATGAACATCCTCCAGCTTCCAAGTCAAGCAAGTCTCCAATGGCTACCCATTACTGATTACCCAATACCCGTGAATCGTGCATCTTATTTTTTGGAGTTATGTTAATTTCCCATTTATCAAAACAAAAAATTTCCATGTGATGATGTGAGCACCAGAGGCGAACCTAGATTGGGGGCTGTTGCGGATTCTGCAAGTGCACCGATCATTCCAAGTAATAAAGTGATAAATAGAGTATCGTCTCCACGAGGATTGAAGAACTAAAATTATCACAACTCTTCCCTTTAAATTGGATCAACAATTGTTTAAGAATTTAGTTTTGTATTGTGAATTAAGAACGATTAAAATTAAAATTTAAGAATTAACAATGCTATAAACACAAAATGCTATTTGGATTTAAGGAATTGATGAGGAAGAATTGTAGTTAGAGCGCATTCACCTTTTGATCCCTACCTTCTTTACTTGAATTAATTACTATATTCAATTATCCTAGTTATTCAAAAAATATATCTTAACATAAAAATAGTTAAATCCTAATTCCTTAGTGACTTTAACCCTTTAACCCAAGCAAAAATCTTAATTCCTTAGTAATCTTTCTTAGATTAAGCATTAAGATGATATATCAATTTATCTGCAACCATACATCCCTATCCCTAGGTAATGTACCAATTGTTATTTTACCACATTCAGAAATTAAAGCCTCAATATTCCTATTGTGAACCCTAACCCTCAAAACTTTATTAGAGTGATCAATTCTAACAAAGATATATTTCATTCAACACAGGATAAAATAAAATAACTTTAGCATAAAAGAATCATAGAATCAATCAATTACAAATGAGTTCACATTAGGTTTATGGCCCTAACCATAATAAAAAGAATTAGCTAGACATAATTATGTCTAGCCTTAATAAAAAATAGATAAAAGTAGATCAAGAATATTTAAAGAAGAAGAATACTTAAACCCCTCAATCTTCTTGGTCTAACTTTAATCCTTCAAGAATCCTCTTCTCTTGTTTTGCTCTTGTAAATCTCTGTGTAGCAGCCTCTAGGTATGTGTAAGTGTCTCTGTGTCTGTCTCTGTCTCTGTGTGTTTCTTTTGGCCTCCTAAGTCCCTATTTATAATTAAGGTGTGAAAATCTTCTCTTATTTTTTTATCTTTGTGAAATCTTTAATCAAAATTTTCTCTTATCTTTTATCTTTGTGAAATCTTTAATCAAAATTTTCTCTTATCTTCTATCCTTGTGAAATCTTTAATCAAAATCTTCTCTTATCTTTTATCTTTGTGAAATCTTTAATCAAAATATTGAAATCCAGAGGCTTCTTGATCTTGCTTTCTTTTCTTGGTTTCCTGCTATAAAAATTCAAAGAATAAGTGATAAAGATAAAATAATGAAAACTTTCACTTATATTAGCATGTATTGCTCAATTATTATTAATTTCTTGATTCTTTTAGCTTGAAAAACACTATATGCTAAAAGCATATCAGGGGCAATGTTTTATTTGTCTCAAATTTGAATGTTTTCCATTTTGGGGTTTTCTCTTTTGGATCTGCATAACTGCATTATTCTGGGGTTTGTGAGATTATTGTTTGTCTATTTCATTTTCCATAATGCATTTGAAAGTGGGATTGGGAAAATGTGTTTGTTTTCGATTCTGCATTTGTTTTATTTTTCAAGAGATAATATAAGCTTTCATTCCCAAATATTTTTGTCTGGAAAGCATGATATCTCATGCCTTGATAGTTTTTAATTCGAATCATTCGAATGAAATCTCTTTGTTTTGTTTTACTAGGTATGGAACTTTAGGATAAACAAATTGTTAATATTTTGGAGTATATAATTGTTTGTTCTTTTAAACTCTTTTTACAAAAAAAAAATTCGGGAGGACTGGCCCCGAACTTCCACCACTAAATGTGCGAACATCACCAGTGCCCCTTCTAATTATTTTTTTAGATCCGCCCTTGATTGACTACATCACATTAAATTAGAATTGTGTAAGACCCAAGTGCTGATACACAATCTTTATTGAAAAGCATATTGTGCATGGATTTTATACATGATTTGATCATGTACGTGAATAGAAAGACTGATATAAATTCAATAAAATATAGCTAGAGATAAAAAAAAATTTAAAGTTTATATATGAAGGATAGTTTGATAAAATATAAAATAAAATTACAAAAATGTTTAGGATAAATTATTGAGATAACTCTTAATCTACATAGTCACGCACACATTCAGGGAGTTACTCATGCGATTATTATAAAAAATGAAAATAATAAATATAGAATATTAAATCTTGTTTAAATGGACATCTAATTTTTTTTACTATCCATATATATATATATATATATATATATATATATATATATCATCAATTAAAAATCATGTTAAATATATATTTTAAAATAGTTATTATAAAATTAATTAACTTATCATAGATTTTAATATATGATTTGGAAGGCCATGGTAATTAAATTTCTAAAAGTTAACTTATTTCTCTTACACTTTTTTCTTCAAAAAAAAATTCATTACACTTTTTTTTACGCAAGCCCTTATACACTGCAAGAGAAGGGAATATGGGAGGCTTGCAGCATATTGAGGGTTAAGCTACCTACATTATATATATTTCTAATGCATCATATATTTTTTTAATGACAAAATTGCCCTCAGATGTTTGTTGGCTTTTTCGGTTGGTCATGTAGCTTTGTGGCTCACTTGTGCGTATTTGGGCTACAATCTTTTGGTGTGAGTAGTTTGGTTTTGGTTGTGCATTGGAGGTGTTGTTGTCGGAGGGGGGGTAGTTATGGGTGGTGGTAGAGGCGTTCACTATTGGCAATTGTCGAAGTCGCGTTTGTGGTGATGGTTGTGAGGTAAGTCGGATTTACTTTTATTACATACGGATTATGTAATATGAAAACAATGAATAAATTGCAAATAAACCAAGAGGGGGGGTGAATTGGTTCAAATATGATATTTAAAATTTTTCTAAAAACAAATTGCGGAATTAAACTCTTGGATCGTATCACTTGTTCACCTTTTGGAAATCCAGAAATTCTTCTTCAACCAAGATTAAACCTTGAGATACATGTAATAACATAAATTGTTTCTTTGAAGATAATGTTTTATTTCACAAAGATAGGTAATGAAATATACAGAATCCTAAACAAGAGACAAGACAATTTATACTAGTTCACCTCTCAACCATGGAGGCTACATCTAGTTACTTCCAACCAACACTAGGTTAGAGTTTTTACTATATCAAAGAATCTTTACAAGCAGTTTTACAATGATCACCTTTATCCGCACTAGATAAAGAAACAGAAATCTAAACTCTATAGACCTCAAATGATCAATACCCAGAGAACCATATTCTGCTCTCACCTCTAAAGAACCTTACTCTAGAAAACCACTTTAAAGAATCAAAGATATATCAATAGAATTTTTAATACAACAAAAAAAAACTCTAAAGAAAGATTCAAGAGATACAACCTGTGATCCTTCAAATGAATGAATGAATGAATGAATGAATGATGTTACCAATCAATCAGGTTGAATGCAAATCAAAGCTCAGAATAAGAACTCTTGAAATCTCTTCTTTTCTTTAACAACTCATCTCAAAGATTTTACTCTCTTGATCTCATGAGAGATTTTTCACTCTTAGAACAAATCATTATTTTTTTGGCTCTGGAAAAAGCTTTCTAATCTTTTTGTGTTTCACACAAATGCTCAAGTATATTAGAACAAGTCGCTCTAAGTATTTATAAAGACAAGATAAGCAAAGTTGTTATAAAACAGATTTAACTAACAATAATCAATTAAAACGACAAGGTAATCGATTATTTAATTATATGTAATCTATTAAATTATCACATAATCGATTAATATGTTATTGAGCTTCCTAGAAATGTTTCTATGAACAGGATAATCGATTAAATCGATACTTAATCGATTAAAGCAGTCTAAGCATTTTTGAAGCATGTAGAAATAATCGATTACATAAGACTGGTAATCGATTAAACCAGTAAAGTTCAAACATGAAAAACACGAACCTGGCCTGTGTAATCGATTACTGAAAATGGTAATCGATTATTCCAGTAAGGCACCATGACAAACAAGTTTAGATAATCGATTACATAACAAAATAATTTATTATTCTAGTGATGCATGTTTTTCATATATTACTATGTAATCGATTACGAGAAGCTGGTAATCGATTAAACTGTTCTTTAAGGCTTTTCCAGAAATAGTATGAATGTACTTAACCGATTAAAACAGTGAGTTTTCATCTTTTAAAAAACTTAGCCATGAGAACTTATCTTCTTATGAAATCATTGGATTGCTTTGAGATTTTATTCAAAAACTATGTATGCATAATAATGAAAATGCAAATGCAAATGAAAGATCACAAGGCAAACCACTTGAACCACTTAGACAAATTACAAATGCCTTCAAATGATTGGGCATGTAAAAAGCTAAAACTTCAAGCCTTCATCCTTGTTTTAATCTTCTTGCAGCTTTCCTTAGAATCAACAATCTTCTTCTTAGAATCAACATAATCCGTATGAATGATACGAATTACATAATCCATAAGTTTCATATAATTGATATGAAGCATACAGATTGACTAATCCGTATGGTTTATATTGATTAAGTAATCCGTATCAAGCAAAAGATTTGTTAATCCGTATGAACTATATGGATTGACTAATCTGTATGCTTCATATGAATTACTTAAACCATACAGATTAGTCAATCTGTATGGTAGATACAGATTACCTAATCTGTATGACACATAAATAGTTTTAATTTTTTTTAAATATAATTCAAAAAGATGTTAATTATTTATAATTAATAAAAAAAGGAGTTGGATAAATTGGATACATGTTTTAATTGTTGCGGATGAATTATTATAGGTAAATTGTGTAAATTGGATAGTTAGTGCTGTTAAGATTTTTTTTAAGTGTTTTGTTTATGATATTTTTGAAATTTGAATGTTTTATTTGTAAACTTTTTTATGTATTTAATGTAAGTTTTTATTGTATTTTGTATGAATTTGTAATATCGATGTTGCCAAAAATATATATAATTGGTATTATATTATGACTTTAATGTTGTTTAATATTATTATTATGCGTATATTTTGTCAATGAATAAATTTTATTTTGATTTGTTAAGATGGACAATGACGAGTGGATGTATGACAATATTATATCTGAAGAAATTAATACGAATGAAGACATTGGAGAAGAACTCGATGTGTTTGAAAATGTTAATTGTTCAGTTGATTGCTCTGCAGCCTTCAATTCATCCGAGGTATTTATATGATTTAGAATTTAGTTAAAGTTGTTAAATGAATGAAGATGTATTGAAATGAGCTCATATTATTGCATATGATAATGGTTTTTACAGTTGTCACAATGAGGAGTGACATGACAAATGGAAAGTTGGAAAGAACATCATATGTTTTCATTGGTTGTGAAAGGAGTGGAAAGTATAGATCATGGAAAAAATGTTTGGTACCTACAATGACTAGCATTAGAAAATGTGATTGTCCTTTTAAGCTAAGAGCCAAACCAGTCCCGGGAGGTGAAGGATGGATAGTGAAGCTAATATGTGACACTCATAATCATGTTTTGACTAAGTCATGGACACCCATATACTAGTCGACTAACTGAGGAGGAAAATATCATTGTTGCTGATATGACAAGGTCGATGGTGAAACCAAAGAATATTCTTTTAACTTTGAAGGACCACAATACCAATAATTATACAACTTTGAAGCAAGTATACAATGCAAGATATGCATACTGGACACGTATAAGAGGCAATAGTACTGAAATGCAACAGTTAATTAAACTTCTTCAACATGACATGTATATTCATTAGGATAGAATGAAGGATAAAAATGTTGTAGTGACTTAATTTGGACACATCCGGATGCAGTGAAATTGAGCAATGCATATCATATGGTGTTCTTGATAGACAATACATACAAAACAAACAACTATATACTTCCTTTACTTGACATTGTTGGTGTGACACCTACTGGGATGACGTTTTCAGCTGCATTTGCCTATTTAGAGGCCAAACTTATAAACAATGTTGTATGGGCCCTTGAATGATCTAGAGGGATATTTATGAAAAATGAATTTTTCCCTGAAGTTGTTACTGATAGAGATTCAACGTTGATGAATACAGTGAAATTTTTTTTCCTAAGTCAACCAATTTATTGTGTCGATTTCACATTGACAAGAATGTGAAGGCAAAATGTAAAACTTTTATTCGACAGAAGAATGCATGAGCCTATGTCATGGAAGCCTGAGGGAGTCTTATTGACTGTTGTACTGAGAAGTCTTACGATGATTGTTTGATGAAGTTTGAAATTGCTTGTTCACCATGGCCTACGTTTGTTGATTATGTGAAAGACACATGGTTGCATCCTCATAAGGAAAAATTTGTAACATGGATAAATAAAGTTATGCATTTTGGAAAACTAACAGGTAACAAAATTTTTAAAGTTGTTGACATTGTGATTTGTTGAACAACTTATATGTTTTTCAAAGTATTCGTATGTTGTCATTAAATGCAGGTTTGAGTCTGCTAATTGGACTTTAAAGAGGCTACTACAGAATAACGTTGGAGATTTATGTAGTGTTTGGGATGCCATGAACAATATGATCAGCTTGCAACATACTGATATAAAGGCATCGTTGGAAATAAGCACCCATGTGATCGGACATGTATTTAAAGTAACATTGTACAAGAGACTTATCGACATGATATCCAGGTATGCGTTAAATCAGATTGTTGCTGAGTTTGAGCGAGTCCATTATGCGGGTAAACACAGTTCTTGTTGTGGATGTGTTATGAGAACTACTTATGGTCTCCCTTGTGCATGTGAGCTAGCTTCATTTGTTGTTGGTATCGTACCGCTTTCCAACATTCATATATTTTGGCGAAGATTAGATTTTTCAGACAAAGGTCTGGATGAGTGTCAAATCCACATAACCGACGAGATGGAAGTCATCTCCAAGAGTTTTGAGAAGCTTGACATGTGCGGTAAAGTGACACTTAAGACTAAACTTAAAGAACTTGCATTTCCTGATTTAACTTCTATGTGTCCCCCCCTGAAAAGGTCAAAACAAAAGGTGCTAAAAAAATCACACAAAGGACAAAAAATCAACCAAGCAGGATCTGTCTTACTTTGAGAATGTGGATGAATTACATTTCGTACAAAATAGTTGCTCCACACAAAAAATGTATGCTTCCTCACCTGATCAAACAATGAAGAAAAAGAATGTTCCTATGTTGGATCAATGTCATCCTTTTATGCATAAATTCATTCTTAACATCACTGATGTTAAAGCTGATGGTAATTGTGGATATCGTGTAATTGCTGCCGTATTAGGTTATGGTGAAGATTCTTGGCCTTTGGTATGCAATCATTTGTTGAAAGAACTTGCACAATGGTCTGATCAATATATAGCCTTGTTTGGTGGCTTTCATAGGTTTGAACAGTTAAAGCGGTCACTTCTTGTTGATGGATTAGCAAAGGTAAAAAAAACCAAAAAATAATCTATGTTCCGCATCATATGATTGTTTTTTTACTACTAATTACAACACTAATACAAGTTTTTGCATATAGGTAAGAATGGATAAGTGGATGAATATTACCGATATGGGTTATGTCATTGCATCCAAGTATAACATCATTTTTGTTTCTCTTTCTCTCCAACAAAGTATGATGTTGTTCCCTTTGAGAAGCTAACCACCTAAAGATCCATTTGTTCATCGCATTCTATGTATTGGTCATGTGTTTAGTAACGATTTTGTTTACGTATAAAATTGACCGTTAATTCAAGCATTTTATTCTTTTCATATGGTTAATTGAATTTTTGGTAACATCGTCATTGAAACAGATTCTACTCACAGACGGCTGTCCTATCTCATCAACTGCTTTCTTGTGGTCTAGTCACTGTTCCAATGAAGCAAAACACTGAACGACTCCTTATATTGATCGAATGAGGCAATATACTAAATCCATGAAGTTACGCATTGAACATGTTGATTTAAGAGACGATTAAAATTTGTGACATATGTGGCACTTTTTTTGTAAACAAGTAAATGCTTGAATATATGGTAAATGTTCCCAGTTAAATAATGTGTTCATAAATGGCAATAAAGTATTCTTGTAATAATAATGTTGTCTTTAAAAACAAAGGTGACATATGAGGAGTCTTCAATCTCTCCCACCAACCCGTCTCCTTTGTGTACCCCTTAATCGACTGGATCGCACAAACACGTTTCCATGCTCAGTGATTTCCAAGAGGTGTTGTGTTGTAGTGTACGCATCTGTGCCAGGTGTAATCATCTGCATGTCTAGCATGTGTTGCAACCCGTCTCCTATCCTTTGGCACATACCTTGAAGCAATCATATATTATTTGGTGATAAGTACTTACAACAATGAATACCTTTAATTACCTTTAAAAACAAAGATAACAATGTTTTACCACTGCATATGGACGCATATCACTAACATCTGATGCTCCCGCAACTGGATTTGCCACACCTGGTCTTTCATCCTCGTGCATATACGATGGATCCTGTAAAGTAGTAGTACCCGCAAAGGATGTCTGCTAGACTCTCGAACCTGTGGCGGACTTATAAAGGGATGAGATATACTATAGAACCAATCCATATACCTAAGAGCACATTGATTGGGATAAGTAACCAAGTCTCTTGCGGCTACAAGGTACTCAGAGAAGTGGGTCCATCAGTCATCAACCTGTTCTGTTGAGGGAGCTTTAGAGTGTTGCATCTGTGGGATTTGTTGAACAAACCCAAATTGCCTAATGACCCGCTCTGGTAAATGTCTCACCATGTATGGACCCCATCTAAGGTACCCAGAAAATAACAAAATCATCTTGAAATCCGAGTAGCCATGGTGATCCCCATATGGCATCCAGCAAACATCATCTAGCGCCAACCTAAGAATATCACACTGATGTGTGTGACACTCTTGTTCACAAATAATGTGCAATCTACCAGATGCAGCAAATACAATCTAGCTGCAAAAAGCCATTGCCTAGTGTCACACTTCGCAACATATAATTCTCGAAGCCACGACAGTCGAACATATGCCCCGTGGCATTGTTCAGTCTCAGCTTCAACATCCTCAACTGTGACCTCTAGTAACTCAACCAGTAAGGTAATTGTCTCCCCTACGTCAATTGTATCATACGTCTGGAATGCTCCCATAATTGGGAGATGCAACATAATCCAAAGTGAGGCTCACTTCACCTATTGCAGATAGCAATCCCCTATCTTTAGTCTCCACAGAACATGATATCAATGGGCTTAACCCAGTAGAAGCGACTAACCCTTCAATCTCAAGTGTTGTCTTTCCAAATTTGGCTACTTTACGTCCGTGAGAAGCTAATTTTAACTTAGCAGGTTCCTGAAAAAAATTATATCAATAACAAACATTACATTGACAAATATATGTTAAATTGTATGTAGTTAAACATATGAATACCTCTCCGGCTCACACTTTAAGTGCCACATGGTGAATGTAGTCCATCAGAACCAAAGTATCTTCCATGCCACCTGGAAAAGTTTATGACTCGATACCAACATCTTTTGTTATTGGAATGTCATGGTCCACATGTCCTTCCTGAACAACAGCATCCTCAGCAACAACCTCAACTGCCCGTTGTCTTTTGACGGATGCGGTAGGCCTACGGTGTTCACCCATTTGCTCTTCATTACCAGCAATATGTGTTCCAAATGTTCGGTCTACAACTTTCACTAGAGCCCGACGCAAACCTCTTGTTTTTACCATAATTTGTAGCATTTCTTAATCAAGTTAGTCTAAAACTTCAAACAAAGTAATAACTTCATCAACAGTCATATCAGACCATTCCTATTACAATTTTAATGTTATACATAGTACAAACAAATCAGACAAACATATATACATAGTGTACGCATATGAGGAAAAACTTAGGAACAAATAAAGTTGTTAGAAGTATATAAGACCTAATGATGGAAATGTCAACATTTTGAATGGCAAAATTAAATCGGCATACTGAACAAACAAATAGTTAGCATATTGAAATTAAACAATACCCCTTCAAACTATCAAGTCCTATGACATTTTTACAATAATGCTGCCTAGCTCAATATATACCAAAAGGCCATGTCAAATCTAATGAACAACCAATTTAGCCAAATGACAATGCCCTTATGAACCCTTCTCAAGGTAAAAACAGTTTGCTTATGCAACACATCATGCCATAAATCATTAACCCACAAACTCCATTATGAGGTCTAACAAATGTTATAAAGCCTCAAAGATATTTACAAAATCCCTGACAAAAACTAAATGTCTTCACCTTTTAAGAGATTAAATATAAAATATTGCTATGGATAAAAAAGAAAATACAACTAAATAAAGGATATATGATTTCCGATATATGAGATAGAATGTTGCTTATAAAAATGTCAAAGAAATAACAAACATGTGTAAATAGTCCCCTACAAAATGATGCTAACAACTTCAACCATTTATAAGAAGAACAAAATAACTTTAATAAATCCATGTTTCTCAGTTTTTGGTCAAATTAAGCTTTTCTTGTGTATAATATAAGGGTAGGAAAGTACTCACAACCTAAACTACTTACTTTCCCCTAATGTAACACAATTATACAGTCATTCAAATTTGAACATTGTAATATATATATATATATATATATATATATATATATATAAATTAATCAATTTATATTAAATTATTTAAAAATATGAATTTAAGCTTACTACGGATTAGGTAATCCGTAGGAAGCTTACGGATTGTGCAACTCGTAGGTTTCATACAGATTAGGTAATCCGTAAGCTCCATAGGATTACGTAATCCTTATGAAGCTTACGGATTGCACCACCCTAAGCTTCATACAGATTACATAATCCATATGGAGCCTACGGATTGTGCAATCCGTAAACTTCATATGGATTATGTATAATCCGTATATGCCACAAACCCTTCTTACGGATTGTCCAATCTGTGTAATCCCCACAGATTCGCCAATCCGTATTACAGCCACCACAATTCCAAATAAAAACTCACCATCGACGGACGTGATCACGCAGCTCGAAAATTATCCACCACCCAATGCGATGACGAAGGACCACAAAACACAACCACCACCGTGTGCCACTGCCTAGATGAACAAGAGCACATAAGAAGAATGGTGCAAAAGAAGAAGAATGCGCATGAGCTGTACGGTCAATAAAGAACCCCAAATAATACAGCTAATGACAAGGGTATTTTGGCTAATCCACTATTGCGCTCTGGTGTATTAGAAATTTATATAGTGTAGGTAGCTTATCCCGTGGATTGAATGACCAATTGGGCCTGGACGGATCTATCTATTAATGTTTCCAATTTGGGATTTAGAAAGGGAACAACTATTCTCACTATCATATTTACTATTGGCATTATCAACCTTAATTTATTACATATAAATTAATTACATATAAATTAATTATACGGGTTGGATAACAGGTTCTATTTTTTTAACCTGACTTAACCCATATCATATAATTTAATTTATTATATATAAATTAATTATTAAATACAAAACACATTAATAATTTTTAGCTAACATATTTTATTAAATTATTAAATTAAACCACCCATGATTGTTTCTTTTTTAAGTTATTTTTATCTCTGTCTTGATTTTGTTTATATTTTCACTTGCTAATATCATACTTTATTTCTATCTAAAATAAAAATACCACATTAGCATTTAAATAATTAATTCTATTAGTCGAATATTTTCATAATTTGATATTTTTTTAGTACATTTAGTTATTATATACTTAAAAACTTTAGACCTATTTATGATTGATTGAGTTTGAAAAAATTGTACAAACCCGACTTAACATGTAGGATTTTGATCTGATTGAATAACGAGTTTAGTCAAATCCAACCCGTGAATACTCCTATCCAAAACTGTAGTAGGGCCACACCAACGTTAGTGTTATAATTGGAATCACATTTTTCTCCTAATTGATTTCACGCGATAAAAATACTAGGAAGAAGGCTCTCCATGCGAGAACGCCAAAGCGGTATGTACTGGGTGGATGCACAGTGTTGGAAAAGAGGATATTTTGTGGTTTTTTCTTACCGAAGGGAGGTGCATTAGTAACTAGAGACGTTAAATAACACGAGTCTCATAATAAAAAGAAAAGCCCAGTGGGCTTCTAAAAAGAGCCGGGAATGATATTCCAAACTCCTTTCTCCCTCTAGGTCTTTGGGTACAAAACCCTAATTACCGCTTCGAGCTCTGGCATTGTCTCAAGTTCCAGGTTTCAGCGATTTCGATCTCGCATAGCATTCTACAATGGCCGTGAGTACCTTCTTCTTGTACTACCCTATCTTAGTTATCTTCCATTTATTTCATTCACTTAATCATCTTGGCAGCAACATATAAGCCTGTTTACTATGTTGATATTAGTGTTGTTACGTATTTTTTTATATGGGGTGTGGGTTTCATTTACTGGAATTATGTGGTACATTAGTATTTAATTAGCCGTATCGGGGTGTGGGGATATGTTTCAGCAAGGCCAGATTCGTGTAAGCAAAGAAAGTGAGCATTCGAGTGGTCTTGGTGCAGGTTTGGGTTTTCTGATGTAAAGGTCTTTTAGCGCAGGGGTAATTAGTATTTATGCCTCCTTTGGTATTAATACTCATTAGCCTAGTTGCTTGGTTATTGGGATACCTGGATACTTTGTATTTTGTTATCTTTGGTAATAAACAACCTACATCTTCGTAGCTGAGCGATTTCAATGCTCACATTGAGTGTAGAAGGTCACACAATGTGATTAATTGTGCCTTATTTTCTAATTTATTCTGGTCTTCGTGTTTTTGCAGACTATTCCAGTTAACCCCAAGCCTTTCTTGAACAATTTGACTGGGAAGCCCGTAATTGTGAAACTCAAGTGGGGAATGGAGTACAAGGGTATGGCTATGATGCTTTGTTATGAGTCAATTGTTCTGCTGTTATTTCCCTGTTACACTTTCATTTCAGTGTTTAATCGTTAGCTGTTCCATGATTTTCTTTAATCATGTATTCACTGTGTTATTTTATTTCTCAGGCTATCTCGTTTCTGTTGATTCCTACATGAACTTGCAGGTTTTATATCTAAATTAATTTTTAGGTGTTTGTTCCGTATATGAATGATCATTCACTTGGGGCTCTGGGCTTATGTTTTTAATATCTATGAATATCTCTGTAGCTGGCCAACACTGAAGAGTACATTGAAGGACAGTTTACTGGAAATTTGGGAGAGATTTTAATCAGGTAAATTCCATATCAACTATTCTATTTGTTAATAGTGGTTTTTATGTTTTGATAAGGCATAGGAGGTTTTAAAATCTAATCCAAGCCTTTTAAGTCGGAAAGAAAAAACTGAAAACCAATAAAATCATCAATAACAAAACCCCCTAAAACCCTACAGTTTGAATCTGTTTTCATATTCCATTTTTTAAATTGAACCCAACCATACCCCTTGTATTATTATGATTGTTGTCATACTTTTATTGTTCTACCGCAAATAAAATCAAGTGACCATCCCTTATAGTTAATAGAAAAGACCATAAGAATCAATGTCATTGTATCACTGCTTAAGATGCTGGAAGCCTTTTTTTCTTTTAGGTACTAAAACATTAAATCACACCATTACTTGAGATAAGCAAACTCATGTTATTACAATCAATTGTTGTTGTATATTTTAGTGACTTAGAAATCAAACTAGTTACTGAAGTAGCTAGTTCTTTTAAAGAAAATATGCAAACCATTTGATTGAATGGAAAAATTATACAAGTTAAATTGTGCTATGTGAAAAATATCGACGTGTTAAAGAAATATTTTAAATAGCATTAGTCAAGAAACTGAATCATCCAATCTAGTCCAATTTGCTTTTAATCGGATTGGATACTTGTATATTCAATCTTTTTCAAATCAATTTGCAGTTTAAATTCTCATCATAGTTTTCACTATGTTTTCACATTGTTGTGAACACTTGAAACTAGAATTTATAATCATTTTTTTCACTCTGTTTTATAACATATTTTGGGAGCTAGAAGATAACATGGTATATGGTTTCTGAATCGTGTTGTTTAAATTGAAAAGAGTGATATGAAGTTGGTTTATATTGCTTACACCACCTAAATATTATTGGCAATGCTGATTCATGTCCTATCTGTCATCCTTGTATATGTGTCATGTTGTATATAATTTTTTTATTATAATGCTGCAACATTTGTTTTCTTTTTGTACTTCTGAACATGATATAAAATCCAATACAACAAGAAAGCAAATATATGCATTTCCTCCTTTGAGCCGAATTTGTATAATTTATTTCTTCTAATTAAGATTTATTTCATTTTGACTTACTTTGAGATTCATAACTTAAATACCTTATTTCATTGTCTGTAACTTTGTATTTCTAGATGTAACAATGTTCTCTACCTTCGAGGAGTACCGGAGGATGAGGAAATCGAAGATGTTGCAGAAGACTAGATAGTGATAAAAGCTGCTAATGGCTATGACATAAAATGAACGCGAATTTTCTACTGTTTTTGTATCTTAACTCATGTAGGTTCTTTTGTAGTTATGTGTAGAAATTTGAATCAAAGACGCGCACTTGCTTGTGAATAAGGTGCCTATGTTCAAGCTGTCTGTTATTTTATTTTTATGCTTCTGAATATGTTATTTTTCAGTTTATGTAATAATCAATATCATTTGAACACATCGATAAGTCGTCCTTAATCATATTCCTATTATTTAAGCGTTTTAAGAAGAAATCAAGCCATGTTATGGAGGAAAATACTGATAGATATTCACATTCCTCATGTGATTCTACGTAAATCTCTTAATGCATTGTGGTTTTCATATATTCCAAATACGGGTGAGATCGAGACTAGCTTTTCTACAATGCAAGATTGCTAGTTTTTAATCTCTTTTCATCTTTATTTTGTATCAAACAATTCCACTTTCATCTCTCATTCTATCTCTCTTTCATCTATAAACAATCTCACTTTCATCTATTTTTCGCTTCCTACATTCATCCTTTTTCATTCCTTTTCATTCACCTCTTCCAAACACAATGTTAATCGTTTTCCTTTTAGGATCAGTATTTCTTGAAAACTAGGTAAAAGTACTTAGTTACAAAATGAATGTTGTTGACATAGTAAATTCAATTCAAGGAATCGAAGGACAGTTGACATCTTTCAAAAGATTAGGAGTAAATCACTCCATTCGTTTATTTTGTACCGTTTACATGAAATTTATAATGCTAAGACTTGTACAAAAAATTTCACTTTTTAGTGAAAATCTTATACCCAAACTTGAAATGATTGCAAATGTTTTTTTCTTCTTAAATTTAAGTTACTTACATTTTTTATGGATAAATTATATTTTTAGTTCATAAGCTTTTATTAACTTTTATTTTTACTCCTTAAACTTTTATTTGATCGGTCTTATTTTAAATTATTTTTCCATTGCAGTCATGTTTTTCTGTTAACAATGATATGACAATTATATTTTTGTGACAATTTTTTAGCAACTAAAAATCATCAGAAATTGTTTGACTAGAGTATTTAATGGGTATTAAAAAATTTCCGGTGATTTTAAAAAGGTAGAAAATGCCTTATTTTATAAAACCAAATACAATCCAATCACGAAATCTCCATATACTCCTTTTTTCAGACTCAAAATGCAATACAACATTAAAAAGAGATGCAAAATAAAAAATTGTGTAATAAGAATGCAATTGGGTGATTCATTTTTCTTTGAAGTGTGTTGTATTCATTTCAAGTACAATTTGTCAAAAACCTATGTTAGTCATTATATGCAGCAAACTTAGACATCCTAGATTTCAAATCATAGGGTCCTAGTCAGTCCTTAACTCAGAATTATCTTGTTGCACATGGCCTTGCCAAAAGAACTCCCATCTTCCATCTCCAACTACGATTACTACATTTTACTTTGATTTTGATATTATTCTTCACTCTGTTAAAGAAACAAATACATACCAAAATAGTTCTTATTTTATCAGCAAATCAAAGGATATAAATTAACATAAAAGAAGCACCAAAATTAACATACAAGAAGCACTAGGTCCAGGGGTGCCTCAACCCTTACAATAGGCTATAAAAGAATAGTATAGTGAGCTATGAGCAACTCATATACTATATACAAAACTGCATAATTATGCAGACCCAAAATCCAACCTTTTTCTATTAACAGTAACCCAAAATATACCCCAAAGTGTCCAGGTACCCAAATAAAAAGTGTCTCCATGAACAAAAAAAATCCAACCCACCAAAAGATTGTAGCTCCCATATCACCCATGAAGAATTACAAAAGATTGCGGCACAGTCATTTGACATTCAAGCATGTACATACCGAAATAGTGATTTGGATATGGGATGAAAACTAGACAGCGACCGAGAATGAGAGACATTGAAAGGAAGCAGATGAACTCCTGCGAGATTACTCTTTATTCTGTTAACCATTTCTTTCTCCTCCCATTTATAGTTCGGATTAAGGGCAATTAACCCATTCCAATACATGAATGTCTGATAGGTATGAGATTATCCAGGTTGGACGTGCACACATGAATGGTGTTGAGAGATGAGAGAATAATTCACGTTTGGTGTTGCTGAAGAGAAGGAGAATTGAAGGTGTTGAAGCAAATCAGTTCACCGCTGAAAAGGAAGGGAATTGCGGTTTTGAGTAACGGGGTTTTGGTTTTGCGAGTTTTTTTTTTTTTTTTTTTTTTAAATTTTCTTTTCATTTAATTAAATCATTGTGACGTCATTAGTGTGTTTTACACGAAATTTTGTTAATACTTTTAAGTATAGTTTTAAAATTCCGATTGAAAAATTTATACTTATTTTAAAATATTTAAAAATAACATCATAAATTAATATAATTTCATGATATAGATAATTAGATACCAAAATATTTAAAAAGATATTATTGTTCAAATTCAAACAAACAACTAATAAAGATCACAAACATAACTAGTTTAACATATGTTTATACGATCAAATATCTAATATAATATCTAATTGTATTAACTATTGTCTAATATTTTGGTGCTCTCTAATCAGCTCACATTTTTTCAGCATAACATCTAGTTCAACAATGATAATTATCCTATTCACAACAAATTAGATAAACCAAAACATCAACTAACCCTTGATATGAAAAGAAATTCAGCTTATAATCACAAGCAAAACTGCTTCCCACTTAACAAAATAACACTCAACTAGTTCACAATAATATAAAGCAACAAAAGCACAATGGAATAACTTTCTCCTTTTATGAAATCCTACAACTATCACAAAAATAACCACTCATGTTCCAAAAATCTGTCTCCTGATGTATTAAATTCACAAGTCTTAAAAAACATAAACAAAAATATAAAGAACACAAGTAAAAAAATGACTATAATAAAAAAAAAGACTCAATTCGGGTTGACGGGTCATCGGTTTGACTACAAATCTAATCAAGTAACTTCAGATTAAAAACACACCCGATTGAATATAAGACCTAATCAGATCCATCCACCGAATCGTGGTTTGACAGTTGGACCGACCTGGTCGATCCAAATCTTAAAACTTTGCCTTTAAGCATTTTCCTATGTTTTTAATATCAAAGGGAAGATTTAACTTAACTTATTATCTCTTTTAATTTACCCTTTTTAATAACTTTAGTATTAACTTGAATTTGAATATTTTTTTTTTTAAAATTATCAATAATTAAAAATAATAATATATTACAACATAAATTATTTATCATAAATCTAAAATATAATTTATATATTCAAAAATATTTATTGATAAATTTTAGTTGAATAAGATAAACTTTTGATTTGTGTAACACATATGCTAAAATACTAGGCGAAACTATTTTTCTCAAGATAGAATCAAAGATTAAATATTTTCAAATGTTTATATTTTATATTTAAATTTATTTTTATTACCAAAAATATTTTTTATTAATTAAATAGATAAAATATGTTTTTAATCTTTCAACTTTTAGTGGTATTTAGTTTTAGTTTATAAACAAAATGTTGATCTTAGTATGTATATTTTCACCATTTAATTACATATAGTAGTAACCCTAATCAACCATATGTAACATCATTAATTTTATAATTATCATGTGATCTTCATTATCATTATCATCATAATTCCACCACCACTCATCAATTAATCATTATCGTCGTTACTTACTTTATCACTTTCAGAACCAGCTTATCGCTATAACGATTGTTGTTGTTGTCGTGAATCAATCACATTGTCACCAAACAAGCCTGATAAAAAAAAGTGATGAGTGATTTGTATAATTAATGCTATTATAAAAACTAGTCCGCCTCCATTTTAGTGTCCACGTGTTGGTTGTATGTTGTGTAACACCCTAAAAATCCAATAAATGTAAATGTATGGTCAAAATGTTAAATGAATGATTCCTGCACAACTATTGATGGAAGTGTTAGGTTATATGAGAATAAATTAGTCTATATTTGAAGTATTTGTGGAAAATATTAATTAGAGGTATTACAAAAATAGTTTAGGGGAAATGACCATACTACCCTTCCCTTAGATAAGAAATGACAGAAATGTCCTTAAGGTGAAAATGACGATAACGCCCCTGGATATTTTTGAAAATTACAAAAATGCCCCTAGATATTTTAGTGAGATATTTTTAAGATGGAAATTATATAAATGCCCTTGGATATTTTGGAAATGACAAGAATACCCTTAGATATTTTTGGCTAGATATTTTATGGTTGAAATGACAAATATGCCCCTAGGATGAATGATGAATTTACCATAATGCCCTTCAGGCCAGAAATGACCAGATATCCTTAGAAATTTTGTGAGAACCTAATGAAATTACAAAATACTCTTAACTGGCAGGATATCAAAATAATTTGTGACAAGAAACTCTAGAATAGAATTTCTATGGATTTTATAAGGAAACAACTTTGAAACATTAGTCAGAAGAATTCAAGCATATGGAAAAATGATAAATAGAATCTATAGAATTTTCTCTAAATTGTAGGATGTATAGATTTATTTAATAAAATGATTTAGTAATTTTGATGATCAAGAATAAGTACAGACCAATCAAAATTAAGATAAAAACAGTTTTGTATGCAAGGTTGTGTATCACTTTGTATAGACTGCTTGTAAGTAATTTTTAACTATCATTGAAACCAATTTCTGGAGTTCTATTATTTCATATTATCTTTAGGTAAAAGAATTCAAATTAAACTTAACTTCCTACAAGAAAATGCCATGTGAAAAACCATAATTGAAAATAGATTTTTCTTTACCGTCAAAAATGACATATATACATAAAATGGCATAAAAGGAAGTAAAATTTGTCTTCCTTTCCCTTAAGGCTTGAAGTCCACGTGAAGAAGGGTGTGGAATGGGCAAGAAACTTCATGAAAGCCACTTGGAAAGGCAAGCTATGTGATGGAAACAAGTGGTAGGACACTTGTATGGTGTATGTTAAGCTTAAGAAGATTTTTCTTATAAAGTAAAGAAGTCATCATGAACTTAGTTAGAAATCAATGGAACAAGAAGTAATTAAGTTAGGATGAAACTAAATGAAGGTAATTTAGTTAGAATGGAACTAAATGAAGGTAATTTAGTTAGGAAGGGTAAAAATGTCCTTGAATATTAAATCATTTCCTAAACACTATATAAAGGGGGGAAGGGGGACCTAAAATGCAAGTCATTTTCAAGCTACTCTCCCTACATAAATCACGTGTGACTCTCCTTCATATCACTCTCATCCTTTCATTTTCAAGCTTAAATCAAATAAGAAAAAGACCCCACCATCTTGAAGAATCATGTGTAAGCTAGTGCTTTTAGGAAGAAGTTACCAAGCTTTATAGGAAGAAACAAGGTACGTATAGGGAGGTTTATGCTAAATATAGTTTAAGTATTGCTTTTGTTCAAATAAGTATTTATAGAATCTTATTTATTTCTATGGAAAACAAAGCTTGCACACCATGTGTTTGATGAATTGTTTCAAAGAAATAAAGATAGTTTGAGTGTGTCTTGTTCAAATAGATGTTTGAAGTTCATGTGTTGTTGAGTGTTTCTATGAATTTCTCTAAATTCCATGTGTTGTTGAGTATTTTCTATGAATCTCTGTACTTGAATGATATGCTGAGATTTTGTACATGAATATAAAGTTGAGTTCTATACTTTATGTTGAATTTCTGAGTAAAATATATATGAGACAATGATTGAAGAACTAATGTTGAAAATAAATATGAGTTGAAAAGAGTTATGAAATAAGTGAATCAGTTTCATATGTCTCATATGCATAAGAGTTGCCTCACAGAGGAAGTGTATATAAGAGTTACCTTAGAGAGGAGGTATAAGAGTTGCCTCAGAGAGGAGGTGTGTCAGATAGCTGCAGGAACTGAGTTCGAGCGTTCAGATAAGAGAAGTCTGAGCTGGGGGGACTTGGCAGTGGGGAAACCACGCCACCCATGATGATCGCATGTAGTGCGGGTGAGAATCCTGTTGCAACACTGTGAGACCTTGACTGATCGTTTCAGTTCTGTGCCACTGGGATGGGGCTATCTTGACTGTTGGTACCCAATAATAAGAGTTCAAGAGAATCATGCATCATGATAAGAGTCTAAGAGAATCATGCATCTTTGAGGATGATGTTATGAATATTTGCATATTGAATATATTTTGTTGCTTAAATTATGTTTATCATAAACTTACCCTGTGCTTTGTGTCTATGGTTGACACCTGCCATGACCTCGATTTTATTCGGGCGAGCAGATGAACAAGTAAAGAGAGACTATTAGCCGTCTACAAGAGATTTTGTTTGAAGAAGTGTTATCTGAAGATGTTGTGTTTGAAGATGTATTTCCTTGTTACAAAGTGTTTTAATGGTTTGTACTATGTAAAAGAATTGATAACAGTCTGTATTTTATTGTACATCAGATTTACAAATATCGATTACTGAGAAAAAAAATCTTTTGTACTATTACGTTAATTCAGAATTTTAAATATTACTCAATGATGGAAATCTTTTTGAATAATAGTTATTAGTAAATTTAGTTCAATATTTTTAAGCAAATTGAAAAGAATTTTCATCAAAAATCAATAAATGCGAGGTGGTAAATTGAGGCGTTACATGTTGTGTGGGTCTACACAATTTTTTTTACTTTTTTCCTGCACTACACTTCTATCTCTTTTTTGTAATTTTTAATGCACTACACTTCCAAGTTCCAATCACTCAAACATGGATCATTGTTAATATTAATTTTTAGGTAAATAGTCATTTTGGTTCTTGAATGTATAGAGCGCTGATAAATTCATCCCCAAAAGATAGAAATTCAATTTTTGTCTCCGAAAATGAAAAAAGTGCGACAAATTCATCTATTTGTTAACTTTTGTCCATTATCGTTAATGAAAGAGCCTACGTGGCACATTCAGAGACAAATTTGTCAACACTTTACACATTCATTGACTAATTTGTCAGCGTTCTACCCAAAATATAATTTAATATTCATTTTCTCCATTTTTTAATCGTTGCAAGCATAACATTACAATAAACATTTTAAAAAAGGAAAACAAACATAAGTTAGAATAAACATAATATTGATTAATAAGAATAATGTGTCTATTGCTATGAAATTTCTTTTATGATGACATTAGGTAGTAACAAAATAAAGTTGAGTCTCATTTTTTTGTAAGGATTAACTTAATGACTCTGCATTTTAATTTGTTTGAGTTTCATATTTTGGTTAAGGTATTATCACATTAGAAAGTTCAAAGCAAAAATAGAGATGATACCTTATCCAAAATTTGAGACTCAAACAAAAATGCACAACCATTAAGTTAATTCTTACAAAAAATGAGACTCAACTTGATTTTGTCACTACCTAATGTTGTCATAATAAAAATTTCAGAGCAATAGAAAAATTATGCTCATTAATCAATATTATGCTTACTAATCAATATTGTGCTTCTTATTATGTTTGTTCTAATTTATGTTTGCTTTCCTAATTTTTTAAGTATTTATTGTAATTGTATGCTTGCAATGTTTTAAAAAAAGAGAAGATGAATATTAAATTATTTTTTGGGTAGAACGTTGACAAATTAGTCTCTGAATGTGTAGAGTGTTGACAAATTAGTCCCTGAATGTGCCACGTATGTTCTTTCAATTAACGGTAACAGACAAAAAGTTAACAGATGGATAATTTTGTTGCATTTTTTTCAATTTTGGGGACAAAAATTTGAATTTTTATTTTTTGAAGACAAATTTGTCAACGCTCTTCATATTCAGGGACGGAAATGACTATTTACTCTTATTTTTTTCTCTTAAGCACATGCCACTACCTAGTGTAAATTTAAAATTCAAAATCTGAATTCAAAAAATATAAACTTGAAATTAAAAAATAATTCGGATAAAGAAAACATCACAACTTAAAACTAACCACTATTTCAAATAAATTTTAGAATTATTTGTCCCATTTTAAAAAGGTTTAATTATCAATTTGATCCCCAATTATTTCAAAAGATTCAATTTGGTTCCATTTTTTTTAAAGATTCAATCTGGTCCCAAAAATTTAAAAGATTCAATTTGGTCCTCAAATTTAGTAGGATGGCTAATTCCAATGGTTTTTGTTTACAAACAGGGATGATTTTTAACCTCCTTTGTAATTATTATTATTATTATTTTAAAAATATAATCGTGTTAGCTTAATTGGACAAAAAGGATTAAATTGGTGCATTTTAAAAAACTTGATGACCAAATTGAATCATTTCAAAATTTGGGTCAAATTGAATTTTTTAAATAATTTGAGGACTAAATTGATGATTAAGCTTTTTAAAAAGACTTAAATATATTTTTGGTCCCTAATAAATACAAATTTTTGCATTTGCACTCCAATATTTTTTTTTTGCGTTAAGTCCCTAATAAATCAACAATTTTATTTTTGGTCATTGATATTTTGTTTTAGTCCCTAATAAATTAATGAAATTTTACTTAGTCTCGACTAATTACAAGTGATTTTTTTATTATCAAGGAACAAATACAATATTCACTATAATTTATCAATAACTAAAAAAAAGTGTCAAGGACCAAAAACAAAATTATTGTCTTATTAGAAACTTGACACAAAACAAAATTTTATTAAGAAAAAACATAAAATGAAATATTTATAAGAGATAAAAATATATTTAAGCCCTTTTAAAAATTTAAAACTTACCTTTGAGTCTTTAACAAATTGGGTAGTAAAACCCAAATCAAATCGAAAACCCTATTGATTAGGGTTCTACCTCATGTGAAGCATAGTACAAGTCATTTCTTGTTACATCCTTTGTTTCTTGATGATGTGCGGTGACGCACAGAGGATGAAGGTGATTGGCTACTCCTCTAAGTGTTGGGGCTTCGACTCTGACAACAATTGTTCCGTTCTCATTATTGCATATCCTTCCTCTAGACTTGTTAGCTTCCTCACTTTTTCAACTTTTTTATGTTTCCTTTAGGCTCTATTTGCACCAAGCATTTTATAAGTCATGGTATATCTAGTATATCTTTTAATTTTTTTTAATATCAATTGAACAACTTAGTAAATTTTAATTGAATATAAATCAATTTCAAAATATAAAATTTATCTTCAAAAATAAAATTTGTTCCTAACATGCATATATATATATATATATATATATATATATATATATATATATATCTTGTTATGTTTTTAATATCAACGAAATGATTTAACTTAACTGAAATCTCTTTTAATCTATCATTTTCAATATCTTTAATACTAACTTGAATATCAATATATATATTTAAATTTATTAATAATTAAAAATAATACTATATCACAACATAAATTATTTATCATAAATCTAAAATATAATTTATATCTTGAAAAATATTTATTTATAAATTTTAGTTGAATAAAATAAACATTTATTTTTTTAACACACATGCTAAAATACTAGGATCATTTAAAGGAAACCATTTTTTTTCTCAAGATAGGACCAAACATAAATATTTTCTAATGTTTATGTTTTATATTTCAATTTATTTTTATTAACAACAAAATTTATGAATTAAATGAATAAACTAATTTTTTTCCAACTTTTTGTGTTATTTTTTAAAGTGTAAATGCTGGAATTGTAAGGATGCAAAGATAAAGCAAAAATTACATCATTTTCTATGATTTGATTCAATTGATCGAACTTCCTCAATCCATCCAGCAATTATCAGAAAATGAAAACGCTAAGGCTGCCATAATGTTTGCAGCATTCTTGCCCGCTATTTTAGTGAAAACGAGCGACTTGAAAGGAGAGTAATGTAACAACTTTCTACAATCTTTAATCAGAACATGAAACAAAGATCTAACTATTGCTTGTTATTTTCTTTTCTGTTAATTGACTAAGTCAAAAATACATAAGGTGCTCCATTAATCCTAATTTCTTAGGAATAAATTGTTGCTGATATTATTCCTTATTTTCAACAATTATGCCACTCATAAACTGGTCACAGATTATCTGAACCTATGTCCAACTGTTTAGTAGAACTCACATGAGCCACTAGGCCATTTAAGATTAGTTGATATTTATTTGTTTTTCCATATCTTATATGGTTATGCGTTTCTATTTACTTTTGAAATTTATGGAGTTTTGATTTATTTTATGCATGAATATATTCAGGAAAAGTTTATTCTATTCATTTATATGTATTAAATCAAATGCATAATATTATGTTTCAATTATGCAATTGTATACGAGATTTTTATTCATCATTGTATTTATATCTTGATCTTGAAGTGCATAATATGATTTATTCTCATATGATTAAGTTTTATGTCCAAGTGATCTTTATAATTTTGATTAATTATGAATTAGTCACAACATCTATAATTTGATTAAAATTATATATTAAGTTGTTTAAAGATTATATAAGGAATTAGGCATAATATTGTAATTAATTGTACACTTTTCAAGTTATTATTTCGTGATATTTAATTATTTGACATTATTGTTTGGAGCTTGATGCAATAATATAAAGATAATGTTAGTGGTCTATGTAATTTAATTAATTAAAGTTTAGCCACAATAATTTTAATTATTTATGTTATATATTAAGAGCTTTTAGATCACATTAAGTAGATGATATTAATTGTAATTAGTCATATGTAATATAGTAGATATTATCCCTCAGGAATTTCAATTATATTTTCGTATGATTAATTTGGATAAAATATTAAATTATATTTTTTTATTTGGCCACAGGGATAAAGAAATATAACTTGATAGTTTTATCATAATGTTTATGTGATTTTAATTGAATTAAAATTATAGCCCACATGCAAATTTTATATCCCTAAACTCATAATTTTATAAGAATGATTTACATTGGTAAAGCGTGATACATTATTTTGTCTCAAATTTTAATGATAAGCATATATGTTGAAATATTTTGCAACTATACAATCTATTAATATAATTGATATTCCGAAATTGAGAGGAGATTATTTTTCTATTTGGAAGGAAAGGATTTTGCTGATGTTAAGGTATATTGACATTGATTATGCTATCAGGAAGTGAACCAGAGGAGATGGATCTGTATGAGAAATGGGAAAGATTCAACCGACTCTGTGTGATGTTCATTAAGACTAAAACATCGGTTGGTATTAGAGGCTCAGTTGACCAATATGACAATGTGAGAGTGCTCTTGAAGTACATTGATGAACAATTTGAGACTTCAGGAAAGACATTGACTAGTACCTTAATAGTGAAAATTTCTTCCATGAATCTCAATACTCTGAGGGGTGTGCGTGAGCACATCATGCATATAAGAGACATTGTAGCTTAACTTAAAATTCTAGAGGTGGACATGTCTAACTCCTTTATGGTGCATTTTATTCTGAATACTCTCCAGCACCATATGGTCCTTTAAAATATTCGACAACACACATAAAAACAAATGGGCTATTAATGAACTCATGACCATGTGTGTTCAGGAAGAGGGGAGGTTGCAGTTGGAACAATGAGATGATTCTCTTATGATGACTGAAATGAAGGATAATAAGAAAGGCCATAAGAACAAGGGAAGTGGTAAAATACCACCTCAAGCTAGAATTAAGAAAGAATCCAGGTGTTTCTTCTATAAAAAGAAGGGGCACATGAAGAAAGATTTTCCTAAATTCAAGCTATGGTTTGAAAAGAAAGGTATGTCTACCTCTTTAGTTTGTTATGAATCTAATATGATTTATATTAATCATAACATATGGTGGATTGATTTGCAAAATGATACCACTTATGATGCTATGCATATTAATGTTGGCATGAAACGATGTGTTATGAATGAGGATTCCTCTATGTTGTGACACCTAAGATTAGGACACATCTCTATCGAGAGAATTAAGAGATTGACAAATGAAGGGGGTAATTAGTGCTTTAGACTTTGCTGATTTTGATACTTGTATAGATTGCATTAAGGGTAAACAAACTAACAAGTCTAAGAAGGGTGCAAAGAGGAGCTCAAATCTATTAGAAATCATACATATAGATATTTATTGTCCAAACATCGACGTAAGTAGTTCGAAATACTTTATCATCTTCATAGATGATTTTTCACAATATATGTATCTCTACTTACTTCGTTCTGAAGGTGAAGCTATGCCTTTAAAGTTTTTAAGGCCGAAGTGGAGAAATAATGTGGAAAGCAAATTAAGATCATGAGATCCGATAGAGGTGGTGAATATTATGGTAGATACACAGAGAATGGACAAGCACCTGGTCTATTTGCGAAGTTTCTTCAAGAACATGAGATTGTTGCCCAATACACTATGTCTGGTTCTCCGGATCAGAATGGTGCGAAATATGCTTAGTAGCTCCAAGCTTTCTATATCATTGTGGACTGAAGCACTAAAGACAATAGTGTGCATATTGAATCGAGTTCTAACTAAGGCTGTCCCAAAAACACCATTTGAGTTATTTAAGAGTTGAGAATCGAGTTTGCGACATGCGCGCGTTTGGGGATGCCCGTTTGAAGTGAGAATCTTAACCCACAAGAAAAGAAGCTTGGCCCAAGGACCATTAGTGGATACTTCATTGGATATGCTGAAAGGTCTAAGGGATACAGTTTTTACTGCCATTTCATAGTACAAGGACTTTGGAATCAAGAAATGCCGAATTTCTTGAGAATCACTTGATTAGCGGGAACGATCCATCCATAGATTTTGTTTTTGAAAAAGATCATTTAGTTACTCAATCCACTTCAAATCTTGGATTGGTTGTTATTAACAATACCCTTCTAGCTCAATCGGGTGTTGTGCAACCTATCATTCAAGATTCACAACCTGCTGCTAATCTAGTAGATTAAGTTCTTCATGAGAAGCAAGAAGAAATTGTTGATCAACCAATTGAACAACAAGTTTCTCAAGAACATAATGAAACAACATTAAGAAGATCTACCATAATAATAATAATAAAATTGACGATACCGAGTGACTTTGTTGTGTATTTACAGGAATTTGACTATAATATTGGGGCTGAGAATGATCCTGAAATGTTTTCACAAGCCATAAGTTCTAAGGAATCACACTTGTAGTATGATGCTATGAAAGATGAGATGAATTCTATGGCATTGAATGGAGTCTGGGATCTTGTTCAGTTGCTTGATGGTACAAAAGCCATTGGATGTAAATGGGTATTCAAAACTAAGAAAGATTCATTAGGCAACATTGAGAGATATAAAGCAAGACTCGTAGCCAAGGGATTTAATCAAAGGAAGGAATCGAATACAAAGAGACATTCTCTCCTATATCTAAGAAAGATTCTTTTCACATTATTCTGGCATTGGTTGCACATTTTGACTTAGAGTTGCAACAAATGGATGTGAAAATGAATTTTCTCAATGAAGACCTAGAGGAAGAGGTTTATATGAAACAACCCGAAAGATTCTTCTCTAGTGAGGGTGAACAATTGGTATGCAATTGTTATGGATCATTGTATATACTAGAAGGTCAATGGGAGCAAAATTTGTTTCCTTATTTTATATGTGGATGATATTTTACTTGCAACCAATGACAAGGGTTTGCTATATAAGGTGCAACAATTTCTCTCTAAGAACTTTTATATGAAGGATATGGGTGATGTCTCTTACGTTATTGGCACCAAGACACATAGAGACAGAGTAAGAGGTGTTCTTGGTTTGTCTCAAGAGACCTATATTAACAAAGTTTTGGAAATATTTAGAATAAATGATTGTTCACCAAGTGTAGCTCCCATTGTGAAAGGTGACATGTTTGATTTAAGCCAATGCTCGAAAAATGACCTTGAGCGGGAACAAATGAAGAACATTCCTTATGCTTCAACTGTTGGAAGCCTTATGTATACTCAGATCTGCACAAGACCTGATATTGCTCTTGCGGTTGGAGTGTTAGGGAGATATCAAAGTGACCCATGTTTAGACCATTGGAAAGTTGCAAAGAAAGTGATGAGATACCTTCAGGGAACTAAGGACTACATGTTTATGTATAGATGGACTGACAACTTGGAAGTGATTGTGTAACAGCCCAGAATTTCTCTTTGCTGAGCTGGACATTTAAGGCGTGTTATGTTGCTTGATTATTTGATTTATTTTGGTAATTGTTGTTTGTTGCTATTCTACCTTGGTATGCGTGTTTAATGATGGATGTGTTAAGTCAGCTCTGCTGGTCTGTGGTTGCTGACCGTGCACGTAAAGTGGACATGTCATGTCAGCCATATATATATATATATGCATCAGAGTACGCAGCGGAAGCGTGTTTTTCTTTCTCTTCTTCTTTGCATCTTTTCCTCCTCTCTTTCTCAAGCTTACCCACACCCAGAAACCACTCTTTCTAAACCCCTCTGTGTCGCCTTCAACCTCCAAGGACCATCATAGCTGCCACGGGACCCCCTACATCAAGAGGAACCTCGTGACCAGAGTGGAAGCTTTATGCCGCTCTTCATAAAGTTCGAAGAGAACGGAGTCCGACCTCCTTCTTCTTGGCTTTTGCAAGGACGCTGCGTTCGGGCAAGCTTCCGTTTAAGAAGATCGTGTTACAGCATTGCTGGGCTGTGCAAGAAGGACTCCGGGTTAGGTAAGGGATGGTTTATTATGTTAATAATAGCCTTAGATACCATAGTTGGGGGCCAGGGAGTCCAACTATGAAGCTATCTGCATGTCCCTGCTGTGTGTTGTTTTTCCAGAAAAACAATGCCTTGTGATGAATGGATGTGATATGTTTATGTTTGTGATGTTCTTGTGTGAAGAATTTGATGGTGTTCTCGTGGGAGAGTTAATGTTGTAAGAACCCTATGTGCATGCATGTGAAGTCGGTATTTTGATGCTGTAAACTCCCAAAACACCTTTTAGTAGTGTTTGTGGAGGTGCCGAATACCAATTTGGGTATGCTGGACTGAGCTCATTACGTAGTATATACAAATATACAAGACGTGGCTCTTAGTCCTTGCTGGCAGATGTCAATATTCTGGGTTCCATACCCGGGGTTTGTTCTTTAGAGCCGATGAGCTCGTTTCCTTTCCTTGAGAGAAAACTACCTAGTTTCCTTACTCGGATGAGCTCGTTTCCTTTCCTTGAGAGAGAGCTACCGGGTTTTCTTACTCGGATGAGCTCATTTCTTTTCCTTAAGGGAGAGCTACCGGGTTTCCTTACTCGGATGAACTCGTTTCCTTTCCTTGAGAGAGAGCTACCGGGTTTTCCTTACTCGGATGAGTTCGTTTCCTTCCTTGAGAAGGCTACCAGGTTTTCTTCTCAGTTGAACTTGTGTCCTTTCTTTGACAAAACCTACCTTGTCTACCCTTGTTCGACCATGTCTGACCTTGTCCAATCTGGTTTGGGTTCGTACCCCATAATCATGTAGTATCTGGGTGCCAACCCGGATACCCAATACTTCACACCGGCTCCCTAGTCTATGTTGTGTACTATTGATGTGTGATGAATATGTGTGATAATGTTGGAATAGTAACAGTTGGTTTATGAGATAATGACTTGTGCATTGATACCATGGGAGGGTGCCCATGGTTATCGAATGCGGGTGGATACACATAGATACCCACGAGGGTGTATGAAGAGTTACCCCAACCGGGAAGGAATTGTCCCTGGATCAGGTCATACATTGATGGTGCTATGGTGATATGCTATGTATAGACACGTGAGATGTCGGGATCGGGTGGTTAACCTTGCAAGGACCACAGTCAGTGCATCGGTGAGCCCATGTTGGGGCGGTATGTATGTACATGGGGGTGCATGACAGGTCGCCCTTCTGAGGAAGGATTTGGACGAGTCATGCATTGATGGTGCCCATGTGACATACTATATTTGCATGACGGAAATAGGATGATTGGCTATACGGTATTGGGATACTGGGGGCCACGTCTGTTTGGAACTCCTTCTGACACCCACGGCTGATCACCACTGGGGGGAGCGGCCTGTTCATGACAGAGTGACCCTGACAAGCTACTGCATCATCTGACCACAGGGATGGACTATTTCTAGGATGGTACCACATTGCATATTGAGAGTTGATTCAGGAGCATACATCATGCTAGGCATTGTAAGCTGACTTGTGGAATGTTTTTTTTTATGACTGTTCACATGAGTTGCGTGATGAAATGCTTGGATATGGTGGTGATATTATGATGTTTGGATTACCTTCCTTAACTGATGACATATGTTGCTATTGTTTTACATGATAAACTCACCTTTGCTTTGTTGTATCTTGTGGTTTGGTACCTGTGATGATCACGAACCATGTTTGTGTGAGCAGACGGGCAGCATTAGGTGACTTGGAGGGAGGTGTCATTTTGGTTGGAGCCGTCGAGTTGCCAGGATGACGATGGATCAGATCCTGGACAATAGTTGCATTTTGATTGTTTTTTTTTTCATTGTTGGATCTCTTGTTCTTTTGAAAAACTTATACATTCAGACATGGATAATTGTAATTACAAATAAATTATGCTTTTCATATGTACTTGTATCACGATGTATTATATGTTTGTGTGTTTGTGTTTTGCTTCATGGTAATGACTATGTGCTCGTGAAGAAAATTTTTATTGCCATTTTCATAATCAAATAAAAGAGATCTTCAATTAAAATAAGTTTTGTTGCGTTTAAGAGTCAGTGATACAGTAGCGACAAGGTGGGTCATTACATTAGTGGTATCAGGGCCTGGTTGGACCTTCCAGCCAGTGAGTTGTGAGCCTACTATGTTTCTTTGTGCATGTTATGTTGTTTGTTGAATGTTGATTGTTGAAGAGACTAGCTGTTCCGTAACGGATTGTGTTTGTTTGTGTTTGAACTTGTGTAGGGTGTTACTAGTAGCGTGGTCATAGTATATTTGTATTTTTTATGTCTACTATACCATAAATTTCAATGTTTTGTTGAGTGTTATCAGACTGGCCATCTGTATAATTCGTGACAATGCAAGGAAACATTATGGCAAGCAGTCCAGAAATACAAAGAGTAGAGAGTTTATGTAGTGTAGTTTTGGGTTTGTTTGTGTGTATTCCTTCCGGGTTTTCACTTCTTATTGGGGGCAGGAAGTGATGGCTGGTAGGAATGACCGTGCTATAGCCGTCACTCTCCAAGCCTTAGCTCAAGCATTGGGGAATCAGAATAGGGGAGAAGCTGTAGGAGCTGTGGAGTACCAAGGGTTAGATCACTTTCAACACAACAATCCTCATTCTTTCCATAGAGTTTACAACCCAGATGGTGCTCAAACCTGGACTCGGGAAATTGAGAAGATTTTCTGGGTTATGGCATGTCTTGAGGAGCAAAAGGTTGCCTTTAGCACCTATACCCTGGCAGAAGAAGCTGAATATTGGTGGGATAACACTCGCCAATGCATGGAGGCGAAAGGTCGGGTAGTGACGTGGGAGACCTTCAAGGGGGCATTTCTGGAAAAATTATTTTTCGAAAGATGTAAGGAACAAGAAGGAGATGGAGTTCCTGGAACTCAAGCAAGGGAATAGGATGGTAGTTGAGTATGCAGCTAAGTTTGAAGAGTTGGTGAGGTACTTCCCTCACTACCAGGGAAGAGATGGTGAGAGCTCCAAGTGCGTGAAGTTTCTGAATGGCTTGCGACCCAAGGTGAAGCAAGCTGTAAACTACCAAGGAGTCTGTCAGTTCCCAGTATTGATTAACATGTGCAGGATATGAGATGAGGATTCCAGAGACAAAGCGGCCTATTACTGGAATACGGGCTCGATGAAGGATAAGAAGACCGGGTACCAAAACCGTGGGAAGCCTTACACCATCCCTCCTAAGCCATATGGTCAATGCTCCAACAGTCAAAGACTGGTTGCTTTGGGATTTCCTGGTGGTAATGGTAGCAAACCCACTACCTTTCCAACTCAGATCACTTGTTTTAAGTGTGGTGAGCCCGAGCACGTCGCTTCTAAGTGCATGCAAGGAGGCCCGACTTGTTACAATTATAAGGAGAGGGGCCACATCCAAAGGAACTGCCCACACCCTAAGAGAGAGCGGAATGGTGGAGGCCTGTAGAACCAACCCGGACAACCGAGGACCACGGGAAGAGTCTTCACTCTTAGTGGTGTCGAAGCCTCGAACTCCAAAGGTCTAATCTAAGGTAAATGTTTCATAAACGGGATTCCTTTACTCGTGCCTTTTGATTCCGGTGCTGTTAGATTCAAGAAGTTGAAGACAAAGAATCAAGGTTGATGCAAGCTTTTGATATTTTTACATGCCCACTCAAATTTGATGGCATTTGTAATTTTGGTTAAAGATTGGCTCATTAAGATAAATCCTTATAATCCTCTGCAGCTATTAAATAAATCATGTATACATACATTCATAAATAGGTTGATAATCATATTAGAATGTACAAATGAATAGGACAACATAAGTGCATCTAAACAAGCATAAAATGATTTTACACTATATTAATCGATTACTTGAGTCAAATAATCAATTACTAGCTTGTTTGGATTTCTGGAAAATGGTTTAAGAACAGTTTAATCGATTACCATTTTCTTGTAATCGATTAAATAGACTTGACACAAATTTAAGAACACTGGTGTAATCGATTATTTGTGAAAATAATCGATTACATAAGGCATCTGCATAATTCAGCACAACATTATGAACTGGTTTAATTGATTACCAAATAATTGTAATCGATTAACTATGCTTTGTAGTGATTCAGTCATGTTCTGGCGTAATCGATTAAAATGCATTATAATCGATTACCTCTGCTTGTTAAGAAAGTATGCCATTCTGGCGTAATCGATTAAATGGTAAGATAATCGATTATTATGTTCGTTCAAGATTTCCAGAACTGAGATGAACAATTTAATCGATTATTAAGACGAAATAATCGATTACTGTTGATTAAATAATCGATTACCATAATGAAATAATCGATTACAGTCTGTTAAATCAATTTTTTTATAAATAGAAAAGCTGTGTCACTGGAGTTTTAAGTTTTTAGAAAGAGAGCATTCGTTTCTATCATAGGTTTTACATTCTCTAAAAGTTCATAAAGGTTTAAAAGTTCATTTTTAGAGAGTTGTTCAATTGAATTAGATTCAACATGGATGCTTAGTCAAAGAACTCATTGTGTGTGATCATTCATGTAAAGTTGTGAATAAAGAAGATTCAAGAAAGCATTTCATATATCATCTTAGGTTGTATAATTCGTTCATATCCTTTTAGCTGCAAAGGAAAATGAGGTGATACCTTTCTTGAACCTTAAGCTTTGATATTTGTAGTTTGTTTTTGTTGTAATCTTTGTTGATTTTCCATATAACATTTGGGGTTTTTTAAAGCATTACTAGAAAGGGTTTTCTAGGGGTAGAACAGAGGGGGGATCTCTGGTTTTTGGTCTTTTGAGAAATCTAGGGAGTAGATTTTGAGTTTTTCCTAGGAGAGGTGAAAGAGACCTTGTTGCTTGCTTGTAAAGAACTAAGATTTGTTATAGTGGAACTCTAACCTTGTTTGGGTTAGAAGATAAACTGGATGTAGCCTCCGGGATTGAGAGGTGAACCAGTATAAACTTTTGTGCATTTAAGTTTTGATAGTTGTTTCATTGAATTCTTGTAGTATTCAATTTGCTTATCATTCAAACTTTGATTTAGTACAAGAGTCAATTGATTGGTGAAGAAGATTGTTTTCTAAATTGATTTGATTTAAGATACGGTCCAAATAAATTCTTCCGTTGTACATTGTTTTGTAAGAAATTTTTTAAAAAGGAGGCAAAACCAATTCAGCCCTCCTCTTGGTTTATTGGATTAGGTATTCATTTTATTTTCAGGTGCAACCCATTCCTTCATATCTCGATTGCGTGCAGAGCAACTTAAACTTTCTGTGTCTTCTTTGAACAATGAGCTTGTGGTTGAGACCCCGGCTAGTGGGTCTATTTTGACTTCCGAGGTGTGTTTGAACTGCCTTGTGGAAATTTCTGAGAGAAAATTCTAGGTTGATTTGATTTGTTTGCCTCTTAGCCAGATCGATGTTATTTTGGGTATGGACTGGTTATCTTCCAACCAGGTTTTATTGAACTGTTTTGATAAACAGTCATGTTTAGCAACTCGGATGTGAGAGAAAGAGGGATGTTTATCTTGGCCAACCAGCTTATGACATTGTTGAAAGAAAAGGATCAAGTATACATGATCTTGTCAAACTTGGAAGTAAAGAACGAGGTTTCTCGAGCCGACCTCCCTGTTGTTAGAGAGTTCTCAAGAGTGTTTCCTGAGGACGTATCCGGTTTACCACCTGAGAGAGAGATAGAGTTTTCTATAGAGTTGGTACTCGGTGCTGGACCCATATCTATAGCTCCTTATAGAATGTCTCCTATAGAGTTAGCCGAGCTTAAGAGACAGTTGGAAGAGCTTTTAGATAAACAGTTTGTGCGACCTAGTGTGTCTCCATGGGGAGCACCAGTGTTGTTAGTAAAGAAGAAGGACGGGACCATGAGATTATATGTAGACTACCGCCAGCTGAATAAGGTGACGATTAGGAATAAGTATCCTTTGCCTAGGATAGATGATCTTATGGATCAGCTGGTAGGGCTTGTGTGTTTAGTAAGATAGACCTTAGGTCGGGTTACCATCAGATCCAGGTGAAGTCCGAGGATATCCCCAAGATCGCTTTTATGACCCGCTATGGTCATTACGAGTACTTAGTTATGCCCTTCGGTGTGACTAATGCTCCCGGTGTGTTTATGGATTATATGAATAGGGTTTTGCACCCTTATCTTGATAGCTTTGTGGTAGTTTTCATGGATGATATCTTGGTCTATTCTAAGACCAGAGAAGAGCATGAAGAACACTTGAGGATTATGCTGCAGACCCTTAAGGATCGACAACTATATGCTAAGTTGTCCAAGTGTGAGTTCTGGTTGGAGAAGGTGAGTTTCCTAGGGCACGTGATATCCCAAGGAGGTATAGCTGTAGATCTTTCTAAGGTAGAAGCCGTTCTCGAGTAGGAAAGCCCTAAGTCAGTGTTTGAGATCTAGAGTTTTCTGGGCTTGGCGGGGTATTACCAGAGATTCATAGAAAGGTTTTCCAAGCTAGCCTTACCTTTGACCAAGTTGACTCGTAAGGGTCAAGTGTTTGTGTGGGATACCTAGTGTGAGCTTAGTTTCTAAACCCTCAAGGATAAGCTAACAATCGCGCCCGTGTTATTTGCCTAACCTAGAAGAACCCTTTGAGGTGTTTTGTGACACAGCAAAGACGGGTTTAGGAGGAGTATTGATGCAGTGTGGCCGAGTTGTGGCCTATGCTTCCAGGCAGCTCAAGACGCATAAAAGGAATTATCCTACCCATGACTTGGAGTTAGCTGCTGTGGTGTTTGCTCTTAAGATATGGAGGCATTACCTTTTTGGCTCCAAGTTTGAGGTGTTTAGTGACCATAAAAGCCTAAAGTATCTGTTTAGTCAGAAAGAGTTAAATATGCGCTAGAGGAGATGGTTAAAGTTTCTTAAGGATTATGATTTTGAGCTTAGCTACCATCTTGGCAAAGCCAATGTAGTGGCGGATGCTTTAAGCCGGAAGTCCTTGCATATGTCCGCATTGATGGTTAGGGAGCTGGACCTTTTGGAACAGTTTAGGGACCTTAGTCTGTTATGTGAGTTTACCCCTAACAGCGTGAGACTAGGGGCTCTGCAGATTACTAGCGGGTTGCTAGGAGAGATCAGAGAAGGACAGAAGTCCGATCCTTTTCTGAAAACTCAGTTGGAAGCCATAGCGTTAGGGAATGTTAGTAGTTTCCATGTGGGATCAGATGGAGTCTTGAGGATTCAAGATAGAATCTGCATTCCCAATATACCAGAGCTTAGGAAGGTGATCTTAGAGGAGGGGCATAGGAGTAGCCTAAGTATCCACCCCGGCGCCACCAAGATGTATCAAGATCTTAAGGCTATGTTTTGGTGGCCGAACATGAAGAAAGAGGTTAGCGAGTTTGTGTATGCGTGTTTAGTTTGTTAGAAAGCCAAGGTAGAGCACCAGAGACCATCGGGTAAGTTGCAACCCTTAGAGATACCTCAGTGGAAGTGGGATAGTATATCCATGGATTTCGTTGTGGGTTTGCCTAGGACCCGGGTAGGGTTAGATTCTATCTGGGTTATTGTTGATAGATTGACTAAGTCTGCCAACCTTATCCCCATCAATATCCGGTTTTCTTTAGAAAGGTTGACTTTCCTGTATATTAGTGAGATTATTAGGTTACACGGGGTGCCATCTAACATAGTATCTGACCGAGATCCTAGATTTACTTCTAGATTTTGGGAGAGTTTGAACAAGGCTTTAGGAACCCGACTTCGGCTAAGCTCGGCTTATCACCCTCAAACTGATGGTCAGACTGAACAAACCATTCAGTCTCTAGAAGACCTTTTGAGGGCACGTGTCTTAGAGCAGAAGGGTAGTTGGGATAGTTTCTTACCATTGATAGAGTTTACCTATAACAATAATTTTCACTCTACCATTGGCATGACTCCTTACAAAGCCCTGTATGTTAGAAGGTGTAGGACACCTTTGTGTTGGTTGGAACCCGGCGAGAGTCTTGTGCTAGGACCCGAGGTGGTGCAACAAATGACCGAGAATGTCAAGTTGATCCGGGATAGGATGAGGACAGCTCAGAGTAGGCAGAAGAGCTACCACGATAAGAGGAGGAAGGACCTAGAATTTGAGGTTGGAGATCATGTATTCTTGAGGGTTACCCCATGGACTGGGGTTGGCCGAGCACTAAAATCTCAGAAACTCACACCCCGATTTGTTGGTCCTTTTCAAATTCTCAAAAGAGTCAGCCCTGTTGCCTATCAAATTGTTATCCCCATCCCTTTCTAATCTTCACAATGTATTCCATGTGTCCTAACTTCGTAAATATGTCTATGATCCTTCTCATGTGGTCGGGTTAGATGACATCCAAGTAAA
>CM023960.1:18611578-18627131 GCA_013407115.1 Glycine latifolia
ATCCTTCTCATGTGGTCGGGTTAGATGACATCCAAGTAAAGGAAAACCTGACGTATGAAACACTACCTTTGAGAATTGAGGATCGACGGACAAAGCATTTAAGAGGAAAAGAAATTCCCTTGGTCAAGGTAATCTGGGGAGGTATATCAGGAGAAGATGCAATATGGGAGCTAGAAAACCAGGTGCGGGAAGCCTACCCGACTTTGTTTGTATCAGGTAATTTCGGGGATGAAATTTCACAAAGGGTGGGAGAGTTGTAACACCCCGAAATTTCTCTGTGCTGAGCTGGACGTTGAAGGTGTGTTATGTTGCTTGATTATTTGATTTATTTTGGTAATTGCTGTTGCTGTTCTGCCTTGGTATGCGTGTTTAATGATGGATGTGTTAAGTCAACTCTGCTGGTCTATGTAATGCCCTGGAATTTTAAGTTGCTAAGCGGAATGTTTATGTGTGTATTATATTGATTAATTATATGTTTTATTGTATGTTTTATTGTATTAATTGTTGTCCTGAGTGCTTTGTTTTGGGATGTGTGCTTGATGGGTGATGGGAGGTAAGTTAACACTGCTGTGCTGTGGTTGCTGGTCGTGCATGTTTAATGGACGTGCTTTGTCAGTCGTGTTTATAAGCAGCAGGCTGGCACAACAGAAGGTGCTCTTCCTTTCTCCAACCTTTGCGTTTTCTTTCCTTTTCTCCCAAACTCACTCACACCCAAAACCCTCTCTCCCTCAACCCTTCTGTACCACTTTCAACTCGTTGTCGCTGCTACGATATCCCGACGCCAAGAAGGACCTCGTGGTCGGAACAGACGCTCAGGACAAATCGTCGTGAAGCTCATGAACGAACTCCTGATTAGGTAAGGGGAGTTTATTATGTTTGATAATAGTTTCAGGTAACATGGTTGAGGACCAGGGAGTCCAACCATGGTGATGATGCATGTCCGCGTGTGTGTTATTTTCCAGAAAGTTGTGCCTTTGAATGAATGGAATGGGTTACGCATTATGTTCATTGATTGGTGTTTTGTGTTGATGTTTAATGATGTTCTGGTGTGGTGTTTGATGATATTCTGGAAGGGGAGAGTTGATGTTGTAAGAACTCCTCGTGCATGTGTGTGAGGTTGGCATTTTGATGCTGAAAAACCCCCAAGACACTTTGTAGAAGTGTTCGTGAAGGTGCTGAGTACCGGGAAGGGGTGGCCGAGTTATATACATGTGTCAACCCTTTGTTTGTGATGTTGGCTACCAGGGAGGGTTGATCGAGTTGCATATATGTGCCAAATCCCTGTGTTTTGATGTCGGCTACAGGGATGGGTAAGCCAAGTTAAGAGGGTTACGTAGCATGCATGTGTGCATGCAGAACGTGACAGTCCTTGTTGGCGGACGTCGGCATACCGGGTTCCTTACTCGGGATGATACCTTAGAACTATTGAGCCTAAGTTGCTTCAAGTGAACTACCGAGTTCCCTAGCTAGGATGAGCTCATGCCTTCTCGGGAAAAGAGTCATCGAGTTCCCTAACTAGGATGAGCTCATGTCTTCTCGGGAAAAGAGTCATCGAGTTTTCTAACTCGGATGAGCTCGTGCTTCCTCGGGAAGAGAGTCACTGAGTCCTTTACTCGGTTGGGCGATTCTCTTTAAAATTGTTAAGTTTAAGCCCTTGAATCCATGATTACCTTTGTCTGACTTTGGCCGATCTCTTTCGACCTCGTTCGTTCTTGTCCAACCTTTACCCCCTTTGACAGCTTTTTATCGACCTTTGCTGACCTTGACCGATCTTATCCTCCTTCATCCAACTTTGTTCGGATTCTTATCTCGGGATCATATAGTTAGGTGCCGACCCAGACACCCAATGCTTCACACTTTTTCACTTGTTTGTTGTGTTTGTGAATGACGTATGTGATTACGTTGAGGTCAGCCTATGTGATGGCTTGAGATGTTTTGTACCTTGATGGAGCCATGGTGAGAGGCTATGTATAGACATGTGAGATGCCGGGACCGAGTGGTGAACCTTGCGAGGACCATCGTCAATGCATCAGTGGGCCCTCGTTTGGGGCGGTATGTATGTACATGGGAGGAGTATGGAGATCTTAGCCAGGACGGGTTGTTCCTGTGCCGGGCTATACGTTCATGGTGCCCATGAGAGACATACAACATTTGCAGCCCGTGTTGAGGCGGCCCTCATTTGGGGCGGTATGTATGTACATAGGAGGTGTATGGAGATCCTAGCCAGGCCAGGGTTGTTCCTGTGCCGGGCCATACGTTGATGGTGCCATGAGAGACATACTTCATTTGCATGACAAAAATAGGATGATTAACTGTAATAGTACGAGAAGTATTGGGGGGCCACGTCTGTAGGGAGATCCTTATGACACCCATTTGGCTGATCACCATGGGGGGTGAGTCCTGTGCACGACAAAGTAACCCCGATGTCAACTACAGCTATCATTTGGACCATGGACTTGGCCTATTTCCGGGATGGTACCACATTGCATTGCTGAGGGTTGAGTCAGGAGCATGCATCATGCTAGGCATTTTAAGTTAACTTGTGGAATGTTCCTGGATGCGTGTTCATGTTGGTTACCCGTTGATATATCTGGACTTTGTGGTGATTTTGTGATGCTTGAATTGTCTTCCTTAACTGATGTTATCTTTTGTTTGTTATTTATATGATGAACTCACCATTGCTTTGTCGTGCCATGTGGTTTAGTACCTGCGATGATCGCGAACCCGATTCGTGTGAGTAGACGAGCAGTAGTAGGTGACCAGGAAGATGACAACTTTTGGTTGGAGCCGTTGAGTTGCCGGGATGTCAATGTAATAGATCCCGAGCAGGGGTCATGTTTTTGCTAGATGTACCCATGGTTTTGATAGTCATACCCATGTTTTGCTAATTGCACCCCGACGTTTAATTCCTTACTTCATTCGTAAAACACTATATATATTTTGGGCATAGTCTTTTGTACTTGTAATTAAATTATGTTTTGTATACGTACATATGTATATTTGAAATGCCTTATGCGTACCTTTGATTATGTACATTTCTTGTGTTGATGGTTATTACGTGATCGCGAAAAAAAATAAATTACATTTCCCGTTTCAACTCTGCTGCCCTGTGGTTGCTAACCGTCGTAAAGTGGACATGTCATGTCAGCCATATATATGTATATATATGCATCAGAGTACGCAGCGGAAGCATGCTTTTCTTTCTCTTTTTCTTTGCGTCTTTTCCTCCTATCTTTCTCAAGCTTACCCACACCCAGAAATCACTATTTCTCAACCCCTCTGTGTCGCCTTCAATCCCCAAGGACCATAGTAGCTGCCATGGGACCCCCTACGTCAAGAAGAACCTCGTGACCAGAGTGGAAGCTTTAGACTGCTCTTCATAAAGTTTGAAGAGAACGGAGTCCGACCTTCTTCTTCTCGGCTTTTGCAAGGACGTTGCGTTCGGGCAAGCTTCCGTTTAAGAAGATCGTGTTACAGCATTGCTGGGCTGTGCAAGAAGGACTCCGGGTTAGGTAATGGATGGTTTATTATGTTAATAACAGCCTTAGATACCATAGTTGGGGGCCAGGGAGTCCAACTATGAAGCTATCTGCATGTCCCTATTGTGTGTTGTTTTTTCAGAAAAACAATGCCTTGTGACGAATGGATGTGATATGTTTATGTTTGTGATGTTCTTGTGTGAAGAATTTGATGGTGTTCTCGTGGAAGAGTTAATGTTGTAAGAACCCTTTGTACATGCATGTGAAGTCGGTATTTTGATGCTGTAAACTCCCAAAACACCTTTTAGTAGTGTTTGTGGAGGTGCCAGATACCGGGTTGGATATGCTGGACTGAGCTCATTACGGAGTATATACAAATATACAAGACGTGGCTCTTAGTCCTTGCTGGCGGATGTCAATATTCTGGGTTGCTTACCTGTTAGTATATGGATGTCCTAGAGACAATCTTTTCATTAGATTAGGATGTACATGTACTTTTCATATTGTCATGAATAAATTATAAGCGCTCTTTATCTTGTTTCATATTCTGTCTCGATATCATTATTAATATATGAGTAACTGGATAAAACCCTTGGAATAGAATAGGTATCTCTTGAGTATCAGTGATGGGATCACGATCATGAGGATTCAAGGATACCAGATGTCTACTCCTAAATTTTAAGTTCCTAGTCTAGAGACACTGAGAATGGGGATCAGTGATTTCGGGTAAGACTAGCACAGCTTAACTACTTGTATGCAGATACAAGGTAAAGACCTCATGAGCTACAGACATGGAGATGTCTTAGCTAAAGTCGTGGGTGGACCTATAAGGGTATAGCTCGCACTGAACTGACCCACTCTATGAGGAAATCTCACAGATAGTATCATTAGAGTAGTCTCTTATTATTTGGGTGTGTCTTTTCTTAGACCAGAAGTTTTCACCTAGACTGTGTTCTAGAAGATATGCTTTGATTGTATACCTCGTTTGCCTGAAACATGGAGACACATAGGTATACCTTTGGGCATGTCCTGAAAGAACACGAGTCTAGGGTGACTAGCTGAAGGAATTCGTCAAATCTCTGTGAGAGATTAGGTTATTTGTAAATCGGAGAAATCGGGATGACATTTACGGGACTCGGGAATCTATGCATAGTAAAAGAAATCATGAGATGATTTGCCTTTAGAGTTAGTAAAATTTGAGACTCCCTATTTTGTATTAAAGCTTACCCTAGACCGTAAGGGCTGATACGTTTCCTTATCGTAGGTTTTATGGGAAGGTAACCGAGACGAAAGGAAATACATACGAAAACCAAATAGATTTAATAGGATGATCTTGTCATTTACCTAACTAGGTCTGGGGCAACAAAGCATTGCTAGTGCTCTGTGTTGTCATTAAATGGGTAGTGGCCTTGTTGGGCCCAAACTCATTTATGTCAGTAAATATGTTGGGCCTAATAGGTCACACACTAACATTTTATTGTCATGACATTATAGCATTAAAGGTTTTGGGCCTAATAATGATTGTTGGCCCAAGAAAGAGTTTGGATACTTATCTTAAAGAGAGAGGGGCGCATGAATGGAGTTAATGGACTTGGATAGTCCAAGACATTATTAATTAATTTAAATAGTTAAATTAATTATCTAATATTTAAATTTGATAATTTAAATTTTGAATTTAAATATTTGAATTTAAATATGAATTAACTATAGTAGTTAGTTTCATATCAAAAGGAGAAGATAAGAGCTAGATTTGAATTTGAATTCAACTAGAATCTTATCATGATCATGTCCTAGATTTTAGGAAGAAGTTTGAGGGCTAATTATAGGCATATACACGGCTGATATATGATTATCTTTTGGCAAAAATTAAATCCCAAGTAATTGACTTGGTCTTAGGAGGATAAGATAGGAGGTTGTTGACAATTTTTGAAATGCAACAACTCTATCTTATCTTCACGTGTGGGATGCTTCATGATCAGATTTTTTGGTTAAAAATCTGACTCAAACTCTTCTATAAAATGTGCTATTGTGATCATAGTTACATAATAGTTTTTGAGAGGAAAAACCCTAATCTACTTTCCTCTATTTTCACGTGCCCCTTTGTGTGAGTTTTGGCTGAAAATTCAGCCACCAATATCATCTATTGGTGAGTCTCTTAGATAAGAAAAAAAACACTTTAAAACCTAACGTTCTTCCTCTCCATTGGTGCGCCTAGCTTGCCTCCTTTGGTGTTTGTTGGTGGCCTTCAAGAAGTGTTCTTGAGTCTTGACAAGAAGTGGTGTGGATCAACATTAAAGGGCTTGTATTTTCAAGCCTATCCTTGATCATCAAGTTTCGAATATAAACAAGGTAACATCTATGTCTTAAAGAATGATTCTTGTGTGGTATGTGTGTTTCCGCTTGAAAAAATTTTGTTTTTCTTCTCACATGCCTTCGGGCTTCAAGGCCCTTTCTTTCATTACCCAGGGTTTGTTCTTTAGAGCCGATGAGCTCGTTTCCTTTCCTTGAGAGAGAGCTACCGGGTTTCCTTACTCGAATGAGCTCGTTTCCTTTCCTTGAGAGAGAGCTACTGGGTTTCCTTACTCGGATGAGCTCGTTTCCTTTCCTTGAGAGAGATATCGGGTTTCCTTACTCAGATGAGCTTGTTTCCACTCTTTGAGAGAGAGCTACCGGGTTTTCCTTACTCGAATGAGTTCGTTTCCTTCCTTGAGAGGGCTACCAGGTTTTCTTCTCGGTTGAACTTATGTCCTTTCTTTGAGAAAACCTACCTTGTCCGCCCTTGTTCGACCATGTCCGACCTTGTCCGATCTGGTTCGGGTTCGTACCCCATAATCATGTAGTATCTGGGTGCCAACCCGGATACCCAATACTTCACACCAGCTCCCTAGTCTATGTTGTGTACTATTGATGTGTGATGAATATGTATGATAATGTTGGAATAGTAACGGTTGGTTTATGAGATGATGACTTGTGCATTGATACCATGGGAGGGTGCCCATGGTTATCGAATGCGGGTGGATACACATAGATACCCACGAGGGTGTATGAAGAGTTACCCCAGCCGGGAAGGAATTGTCCTTGGACCAGGTCATACATTGATGGTGCCATGGTGATATGCTATGTATAGACACGTGAGATGCCGGGATCGGGTGGTTAACCTTGCAAAGACCACTGTCAGTGCATCGATGAACCCATGTTGGGGTGGCCTGTGATTGGGGTGGTATGTATGTACATGGGGGTGCATGACAGGTCGCCCTTATGAGGAAGGATTTGGCTGGGTCATGCATTGATGGTGCCCATGTGACATACTACATTTGCATGACGAAAATAGGATGATTGGCAGTAGGGTACTGGGATATTGGGGGGCCACGTCTGTTTGGAACTCCTTCTAACACCCACGGCTGATCACCACTGGGGGGAGCGGCCTGTTCACGACAGAGTGACCCTGAAAAGCTACTGCATCATTTGACCACAGGGATGGACTATTTCCAGGATGGTACCACATTGCATACTGAGAGTTGAGTTAGGAGCATGCATCATGCTAGGCATTGTAAGCCGACTTGTGGAATGTTTTTTCTTATGACTGTTTACGTGAGTTGCGTGATGAAATGCTTGGATATGGTGGTGATATTGTGATGTTTGGATTACCTTCCTTAACTGATGACATATGTTGTTGTTTTTTTACATGATAAAATCACCTTTGCTTTGTTGTACCCTGTGGTTTGGTACCTGTGATGATCACGAACCGTGTTCGTGTGAGTAGACGGGCAACATTAGGTGACTTGGAGGGAGGTATATTTTGGTTGGAGCCGCCGAGTTGCCGGGATGTCGATGGATCAGATCCCAGACAATAGTTGCGTTTTGATTGTTTTTTGTTGTTGTTGGATCTCTTGTTCTTTTGAAAAACTCATACATTTAGACATGGATAATTGTAATTACAACTAAATTATGCTTTTCATATGTACTTGTATCACAATGTATTATATATTCGTGTGTTCGTGTTTTGCTTCATGGTAATGACTATGTGCTCGCGGAGAAAATTTTTATTGCCATTTTCATAATCAAATAAAAGAGATCTTCAATTAAAACAAGTTTTGTCGCGTTTAAGAGTCAGTGATACAGTAGCGACGAGGCGAGTCGGTACATATTGACTACTCAAATTCAGACTACACTAACTGCGTTGAAGTCGATAACTTTGGGATATATTTTTATGCTAGCCAATGGAGTTGTGTCTTGGAGAAGTGTTAAGCAGACCTTGACTGCTACTTCCACTATGGAGGCTAAGTTTTTTTTTTTTTTTTTAGGCTACCTTATATGGTGTATGAATGAAGATTTTCATTTATGGGATTAGAGTTATGGATTCCATTTCTAGTACATTAAGAATATATTGTGATAATTTAGCTATTGTTTTTATGGCTAAGAATAACAAAAGTGGTAGTCGAAGCAAGTACATCGATATTAAGTATCTAGCCATAAGAGAATGTGTTAAAGATAATATAGTGGTTATTGAGCACATTAGCACTGAATTAATGATTGATGATCCTTTAACTAAGGGCATGCCACCATTTGAATTTAAGAATCATGTCGAATGGATGGGACTTGGTTCCCATATGTGATTTTCATTGTAAGAATGATATTAGAAAACTCTATTGTGATGTTTTTCATTCAATTTGTGCTCATCTACAATTATTTATTCTGAGAAACATTAATTAAGTTTGAACCTAGAATAAACATTGGGTTTATTCATTAAGTTGTATGGGCTTGAGAAATACAATGCAATATAATACACGAAAGATAATACTCGTACATATTAGAGGAACTATCGTCATGATTCATGTATTTTATTTCTCACTAAAGTGTATGATGAGATATGTGGACCAAGTGGGAGAATGTTGTTTTCTTTTTTGTTGCTTGACTAAGTCAAAACTACATAAGGTGGTCCACTAACCCTATCTTTTTAGGAATAAGTTGTTGCTGATTTTATCCCTTATTTTCAGCAACTATGCTCACGTTTTATGCAGATAAAATAAAATCTCTTTGATGAGAAGAGGTTATAAAAGGAGATGTGCATCATCGCTAAGGTCCCTAAGCTTGCTATTTGAAAAATCTCAATACACCATCAGTGAGTGATAGTAAAGCATAAAAGATCTTTAAACCAAAAGTCAGATTAGTTTGGAGACTCATAAACTGTTCACGGATTATCTGACTCTTAGACCACTTAACCCAGAGACAACTTCAACCCATTAAGGAGCAAATAAGAATAGCAATGATGAGAGGTATTTATGATCTTAATTTTTCTGCATTTGATCTAATAACATCTGATGTATATAAGAGTGATTAGATCATTTAGTTGATCTAACATTGCTTCCTTATTTTCCCAACACTTGAAGAGTTGAGCACAATCCATCTCAAAAATAACTTTGGGGAGAAGAAGATCATATACCATAGTGATGGCCGACCTAAACGCATACGCTTAAACCTCTCTCGGCTTAAGAACTCCATCCACTCTACACGACGCTGAAACTAAGACATTACCATTTTCATCACGAGCCACCAGATCAATGCTTGAACTCTCTCCATCCCTTATAGCAATATCAAATTTAACCTTGAAATATACTCCTTTGGAGGGAATTTCCAACCTTGATCAGATCCATGGGAACCCATTGCAAGAGGACTACAATTTATCTTATCTTGTAGAGGTATCAATTGGGATATTCGATGTTGAGTTTGGCTGAAATCCCATTTCTTACTATTGAATACCATGTGGTTTATGCCCCACCAGATTGCTGTCGAAAGCCACTGCCTTAAATCACCCACTCTGCCATCTTCAATTCGTAGACCTAGAGGGGAGGCGAACTGTAACACCCCGTAGGCCTCTGGTGCGTTATCATTAATAATATCAGATTAGCGCTTAAGCATTAATATAAAATCTCAGCGGAAGCATAGAATCGTTTTTCTTGAATCATTATGTATGGAATAAACACATCACAGAGAATACACATGCAAATCATATAATTCACACCCCTGCTGATCCAGTTTAACATATCGATTATAAAGGTAGGCAGATAAACAAATAACCCACACTATACTCAGGAGGAAAAGTATTCCATATCAGAACCAGTTCTGTACACAAATATAAATACATTAGAGTCCACACCACATCATGGTGATACAAAAGAATATCTACCCTCACAGAGGGTATACAGAACTGTACATATACAGGTGTGCACACACACCATCCCTTATCAAGGGTACAAAACGTAAACAAAGCAAAACTGAGCCTTCAAGCTCCTCTGCTGCTCATCAGTTAAGTAGCCAAGTCTTCTCTAGGGCCTCCTGCCCTGAGACTGATCTTCTTTTGCTGAAGGATCACCTGAAATCATAAATCCCCACACGGGGTGAGATATACATCTCAGTAAGCTCAGGGTCCTTGGGAAATCATTCCCACCCTGGCCCACAATCCACAAAGCACACATAAGGCAATCACACAACCAAATGGCCCACTGGCCTTCATATCAACATATCAAGCATCCAAACATGGCGGTTCTCATCGACGCCTAAATCATATGGCAGAGAACCCTCAATGCCTAGCAGAGAACCCTCAACGCTTAAGTCATGGGCAGAGAACCCTCAATGCCTAGCGGAGAACCCTCAACGCTTAAGTCATGGGCAGAGAACCCTCAATGCCTCAGATCATGTGGCGGAGAACCCTCAACGCCCCAATAATAGCATAATCAATTTCAAGTGCATAAATATCAATTTCATATCAATTTAAGTAATGCAACAACCAAATGCATGCATTATGAATCATGACCACCACTCCCCCGGAGTGTGGTGTGCAACCATGCGGGAATTCATCCCCAGGGACACAGAACTTACCTGGCAAGGTCTCAGTCTGTGGTCCAGTCCCTGCTCTGTGGCTCCTGCTACCAATAGTCTCAATATCACGCCCTAATCAAGGCATATTCATATTACACTCAATCCAAACAAGTATCAATTACAGAACAAAACGTATCAGAATTCCCCTACCCTAGGGTTTAATCAAGTTCAACCACTCTGGCTATCACAGACCTTCTCAAGGTCCCTCAAGGCTGCATATAAAGCATCTGAGTCATCACAGACTCAATGTTCAGTACATACAAAGCATAATCTCACAGCCTCATAATCCAATTATCACTAGAACGGACTGAGTTCCACTCAAAGTCCCGTTCAACTAGCCTCTCAGGCTCAGAACAACACAATCAAGGCTCTGGAATGGCCTTAAGTCCACAGATACTTTATCATAAAGGGTACACATACAAGTCACAGAGCCAAGATTCAAAGTTATCTAAATCAAAAACTGAAAGCTAATCCTTCATCATTTCATCGTTTTAAACAACATTCCCTACAGGACCCTGGGCTAATTCTAGCCCCAACTCAAGATGGGTCACAAAACATAGAAAACCCCCAGATTCAAAATCAACCGGAGAAACTTGAGTTTCTTACCTCAGTGGCGACCAGAAAGGCTTCAGGACAGCTTTCCCGAGCTCTGATGTCCTTAACACGCCTTGGGTCTCAGCCAAACTCAAGTTCTCTGAGCTTTTCTTGGAGATTCCACTTCTCACTCACAAAGGGGTTTTCAAGAGCAGAAATGAAGGATTAAGGCTTTCCAAATGTTTCTCTCAAGTTCAACAATCAAAAGGAGGTGTTCAGGCCAAGATATAAGGGAACAAAAAGCTTGGGACAAGCTTCAATGGAGGTTTGGGGGTGTGGGGAAGAAGAAACCATGACTTTTGGGCCAAAATCTCGTAAAATGGCCTTTAAATACAGGGTCTGCCGACCTTCCCGCGCTAATCGCGCCATATATGGCGCTATTCGCGCCAAATTAGCGCAACAAAAAGTTTCCTGGCCACTTATGGCGCTAATCGCGCCATTATGGCGCTAACCGCGCCAACTGGCCGCATCTGTGGCGCTAATCGCGCCAAACTGACGCTATTCACGCCATCAGGCCGCAAGAAATGGCCTTCTGGTGCAATTTCACGCTACTGGCGCCATATCCCACGCTACTGGCGCCGCATCCCACGCTAACCGCGCCGTTCCCACGCTACTGGCGTGGCATTCAGCCGTCGCCAAAACCGTCGCTAATTCCGTCACTAATGCTTTTGCGACAGAAAATTAGAAAAATTTTAAACTTTTCTTTCTTTTCCTTTTATTTATTTAACCTTGGTTATTATACGAACCATATCTTCCTTGCATTTGGGCACGCTAACAAAGCATGATAAACATCTTCATCTTCATTCTCGTATATCAGGCACAATTGGTTCATCAAGATTTTCTTCTTTAAGAGGTTGCATCTCACTTGCAAAATATTTTGACACCCACACCACACAAGGTTTTTGCATTTGGGGAGTGCTTTACCATTTCAGATTTGTTTCCACAACTTTCTGTTATTTATTTTTAGTTCATAAACAAAATGTTGATGGTCCTAGTCCCTATACTTTCCACCATTTAATTACATATGTAGTAGTAACCCTAACGAACCACATTTAATACCATTAATTTTATAGTTGTTATTGACACATTGGTTTTCATTATCACGATATTTTTACCATCACTCATCAATTAATTATTATCTGTCTTACTTACTTTATCACGATAACCATGACCATAACCATAACGATTGTTGTTGTTGTGAATCAACCAGATTGTCAACAATCAAGCCCTAATAAAAAAAGTGACGAGTGATTTGTATAACCAATACTATTATAAAAGCCATCCAACCTCCATTTTGGTGTCCACGTGTTGATTGTATGTTGTGCTGATTCACACACTTCTTCTCTTTTTTTGTTTGTAATTTTTAGTGTATTGCACTTCCAAGTTCCAAACACTCAAACACAGGCCACTCAATATATATATTTTTACCATGCATGTGCAAAGCACAAGCCACTACCTAGAATAAATTTAAAATTCAAAATCTGAATTCAAAAAATATAAACTTGAAATTAAAAAATAATTCAATTTAAAAAATACATCATAACATAAAACTAACCACTATTTCAAATAAATTTTAGATTTTTTTTTCATTTTAAAAAGACTTTTATCAATTTGGTTTCAATACTCTATATTTAGAAGAGAGGATGAATGTGAATTGAGGAAGGTCTCAAGCTTTTTTAAAGGTAATAATACATATATTTTAAAAAATAACTAGTATTCCTAATCCTAACGACATCATCCTAATTGGATGCAAAGAGCAATTCATGTACCTAAAAAAAAGATCATCAAATTGAATTTTTTAAAATAATTTGAGGATCAAATTGATAATTAAGTTTTTTAAAGATTTAAATATATATTTTTAATCTTAATAAATATTCAATTTTTGCGTTTGTTCTCTAATAGTTTTTTGTTTTACATTGAGTTCTTAATATAACAATAATTTTGTTTTTGATAATTGATATTTTGTTTTAATTTATGATAAATTAAAGAATTTTATTTTAATCCCTATTAATTATAAACGATTCTTTTTATCAAATAACAAACACAAAATTTATTAATTTAATCATGGACTAAAATAAATGTCAATAATAAAAAAATAAAATTTTTATTTTATTAAAGACCTAACATAAAATAAAAATTTATTAAAAAATAAATATAAAAATCAAATATTTATTTAAAAATAAAAACCTATTTAAACCTTTTAAAAATTTAAAACTTACCTCAGTCTTTAACAACACGAATCCCTCCTTCAGGTAACTTAACGACAACACGAATAGACCAATACAAACCGGGTAGTAAAACCCAAATCAAATCCAAAACCCTATCAATTAGGGTTCTATCTCATGTGGAGCAGAGCACGAGTCGTTTCCGGCTACCTCCGTCGTTTCTCGACGGCAGTGCGGCGGCGCATGGAGGACGAAGGTGACTGGCTCTACTCCTCCGAGTGGTGGGGCTCCGACTCCGACAACGGTCACTCCGTTCTCCGATCAACTTCCGGCAAGGGAAACGGCGTCGTTTCTGTCGTTGCATATCCCTCCTCCAGACCCGTCAGTTTCCTCACTTTTGCAACTTTTTTCTGTTTCCTTTAGGCTCTATTTGCACCAAGCATTTTATAAGTTTCCAAATGGACTTGAAGTTTCAGACAAATTAAATTTAAATTAAATTACAGCAATTCGATGGGTATCATTTGCATGTGTTTCAAATTAAGTGAAAATGATCATAGATGTAAGAGCTAAGAAGATATAAGATAGTGGAGTTCTGTAAATTTATTTTAATCTAATTTAATTTAGTTGTTCTGTGTGACAAATTCTTCGATTTTTTTTTTGGGGGGTTGGGGGGTGGGGTTGGGGAATGTGTTTTGCTCCCTGTACTTTCGGTCAAACTTGGTTTTAGTCCATGCATTGTCAATGAAATCAGTCCTGCAACTTTCGAAAATATGTGATTTTGTCACTAATGTTAGTGGAGACGGACAAAAGTCACATTTTCAAAACTTGGAGGACTATTTTCATCGATTCGAAAATGCAACGCTAAAACTAATTTTGATCAAAAGTATAGGGACACAAACACATTTGTTGCGTATTTCTTTCATTTGCATTTTCTGCATGGTTTTCAGAGCAGAATGCATTGGTCAGGAATGGAAAGATGGTTGCAGCAAAGGTGTGAGGAGGTGCTTCCTGGATATGGGGATGGAGGGAAGCTGAGGGTTCTTGGATACCAATGGAGGGGGCTTCGTTTCAATGATGTTACTCGCCAGAGCACCACAAAAGTAATGGCTGCTTACCGTGAAAACATGCCGGGTGTTGTCTATCTCATGCAACAACCACATTGCTTGGCTGTTCCATGTATTTTTCCTAACTATTCTACAATGTGAATAAAAATATGATTGTAATGGAATTTTGTTTCCTAGGGTCATTTTGCTGCTTTAACAAGTTTTTATATGAAAAACTATGTAAGGAAATATGAGTATCAGATTGGGGATAGCCAGATAGGAATAAAAATATGATTGTGATGAAATTTTGTTTCCTAGGGTCATTTTGCTGCTTTAATAAGTTTTTATATGAAAAACTATGTAAGGAAATATGAGTATGAGATTGGGGATAGCCAGACAGGGTTAGTTTTTAGTTAGTGATTGCTATTATGCAATGCAGTAAGATTGTTAAGATTAAAGCTGCTGCTAGCTTACTAGGAGTGATACTTGTTTGGTGATTTATGTATTTTAATTAACTAGTAATTTGAACAATTTTTTCTTGACTTGGGAAAAAAGTTGAGCACCAAAATTAGTGTACTCTATGCTTAATCATTGAATTCTGACAAAGCAGTCTTCGGATACCCTGTTTTGTTGAGTCAACATCGTTGATGGGATTGAAACCACCTATACTCTTTGTTCCCTTCTCTGTCTCTCCATTTAGAAAATGACACATTACTAAATAATTTCTCTCTTTTGAATAATAACATTTTCTAGGTTGTTAGTTTTCTCAACTAAGTTGTTATCTTTTGCTGGAGGGACTGTGAAGGGGACATAAAAAGGAGACAGGTGACTTGATTCCCTTTGCGTGGGGGATTTTCCTTGGTATTTTGTATTTTCTTTGGAGGCTCCTGCTTGCCATTTGATGATGATTGCTTTGTTGGCCGCCTAGTTAAATTTTGAGCATCTGCCAAACTTTTTGTGCTCTTAGGACTTGGATATCTTATTTTCTTGAATCACTCCTTAAAATAAGATTTTTTTTATGCTCACCATTCCATTGTTTCGGGCCATTTTACACTAGTTGCTATATATGTCATTGCAGATTTGGTATTTTTATTTTGGTCATGGTCGTGGAATTTATTAAAAAAGTTATAGGGGTATTTTTAAGTCATGATTCTTGATTTCTAATTTTCTGAGCATATCTATCCTTAGAGTTTGTTTTCAGTTCATATTCAATTGAATCCCAAGTATATATATTATTTGTTAAATGCCATCCTGCAGATGTGAAGAGTATGGTATCAGCTGGTTTGACTACTATAGCCTCATGTAGTTTTGATATTATCAGTGCACTGCAAGGAAAGAAAAATATGCACATTTTATGCATTGGGCATGGTGGAGGAAGTTTACCACTGTTTTT